>CM050449.1:60516055-61716055 GCA_027563935.2 Costus lasius | reverse complement strand
AGGTGTAACTATGAACTCAAGGGGATAGTCCTTATGTGTTATGTTAAGGGTTTGAATTTCAGCCCTGTATTGTGATATGTGAGGAGGTTGATGTTCAGCCTGCCTATTATGATTATTGTGATGGGGGTTGATGTTCAGCCTGCCCGATATGATTTTTGTGATGACTATCCTAGAGTCTAGTTGACACTTAGGAGTCCACCTTTGTGAAATATGTTCACCTTTGTGAAATATGAAATAAGATATGTCTGTTGTCCAGTAGGAACCTTTTGGGAGAACGGGTTTTGACGCAAAGTGCCATGTCTTGGTCGGACAGGGGCCACCTCTTGATGTCATTACTCTTTTATGTGTTGGGGTGATATAAGACGCAAAGTGCCATGTCTTGATCAGACAGGGGCCACCTCTTGATGTCATCACTCGGTTTATGATGTTGGGTGTGTGGAGCAAAGTGCCACGTCATGACCTGACGGGGGCCACCTCTTGAATCTACACACAATCCATCGATGTGTTATGGGGTGAGAGAGCAAAGTGCCACGTCGTGACCTGGCGGGGGGCCACCTCTTGATTCTACTCACTATCCATGTTTATGTGTTGCACGAGATTTTGCAGCTCCCAGTGCTTTGGCCAAGCCGGGTTAGACCATATTGGTCACTACTGATTATGCTGGACAACTAGGTTAATTAAGTATGGTGTGTTTAGTTGGTTTGGAATATATGTGTTTAATTGGTTTAGAGTAAAACTCTAGAACCTGAGTTTGTTATATGCTAGTGTGTACATCTGACTGTCTATATGACTTCTGTTTCTTTATTTTGTTATATGTTGACATAATGTTCCTGTTAAAGATTTTTAAAATAATCTGCCTATATTTTTGAATGTATGTTATGGATGGTCGATTTAGACTATCCACTCACTGGGCTGTGTAGCTCACCCCTCACTATTTTCAGGCATAGAGCAGGGGCGCATTTCTTGAGTGCATTGGCGTGGATCATTATGCTGTTTGCTGTTTTAAGAATTTTTGTGCTTAATTCTTGGGGCCGGTTGTGGCCTTAACATGAATTATATGAACTATGTGAATCATGAGACTATGTGAACTATGTGAATTGTGTTGCCGGTTATGGCAGTCTTATGAGTTTGATTTTTGTGTCACCGCGGGCTTCAGCCTGGTTTCAGTGTTTGGTATGAGTTTATAAAATCGATTTTGTGATTTTGTTTTGAATTTCGGCTTGTTGTATATTCTGTGCAATCGGTTTTGATATACCCTGTAACTTGCATATGTCTAGTGCAAGTATTGCCTGGTGGCAGGTACCTTTCTGGATTTTATGGTTTTGATACGGATTTAATATAGCCGTGGATTTGATATAACTGTTGCCTTGCATATGTCTAGTGCAAGGATTGCGTGGTGGCAGGTACCCTTATGAGATTTATGAGATTTGTGTTTTGTGAATTTGTATGTATGGATTTATGGAAATTTTTCAGATCGTGTTTTCTTGAACTCGGTTTTACCTAGCATATGATCGATCTTATATGAAACATCCTGTATCATTTGTGAATTGTGCCATTTGTTTGGGGTTAAGAATGTGGGATGTTACAAGATCGATTCACATGCTAGGTAAAACCGAGTTCAAGAAACACGATCTGAAAATTTCCAAAAATCCATACATACAATCTCCAAGAAACACAATTCATAAAGGTACCTGCCACCACGCAATACTTGCACTAGACATATGCAAGTTACATGTATATCAAAACCGATTGCAAAAATACACATCAAACTGAAATTCAAAACAAAATCACAACGTCGATTCCATAAAGTTTCACAGTGATACCAAACACCGAAACCAGGCCAAAGCCCGCGGTGACACAAAAATCATAATATCAAAACCGCCACAACCGGCAACATAAGTTCACACATAGTTTGGCCACAACTGGCAACCCAAGTTCATATAATTCGGCCACATCCGGCCTCAGTTAATTAAGCACAAAAGTTATACATCCAACCAGCATGGAGAATCACAATATCCGTATAACATGCTAAGTCATGCAGTGCGCCCCTGTTCTACACCTGAAAACATTGAGGGGTGAGCTACACAGCCCAGTGAGTGGATAGTCTCAAACGACCATCCATAGCATACATTCAAAAATACAGGCAGATTATTTTAAAAATCTTTAACAGATTATCATATCAACATATAACAAAATTAAAGAACAAAACACATATGAACAATCAAGTATACCCTGCCAAGACATCACACAACTGTCCCCATAAACCTAGTTGTCCAGCATATTCAGTAGTGACCATCATGGTCTAACCCGGCTTTGGCCTAAGCACTGGGAGAAGCCTGCATGCAACATATAGATGGACAGTGTATAGAATCAAGAGGTGGCCCCCGCCAGGTCACGACGTGGCACTTTGCTCTACTACACCCCATAACACAAAAAGATGTGTAGATTCAAGAGGTGGCCCCCGCCAGGTCATGACGTGGCACTTTGCTCTACGACACCCCATAACACAAAAGAGTGATGACATCAAGAGGTGGCCCCCTGTCCGACCAAGACATGGCACTTTGCGTCAAAACTCATTCTCCCAAAGGGTTCCTACTGGACAACAGACACATCTTATATCTTATATCACAAAGGTGGACTCCTAAGTGTCAACTAGACTCTAGGATAGTCATCACAATAATCATATCGGGCAGGCTGAACATCAACCCCCATCACAATAATCATAACAGGCAGGCTGAACATCAACCCCCTTCACATATCACAATACAGGGCTGAAATATCCAATCCTTAACATATCACATATCAACTATCCCATTGAGCACACAGTTACACTTAGCCTTAGTCCTAACCATTCCATGATCACAACATATAATATTTGAAATCACATAACCACATAATCACATAATCACATAACCGCATAATATTCAAAATCACATAATCACATAACATCCAAAAAATCACATAATGTAGGGTAGTCCTTAGGTTTCATGCTGATCAATTCAGTGCAGCCTTGCTAAGTTATCACCCAAATTTCTCAAACAAAGATTCATGGTCATAAATAAACAAACATGACTCTTATAATATTATTAGCATTTATTAGGGCATCCATAAAAATCAACATATGATTAAAATCCATGCTCTTACAATCTGGTTCACAAAACATCACATCTAGCCCACGGTTTCAAACATAATATCTATTTAAAACAAGATTCTCATGCTACCAAAAATCAATGATTTAATATTACCAAAATCCCTATAAAATACCTAGTTAACAAGAATTTCATACTCCCAATTCAATGGTTTAATGCTACCAAAATTCCCTATAAAAATACCTTAAATTTCAAGCTACAAGTTTCGGTTTTCATGAGATATACACCTATACAAATTTTCGGTTTTCATGAAGATACATCATAATTTGGTTTTTAGCATGATAAAATTTCCAACTTAAATAAAACCTTAGTTAACAAGGAGTCTTGAGTTTTCATGATAATTATACCATTGTAACTTTCGGTTTATAACAAAGAGAAGTCTTGAGTTTTCGGTTTTTAACATGGTAAAATTTCTAATCAATCTAATGCATCAATTAACACAACCAAAATGCTAGAAATCAATTAAGACACCCCACTCACCTCTTAAACCGAAAATCCTCCACAAAAAAATCGTCTAAAGCCTTGATGTCGCCCAAAGGATCTCCAAGAACTCGCCAAGGAAGCTTCTTCACCTCAAGGGAATTCCAAGAACACCAAGATCGCCTTCTTCCTCCTAGCCGTCGCCCAAGGTTTTTCTCCAAGCCAAAAAAAATGCCTATTCTCTACCCTAGCCGAAATCACTAACTTAAAGTTTAAATTTCAGTTTTTAATGTTTAACCCGCTAACCAATTAATTCAAAAGGGTTTAATCCATTTAACTAATAATTTCGAATTTTAAAACCCAATTAGCGCCAACCCAATAACCCATGGTTTAAGTGAACATCCAATAAGAATTTAAATTAACATCCATTTAATGAATTCACTTAAACGCAAATCCAATAAGGATTAAACTAACATCCAATAAGCTAGTTAACTAATTAAATTTAACATCCATTAAGCTAATTAACGTCCAACAAAATTAACAACCAATAATCGAATAAATTAATCACCAAAAATCTCTAGTTAATTAACTATAAATTAACAACCAAAAATCTCTAGTTAATTAACTATAAATTAACAACCAATACATAGCAAAATATCACAGTCAATAATTTTATTTAAATCATGAACAAAATATCACAGACAATGAGTTTATTTAAATCAAAAATAATGCTTACCAGGACTTAAGATCCTTGGATCTTACATCCCTCCCTCCTTATAAAGCTTTAGTCCTCTAAAGCTCAAATCATATCATCAAAGAGATAAGCATAAAACTTCCTCATATCAGCTTCAGTCTCCCAAGTCGCCTCCTCAACCGACTGATTTCCCAAGATAACCTTTACCAAAGGTATAGTCTTGTTCCTCAGAACTTTATCCTTTCTATCCACAATCCGGAGAGGTCTTTCCTCAAAAGTCAAATCACTCTGAATCTGAAGAGGTTCCAATTCCAATACATGAGATGGATCAGGATGATATTTCCTCAAAACAGAAACATGGAACACATTATGCACATGATCCATAGCAGGAGGTAAAGCTAACCGGTAAGCCACTGGACCAATTCTCTCAATAATGTCAAAAGGGCCTACAAACCTAGGGCTCAATTTGCCCTTTTTGCCAAACCTCATAACACCCTTAGTAGGTGATACCTTTAAGAAAACATGATCCCCTACCATAAACTCCAGGGAACGACGACGGTCATCAGCATAACTCTTCTGTCTGTCCCGAGCAATCTTCAATTTATCCTGAATCTCTCTGACCTTATCAGTAGTCTCCTGTACTGCATCAGATCTCAAAATCATTCTGTCACCAGTTTCCTCCCAACACAAGGGAGTCCTACACCTTCTCCCATACAAAGCTTCATAAGGAGCCATCTGAATACTGGAGTGGAAACTATTATTATAAGTGAACTCTATCAAAGATAGATCCCGGTTCCACTCAGAACTCCAATCAACCACATAAGCTCTCAACAAGTCTTCTAGAGTCTGTATAGTACGCTCCGTCTGGCCATCAGACTGAGGATGGTATGCTGTACTAAAACTCAACTTAGTACCCAAACCCTCCTGTAAGCTCTTCCAAAATCTGGACAAAAACCGAGAGTCCCTATCAGACACAATATCAACCGGCACTCCATGCAGTCTGACTATCTCATCAATGTATAATCTAGCCAGCCTCTCTAAAGGATAAGTCATCTTGATCGGGAGAAAATGGGCTGATTTAGTGAGTCTATCAACGATCACCCAAATAGCATCATGACCCAATCTGGTTCTAGGCAAACCACACACAAAATCCATACTGATGCATTCCCACTTCCACTCAGGTATAGGAAGAGGCTGCAACAAACCACCAGGCTTCTGGTGTTCAGCCTTTACAGTCTGACAAGTTAAACACCTAGAGACAAAATCATATACCTCTTTCTTCATGCTCGGCCACCAAAAATTTTTCTTATGGTCCTGATACATCTTAGTCACACCAGGATGTAGAGAATATTTGGAGTTATGGCTGTCCTCCAATATTTCTTTCCTCAAGCTCGGTTCCTCAGGGACACATACCCTTCCACGAAACCGAAGAATACCATCATCAGACAGGCTAAAATCCTGAACTGCGCCATCAACCAGACTATCCCTGATCTGAACTAATTTCGGATCCACAGACTGCTGATCTCTGATCTTCTGCAACAAAGCAGACTGTACTCTGAGAAAAGTCACATAACCCGACTGAACTCTAGGAGAAACACTGATCCTGAGATCGCTGAACTCCTGCAGTAACCGCCACTCACTGACTCGTAAAGCAGCTACTGAAGTAACTGGATGTCTGCTCAGAGCATCCGCCACTACATTGGCTTTTCTAGCCTGATACTGAATAGAGAAGTCATAGTCTTTGATCAACTCCATCCATCTTCTCTGTCTCATGTTCAACTCCTTCTGAGTGAAGATATACTTGAGACTCTGGTGATCAGTGAACAGATCGAACTCCTGACCCAGTAAATAGTGGCGCCATATCTTCAAAGCAAAGACTACGGCCGCCAACTCTAAATCATGAGTAGGGTAGTTCAATTCATACTCCTTCAGTTGTCTCGAAGCATAGGCTACTACAGAACCCTTCTGCATCAAGACACAACCCAACCCCTTGCCTGAAGCATCTGTATAGACAGTAAACCTTTCCCCATCACTAGGAATAATGAGGATCGGTGTACTAGTCAACCTCCTCTTCAGCTCCTGAAAGCTCTCTTCACACTTGTCATCCCAAATAAACTTAGCCTCCTTTCTGGTTAATTTAGTTAAAGGACCCGCCAGCTTGGAGAATCCCTCAACAAATCTCCGGTAGTAACCTGCTAAACCTAAGAAACTTCTGATCTCAGTAGCGCTAGTCGGTCTTCCCCAATTAAGAATGGCTTGCACTTTAACTGGATCCACCGACACCCCTTGACCAGAAATCACATGCCCAAGGAAACTGATCTTCTCTAGCCAGAACTCACACTTACTAGCCTTGGCATATAATCGGTTCTTCCTCAAAACCTCCAGCACTCTGCGCAAGTCACTGACATGATCTGAAGTAGTCCGTGAGTATACCAAAATATCATCTATAAAGACTACCACACAAGAGTCAAGCAATTCATGGAATACCCTGTTCATCAAATCCATGAAGACAGCAGGTGCATTCGTCAGTCCAAAAGGCATAACTAAAAATTCAAAATGCCCATACCTGGTCCTGAAAGCAGTCTTAAATATATCCTCATCCTTGACCCTAAGCTGATAATACCCTGATCTCAGATCAATCTTAGAGAACACTGTAGCTCCCTGTAATTGATCAAATAGATCATCAATTCTGGGAAGAGGATACTTATTCTTGATAGTCACTTGGTTCAACTGCCTGTAGTCTATACACATCCTCAGGGTTCCATCTTTCTTCTTTACAAACAGCACTGGCGCTCCCCAGGGAGAAGCACTAGGCCGAATGTACCCTTTCTCTAGCAATTCCTCCAGTTGTTTCTTAAGCTCGGCCAGCTCTGAGGTAGCCATGCGATAAGGAGCTCTGGAGATAGGTGCCGTACCTGGCGCCAACTCAATGCCAAACTCCACTTCTCTAATTGGTGGCAAGCCTGAAAATTCTTCAGAGAACACATCAGGAAATTCTTTCACCACCGCCATCTGAGTCAAATCAGAAGTAGAATCATCCTGCACCTTAACATGCGCAAGATAACCCTTGCATCCACTAGCAAGTAACTTCCTGGCCTGCAGGAAAGATATTACATGCGGTCCTTGGTCTGACACTAGACCTCTAACAAAAATCCGATTCCCATCTAGCAGATTCAAGGTGATTACTTTCTCAAAGCAATCCACAGCGGCATGATGGAAAGATAACCAATCCATACCTAGGATGACATCATAGTCTTGCATGTCTAAGAGGATTAGATCTACCAGAAACTCATAACCCTCTACATGCACTACACAATTAGCACAAACAGTATCTGTAGATAATGATGTTCCTAAGGGAGTACTCACAGACACAGCATAATTCAGCACCTTAGGTAACAAAGGTAAACATGCAGCAAACTTAACAGATACAAAAGACAAATTTGCACCAGGGTCAAATAGAATGCGAGCTAACTGATCGAATACAAATAAGGTACCTTCCACGACGGATCGGGAAGCTCGTGTATCCTTCTCAGCCACAGCATAAACTCTAGTCTGGACTGTAGGCTTATCTGCGCCTCTCTGCTGCATCTCAGGTTCTTTACAGTCCTTGACCATGTGTCCAGGTTTCTTACACCTGAAACATACACCATTCCTCTTATGACAGTCTTTCACTAGATGTCCCTTGAGCCCACAATAATTACAAGTCCGGTCCTCTGTGATACTGTTTCTTACATCCCTGGCATCCCTGAACTGCTGCGGTGCATCCCTGGACTGCTGCGGTGCCTTGTAGGAGTAAGGCTTATACCTGCTCTTTTTGTAGTCCTTATGTTTAGGGTACTTCTTACCCTTGCCGCCACTACCATACTGAGGAACTGCCGCCTCAGCCGCAGGAACCACTGTCACGGCAACATGAGAACTCCTCTCAGCTATGTATCTCTCAATGGTGCGTGCTCGCCCAACAGTCTCAACATAGGTCTCCAAGTGCTGAGCACCAACCTGCTCTCTAATGTCCCATCTAAGACCTCTGAGAAACTTGGTAGCTCTCATCTTTTTAGTGTTTATCAGGTGAGGAGCATACTTTCCCAACTTAGTGAACTGCAACTCATACTGGTCCACTGTCATATCACCCTGCTCCAGGTGAATAAATGCCACCTCTCGGTCCTCCACCAAACTATCTGGGAAGTACTTCTCGTTAAATCGAGACAAGAAGTAAGGCCAATCTACAGTCTCATGTCTTTCTTCGGCAAGTCTCACCACGCCCTTCCACTACTCATCTGCGTCCCCACGCATCATATAGGTGGTCAGACATAACTTATCCTCATCTGAGCAGCGCATGACTTGGAAAATCTTTTCCAAGCACAACTGCCAGTTCTCGGCAGTACTGGATTCTGAGCCCCCATAAAAAGAGCTGGGACCCAGTTTCTGGAATTCACTCACAAGTGAAGCATAGCGCCTGTGAGCGCCCTCCTGAGAGTCATCCCCCACCGCCCGAGTAGTAGTCTGGGGTCTCTCTTGAGTCAACTGCTGCAAAAGCTGCTGTTGTGCCTCTTGATGCTGAGTCTGTTGTTGCTGCAGCATCTGAGCTTGCCTCTCTATCATGGCACCTTGTTGCTGTACCATGCCAGTCAGAGCCTCAATAGTTCTCGTGAGGTTCGAAGGCTGCTCATCCTCGCCACTAGCATTTCCTCTGGTTCGCACCATCTTAAATTCCTACACACACATACCATAGTCAGGAAAACAAACATAAACCTATCAGGTGTCTAGCAATACACAAACATGTTTTCCCCCGAACTAAGTTTTAGCTAGCCAACTCCTCTGATACCATTCTGTAACATCCCGTTATCTTAACCCCAAACAAGCAACACAAATCACAGAAGAAACAGGATGTGTCATACAAGATCGATTCACATGCTAGGTAAAACCGAGTTCAAGAAACACGATCTGAAAATTTCCAAAAATCCATACATACAATCTCCAAGAAACACAATTCATAAAGGTACCTGCCACCACGCAATACTTGCACTAGACATATGCAAGTTGCATGTATATCAAAACCGATTGCAAAAATACACATCAAACTGAAATTCAAAACAAAATCACAACGTCGATTCCATAAAGTTTCACAGTGATACCAAACACCGAAACCAGGCCAAAGCCCGCGGTGACACAAAAATCATAATATCAAAACCGCCACAACCGACAACATAAGTTCACACATAGTTTGGCCACAACTGGCAACCCAAGTTCATATAATTCGGCCACATCCGGCCTCAGTTAATTAAGCACAAAAGTTATACATCCAACCAGCATGGAGAATCACAATATCCATATAACATGCTAACTCATGCAGTGCGCCCCTGTTCTACACCTGAAAACATTGAGGGGTGAGCTACACAGCCCAGTGAGTGGATAGTCTCAAACGACCATCCATAGCATACATTCAAAAATACAGGCAGATTATTTTAAAAATCTTTAACAGATTATCATATCAACATATAACAAAATTAAAGAACAAAACACATATGAACAATCAAGTATACCCTGCCAAGACATCACACAACTGTCCCCATAGAGTAACTAAGGTTCTAGAGCTACACTCTAAACCACTGTACACATTAACCACTTAGTTAACCTAGTTGTCCAGCATATTCAGTAGTGACCATCATGGTCTAACCCGGCTTTGGCCTAAGCACTGGGAGAAGCCTGCATGCAACATATAGATGGACAGTGTATAGAATCAAGAGGTGGCCCCCGCCAGGTCACGACGTGGCACTTTGCTCTACTACACCCCATAACACAAAAAGATGTGTAGATTCAAGAGGTGGCCCCCGCCAGGTCATGACGTGGCACTTTGCTCTACGACACCCCATAACACAAAAGAGTGATGACATCAAGAGGTGGCCCCCTGTCCGACCAAGACATGGCACTTTGCGTCAAAACTCATTCTCCCAAAGGGTTCCTACTGGACAACAGACACATCTTATATCTTATATCACAAAGGTGGACTCCTAAGTGTCAACTAGACTCTAGGATAGTCATCACAATAATCATATCGGGCAGGCTGAACATCAACCCCCATCACAATAATCATAACAGGCAGGCTGAACATCAACCCCCTTCACATATCACAATACAGGGCTGAAATATCCAACCCTTAACATATCACATATCAACTATCCCATTGAGCACACAGTTACACTTAGCCTTAGTCCTAACCATTCCATGATCACAACATATAATATTTGAAATCACATAACCACATAATCACATAATCACATAACCGCATAATATTCAAAATCACATAATCACATAACATCCAAAAAATCACATAATGTAGGGTAGTCCTTAGGTTTCATGCTGATCAATTCAGTGCAGCCTTGCTAAGTTATCACCCAAATTTCTCAAACAAAGATTCATGGTCATAAATAAACAAACATGACTCTTATAATATTATTAGCATTTATTAGGGCATCCATAAAAATCAACATAAGATTAAAATCCATGCTCTTACAATCTGGTTCACAAAACATCACATCTAGCCCACGGTTTCAAACATAATATCTATTTAAAACAAGATTCTCATGCTACCAAAAATCAATGATTTAATATTACCAAAATTCCCTATGAAATACCTAGTTAACAAGAATTTCATACTCCCAATTCAATGGTTTAATGCTACCAAAATTCCCTATAAAAATACCTTAAATTTCAAGCTACAAGTTTCGGTTTTCATGAGATATACACCTATACAAATTTTTGGTTTTCATGAAGATACATCATAATTTGGTTTTTAGCATGATAAAATTTCCAACTTAAATAAAACCTTAGTTAACAAGGAGTCTTGAGTTTTCATGATAATTATACCATTGTAACTTTCGGTTTATAACAAAGAGAAGTCTTGAGTTTTCGGTTTTTAACATGGTAAAATTTCTAATCAATCTAATGCATCAATTAACACAACCAAAATGCTAGAAATCAATTAAGACACCCCACTCACCTCTTAAACCGAAAATCCTCCACACAAAAAATCGTCTAAAGCCTTGATGTCGCCCAAAGGATCTCCAAGAACTCGCCAAGGAAGCTTCTTCACCTCAAGGGAATTCCAAGAACACCAAGATCGCCTTCTTCCTCCTAGCCGTCGCCCAAGGTTTTTCTCCAAGCCAAAAAAAAATGCCTATTCTCTACCCTAGCCGAAATCACTAACTTAAAGTTTAAATTTCTGTTTTTAATGTTTAACCCGCTAACCAATTAATTCAAAAGGGTTTAATCCATTTAACTAATAATTTTGAATTTTAAAACCCAATTAGCGCCAACCCAATAACCCATGGTTTAAGTGAACATCCAATAAGAATTTAAATTAACATCCATTTAATGAATTCACTTAAACGCAAATCCAATAAGGATTAAACTAACATCCAATAAGCTAGTTAAATTTAACATCCATTATGCTAATTAACGTCCAACAAAATTAACAACCAATAATCGAATAAATTAACCACCAAAAATCTCTAGTTAATTAACTATAAATTAACAACCAAAAATCTCTAGTTAATTAACTATAAATTAACAACCAATACATAGCAAAATATCACAGTCAATAATTTTATTTAAATCATGAACAAAATATCACAGACAATGAGTTTATTTAAATCAAAAATAATGCTTACCAGGACTTAAGATCCTTGGATCTTACACCTGGATTGATATTGTAAATTATTATTGTGATATGCGCATCACATTTTTAATTAATTTATAAAGTGTAATTGACCTGCGTGTCAATCATGTCTAGATAGATTAAATTGTAATTTAATCAGACATGAGCACAGAGCACACATGGCAGAGGCGCATGCAGCAAGTGGCTTCACCAGTGGGAGGTCTAGGGTTCGACTCTAGGACAGGCGCATTTTACCTGGTGGGCGCATCTCAGCTGTAGTGGGCGCTTGGGCCCGGGTTGGGCCAGATGAAATGCTAGAGACCCATGAAGAGCTCAAGTGAAGACTTAAGTTAATTAAGGTCTTACTTAGGCTTAATGGGCTTTTACCACATAAGATCATCATGCTTTTAATTTACTGTTTAAGTAATTTAGTAACTGCATGATTTATTCTTCTGCTATCACCATAGGATTTGAATGATAGTAAGAAGATAAAAGGACCGTTAAAATCCAACGTTAAATATCAAGCACGATAGCCTTCTGACGTGAAACCTCACTGTTCTAACTATCGTTGGGGCCGTGTTGTACCCACTCAGTGGGCACGCCCATCTATCTTCAGACGGTGTGTGATTACACCTGCGTGTTACAGAGAAGGGATTTATCGCTTCTCATTGCTCAGCATAGCACGTGGTGGTCCAGGGAGTAGGTCGGGTCAGCTTGACCATGTAGGTTACATATTGAGCATATGGTAGCTATATGGAGGCAGCCATCTGTGGGATCAGAGACTGTGTTGTACCAACTCAGTTGGCACAGTCTGCTGGATTGCCCAGATGAAGGGGAATCGCACGGGTTGGCGATTGGCAGGGATTGCCTACCAGAGATTAGTACTTGTACTCTCTGTGCATCTTATCTCGCCTGAGCGGGACGCGGAGACCAAGTATGAAATCTGGATCCCATCTCACTAAAAGAGTTTTACTCTTTCGGGCTGTTTTGCTGGATTTTTCAGCTAGACAAAATAGTGAGAAAAGAATCATTCTTAAGTCCTGGATTGATTCTAACATTGATACTGACCTTGCTGTTCTTGCAATGTTGTAGATTACTGCAGCAACGAACACCACAGCGTTCAATGTGCGATCCCTACTGGAAAGGGAGAAGTTTGCTGGGCCAAACTTCTCAGACTGGTACAGACACCTTAAGATTGTTCTTAAGGCTGAGAGGAAACTGTATGTCCTCGAGACGGCAATACCGCCTCAACCTGCTGCGAACGCCGCAAGGGCGGTTCGGGAAGCTTATGAGAAGCATATCAATGATAGCATTGATGTCGCTTGCCTTATGCTTGCGTCTATGACGCCAGAGCTTCAGTGTCGGCATGAGGATTTATCTGCTATAGAAATTATAGCAAATCTCAAGATGCTGTATGCTGCACAGGCAAGGACTGAACGCTATAACTTGACTAAACTTTTCTTTCAGAGCAAACTGACTGAAGGGAGTCCAGTGGGAGCTCACGTGCTCAAGATGATTGGGTACAAAGAGGCTCTAGAGAAACTGGGACACACCATCAATCAGGAGCTTGTTGTAGACATCATCCTGCAGTCTCTCCCGGCCTCTTTCGATCCATTCATCATTAATTTTAATATGAACAAGATCGACTGTACGCCGGCAGAGTTACTGAACATGCTCTTGACTACAGAGCAGACTCAGTCTCGTGAGAAGGGAAAGCCTTCATCCTCTGTCCTAATGGTTCCTTCAAGGAACAAGAAGAAGGGGAAGAAGGGCAAAGCCCCTATCAAGAGCTACAACAAGGCTCTAAAGCAAAAGATAAAGCGGTCAAAGGAATACAGATGTTTCCATTGTGGCCAGCTGGGTCACTGGAAAAAGGACTGTAAAGCGCTCCAAGGAGATAAGAAGGGAAGCAACTCTTTCGCTTCTGGCTCAGGTATTTACGTGACTGAAGTCATGGTATCTTCTTCTTCTATTTCATGGGTGTTGGACACTGCATGTAGAGTTCACATTTGTTCAAATGTACAGGAACTCAAGAGAAGAAGACAGGTGGGACAGCATGAGGTGGACCTATGAGTAGGAAATGGGGCACGGGTTGCTGCTGTTGCTGTAGGAGAATATCACATCTCTTTACCATCTGGTCTTGTATTAGAACTGGACAATTGTTATTTTGTACCGAGCATAACTAAGAATATTATCTCTATTCCTGCTCTTGTCAGGAAAGGGTTTTCCTTTGAATGCAAGATTTCAAAGTGTTATATTTCTTTTGATAATATTGTTTATGCTACTGGGTCGATTAACAATGGGTTATTCATGTTGGACATGGAATGTTCTATACAGCAGATTGATATTAAGAAAGCCAAGTATGCTGATGACAGCACCTTGTTATGGCATAGTCGTTTAGGCCACATTAACAAGAAGCGCATTAAGCGGTTGCATGACCATGGACTGCTGGGATCATTCTCCTATGAGGAGCTTGATACATGCAAAGCTTGTTTAATGGGTAAAATGACGAAGTCTCCTTTTTCCAACAAAGGTCAAAGGGCTTCAGGTTTACTTGACCTCATTCACAGTGATGTGTGTGGGCCATTTAGTAAACATGCCAGAGGTGGCTATTCATACTTCATTACCTTTACTGATGATTTCAGTAGGTATGGTTATGTCTATCTAATGAGACATAAGAGTGAATCTTTTGACAAGTTCAAAGAGTTCAAAAATGAAGTACAAAATCAGCTAGGCCGAAATATCAAGGCAGTTTGTTCAGATCGAGGTGGAGAATACTTGAGTCATGAGTTTACTGACTATCGGAAGGAGTGTGGGATTATCTCACAGCTCACTCCGCCAGGAACACCGCAATGGAATGGTGTGTCCGAGAGGAGAAATAGAACCTTACTGGATATGGTTCGTTCTATGATGAGTCAGGCTACTCTACCTTACTCCTTTTGGGGATTTGCACTGGAAACAGCTGCAAAGGTACTAAACCGAGTGCCATCCAAGGCAGTTTCAAAGACTCCGTATGAGTTATGGTATGGGAAACAGCCGAGCTTGACATTTATTAAGATCTGGGGTTGCGAGACTTATGTCAAAAAGCTCGCCTCTGGGAAACTGGAGAGCAGATCTGAGAAATGTATCTTTGTCGGTTACCCTAAAGAAACTAAGGGTTATTATTTCTACGATCCCAAAGAGAACAAAGTATTTGTTGCTCGGACGGCTATTTTTCTTGAGAAGGAATTTCTTCTGCAAGAAGCCAGTGGGAGAGAAATAAAGCTGGATGAGAATCCAGAAGAAGGACAAAGTAGTCAAGCACAGTTGGATGAGCCTGAGCCAGTAGATCAGGTTATTGAACAACCTGAGGCTCAAATATCATGGGAACCGCAAAGATCGGGAAGGATCCGTCGACAGCCTGAGTGCTATGACGGAGTCTACATCATTGATGATGAACCCCTCACTTATGCGGATGCGGTCAGTGGACCGGAATCAGCGAGATATCTTGAAGCTATGCGAGCCGAGATGGACTCCATGTCAGATAACCAAGTTTGGGATTTGGTTGATCCGCCTCCGGGAGTAATCCCTATAGGCTGTAAGTGGATCTTCAAGAAGAAGATTGACATGGATGGTAACGTGGTTACCTATAAAGGCAGGCTAGTTGCGAAAGGTTTCAAACAAATCTACGGGATAGATTATGATGAAACTTTCTCTCCTGTAGCCATGTTCAAATCTATTCGGATTATTCTCGCGATAGCGGCATATTATGATTATGAGATCTGGCAAATGGATGTGAAGACCGCTTTCCTTAATGGAAAACTAGAGGAGGATGTGTATATGACACAACCTGAAGGTTTCACTAATCCATCAGATCGTCATAAAATATGCAAATTAAAGAAGTCCATTTATGGACTTAAACAAGCATCAAGAAGCTGGAATATTCGTTTTGATGAATCAATCTGTGAATTTGGTTTCATCAAGAATGAAGATGACCCGTGTGTATATAAGAGGTTTAGTGGGAGCGTGATTACTTTCCTAGTCCTCTACGTCGATGATATCTTGATCATTGGAAACGATATTCCTGAACTACATGCGGTCAAAGCATGGTTAAGAACATGTTTCCAGATGAAAGATTTAGGAGAAGCAGCCTATGTATTAGGTGTGAAGATCTACAGAGATAGATCTAAGAGGCTTCTCGGGCTGTGCCAGAGTACTTACATCGATAAAGTCCTCTAGAGATTCCATTTAGAAAATTCTAAAAGAGGGTATCTTCCAGTCAGACATGCTCTGAATCTTTCAAAGAGTCAATGTCCACAAACACAGACTGAGAAAGATGAAATGGACAATACGCCTTATGCTTCGGCTATTGGGTCCATTATGTATGTGATGTTGTGTACTCGCCCAGACGTCGCTTACGGGTTAAGCGTGACCAGTCAATTCCAAAGTAATCCAGGGAAGGCACACTGGATTGCGGTCAAGAACATTTTGAAATATCTTCGGAGGACCAAAGATATGTTCTTGATATATGGAGGTCAGGAAGAACTCAGTATTGAAGGATATACTAACGCTTCGTTCCAATCTGACCAGGATGATTTCCAATCGCAATCAGGCTATGTTTTTAGCTTGAATGGAGGAGCAGTGTGTGGAAAAGTTTCAAACAGTCAATTGTTGCTGATTCCACAACAGAAGCCGAGTATGTTGCAGCCTCAGAAGCATCTAAGGAGGCAGTGTGGATTCGTAAATTCGTTCAGGAACTTGGTGTTGTTCCTTCGAGTGCAGATCCTTTGGTTATCTTCTGTGATAACACTGGAGCAATAGCACAGGCAAAGGAACCACGGTCGCACCAGAAGTCCAAGCACATACAGAGAAGGTTTCACTTGATCCGGGAGATCATTGATCGTGGCGAGATCAAAATCTGCAAGGTTCATACAGATGACAATCTAGCTGACCCGCTTACAAAGCCTCTGGCGCAGTAGAAGCATGGGAAGCACTGTAATAATATGGGTTTGAGATTTCTCAACCATTAGATTAAGTGCAAGTGGGAGATTGTTGGGGTATGCCCTTAAGGCTAATGTTTGAGGCCTTGGGTTGTTATCAGTATCATGTATAAACTCTATGTTTATAAAGGCAATGGTTGTTATTCAGGTTGTTACATCATCTGCTGCAATATGTATACTTCTGAATAATGTCTCAATGCTGTTCAGCTTGGCTGACATGCAGTTTTGTCCTTAGTCGAGATATCTTGGTGAACATGAGACAGCCTTGATATGATTGAGACTAATATGTGTTCTAATCTTATAGGATGCTTCGAGCATGGAATAAGATGTAGACTCATGGGTACATTGGATGTACTGGACAGACCCTACTTAGGATATTCAATTGCTTGTCACAATATGAATAATCCTTATATGCAAACAAGTGGCATATTTCCTCTGACTTGAGATCACTTCTGTTTCTAAATGATGATTGGCATTGTTTTGAGGTAGTTCAATATCATTTGAAACATAATGGTTATAGACTATCTTGGATAATGAGCATGAGTCATGTTAGGGCACTAGTGATAGATATAGGATTGCCGTCTCCTTGTTTGGAGTGTGATGTTCTGAAGGGGCCCCCTGGATGAGATGGTTGAGAAAGTTTATGGCCATACCCAGATGACTATGTTCATCTGATCTAATCATTCTCATCATATTGGAATTACAGGCTTGACACGCTTGTCCAATAAGAACATCCAGTGGCAAAGGAAACACATATGTCAAGTGACTTGGGTTCACACTTGTGCTGTGGTTTGGGTGTAGTCTTGGAAGACTCTTTCCTTTATATCGGGAGACAGTGATGTGTTGCTAGATACCCCTCACTGATCGTGATAACGTAAGTTATCGTTACCGACATTTAAAGGAAACCCTTAGGGTCGCACAATTTGATGATATGGCTTACTTAAGTCAGATCGTGTGGACTGAATTGTTTTGGTTCAGTTTAAAGGAGTTTAAACTCTGATTGTAAGTGAGATCTGGTCTGATCATGTTTGATTGATTAGGGCTTGAGATCGGTAAGCTTCGATCGAGAGAATTGATGCTAGATCGATGAGATCAAGAGCATCAAGAGATGTATGGTTAGATCTTGAGCCTTATGGTTTAATTTGATCTAGACCAATGCTTGGTTTAATTTGGTCTTTGAACCAAATGTAATTGAACCGGCTCATCAAGTGAGCGCATGGTTCAAAGGGGAGAACATTGCGATTTGTTCACTAAGCGTGAACACTTGAACGTGTGAGGGTTTACTATTTTTGGAAGTCATGCTTTCCAAAATAGGTAGCACGCCTCACGTTCGAGGGATCGCCCCTATTCTCGCCCCTCTTTCTCTCTTGCTCTCGGGTGGTGAGATTTCACGCAAAGGAGAAGAGAACAAAACCAAGAGACATCTCTCATCTCCTTCACGAAGGGAAACCTTGAAGCTTTGCTAGCACAAAGACGCCAAGGGAGTAGTCATCTTCACCTTGTGTGCGTCACCTTTGGAGGAGAGCCGCTCGCCCTCTTCTTCCAAGTCGCCATCCAAGCAATGGCAATGGTATGATCCTTGAAGGTTGCAGAAGGGGGGCGAAACCCTAAAGTGGCGCAAATAAAAACATGGGCAGCGGATACTAGGGTTTCATAGAATCGGATAGCATGCACTATACGATCAACTATCAAAACTTGAATAGATAAGAAAAGTTCTCACCATTGCCATCGCTTGGACGATGTCTTGAAATCAAAGACCAAAAGAGATCTTCTCCAGAGGATGCGCACACAAGATGAGAATGCGCTCACTTCCTTGGTGCTCCTTGTGCTAGCAAGGTTCCAAAGGCGTCCTTGATCGAATGGAAGGGATGGAGAGTTGCTTGGCGAGAGTCTCCTTCTTTATTTTCGTCCACCTTCACACATACAAGAGTTCTCTCTCGAGAGGAAGAGGCGGGGCACAAGAAAGGGAGAGAGCAATGTGGCGACGTGAGGCGTGTGAAAGTGGCTTCTAAAAATAGTAAACCACCTCTTCATGCGACCATGAAGTTTTACCCCAATCGCAACTTGTTCTAGATTTGAACCAAGCGCTCATCCATGAGCTGGTTTAATTTGATTCGGTTCAAATGCCAAATAACCCAAGCCACTTGGTCTAGATCTCAATTAAACCCTAAGGCTCCAGATCTGACCGTTCATCTCTTTGATGCTCCTGATCTCACCGATCTAGCATCCATTCTCTCGATCGAAGCTTACCGATCTCAAGCCCTAATCAATCAAACATGATCAGACCAGATCTCGCTTACAATCAGAGATTAATTCCCTTTAAACTGAACCTGAACAATTCAGTCCACACGATCTGACTTAAGTAAGTCATATCATCAAATTGTGCGACCCTGAGGGTTTCCTTTAAATGTCGGTAACGATAACTCACGTTATCACGATCAGTGAGGGGTATCTAGCAACACATCACTGTCTCCCGATATAAAGGAAAGAGTCTTCCAAGACTACACCCAAACCACAGCACAAGTGTGAATCAACTTCACAAGGCATACATGTTTCCTTTGCCACTGGATGTTCTTATTGGACAAGCCTGTCAAGCTTGTAACTCCAATATGATGAGCATGATTAGATCAAATGAACAGAGTCACCTGGGTATGGCCATACACTTTCTCAATCATCTCATCCAGGGGGGGCCCCTTTAGAACATCACACTCCTTAAACAAGGAGACGGCAATCCTATATCTATCACTAGTGCCCTAACCTGACTCAAGCTCACCATCCAAGATAGTCTATAATCATTATGTTTCAAATGATATTGAACTACCTCAAAACAATGACAATCATCATTTAGAAAACACAAGTGATCTCAAGTCAGAGGAAATGTGCCACTTGTTACAATCAAGGATTATTCACATTGTGACAAGCAATTGAATATCCTAGTAGGGTCAGTCCAGTACATCCAATGTACCCATGAGTCTACATCTTATTCCATGCTCGAAGCATCCTATAAGATTAGAACACATATTAGTCTCAATCATATCAAGGCTGTCTCATGTTCACCAAGATATATCGACTAAGGACTTAACTGCATGTCAGCCTAGCTGAACAGCTTTGAGACATTATTCAGAAGAACATATATATTGCAGCAGACAATGTAGCAACCTGAATAATAACCATGCCCTTATAAACATAAGAGTTTATTACATGATACTGATACAATCCCAAGGCCTCAAACATTAGCCTTAAGGGCATACCCCAACAATCCTTGTGTTGATCTATACAATCTTTAAGTTGATTATATGACATGCAAACCGATTTTCGAAATCCTATGATTCCGCCCATGCAAATTTTAGAAGTGCATGCCTATTAGGGTTTCGCCCCCCCCCCTTGCTAGGGACTTTCACTGATAATCATCTTCATCGAAAGCAGGCGCTCAAGGTCTAGTCGTCTGCTGCCTACCGCCTCTGGCTGGCCGAATGGGTTGTGTCCAAGAGAAAGTGCAATCATGGTGATCATTCCCCTGATGCAGATAACTCCTTTTTGAGCGTGGGCGACATGGAGGAACTGCCGAGCTAAGTGGTAGCCGGCATTGATTTGGAAACCATGAAGAAGACCCCACAAGCATAGTAGTTCCGGGTGGCGGACGATCCCATCTCCTTCCCTCGCAAAGATGGAATGAGCTAGTAGGCGGTGCGCGTATCTGATGCAAGGGTTTGATAATGTGGAGGCCCTTGCGTTCCTTGGCGAGTAAGCGCTCATGGAGGAAATGCAATGCCAAAAGATGTCCTCGTTGAAGTTAGGAGGACCAACTCTTGAAGCAAATCCGGGGAATCCAAAGATATAGTTATGATCTGCTATGGTCAGGCGGTATTCCGTATTCGCAAGCCTGAAACTTAGTAGCCCTGGGTCTGTATCGAGAGCTGAGACCTTAAGCTCTACATAACTGAGAAATTCCAAGGTGAAAGGTATGTAGGTGGGGTGAGCGTATTGGAGAAAATGACCCCAACCAAATTTCCTGAACATCCATAGCCGGTCATCTAAAATTCCCAGTGAAGCGAGAGTTGTTGGATCAATATAGCGTGTATTGATGATTCCCTGATTGGAGAGCACCTGGTACCTTGCTGCTTGGTGATTATCTCGCATATGGATTTCCAGCAGTGTGTTTTGCTGCTGCTGCGGCTGAGGTCGAGGGCTTGAGGTGCCCACCGGTCACTTCCCAGTGTTCTTCTTACGGGGTGGCATAGCTTCTTGAGTAGTGGAGAGAGGACACAGAAGCTTCAGCAGCTAACTTAGGTGGAGCTCACGGTGAAATAGGGACTGAAATCCTAGAATGAGAGCTCGTTGGAGATGATCGGAGTGGTCGCCGGAGGGTTGGTGGTTGGCGATGAAGCGAACGGCGGCCAACGGTGATGACTGGTGGGGCACACAGTGGGGTCGGCGAAGGGTACGGAGACAGAAAAGGTTGGGAACCACCTAGCGAAATCCCGGGCGAGCTGCTTAAGTGGCTGGCTTAACGGATCGCCTAACGGGTCGGCCTGGCCAAGCAGACCCATTAAGGTGTTAAGTTTAGTAATCTCGCTCGAGATTCCTGTCAGGGCCCGGTCGTGAGTTTCCCGCGTTCTTTTAATCTAATATATTCACGGTGGTGTCTTTGATAACGGTGCTGCCATGACATTTTCGTCCAACATATAAGCATTCTGTTTTCTGAAAATCCTGCCCGTGATTCTCATCATGACCCACCCTCGATTGTCTCTATAAAATTACACGAAAATTTCCATGGCCGTGCCTATAGTTACGGGTCTGCCATGTATCTTTCGGCAGGTAAGTCTCGTTTTGCCTTTTCTGAAAAATCTCGGTCACGACTTTTAGCGTTCCCCGGTCATGATCTTCTTGTGAAATTCTTTATTACTGATTGCAGCCGTGGCCCGAGTGTCTTCCTTGCCATAATGTTCTTGGCGAATTTTCTGCTGTTTGAGCTGAATAAGAATCATGGTTGAGATTTCTGTCGGAACCCGCCCGTGATTTTGGAAAAAGCAGTAGAAAACGCATCTTCCTACTACATCAGTTTGCAATATTCCTGTGTCATTTTTAACCAAGTAAAGGCATCAGCGTTCACAGCAAAATAAGCAGGAATCATAACAACTAATGCAAGTAGAGAAAGGGCACAACAAGGCCCAAATGTTGTTTTCAACTTTTAGTAAAGTAAATTGCCAATGCTAAAGATGAATAAGATCAGCTCATGATTGCGTATAGGCTTTTCAAATAGAACGGTTTTAAAATTGATTAGCGCAGATGTAGCTTGTGCCCTTCTTGGTGAGTGTTTCTTGTTGAGGATCTTCATGCCTACTTCAATGTCAAAACTTTGCTCAGGCACTCTAAGTTCAATGAGTGGCGTCAACCTAATGTATGTGCAATGCCTGCAAGATTACCACCAATATCAGATGTTGAAACCATGCATTAAAATAAAGTAGGAAATGAAATCCAAATTTATAGCAGAGGGAGCTAGAATGTCATGGTGTCAAGTAAATAAGAAATTGCTAAGAGAACAAGAAATGCATGGTTTAATGGTCCGTCAACTTGACACCAAGACATTCTAGCTCCCTCTGCAAACTAAACTAAACTCACACAAAGCATGAAAATAAGAGAACAAGAAATGCTGAAAACAAATTGAACTAAAGTAAGAAGCTTGGGTTGCCTCCCAAGAAGCGCTGATTTAATGGTCCGTCAGCTTGACCATAGTCTGTGTCATTCTTGCGAAGCAGCGTCCGTGAGGATCAATGCAGTGTCCTCCGGTATCGGTTCATGGGAGATGTAGTGCTTGAGTCTCTGTCCGTTAACTTTAAATGTACCAGTTGACTCTCGGAAGATGTCTACAGCACCATGAGGGTAGACTTTTTGTACTATATATGGTCCCGACCATTTGGTTCGAAGCTTACCAGAAAAAAGTTTGATCCTGGAGTTAAACAATAGTACCAATTCACCTTCGCAAAATTCTCTCCTCATAATCCTTCGATCATGCCATCTTTTGGTACATTCTTTATAGATCATGGCGTTCTCATAGGCTTCCTGTCTAAATTCATCAAGCTCATTCAGTTGAAGCTTTCTGGCCTTTCCGACTTGGTTTCCATCAAAATTCAGTCGTCGTATCGCCCAATAAGCTTTGTGTTCGATTTCAGCTGGTAAATGACATGATTTACCCTATACTAACTGAAATGGGGATATACCAATCGGAGTTTTGAATGTTGTACGGTATGCCCATAATGCATTGTCAAGTTTAAGTGACCAATCGGTGCGAGTACGCGACACAGTCTTCTCTAGTATGTTCTTAATCTCTCTGTTTGATATTTCTACTTGGCCACTAGTCTGAGGATGGTAAGTAGTAGCAACTTTGTGTAATACTCCGTACCTCTTGAGAAGTGATTCAAATCCTCGCTCAATAAAATGAGATCTGCCATCGCTGATTACCACGCGAGGCGTTCCAAATCGTGGGAGTATTAACTTCTTGAAAAATCTAGTGACCACCTTGGAGTCATTTGATAGATGTAGAATAGATGTATATTAACTTCTTAAAATGAGATCCACCATCCGCCATCACTAATATTTCATCTTGCTTTAGAATAGATGTAGAATTGTTTTCATAAGATAGGTTAAGGTTCATCAAGACAACAAGATGTCTTCTTCAACCGATTTCAGAGTGGCGCCAGCTTTGGAAGCTTGGTGATGAATTTGCGGTTAGAGGAAGGGATGCTTGCTTTCGGCTTCTGGCATGGGCTGATCTGCTAGAGGGACTCGCAACCCTTGGATGCATGATAACATATCACATGGCTCGTGATATGTTATATGTATGAAAAGGGCTATGACCATATCGACCATATTAGCATACCTGTAATGGTTTATTATTCTGTCCATTGCATGACTGTGATGTTTTTGTACTGCTACCATAGAAAAATTACATGCTAGAAAAGAATAATAATTAATGAATAAACTCTCCTCGTAATATCAAGTCGATAGCCTTCCGATGTGTAGCCATCGTCAAGCCATCGATCGATGGACTGTGAATTATTTCTCACCCTCGTGAGACACCCATCTATCTTTGGAAGGTGCGTGGTGGCAATATGCATCTTAGTCTGCCGCAAGTGTAGACGTGCCCTCGCAAGGTGCAGGTTGGCCCTAGGCATAACAATTAGGTTGGACTTGACTAGTTTTCATATGTCACTGACATGATGAATCACTAGAGGCAGGTGTTGAGAGGATAGAGTTCTGTGTTGTATCTAGCCCTCGCTGGACACAGGACGCCTAGTCTGTCTTAGCTAAGAGGAGTTGTGCACGACTTAATTGGCTGGCATGCCTACCTAAGGAAGCATGGGATCACTCTGTGCACCCCCAACTCACCCTCGTGAGTCACAGAGACCTCATGTGAAATTAGGATCCTACTCACTTATTTCCAAGTTGAGTTTTGAGAGTTATCAACTAGTAAGGAAATAGTGGGAGCATAGCATTTAATTTAAAGTCCTTGTTAAATGCTTTATCATAGTACTTATTTTGCTTGTTTGCTTATTGTAGATGATACCATCTCCTGATTTTAGATTGAAACTTTGTAAAAATAAACTGGATGGAACAAATTGGACAAGATGGTTCAGAATTTTGACCAAAATACTAGAACAAGAGAATGTGGTCTATCTTCTTGAAAGACCTCCCTCTCTGCCCTGTCCTTATTCTAGTACAGAATGGGAGTGGAATGTCTATCTTGAACATTATGCAGATAGTAAACATTACACTGCTCTTGTTTTGAGGTGCATGACCCCTGAGGTCCAGGTTGAGTGTGATGAGATGGGGATTTATGATATCATCATATATCTTTGAGGTCTCTTCAAACCAGGCACTTCAAATAGTGATCAAGAGAGTGTTGTTGGATCTCCTGGGTGTTTGCCTAAATCCAGGAATGACCATGGTTTTGTTTCTTCGAAGCTAAAACTTCGGAAGACTAGGAATGCATGAAAATTTCAGGATGGATTAAGGCCCCATGAAGAGCATGGCACATAAGAAGGGATGTATTACATCTCCTTCTGGTATTGTGTTACTGAGGTCTTTATGTCTACTTCTTATTCATGGGTACTGGGTACCACATGAGGAGCTTACATATGTTTTTCATATGTAGGGGCTCATAAGAAGTAGGACAATAGAGGCTTGGTGGGATCGACTTTCGAGTCAGGAATAGAGCATTGGATGCTGCTATTGATATCATCTCACTACCTTCAAGACTTCAACTAGAACTTTGCTATTATGTACCACCTATTGTAACAGAACATTATGTCCATTGTTTTGAATGGATTTTTAGTTTGAAATAAATGGTATTTCTTTAAATCTGGGATGTTCTATAGAAGTGGTATAATTGATAATAGTTAGCAGTTCTATAACACTGAATAGATCAAGTACAATGATTCAATCAACACTCTCTCATAGCATTGTCATTTGTGGGCCATAAAACAAATGTCACATCCAAGAAGTCCATGGACTATTGGGATCATTATCCTTTCAGGATTATGATACATGTTAGTTTTGTTTGATGGCCAAGGTGACAGATGTTGCCTTCACCATAAACGGTGGAAGGGTAAGTGGCTTGTTGGATCTATACATAGCAATGTGTGTGGACCCATGGAAACAAGCACAAGGAAGTGTTGTATACTTCATTAGGTGTGGATATGTCTTACCCAACACATAACTTTGGAGAAATCCAAGAAGTTAAAAAATGAAGTATAGAATCAAATTGGAGGATCTATTAAAACACTTTGATTGGATCAACGTGATTAGTGAAGAATTTGATGACTATCCTAAGGAGTGTGGGGTTATCTCACAGCTTACTTGGAACACCACAACTGTGTGTTGTATTCAAAGAAGGAAAGAGGAACATGTTGGACATGGTTCCATCTTTGAAGAGTCATGCAAATCTTCTTCCTCATTGAGGCCATGCAGGGAACTATTTTGACTCTCCATAGTGTGTGTTTGTGGGGCACTGAGAGTGCTATTTCTATTCTGATGAGAACAATATATTTGTTGCTCAAACTGCTGTCTTTCTTGAGGAGATATTTCTTTTGAAAGAAGCTAGTGGGAGTAGATTTGATTGGGACGAGGTCCAAAATCAACCACAAACAATTAGACACATATGGAGAGGAATCTCATATGCAGGTTGAATGTCAACCTAGGTTCATGTAACACAGGAACCACATGAGTCCGAATGGATTCGAAATGCTCTCATGAGTTGTAGGCATGACGAATTTTTCATCAAGGATGAACCTAAGACTTATGAGGAAATGGAAGCGGTCAGTGGACCAGATTCCAAGAAATGGCTAAACTCCATGAGAACCGTAATGGACTCCATGTCTGCTAATCAAGTGTGGGACTTGATTGAGCCGCCGAAGGGGTAACACCCATAGGCTATAAATGGGTCTTCAAGGAAGATAGACATGGAAGGTAACAATGTTACCTATGATGACAGGCTAGTGAATGAAATTTCAGACAAGTCCACTAGGTGGATAGTGATGAAAATTTTCACTAATAGCTTGTTTTGAGTCCATTAGGTATCTGCTTGTTATAATTGCATTTTCTGTTATGGCGTGTTGTTATGAAAATTGCTTTTACTTATGGACATCTGGAAGAGGACGTCTATATGGAAATAGTAGAAAGGTTTTCATATAGAGGCCATAAAGATATGCATGGTCTTATGCAAGCATCTTGAAAAGAGCCTGTGTTTTTAAGAAGATCAGTGGGAGCATTATAGTGTTTCTTGCTCTACTTGATTGATGATATTCTCCTCACATGAAATGACATCCCAGCTCTTCACGCGGTGAAGTAAAGGCAAGGGAAGTATTTCAAGAAGAATGATCTAGGGAATGAGGCCTATAACCTAGGCATGTGGATCTATGGATAGGGATCCATGAAAATCATTACCCTTTAGTCAATCCACGTTCATCCAGGAGATTCTGGAGAGGTTCATATTGGGTGATTCCAAAAGTTGATACCTTCCAAGAAGACATGGTCTGACTCTCTCAAAGATGCTATGTCCTATGACATAGCTGGAGAGTAGTGACATGAGTCTATAATCCTAGTACATTGGATATAGGGTAGATCATGTTTTGTGCAATATGCATAAGACCATATATGGCGAATGCTTGGAGCATGGCCAGTAAGTTTCAATCAAATCCTAGTGTTCAAACACTGGGTAGCTATGAAAGCAATCCTTCATGCTTGGGAAGTATAAAGGACTGAGGTCTAGTCTGTGATAGATAGGAAGAACTTTGTGTACAAGGGTACACTGATACTTCGTTCCAGTCTAATGACTATCGTTCATAGCCAGGATTTGCGTTTTGCCTTGATGTGGTGTTGTATACTGAGAGAGCTTTATGCAAACCACATTGGCAAATTCTACAACTAAGGCTGAGTACATTGTAGCTTCTTGTGGCAGCCAAGGAAGTAGCTTCATTCACTTGAACTTGATTTAGTTCATGGTGCTTGATGGTTCAGTATAATTCTTACTAGGGCCATAGCATAAGAGAAGGAATTTAGCACTCAAGTATGTACTACAGCAATATCATTTGATCTTGGAGATCATGGATAAAGATGATGTTCAAATTTGTAAAATAAACACAGATAGCAATCTGGTAGACCCACTGACATAGCCTCTAGCGCAGCAGAAGCTAAATAAGTCATACTAGAGACATGGGACTGAATGAATTCAGTTGCCCTTGGTCTTAGTGCAAGTGGGAGATTGTTAGTGTTATTGCCCTACAGACCAATATATGGACATGGTCCGAAATTATTTGAATGTACTTTGATATAATTGATATTATTAATAAAGACATGGTCGTTATTATGCAGATTGCTTTACCTGCGATGATGTATTGAATTGCATAAATAATGTCTCAGGAGTTTGGTTGGATCCATTCTCATAAGTAATCCCCAGTCAAGGTGCCTTAACCGATATGGGAGAGCTTTGGTGCATGTGAGACTGGTGTATGGGCTGGTTAGGTGCGGGGCATAGTAATGCAGACATACAAGTGCATTGGATGCACTAGAGTGACCCACCGTGAGGATTTACATGTCTAGTCAACAGGTCAATCTCACGTGCAAGAGGTTTGCATTGATCCTTAGACTTGAGGTATTCATGTCTAAATATGATGATGGGTATGCTTTGATACAGTCTTATGTCTCTCCGTAATTGGGTGATCAAAACGACTGTCATCGGGCACATCATAAGTCATATAGAGATATGGATGACCAATAGGAGGATTTGCCCCTTCCTTAATTGGAAGCATGATATCCACTTTGGGGCGCCCCACCTCATTGGTGCATGACAGGAATGTATGGCCATACTATTTGTGTTAGAGTCACAACTCGTAACAGGTCCAGGCCTAGAGGCTGGGCTTCCTACCCAGGGGCAATCCCGCTCAAATCCCGGTTTGGATCCACGTTACCCCAAACCCGGTTTGGATCCACGTTACCCCAAATAATTCACGTCTGCAGCGGGATTCGACCTCTAGACATGACCCTCACGAGTCATGACCCTTTAACCATTGAGCTGCAGCTCAATGGTTAAAGGGTCATGACTCGTGAGGGTCATGTCTAGAGGTCGAATCCCGCTGCAGACGTGAATTATTTGGGGTAACGTGGATCCAAACCGGGTTTGGGGTAACGTGGATCCAAACCGGGATTTGAGCGGGATTGCCCCTGGGTAGGAAGCCCAGCCTCTAGGCCTGGACCTGTTACGAGTTGTGACTCTAACAAAAAAGGCGCCTTTTTTGTTAGAGTCACAACTCGTAACAGGTCCAGGCCTAGAGGCTGGGCTTCCTACCCAGGGGCAATCCCGCTCAAATCCCGGTTTGGATCCACGTTACCCCAAACCCGGTTTGGATCCATGTTACCCCAAATAATTCACGTCTGCAGCGGGATTCGACCTCTAGACATGACCCTCACGAGTCATGACCCTTTAACCATTGAGCTGGCGTGCGAGAGGTATGGGGATCGATACCCCACTTCTATTGTAATACCCAGAGTATAGTCCCACATTGCAAGTGGGAGAAACTATTATGTGGTTTATAAGGCTTAGTGGGCTTGCTATTGTTAACTTGGGCTTAAGCATTTTAATAAATTGGGCCACGTTGCAAATCGGCTCACCAAGTTAATGAATAGTTTGCTTACTAAGTGGGTCGTAACAAATGGTATCAGAGCAAAACTTAGTCCTAAGCATGGTGAGAGGCCAATAGGAAAGGGCTACCGAGGATGGTGGAGCCACCTTTAAGCTGACCTCACATGCTGCCGACTAAGGGATGATTCTTGAGCATGTGTTAATGTTTGGGCTTGACGAGGATGTCAAGCTCTAAGTGGGGGAGATTGTAATACCCCGAATATAGTCCCACATTGCAAGTGGGAGAAACTATTATGTGGTTTATAAGGCTTAGTGGGCTTGCTATTGTTAACTTGGGCTTAAGCATTTTAATAGATTGGGCCATGTTGCAAATCGGCTCACCAAGTTAATAAATAGTTTGCTTACTAAGTGGGTTGTTACAAATGGTATCAGAGCAAAACTTAGTCCTAAGCATGGTGAGAAGCCAATAGGAAAGGGCTACCGAGGATGGTGGAGCCACCTTTGGGCTGACCTCACATGCTGCCGACTAAGGGATGATTCTTGGGCATGTGTTAAGGTTTGGGCTTGACGAGGACGTCAAGTCTTAAGTGGGGGAGATTGTAATACCCAGAGTATAGTCCCACATTGCAAGTGGGAGAAACTATTATGTGGTTTATAAGGCTTAGTGGGCTTGCTATTGTTAACTTGGGCTTAAGCATTTTAATAGATTGGGCCACGTTGCAAATCGGCTCACCAAGTTAATAAATAGTTTGTTTACTAAGCAGGTCGTAATAATTTGAGTCATGACCAATAGATTGGATTAATAAATATGAGACTAAATCCAATGGCGGGATATCAGTTCAGGCAAAGGGATCTATAATGCATGGGAATCCTCGTTGCTTGTCAGGGAGTTGTTGCCAAATGACTTAAGTCCTGTGACATGGGTAGTAGTGATGTGTTGCTAAATACCTCTCACTACTTATGATGTTTCATCATCATTGCCATTGTCATATGGATCCTATGGGGTCACACGCAATAGACTCTTGACGTTGTTTTTTGATCTGGATATCTTGGAATATTTGAGTTCATTCTGATTCTAAGTACAAGACAAATTCATGGTTGAATCTGGTTCCAATTGGGATTCATTGGTTTATGTATATCCTGGTCAGGTTTATATTCTGTATGGGAGTTGAACTTGGACTTAGGCCTATAAACCATGTTGGATTCGAATCCTAATTTAATTAGGAGTTGGAATCCTAATCCTATTAGGAATTGGAATCCTAATCCAACTAGGAGTTGGAATCCTAATTTAATTAGTAGTTGGAATCCTAATCCTATTAGGAATTAGAATCCTAATCCAATTAGGAGTTGGAATCCTAATTTAATTAGGAGTTGGAATCTTAATTCTATTAGGAATTAGAATCCTAATCCAACTGGGAGTTGGAATCCTAATTTAATTAGGAGTTGGAATCCTAATTCTACTAGGAGTTAGAATCCTAATCCAATTAGGATTCAAATCCTAATGAGAAATGGATATGGATAAGGCCCATAGTGGTTGGGCGCAAATCCTAATCCAACTAGGATTAAAATCCTAATGAGAATTGGATATAGATAAGGCCCATAGTGGTTGGGTGCAAATCCAAATCCAACTAGGATTCAAATCCTAACGAGAATTGGATTTGGTTAAGGCCCATTGTGTTCGGCGCAAATCCTAATCCAATAAGGATTTAATTCCATGGGCATAATTAATGTTGAAATCCAAATCCAATTAGGGATTGTGGATTTAATCTAATTAAGGAAAATTGGAATCCTAATGGGAGTAGGATTCATCCTTGGCGCATGGCTTAATTCCATATATGGAATTTGCGTCAATTGCCATGGATTAATCCTTATGGAATTTGGTTTCTTCAATTGGAAACTCTCTTGGACGTGTGGGCTGGTGTGGAGGCATGTAAGGCTTGATTAATTCAAGTATGGTATGCGCCAATCACATATGGAAAGTCCAAATAATAATTGAACTCAAATTACTCCTCTTGATATGGCAAGAAGCTTGATTCTTTCCAAGCTTCATGATGCGCCAATTAAAGGAGGCATGTGGCTGATGCATTGCAGCAATTCCTTGGAGGAATTGCGCTATGAACACTTAAGGAAAGAAGGGTGGCGGTATGGCTTGCTTGCTTCTAAAAGAAGGGGTATGCACCCCCTCTCAAAAAACATGATAATCAACAAGTGCAGAATTTCTTCCTGAGGCAAGGCAACTTGGAGTTGCGCATGCCTTGAAGCCCTAGCCACCCTCTTCCTTTGGTGTTGCGCCACTATCCTTCATCCTCTTCTTTGTTGGCCAAGAGTCTCTTGGAGGAGTCTTGTTGGCATGAAGAACGAAGGAAGAAGGAGAAAGAGATTCCAAGAAGTGATCTTCACTTCCCGAGGCTAGCACCAAGCGTGGAAGGGAGCAACGTTGAGAAGGTCAACGCGTGGATACATGTAGAGGACGAGCACTTGAGCATCTTCCACTTGGCATCATCGACTTGACAAGCATTAGAGGTATCATCCCTATCATATCCTTGTGTTCTCTCTCTCGCGTGGATCCTTGGGAAAGGAATATATTTCGAGTGTCATGCTTCTTCCGCTGCATCCTGGGACTGTAAAATTTTAAATTACACTCGGTATTCCCCAACATGAAGAGGTTGGAGGAGGAGATGAAGCCGTCAAGGTCTTCTTCAACTTGCGCTAAGAAGAAGAAGGGAAGGAAGACTTGCAGCTAGAGGAAGGAAGAAGATTTGCGCCACTCTCTTCTTGTTCTTGCTCATGCCAATTTGATATTAGTGTGTCATGAGCCTCTCGCATTTCCAATGATATATAGAGGCAAGGGGCGGCAATAGAAGGGCAAGGTGCAACTCATGAAGAAGGGGGCAGCTAGGGTATGTGTGGGGTGGCAATTAGGGTTTAGGGTTTCGGAAGTTCTCAAAGAATTTTGCATAAACCCTTTCCTATTAACCATATGCACCAAAGACCTTCCTTAGATGTTCTTCTAGCCATATCAGACCCATGACTTGCCTTAGAGGCAAGACTTCCATCCAAACAATAAGGGGGGAGGCGCCAATCGCTTCTTTATGAAGCAAATTGCGCAACTTATCCCCATCGAGCCCCTAGGCGCCAATAGGATAAGATTTATCCCCATTATACCCTTTTAGCCTATTTTCTCTTAATGACAACTTCTTATTGGGCCTCATTGGGTAATGAACTGTATTTCCTCTCCATTGCATCATGTCTAATCAACGAAAACCTTGAAAAAAAATCTTCCATCGTAGAAAATGGCTAAGATAATGGATCCTTTTTCTCCTCATTTTTATTTTGCTTTGGACATTCTCGGTGTGTTTCTCGTATGAGGTAGTGATACAAAAGCATTTCATCCCATTCAGTTTTAAAGGTAGAGGGAAAATCATTCATCTAATTTATATTGATGACCTAACCCTTTGCTTTCATATGATTGAAAAATCTTGCAAGCTTATTGCTAATGCCCTATAAACTTTTCATAAAATCACTAGGGTTAAAATGAAAACCTCTATATCTTCCATTGTCTCCCTAACAAGTTTTCCATCTCCTAAATTTCAAATATCCTTAGGCATTTTTATGTGAGGGAGGGTTATTTTCATTTCAAATATGTAGGTTTTGTGATGTGTGCTATACTATCGCACTACTAACCGCAAGCGTGACTGTTTTGTCATGGTAGTACATAAGTGTCGATCCCACAGGGACAGTATTCATGTACCAAGTGATTATGAATCGATAGCTATACAATCGATTAAGTGGTTTGGAATTATGAGAAGTAAAGTAAATATAACTTAGTGCAAATCGAATCTAGCAAGAGAAAGTTTTGAGTAGAAAATAGGGGTTAGAGATATCGGAACATCAGGTTTGTCTCGTTGATGAATCTTAAATTCAAACAAGGTAAAATTATAACAATGAAATTTTAAAAGTGTTTAAGGAAATATCAAATGTACAGATTGCCCTATTTCGACGGCGTAATCCGGTATCATTCTAGATCGGCGTCCTACTTTTGTGTTAAACTTGATCTAGACTGATCCAATGGGTTCAGAGATACTATAAAATTCCTCATACAAATTCTGCCCCATTTCTTGATAGCTCAGAGCATGTTTGATCTAGCAGATCAGCAGATCTAATGTTGCAATTCACCTTTCGATCCTTCTTGCGTTCTTGCGGCACCCAAAAAAAGTAATTACGTGACAAAAGTAATACTAGCAGTAAAACAACATAGAACGAATAAACATAAGATAAAATTTGCATTAGCTATGAAATAATAAGTTCAAACATAAGATACAAACAACGAGACTACACCCGTGTTCCAATAAGGAAATTACGCTATCATAGCGTCATTACAATACAAATCTCTAGAAGAAGGAAGAAACAAAGAAAAGATTTGAAGATAGAAAAGAGCAAGCTCTTCAAAGAAGAGCATCAATCTTCTTTTCTCCAAGCCTTCTGGAATGGACGCACAAAGAATCTTCTTCTCCTAAGCTTTCGCCAAGATCACCACCCCTTGCCAAGACTCATCGCCATTGCAACAGGTCTTTCACTCAATATATTGAGTCGAAAGCTCCCTTTCATTGGCTACACTGATAGCCCTTTTTATTATCTATGTTTTGACACCAAAAATCTCCAAAACAGAGCTATAATGAGGGAGTTATGGCCATTTTAATTTTGGCTGCATAGAGATTACGAGTGTAATCATGATTACAGCCCTGCCTGCAATGCTAACATTGATGCTCCTTAACTCCCGAAACATTCATACAATTATGGCCCATTGAATGCTCGTCATTTTCATACCAAGAACACTCAGAATGGATTTGTAACGGAGAAGTTATGGTCATTTTAATGTTGGCTTTTAATGCTCTTAATGTCATTACAGGTGTAATGAGATTATGGGTATGTCCGTAATTTAGGTGGAAAACTCTATTTCGTCTGAAATTTTGCGAGTGAGTTAATGTTTGACTTCACTTGAATTCCGACCAAAGTATGATGTCAAAAGTGTTGGTGTGTATGCCCTGAGACATAGTTTTGGTCCATCTTTGTACTACTTGACTCTGATATTTATATATCATTCTAGCATTGTCATTATCAATATTTGTCTACATCTGCGATTTATGTACTTACATGATAATGTCCCTAGAGACAGATTGGATCTGTGCTCAAATAGTTGTCCCCAGTCGATGTACCTTAGTGGATATGAGACAGCTATGATACTTGTGATACTGGTATATGGGATGGCTAGGCACGAGGTGCTAGCACAGACATATGGGTATATCAGTGGTGGATATACTGGATCGACCCGCTGTGAGGCAAAGACTTGGTGTCATGAGTTATCCTCACAAGTGACAGGAGATGCATTGATCCCTTGACTTGAGGTCATTGACTATTCTATATGGTCAAGGGCATGCTTTGATACAACCTAACATCTCACCGTAGTTGGGAGGTAATAACGGTTGTTATTGGGCATGTCACGACCCATATGAGAAGGTCAATCTACAGACAGGATTTGCCCCTTCATGAGGGAAGCTTGATATCCATGGAGCTCCTATGTGGTTCTATGACTGAAAGTGTATGGCCATACCTAGGTGAGAACCCGATTTAGTTATGACCATGTGATTGGGTGAAAACAAGTGGTGAAACACTTGTCCAATCATATATCAGTTCAGCAAAGAGACTATAATGAATCTGTACCTAGTTGCGATAATGGGGATGTCGATGTCGATATTCATTCCGATGACTTGGGTAGCAGCGATGCACTGCTTGTGGTGACTTTAGGTCAGCACTGCCAATGTTAGAGGAACCTACAGGGTCTCACACTGTTGTGTCCGCAAGTGCACGGATACTCGAAGTAATAATTAAGATATCGAACCACAGGGACCTACGAGTTAAGTACCAATTAGTTGTTTTCTCACTAGCTAAGCAAATCGAATATGATGAAAGCACAAACAGAAATTGTATGAAATATTAGAGAGAGAAACTGGGACTAGGGTTTCATCGATCCTAATTTCAATGACTAGATATAAATAAGTGTTCGTCAATTACTCTTATTATGATAAAGATATAATTTACTTAATAAAGAAATCATCTCACTTTCGTGCAGACAATTTACAAAGAACCTATCCTCACTTTCGTGCAGGATTTATTCAATGTTAAATAAAACTAAATCATTAACAAAGAACTCAAGGATCACTTTCGTGCATCCGAATTTTAAGTCAATCATCTCAAGTGAAAACTACATATTTTCATACTATAGTTTCACAGGTTCTACTTAAGGTTTTCCAACGATCAGATATTCAATTTCTTGCAATATCATCATGTTTAATTCAATAACTCAATCCTATATCAGATTATCAACATGGCAATGAACTTCTAGAACCTAGAAATAAAAACAAACTTAATTTCTTACGATGAGTTCCTAAATCACGATTCTAGGGTTCCAAGTTCTCGCAAGTCACCTTTTGGTCCATATTGCAAAAACTCTAAAACATGCAGATGATATGAAACTAGAAAGGATTAAAGGTAATCATCACATAAGTAGAATTATCATAACAAGAATATCATGACGAAATAAGGATCATCTAGTCATTAAAAAATTAAGGAGATTACACCCATGTCCCAAAAGATGTCTAAGCTAGCATGGTTGAAGAATTACAATAATCCATAGTTTAGAACAATTGAAAATCGAAGAGGAAGAGAGAATTCTACTAACAATATGGCTGTAATGAAAATTACAGCCGTAATTTGGCTTGAAAACTCGCTGTGAACAGTGCTGGCGCCCTTTCTTTCGTTGATTTTCTCCTCTGATCGATCTCCTTTCGCTTTGAAACTTCTAGGGTATCCTTTTCTCCTCCAGGCGAAGCTTCCTTGTAAATTTCACGGCCTGAGATGGCTTCTATGCCTCTTGGAGCAAGGCCGTGCCCTAGAAACACACTTTTTGATTTCCCCCTCGATCCCTAATAAAAATTCATCCTTTCACTTCAAAAAACTTTTCCTCTTTATCCTAACCATTTCCCTTTTTATGGATCTTCAATTGGTGTCCTAAAGCTCGAGAAATCGTCTTTTTAAGTTTCCAGCGAAAGAATCGGGCAACTGGGCCATAAATTACGGTACTGTTAAAATTATTACGGTAGTGCCATAATTTCTTCTGTGTATTTTTGTGCAGAAATTACGGTAGTGTAAAATTTATTACGGCACTGCCATAATTTGCTTTTGTGCATTCTAGGGAAGAAATTACGGTAGTGTAATTTTTATTACACCCGGGGGTGTAATTTTCAAACTTGCTCCGATTTGCATGAAAATTGATGGGTAACTTTGTCTCGATGTCTGGAATCCATTGGTGTACTCAGATCTTTCAAAATCCATCAAAATATGGCATTTTTTACTTGAAAATGATCAAAAATAAGAAATGGTGTAGATTCCGCAATATTTGACAAATAAGGTTTAAAAATAAGCAAAAGAGCATGAATATGACACAAAAAGACCAATAAAATGATACAAAATAAACTACGAATTTTTGTGTCATCACACACCTTGATACTCATGTTCTCGTATTGATCGGGAAGCCTTATGATTGAGTTATTAGATAACTCGGATCTATTGTGGAGATTTCATCAGCGCCAATGGGCTTGATCAGATGGAAGAGAGCTATTGGAGCAATACTTCATTTTTGACAGGTTGACCCATTTTTGACCATGGTTGGTCACATTTGGATTAGGGTTGCTTTGGATTGGATCCAATTGCTTAATCAACCCATGTAATGAAGTTTGGGCTAGCTCATTACCCAATGAGGCCCAATAACAAGTTATCATGAAGGGAGAATAAGCTAAAAGGGTATAATGGGGAGAAGCCTCACCCCATTGGCACCTAGGGGCATAATGGGGTGAGGGAGGCACCTTTTGCTTCTTTGGAAGGTTTAGGCACCTTGCCCCTTGATCCTTGGATGGTATGCTTGCCTCTATGGCAAGTCTTGGTGCTGATATGGTAGCATGGACTTTTTTGGAAGGTCTTTGGCACATATGGCTAATAGGAAAAGGTTTATGGAAAACTCTTGGAGAGTATCCTTAACCCTAACCCTAATTGCTCCCTCCAATTAACCCTAGCCGCCTCTCTCACTTGGATTTGCGCCCGTACCCCCTCTCTAGCCTTGCCGCCTCTTGCTTCTATAAAATAGAAGCATGCGTGAGCCCTAAAAGCACAACTCATTGGCGTGAGCACATCAAGGGCGAGAGCAAAAAAGGAGTGGCACATCTTCTCTTTATTAAGCCGCAAGCCTTCATCCTCCTTCCCTCTTGGCGCATGGACTTCATGGCATTGGCGGCATCTACTTCTTCTACCTTTCCTCTTGGCGCATCTTCTATTGGAAGTGGCGCAAGTGAAGTAGTAGGCACCCAAGGCTTGGATCTTTTTCCCGAGGCTAGCACCGGGCGAGGAAGAAGAGAGCTCGAGGCATCCGTGTGTGTGAGACTGCAGAGAGTGAATGCTTGGGCGCCTACCTCGACATCTACATTCACGCTTGCTCTAGGTACTTACTATCTCATCGTGTTGACTCCCTCGCAAGACGATCTTCACTGGGTTTTTGGGACTAGCCTATTTCGGGGATGTTCTTCCGCTGTGCAAATGTAATCTCTATAAAAAATTATTCAATATCCCCGGGGCTTCCCAACAGTGGTATCAGAGCAACTTGCGAGCCTCGAACGATATACTTTCATGCTTTTCCATGCTCACAAGCCATGTTTCAATTTTCGCAAATTGCATGATCACTGTTGGGGTATGCCCTTAAGGCTAATGTTTGAAACCTTGGGATGATTTCAGTATCATGTATAAACTATGTATAAGTTTATAAAGGCAATGGTTGTTATTCAGGTTGTTACAGTATCTGCTGTTGTTATGTATACTTCTGAATAATGTCTCAATGGTGTTCAGCTTGGCTGACATGCAGTAATGTCCTTAGTCGAGATATCTTGGTGAACATGAGACAGCCTTGATATGGTTGAGACTAATATATGTTCAGATCTTATAGGTTGCTTCGAGCATGGAATAAGATTTAGACATATAGGTACATTAGATGTACTGGACTGACCCTACTTAGGATATTCAATTGTTTGTCGCAATGTGAATAATCCTTATTAACTAGCAAGTGGTATACTCCCTCTGACTTGAGATCACTTATGTTTCTGAATGATGATTGGCATTGTCTTGAGGTAGTTCAATATCATTTGAAATATAATGGTTAAGGATTATCTTGGATAATGACCATGAGTCATGTTAGGACACTAGTGATAGATATAGGATTGTCTCTCCTAGTTGGAGTGTAATGTTCTAAAGGGCCCCTTGGATGAGATGGTTGAGTAAGTGTATGGCCATACCCAGATGACTATGTTCATCTGATCTAACCATTCTCATCATATTGGAATTATAGGCTTGACACGCTTGTCCAATAAGAACATCCAGTGACAAAGGGATTATGTATACCAAGTGAATTGGATTCACATTTGTGCTATGGTTTGGGTGTAGTCTTGGAAGACTCTTTCCTTCATATCGGGAGACAGTGATGTGTTGCTAGATACCCCTCTCTGTTCGTGATAATGAAAGTTATCGTTACCGACATTGAAGGAAACCCTTAGGGTCGCACAATTTGATGATATGGCTTATTTATGTCAGATCGTGTGGACTGAATTGTTATGGTTCAGTATAAAGGAATTTAAACTCTGATTGGAAGTGAGATCTGGTCTGATCATGTTTGATTGATTAGGGATTGAGATCGATAAGCTTCGATCGAGAGAATTGATGCTTGATCGTAGAGATCAAGATGATCAAGAAATGTGTGGTTAGATCTTGAGCCATTTGGTTCAAGGGATCTAGACCATGGCTGGTTCGGTTTGGTCATTGAACCAAATAACATTGAACCATTTCACATGGTGAGCGCATGGTTCAATTTAAAAGAGGAGTTTCAAATGCTTGGGGAGTAAAGAAGAGAGTTAAGAAGGGGAGTTACAAATTTGGTACTTACCATTTTTGGTGGCCGATTCTTTCCTTCTTGGAATAATCGGTTTAGAGATCTCTTCCTCCTTCTCTTCCTCTCTCTCGCATCCTATAGAGCTTCACGCCAAGAGAGGGACTTCGACCAGCAAAAGAGGAAGAGATATTTTTCCTCCTACACGATCAAGGAAACCTTGTGTCTTTGCTAGCACAAAGAACATCAAGAAGAAGCCTTCATCAACTTGTGTGCGATACTTTTGGAGGAGAGGCGCTTTCCTTTCTTCTTCCAAGTCGCCAATCAAATCCATGGCAATGGTAACACATGCTTCAACTTATCCTTTCATGGTTGATTATGATTCAAGTCAAGCGATCCTTAAACCTAGTATTTCCGCCTATGCAAAAAAAAAAAAAAAAAAAATTGCTTGAGACACTAGGTTTACTTTCAATTGGTATCAGAGGTAGTTTTAGGCTTGATATATGATCGCCATCATGTTGTGATCCATGGATTTGATAGATCTATAATTTGCGCATGCTTTACTTATTGTGTGCAAATACATGTCATATGTTGATTTACATGTATTTTGTATTTCATATAAGCTTGCGCATGAGTAATATTGTTTGCGCTCCATGAAAGTTTTCAACCAAAATTTTATCTTGCGCGCCCTCTCACATAGATCTATCTGCGCCTGCTTTAAATTCTTAGATGGGTTAATAGGTTTGAAATCATCAATCATGTCTGGACCCTTTAGCCTAATCAGACCATCTGACAGCCTAGATGGGTCGACCAGATAGCACCTGTGCGCAAGCTATACAGGTGGCTATAGGTTGACTGCAGAAGGGCATGTAGCGATGTCTGGTTGAGGCACCTAGTGAACGATCATGATTAAGGCCCGGGGTCACACCCGTTTGCCAGAAATCATGTGGGACGTTCAGCCCTTAAGGCATGCATAGTTGACCACAAGGTCGACGCAAGTCAGTTAAGACTGGGTGCATGCAAGGGCAGTGGGTCTGACTTGGTCTGATGAGTGGATACCTGTTAATGGACCGTTGTAAGGTAGTAGGGCACATAAGGAAATAAAATTGATGCCATGGGTTTTTCGAAAATTTTATTTTGGATCACATGTATGTTTGTTTAACATGTTGAATGGGTGTCTATTTAATCTTATGTGGGTTGCCCTTAATTTGTGTGCTGTGCTGGGGCCTGCGTGCCTGGAATTGATTTATAAATTTTGCTGTGATCTGCGAATCACACTTTAACTTATGAAAAATGTATAATTGACCTGCGTGTCAAATCATGTCTAGATAGATTAAGATGTAATTTGATCAGACATGAGCACAGAGCACACATGGCAGATGCAGCAAGTGGCTTCACCAGGTGGAAGGTCTAGAGTTCGACTCTAGATCAGGCGCAACCAGTCTGGTGGGCGCATTTGGGTTGCAGAGGGCGTTTTGGGCCCGGGCTGGGGCCAGATCAAGTGCAAAAGATCCATAAAGAGCTCAAGTGAAGACTTGTGTAAAACTAGGGTTTTACTTAGGCTTTTATGGGCGTTTACCACATAAGATAATTGTGCTTTCTACTTACTGCTTTAAGTAATATTAGCACAAGCATGATATAATCTTCTGCTGTCACTATAGGATTTTGCATGATAGTGAGAGGATAAAAATGGACCGTTAAAATCCAACGTCAAATATCAAGCTCGATAGCCTTCTAACGCGAAACCTCACTGTTCTGACTATCGTTGGGGCCATGTTGTACCCACTCAGTGGGCACGCCCAGCTATCTTCAGACAGTGTGTGATTACACCTACGTGCTACAGAGAAGGGATTTATCGCTTCTCGTTGCTCAGCATAGCACGTGATGGTCCAGGGAGTAGGTCAGGTCAGCTTGACCATATAGGCTACATATTGAGCATATGATAGCCATGTGGAGGCAGCCATCTGAGGAATCAGAGACTGTGTTGTACCAACTCAGTTGGCACAGTCTTCTGGATTGCCTAGATGAAGGGGAATCGCACGGGTTGGCGATTAGCATGGATAGCCTACCAGTGACTAGTGCTTGAACTCTCTGTGCATCTTATCTCGCCTGAGCGGGACGTGGAGATCAAGTATGAAATCTGGATCCCATCTCACTAAAAGAGTTTCACTCTTTCGGGCTGTTTTCATGGATTTTTCAGTCAGATAAAATGGTGAGAAAAGAATCACTCTTAAGTCCTGGAATGATTCTAACATGGATACTGACCTTGCTGTTCTTGCAATGTTGTAGATTCCTGCAGCAACGAACACCACAGGGCTCAATCTGCGATCCATACTGGAAAGGGAGAAGTTTGCTGGGCCAAACTTCTCAGACTGGTACAGACAGCTTAAGATTGTTCTTAAGGCTGAGAGGAAGCTGTATGTCCTTGAGTCGGCAATACCGGCTCAACCCGCTGCGAACGCTGCAAGGGCGGTTCGGGATACTTATGAGAAGCATGTCAGTGATAGTACTGATGTTGCTTGCCTGATGCTTGCGTCAATGACGCCTGAGCTACAGCGTCAGCATGAGGATTTGTCTGCTATTGATATTATAGCAAATCTCAAGATGCTGTATGCTGCACAGGCAAGGACTGAACGCTATAACCTGACAAAACTTTTCTTTCATAGCAAACTGACTGAAGGGAGTCCAGTGGGAGCTCACGTACTCAAGATGATTGGGTACAAGGAGGCTCTAGAGAAACTGGGACACACCATCAATCAGGAACTTGTTGTAGACATTATCCTGCAGTCTCTCCCGGCCTCTTTCGATCCGTTCATTATTAATTTTAATATGAACAAGATCGATTGTACTCCGGCAGAGTTACTGAACATGCTCTGTACCACAGAGCAGACTCTTGGGAAGGGAAAGCCTTCCTCCTCTGTCTTGCTGGTTCCTTCAAGGAACAAGAAGAAGGGGAAGAAGGGCAAAGCCCCTATCAAGAGCTACAACAAGGCTCTGAAACAAAAGATGAAGCGGTCAAAGGACAACAGATGTTTCCATTGTGGCCAGCTCGGTCACTGGAAGAAGGACTGTAAAGCGCTCCAAGGAGAGAAGAAGGGAAGCAAGCCTTTCACTTCTGGCTCAGGTATTTACGTGACTGAAGTCATGGTAGCTTCTTCTATTTCATGGGTGTTGGACACTGCATGTGGAGTTCACATTTGTTCAAATGTACAGGAACTCAAGAGAAAAAGACAGGTGGGACAGCGTGAGGTGGACCTACGAGTTGGAAACGGAGCACGGGTTGCTGCTGTTGCTGTAGGACAATATAACATCTCTTTACCATCTGGTTTTGTATTAGAACTTGACAATTGTTATTTTGTGCCAAGCATAACTAAGAATATTATCTCTATTCCTGCTCTTGTCAGGAAAGGGTTTTCTTTTGAATGAAAAACTTTAAAGTGTTGTATTTCATATGATAATATTGTTTATGCAACTGGGTCGATTAACAATGGGTTATTCATGTTAGACTGTTGGGGTATGCCCTTAAGGCTAATGTTTGAGGCCTTGGGTTGTTATCAGTATCATGTATAAACTCTATGTTTATAAAGGCAATGGTTGTTATTCAGGTTGTTACATCATCTGCTGCAATATGTATACTTCTGAATAATGTCTCAATGCTGTTCAGCTTGGCTGACATGCAGTATTGTCCTTAGTCGAGATATCTTGGTGAACATGAGACGGCCTTGATATGATTGAGACTAATATGTGTTCTAATCTTATAGGATGCTTCGAGCATGGAATAAGATGTAGACTCATGGGTATATTGGATGTACTGGACAGACCCTACTTAGGATATTCAATTGCTTGTCACAATGTGAATAATCCTTATATGCAAACAAGTGGCATATTTCCTCTGACTTGAGATCACTTCTGTTTCTAAATGATGATTGGCATTGTTTTGAGGTAGTTCAATATCATTTGAAACATAATGGTTATAGACTATCTTGGATAATGAGCATGAGTCATGTTAGGGCACTAGCGATAGATATAGGATTGCCGTCTCCTTGTTTGGAGTGTGATGTTCTGAAGGGGCCCCCTGGATGAGATGGTTGAGAAAGTGTATGGCCATACCCAGATGACTATGTTCATCTAATCTAATCATTCTCATCTTATTGGAATTACAGGCTTGACACGCTTGTCCAATAAGAACATCCAGTGGCAAAGGAAACACATATGTCAAGTGACTTGGGTTCACACTTGTGCTGTGGTTTGGGTGTAGTCTTGGAAGACTCTTTCCTTTATATCGGGAGACAGTGATGTGTTGCTAGATACCCCTCACTGATCGTGATAACGTAAGTTATCGTTACCGACATTTAAAGGAAACCCTTAGGGTCGCACAATTTGATGATATGGCTTACTTAAGTCAGATCGTGTGGACTGAATTGTTTTGGTTCAGTTTAAAGGAGTTTAAACTCTGATTGTAAGTGAGATCTGGTCTGATCATGTTTGATTGATTAGGGCTTGAGATCGGTAAGCTTCGATCGAGAGATTTGATGCTAGATCGATGAGATCAAGAGCATCAAGAGATGTATGGTTAGATCTTGAGCCTTATGGTTTAATTTGATCTAGACCAATGCTTGGTTTAATTTGGTCTTTGAACCAAATGTAATTGAACCGGCTCATCAAGTGAGCGCATGGTTCAAAGGGGAGAACATTGCGATTTGTTCACTAAGCGTGAACACTTGAACGTGTGAGGGTTTACTATTTTTGGAAGTCATGCTTTCCAAAATAGGTAGCACGCCTCACGTTCGAGGGATCGCCCCTATTCTCGCCCCTCTTTCTCTCTTGCTCTCGGGTGGTGAGACTTCACGAAAAGGAGAAGAGAACAAAACCAAGAGACATCTCTCATCTCCTTCACGAAGGGAAACCTTGAAGCTTTGCTAGCACAAAGACGCCAAGGGAGTAGTCATCTTCACCTTGTGTGCGTCACCTTTGGAGGAGAGCCGCTCGCCCTCTTCTTCCAAGTTGCCATCCAAGCAATGGCAATGGTATGATCCTTGTGTTGATCTATACAATCTTTAAGTTGATTATATGACATGCAAACCGATTTTCGAAATCCTATGATTCCGCCCATGCAAATTTTAGAAGTGCATGCCTATTAGGGTTTCGCCCCCCCCCCTTGCTAGGGACTTTCATAGACATGGAATGTTCTGTACAACAAATTGATAACAACAGAGCCAAGTATGCTGATGACAGCACCTTGCTATGGCATTGTCGTTTAGGCCATATTAACAAGAAACACATTAAGCGGTTGCATGATCATGGACTGCTGGGATCATTCTCCTATGAGGAGCTTGATACATGCAAAGCTTGTTTAATGGGTAAAATGATGAAGTCTCCTTTTTCTAATAAAGGTAAAAGGGCTTCAGGTTTACTTGACCTCATTCACAGTGATGTGTGTGGGCCGTTTAGTAAACATGCCAGAGGTGGCTATTCGTACTTCATTACTTTTACTGATGATTTCAGTAGGTATGGTTATGTCTATTTAATGAGACATAAGAGTGAATCTTTTGACAAATTCAAAGAATTCAAAAATGAAGTGCAAAATCAGTTAGGCCGAAATATCAAGGCACTTCGATTAGATCGAGGTGGAGAATACTTGAGTCATGAGTTTACTGACTATCTGAAGGAGTGTGGGATTATCTCACAGCTCACTCCGCCAGGAACACCGCAATGGAATGGTGTGTCCGAGAGGAGAAATAGAACCTTATTGGATATGGTTCGTTCTATGATGAGTCAGGCTACTCTACCTTACTCCTTTTGGGGATTTGCACTGGAAACAGCTACAAAAGTACTAAACCGAGTGCCATCCAAGGCCGTTTCAAAGACACCATATGAGTTATGGTATGGGAAACAGCCGAGCTTGACATTTATTAAAATCTGGGGTTGCGAGGCTTATGTCAAAAAGCTCGCCTCTGGGAAACTGGAGAGCAGATCTAATAAATGTATTTTTGTCGGTTACCCTAAAGAAACTAAGGGTTATTATTTCTACGATCCCAAAGAGAACAAAGTATTTGTTGCTCGTACGGCTATTTTTCTTGAGAAGGAATTTCTTCTGCAAGAGGCCAATGGGAGAGAAATAAAGCTGGATGAAAGTCCAGAAGAGGGACAAAGTAGTCAAGCTCAGTTGGGTGAGCCTGAGCAAATAGAACAAGTTGATATTCAACCTGAAGCTCAGATATCATGGGAACCGCGTAGATCGGGAAGGATCCGTCATCAGCCTGAGCGCTATGACGGAGTCTACATCATTAATGATGAACCCCACACTTATGCGGATGCGGTCAGTGGACCGGATTCAGTAAGATGGCTTGAAGCTATGCGAGCCGAGATGGACTCCATGTCAGATAACCACGTCTGGGATTTGGTTGATCCGCCTCAGGGAGTAATCCCTATAGGCTGTAAGTGGATCTTCAAGAAGAAGATTGACATGGATGGTAACGTAGTTACCTATAAAGGCAGGCTAGTTGCGAAAGGTTTCAAACAAATCTACGGGATAGATTATGATGAAACTTTCTCTCCTGTAGCCATGTTTAAGTCCATTCGAATCATTCTCGCGATAGCAGCATATTATGATTATGAGATCTGGCAAATGGATGTGAAAACCGCTTTCCTTAATGGAAAACTGGAAGAGGATGTGTATATGACACAGCCTGAAGGTTTCATCAATCCATCAGAATGTCATAAAATATGCAAATTAAAGAAGTCCATTTATGGACTAAAACAAGCATCGAGAAGCTGGAATATTCGTTTTGATGAATCAGTCTGTGAATTTGGTTTCATCAAAAATGAAGATGACCCGTGTGTATATTGTTGGGGTATGCCCTTAAGGCTAATGTTTGAGGCCTTGGGATTGTATCAGTATCATGTAATAAACTCTTATGTTTATAAAGGCATGGTTGTTATTCAGGTTGTTATATTGTCTGCTGCAATAATTGTACTTCTGAATAATGTCTCAAAGCTGTTCAGCTAGGCTGACATGCTGTAATGTCCTTAGTCGATATATCTTGGTGAACATGAGACAGCCTTGATATGATTGAGACTAATATGTGTTCTAATCTTATAGGATGCTTCGAGCATGGAATAAGAGGTAGACTCATGGGTACATTGGATGTACTGGACAGACCCTACTAGGATATTCACTTGTTTGTCACAATGTGAATAATCCTTGATTGCGACAAGTGGCACATTTCCTCTGACTTGAGATCACTTGTGTTTTCTAAATGATGATTGTCATTATTTTGAGTTAGTTCAATATCATTTGAAACATAATGATTATAGGCTATCTTGGATGGTGAGCTTGAGTCAGGTTAGGGCACTAGTGATAGACAAAGGATTGCCGTCTCCTTAATTGGAGTGTGATTTTCTAAAGGGCCCCCCTTGATGAGATGATTGAGAATAGTGTATGGCCATACCCAGGTGACTATGTTCATCTGATCTAATCATGCTCATCATATTGGAGTTACAAGCTTGACACGCTTGTCCAATAAGAACATCCAGTGGCAAAGGATTTATGCATGCCTTGTGAGTTGGTTCACACTTGTGCTGTTTTTGGGTGTAGTCTTGGAAGACTCTTTTCTTTATATCGGGAGATAGTGATGTGTTGCTAGATACCCCTCACTGATCGTGATAACGTGAGTTATCGTTACCGACATTTAAAGGAAACCCTCAGGGTCGCACAATTTGATGATATGGCTTACTTGAGTCAGATCGTGTGGACTGAATTGTTCAGGTTCAGTTTAAAGGTATTTAATCTCTGATTGTAAGTGAGATCTAGTCTGATCATGTTTGATTGATTAGGGCTTGAGATCGGTAAGCTTCGATTGAGAGAATGGATGCTGGATCGGTGAGATCAGGAGCATCGGGAGATGAACGGTCAGATCAAGTACCTTAGGGTTTTAATGTGATCTGGACTTATGGCTTGGTTTATTTGGTTATTGAACCAAATTCAAGTGAACCGGCTCATGAATGAGCGCATGGTTCAAGGGTGAAGTGGAGTTTGCGAATGGGTAAACCCATGATCGCATGAAGAGAAGTGGCATGCTATTTTTAGATAGCACTTCTCTTACGTGATCCTCTCTCACGTTCACGCCTTTCCTCTTTTCGTTAGTCGCCTTGTCTCTTGCTCTTGACGAGAGAACATACGGTGGTGAAGAGCTCGACGAGGAGGAAGAAAAGAATCGCCAAGCCAAGACATCTCTTCCCTTCCACTCGACAAGGACATCTTTGGGCCTTGCTAGCACAAGGATCGCAAAGGGAGTAAGCGACATCAACTGTGTGCGTCACCTCTGGAGAAGATCAAGTTTGATCTTTGCTTCCAAGGCGCCATCTAGAAATGGCTATGGTATGATCCTTTTCTATTTGCAATTGGGTCATTTTGTTAATCATACAGCATGCAAGATCTAGAAACCCCCTTTCCGCTGCTTTCATTCCCATATGCGCCTATGAGTTAGGGTTTCGCCCCCTTGTGGGGACCCTTCAATTGGTATCAGAGCATGGTTAACGCATGTTTTATGATTACTTATGCCATTTTGTGATCCTTGTTTGCGAACTTATGATTAGATCTAAGGTTACATGCGATACATCTTGTATATGTAAGTGGCGAAAATGCATTGCATTGTTTCTCCTTGGCGCATGTATAAGGTTACCTTTTGTTGGCGCTTGTATGTTGTTGGTTTTCTCAAAACTATATTACATGCGCGATTCACACTAGATCTAAGCTGTCCTTACTGTAAACCCTTAGACGGGTTACTAGGGTTGAAGTCATCCCCGAGGTTAGATCCAGACAGTCTGATCAGACCATCTGACAGCCTTGATGGGTTGACCAGATAGCACCTGTGCGCAAGCACCTGGTGGCTATAGGTCGACTGCAGACAGGCGTGTAGCGATGTCTGATTGAGACAACCTATGAACGCACATGAGTTAGGCCCGGGGTCACACCCGTTTGCCAGACCTCATTGTGGTTGTTCAGCCCTGGCGCATGCATGGTTGACCTTTTGGTCGACTCAAGTCAGTTAGGACTTGGTGCATGCAAGGGCAGTGGATCTGACTAGGTTGGATGAGTGGATCCCTAGTAATGGACCGTTGTAAGGTTATAGGGCACATAAGGAAAAATAAAATTGATCTCAATGGGATTTTTCAAAAATTTTATTTTTCATGATTGGATCAAATGATGTATGATGCCATATGCATGTTTATTTATTCTTATGTGGGCTGCCCATGTTAAATGTGTGCTGTGCTGGGGCCTGCGTGCCTGGTTAAAAGTTGTAAATTAATTTTATTGTGATCTGCGCATCACATTGCATTTAATTTATAAAATGTAATTGACCTGCGAGTCAATCTTGTCTAGATAGATTAATTTGTAAATTAATCAGACAAGAGCACAGAGCACACTTGGCAGAGGCGCATGCAGCAGTGGCTAGACCAGGTGGGAGGTCCAGGGTTCGACTCTGGGACCAAGCGCATTTACCTGGTGGGCGCACCTGAGCTGCAGATGGCACTTGGGCCCTGGTTTGGGCCAAATGAGCAGCAAAAGACCCATGAAGAAAAGCAAGTGAAGACTTAAGTGAAATTAAGGTCTTACTAGGGCTATGGGCTTTTACCACATAAGATTCATGCTTTCTTTTATTGTTTAATAAGTAGAACAGCATGATTATTTATCTTCTGCTATCACCATAGGAATTGCATGATAGTGAAGAAGATAAAAGACCGTTAAAATCCAACGCTAAAATATCAAGCTCGTATGCCTTCTGACGCGAAACCTCACTGTTCTGATTATCGTTGGAGCCATGTTGTACCCACTCAGTGGGCACGTCCATCTATCTTCAGACGGTGCGGGATTACACCTGCGTGTTACAGAGAAGGGATTTATCGCTTCTCGTTGCTCAGCATAGCACGTGGTGGTCCAGGGAGTAGGTCGGGTCAGCTTGACCATGTAGGCTACATATGTGGCGCATATGGTAGCGCATGGAGGCAGCCATCTGTGGGGTCAGAGATTGTGTTGTACCAACTCAGTTGGCACAGTCTGCTGGATTGCCCAGATGAAGGGGAATCGCACAGGTAGGCGATTGGCAGGGACTGCCTACCAGAGATTAGTGCTTGTACTCTCTGTGCATCTTATCTCGCCTGAGCGGGACGCGGAGACCAAGTATGAAATCTGGATCCCATCTCACTAAAAGAGTACTACTCTTTCGGGCTGTTTTGCTGGATTTTTCAGCCAGATAAAATAGTGAGAAAAAGAATCTTTCTTAAGTCCTGATTGATTCTTAACATTGATACTGACCTTGCTGTTCTTGCATTGTTGTAGATACCTGCAGCAACGAACACCATGAGCTTCAATGTGCGATCCCTACTAGAAAGAGAGAAGTTTGCTGGGCCGAACTTCTCAGACTGGTTCGGACACCTTAAGATAGTTCTTAAGGCAGAGAGGAAACTGTATGTCCTCGAGACGGCGATACCGCCTCAGCCCGCTCCGAACGCCGCAAGGGCGGTTCGGGAAGCCTATGAAAAGCACGTCAATGATAGCATTGATGTCGCTTGCCTGATGCTAGCGTCTATGACGCCACCGCTGCAGCGTCAGCATGAGGATATGTCTGCCATAGACATGATAGCAAACCTCAAGATGCTGTATGCTGCACAGGCGAGGACAGAACGCTATAATTTGACAAAGCTGTTCTTTCAGAGCAAACTGGCTGAAGGGAGCCCAGTGGGAGCTCACGTGCTCAAGATGATTGGGCACAAGGAGGCTCTAGAAAAACTGGGGCATACCATCAACCAGGAGCTTGCTGTAGACATTATTCTGCAGTCTCTTCCGCCTTCTTTCGATGCGTTCATTATTAACTTTAATATGAACAAAATCGATTGTACTCCGGCAGAGCTGCTGAATATGCTCTTGACTACTGAGGAAACTCTGAAGGGTAAGCCTTCAACCTCTATCTTGATGGTTCCTTCGAGGAACAAGAAGAAGGGGAAGAAGGGCAAGACCCCTGTCAAGAGTTACAGCAAGGCTCTGAAGCAGAAGGTTAAGCGGTCCAAGGAATACAGGTGTTTCCACTGTGGCCAGCTGGGTCACTGGAAAAAGGACTGTAAAGCGCTCCAAGGAGACAAGAGGGGAAGCCTTGCTTCTAGCTCAGGTATATACGTGACGGAAGTCATGGTTTCATCTTCTTCTATATCATGGGTGTTGGACACTGCATGTGGAGTTCACATTTGTTCAAATGTACAGGAACTCAAGAGAAGAAGGCAGGTGGGACAGCATGAGGTGGACCTACGAGTTGGAAACGGGGCACGGGTTGCTGCTGTTGCTGTAGGAGACTATTTCATCTCTTTGCCATCTGGGCTTGTATTAGAACTAAACAGTTGTTACTTTGTTCCCAGTATCACTAAAAATATTATCTCTATTCCTGCTCTTGTCAGGAAAGGGTTTTCCTTTGAATGCAATATTTCAAAGTGTGTTTTATCTCTTGATAATATAGTTTATGCTACTGGTTCAATTAATAATGGGTTATTCATGTTGGACATGGAATGTTCTATACACGCGATTGATATTAAGAAAGCCAAGTATGCTGATGACAGCACCTTGCTATGGCATAGTCGTTTAGGCCATATTAACAAGAAATGCATTAAGTGGTTGCATGATCATGGACTGCTGGGATCATTCTCCTATGAGGAGATTGATACATGCAAGGCTTGTTTAATGGGTAAAATGACGAAGTCACCTTTTTCTAACAAAGGTCAAAGGGCTTCAGGTTTACTTGACCTTATACACAGTGATGTGTGTGGGCCATTTAGTAAACATGCCAGAGGTGGCTATCAGTACTTCATTACCTTTACTGATGATTTCAGTAGGTATGGGTATGTCTATCTAATGAGACATAAAAGTGAATCTTTTGACAAGTTCAAAGAGTTCAAGAATGAAGTACAAAATCAGCTAGGCCGAAATATCAAGGCACTTCGTTCTGATCGAGGTGGAGAATACCTAAGTCGAGAATTTACTGACTATCTGAAGGAGTGTGGGATTATCTCACAGCTCACTCCGCCAGGAACACCGCAATGGAATGGTGTGTCCGAAAGGAGAAATAGAACGTTACTTGATATGGTTCGTTCTATGATGAGTCAGGCTACTCTACCTTACTCCTTTTGGGGATTTGCACTGGAAACAGCTGCAAAGGTACTAAACCGAGTGCCATCCAAGGCAGTTTCTAAGACGCCATATGAGTTATGGTATGGGAAACAGCCGAGCTTGACATTTATCAGGATCTGGGGTTGCGAGGCTTATGTCAAAAAGCTCGCCTCTGGGAAACTAGAGAGCAGATCTGACAAATGTATCTTTGTCGGTTACCCTAAGGAAACTAAGGGTTATTATTTCTACGATCCCAAAGAGAACAAGGTATTTGTTGCTCGGACGGCTATATTTCTTGAGAAGGAGTTTCTTCTGCAAGAGGCCAGTGGGAGAGAAATAAAGCTGGATGAGAATCCAGAGGAAGGACAAAGTGCGCAAGCACAGTTGGATGAGCCTGAGCTGGTAGAACAGGTTATTGAACAACCTGAGGCTCAGATATCACGGGAACCGCAAAGATCGGGAAGGATCCGTCGACAGCCTGAGCGCTATGACGGAGTGTACATCATTGATAATGATGAACCCCTCACTTATGCGGATGCGGTCAGTGGACCGGAGTCAGCGAGATGGCTTGAAGCTATGCGCGCCGAGATGGACTCCATGTCAGATAACCAAGTTTGGGATTTGGTTGATCCGCCTCCGGGAGTTATCCCTATAGGCTGTAAATGGATCTTCAAGAAGAAGATTGACATGGATGGTAACGTGGTTACCTATAAAGGCAGGCTAGTTGCGAAAGGTTTCAAACAAATCTACGGGATAGATTATGATGAAACTTTCTCACCTGTAGCTATGTTTAAGTCTATTCGGATTCTTTTCGCGATAGCTGCATATTATGATTATGAGATTTGGCAAATGGATGTGAAGACAGCTTTCCTTAATGGAAATCTGGATGAGGATGTGTATATGACACAACCAGAAGGTTTCACTAATCCATCAGATCGTCATAAGATATGCAAGTTAAAGAAGTCTATTTATGGACTTAAACAAGCATCTAGAAGCTGGAATATTCGTTTTGATGAATCAATCTCTGAGTTTGGTTTCATCAAGAACGAGGATGACCCGTGTGTATATAAGAGGTTTAGTGGGAGCGTGATTACTTTCCTAGTCCTCTACGTCGATGATATCTTGATCATTGGAAATGACATTCCTGAAATGCATGCCGTAAAGGCATGGTTAAGGAAATGTTTCCAGATGAAAGATCTAGGAGAAGCAGCCTATGTGTTAGGTGTGAAGATCTACATGGATAGATCTAAGAGGCTTCTCGGGCTGTGCCAGAGTACTTACATCGATAAAGTCCTGGAGAGATTTCATTTAGAGAATTCTAAAAGAGGATATCTTCCAGTCAGACATGGTCTGAATCTTTCGAAGAGTCAGTGTCCACAAACACAGACTGAGAAAGATGAAATGGACAATACGCCTTATGCTTCGGCTATTGGATCCATTATGTATGCGATGTTGTGTACTCGCCCAGACGTTGCTTACGGGTTAAGCGTGACCAGTCGGTTCCAAAGTAATCCAGGTATGGCGCACTGGATTGCAGTCAAGAACATTTTAAAATATCTGCGGAGGACCAAAGATATGTTCTTGATATATGGTGGTCAGGAAGAACTCAGTATTGAAGGATATACTGACGCTTCGTTCCAGTCAGACCAGGATGATTTCCGATCGCAATCAGGCTATGTTTTTAGCTTGAATGGAGGAGCAGTGGTGTGGAAGAGTTTCAAACAGTCAACTGTTGCTGATTCCACAACAGAAGCCGAGTATGTTGCAGCCTCGGAAGCATCCAAGGAGGCAGTGTGGATTCGTAAGTTCGTGAGAGAACTTGGTGTTGTTCCTTCGAGTGCAGATCCTTTGGTTATCTTCTGTGATAACACTGGAGCAATCGCACAAGCAAAGGAACCACGGTCGCACCAGAAGTCCAAGCACATACAGAGACGGTTTCACTTGATCAGGGAGATCATAGATCGTGGCGAGATCAAAGTCTGCAAGGTACATACAGATGACAATCTGGCAGACCCGCTTACCAAGCCTCTGGCGCAGCAGAAGCATGAGAAGCACTGTAATAATATGGGTTTGAGATTTCTCAACCATTATATTAAGTGCAAGTGGGAGATTGTTGGGGTATGCCCTTAAGGCTAATGTTTGAGGCCTTGGGATTGTATCAGTATCATGTAATAAACTCTTATGTTTATAAAGGCATGGTTGTTATTCAGGTTGTTATATTGTCTGCTGCAATAATTGTACTTCTGAATAATGTCTCAAAGCTGTTCAGCTAGGCTGACATGCTGTAATGTCCTTAGTCGATATATCTTGGTGAACATGAGACAGCCTTGATATGATTGAGACTAATATGTGTTCTAATCTTATAGGATGCTTCGAGCATGGAATAAGAGGTAGACTCATGGGTACATTGGATGTACTGGACAGACCCTACTAGGATATTCAATTGTTTGTCACAATGTGAATAATCCTTGATTGCGACAAGTGGCACATTTCCTCTGACTTGAGATCACTTGTGTTTTCTAAATGATGATTGTCATTATTTTGAGTTAGTTCAATATCATTTGAAACATAATGATTATAGGCTATCTTGGATGGTGAGCTTGAGTCAGGTTAGGGCACTAGTGATAGACAAAGGATTGCCATCTCCTTAATTGGAGTGTGATTTTCTAAAGGGGCCCCCTGGATGAGATGATTGAGAATAGTGTATGGCCATACCCAGGTGACTATGTTCATCTGATCTAATCATGCTCATCATATTGGAGTTACAAGCTTGACACGCTTGTCCAATAAGAACATCCAGTGGCAAAGGATTTATGCATGCCTTGTGAGTTGGTTCACACTTGTGCTGTTTTTGGGTGTAGTCTTGGAAGACTCTTTTCTTTATATCGGGAGACAGTGATGTGTTGCTAGATACCCCTCACTGATCGTGATAACGTGAGTTATCGTTACCGACATTTAAAGGAAACCCTCAGGGTCGCACAATTTGATGATATGGCTTACTTGAGTCAGATCGTGTGGACTGAATTGTTCAGGTTCAGTTTAAAGGGATTAATCTCTGATTGTAAGTGAGATCTAGTCTGATCATGTTTGATTGATTAGGGCTTGAGATCGGTAAGCTTCGATTGAGAGAATGGATGCTGGATCGGTGAGATCAGGAGCATCGGGAGATGAACGGTCAGATCAAGTACCTTAGGGTTTTAATGTGATCTGGACTTATGGCTTGGTTTATTTGGTTATTGAACCAAATTCAAGTGAACCGGCTCATGAATGAGCGCATGGTTCAAGGGTGAAGTGGAGTTTGCGAATGGGTAAACCCATGATCGCATGAAGAGAAGTGGCATGCTATTTTTAGATAGCACTTCTCTTACGTGATCCTCTCTCACGTTCACGCCTTTCCTCTTTTCGTTAGTCGCCTTGTCTCTTGCTCTTGACGAGAGAACATACGGTGGTGAAGAGCTCGACGAGGAGGAAGAAAAGAATCGCCAAGCCAAGACATCTCTTCCCTTCCACTCGACAAGGACATCTTTGGGCCTTGCTAGCACAAGGATCGCAAAGGGAGTAAGCGACATCAACTGTGTGCGTCACCTCTGGAGAAGATCAAGTTTGATCTTTGCTTCCAAGGCGCCATCTAGAAATGGCTATGGTATGATCCTTTTCTATTTGCAATTGGGTCATTTTGTTAATCATACAGCATGCAAGATCTAGAAACCCCCTTTCCGCTGCTTTCATTCCCATATGCGCCTATGAGTTAGGGTTTCGCCCCCTTGTGGGGACCCTTCATATATAAGAGGTTTAGTGGGAGCATAATTACTTTCCTAGTCCTCTACGTCGATGATATCTTGATCATTGGAAATGATATTCCTGAACTGCATGCAGTCAAAGCATGGTTAAGAAAATGTTTCCAAATGAAAGATTTGGGAGAAGCAGCCTATGTATTAGGTGTGCAGATCTACAGAGATAGATCTAATAGGCTTCTCGGGCGGTGCCAGAGTACTTACATCGATAAGGTCCTGGAGAGATAACATTTAGAAAATTCTAAAAGAGGATATCTTCCAGTCAGACATGGTCTGAATCTTTCAAAGAGCCAGTGTCCTCAAACACAGTCTGAGAAAGATGAGATGGACGATACGCCTTATGCTTCGGCTATTGGGTCCATCATGTATGCGATGTTGTGTACTCGCCCAGACGTCGCTTACGGGTTAACCGTGACCAGTCGGTTCCAAAGTAATCCAGGAAAGGCACACTGGATTGCAGTCAAGAACATTTTCAAATATCTTTGGAGGACCAAAGATATGTTCTTGATTTATGGAGGTCAGGAAGAACTCAGTATTGAAGGATATACTGATGCTTCGTTCCAATCTGACCAGGATGATTTCCGATTGCAATCAGGCTATGTTTTTAGCTTGAATGGAGGAGCAGTGGTGTGGAAGAGTTTCAAACAATCAATTGTTGCTGATTCCACAACAGAAGCCGAGTATGTTGCAGCCTCAGAAGCATCAAAGGAGGCTGTGTGGATTCATAAGTTCCTTCAAGAACTTGGTGTTGTTCCTTCGAGTACAGATCCATTGGTTATCTTCTGTGATAACACTGGAGCAATAGCACAAGCAAAGGAACCACGGTCACACCAGAAGTCCAAGCACATACAGAGAAGGTTTCATTTGATCCGGGAGATCATAGATCGAGGAGAGATCAAGATTTGCAAGGTTCATACAGATGACAATCTAGCTGACCCGCTTACAAAGCCTCTGGCGCAGCAGAAGCATGAAAAGCACTGTAATAATATGGGTTTGAGATTTCTCAACCATTAGTTTAAGTGCAAGTGGGAGATTGTTGGGGTATGCCCTTAAGGCTAATGTTTGAAACCTTGGGATGATTTCAGTATCATGTATAAACTATGTATAAGTTTATAAAGGCAATGGTTGTTATTCAGGTTGTTACAGTATCTGCTGTTGTTATGTATACTTCTGAATAATGTCTCAATGGTGTTCAGCTTGGCTGACATGCAGTAATGTCCTTAGTCGAGATATCTTGGTGAACATGAGACAGCCTTGATATGGTTGAGACTAATATATGTTCAGATCTTATAGGTTGCTTCGAGCATGGAAAAAGATTTAGACATATAGGTACATTAGATGTACTGGACTGACCCTACTTAGGATATTCAATTGTTTGTCGCAATGTGAATAATCCTTATTAACTAGCAAGTGGTATACTCCCTCTGACTTGAGATCACTTATGTTTCTGAATGATGATTGACATTGTCTTGAGGTAGTTTAATATCATTTGAAATATAATGGTTAAGGATTATCTTGGATAATGACCATGAGTCATGTTAGGACACTAGTGATAGATATAGGATTGTCTCTCCTAGTTGGAGTGTAATGTTCTAAAGGGCCCCTTGGATGAGATGGTTGAGAAAGTGTATGGCCATACCCAGATGACTATGTTCATCTGATCTAACCATTCTCATCATATTGGAATTACAGGCTTGACACGCTTGTCCAATAAGAACATCCAGTGACAAAGGGATTATGTATACCAAGTGAATTGGATTCACATTTGTGCTATGGTTTGGGTGTAGTCTTGGAAGACTCTTTCCTTCATATCGGGAGACAGTGATGTGTTGCTAGATACCCCTCTCTGTTCGTGATAACGAAAGTTATCGTTACCGACATTGAAGGAAACCCTTAGGGTCGCACAATTTGATGATATGGCTTATTTATGTCAGATCGTGTGGACTGAATTGTTATGGTTCAGTATAAAGGAATTTAAACTCTGATTGGAAGTGAGATCTAGTCTGATCATGTTTGATTGATTAGGGATTGAGATCGGTAAGCTTCGATCGAGAGAATTGATGCTTGATCGTAGAGATCAAGATGATCAAGAAATGTGTGGTTAGATCTTGAGCCATTTGGTTCAAGGGATCTAGACCATGGCTGGTTCGGTTTGGTCATTGAACCAAATAACATTGAACCATTTCACATGGTGAGCGCATGGTTCAATTTAAAAGAGGAGTTTCAAATGCTTGGGGAGTAAAGAAGAGAGTTAAGAAGGGGAGTTACAAATTTGGTACTTACCATTTTTGGTGGCCGATTCTTTCCTTCTTGGAATAATCGGTTTAGAGATCTCTTCCTCCTTCTCTTCCTCTCTCTCGCATCCTCTAGAGCTTCACGCCAAGAGAGGGACTTCGACCAGCAAAAGAGGAAGAGATATTTTTCCTCCTACACGATCAAGGAAACCTTGTGTCTTTGCTAGCACAAAGAACATCAAGAAGAAGCCTTCATCAACTTGTGTGCGATACTTTTGGAGGAGAGGCGCTTTCCTTTCTTCTTCCAAGTCGCCAATCAAATCCATGGCAATGGTAACACATGCTTCAACTTATCCTTTCATGGTTGATTATGATTCAAGTCAAGCGATCCTTAAACCTAGTATTTCCGCCTATGCAAAAAAAAAAAAAAAATTGCTTGAGACACTAGGTTTACTTTCAATCACATGGCGCATGATTTTTCTATGTAGGAAAAATTATAGTTTCTTTTTCCTATCATCTTTTGAATCTCGTTTGGATTTTGGGTTATTTTTCTTGATCGATTTAAGATCAAAGGCAAACGTAGTTTTGTCAAGTAGGATGAGCATTGTGTCTTCGGATTAGCCGGGTCTCTTGATCTGACAAAATTGCCAGCCGATAGGATCTATGAAATCATCATGAAAAATTAATTGTAAATAACCAAAAGATTTGTGATTAGAATATGAGGAAAAGAAACTTGTTTTATAAAAAAGTAAAATTTCAGATTTTATATTTTTCATGAGCATGTATTATTGCATGAGTAAGTGCCTTGATTGTGCATGATGTTGTGGTCATTAGTCAAGTCCCTTTGCATGCCTGTGATGTACTCTTGTGTGGCATGCGTGCCGCTTTTCTTTTTGCTTTTAACTAAGAAGAAGATTAGGGTGGCGCATATCACTTGGAGCATTGGTGCATGCATCTCCCTTGATGGCGCTTGCATGCTAAGTGGCGCAAGTTGGCTTAGCTGAACCCTTTGGGTTTGAGAGCTAGCTATCTTGGCCCCTTGCATGGTGGCGCATCTTCCTTGGAGGAAGCCCATGGCATTGGCTGAACCCATGATGGTACTCCTTGGGTTTACCCTAAGGGTACATCTAGGGTTTATGAGCTAAACCATGGTGAGGAGGACCTTGGAGCCAACCTTGAAGATCAAGCTAGAGGTCGGCTAGGTTCAGTCTTGTTTTGGGGCTTGAATCCAAGGTCAAGAATTGAACCCCTTTTTGGCATGGATTGGTTCAATGTCTTGAATGGGCTATGATCACATCATCCTTTTATTACTTTCTTTAAAAAAACTAAAGGATGCCTGTGATGTTTTATCGTTATGTTATCACTATAGGATTGCATACCTATAATGTTAGGCATAAGATAAAACTGAGTTGATGAGACCTCAAAAACCCTCACTCATAATATCAAGTCTAGTAGCCTTCTAACACGTAGCCCTCATCAAGCTATCGATCAGTGGTGTTGTGAACTGTTTCCCACCCTCGTGGGACACACCCACTTATCTTTAGAAAGTGTGTGGTGACAATGGTTTCCCCAGTACAGTTTTACCTTGGACGTGCCTTCGCAAGGAAACTCGTTGGCCCTAGGCATAACAGATAGGAATGGACTTGATTAGATTTCCATATGTACGGGGCACATGATGAAACTCTAGAGGCATCGTTGAGAGGTTAGGGTTTCATGTTGTATCCAGCCCTCGTTGGACATGGAATGCCTAAACTATCTCAATAAGGCGAATTGCTTAGAGCAATCCGCCGGCGTGCCCACCTTAAGAAGCATGGAACACTTTGTACATCTCATACCACCTCGTAGGACGCGAAGACTCATGTGGAGTAAGGATCCCATCTCACTAGGAAATCATAAATTTCTCGATTGACTTTGTGGGTTGTCAATTCAATTAAAATAGTGGGAGCCATAGTCTTTTAAAATAAGTCCAATTTAAATGACTTCGAGTAGTACTAATATAATACCCTCAAAATTAAAGGAAAAAGAAAAAAAAATGGCCATTTGTACTTTTTTGTGGTTAATGGTATGTAATATGATCTTCTTGTTTTAGTGCTCTACCTTGTGGAGGAACTTGGGTGATAAGTGTTGAAAATGGAAGAGGATTAGTGAAGCAAGGTAGAGTGTAAGAGGTGAAGAAATATATTTGTGATATTAGGAGAAAATTGAACTAAAAACACAAAAGGGCATAAGGGAAAATTGAACTAAAAACAAAGGGCAAAAGGAATAACACCTTGCCATCTTATGGTACTTGAATTTACCATATGCCTCCACCTCATCCCTTCATGCATGAGGGGATAAATTTGGGGAAAATTGAGATTGCTCTTTCTTTTGCTCGTGCCTTACCTAGTAGAACCGAAAGTCTAAGGAAGGGGAAGAGGAGAAAGAAGGGGGAGAACAAATAGAGAGTGATTAGGCAAGTTTCTTCTTCTTTCTTTGGTAATATTTTGCCTATTGCTTCAAATTCATGAGAACTCATCTTTTCTTCATTCGTGAATTCATGTTGCCTCTGATTTCTATGATTTTTGGTAAATTGGACCCTTGGAAGAATGATCAATGCTAGGTTAAACAACTATGAATCCGTATGTAAAATAAATCTTACCTTTCTGCTTTCAAATGATCATAACTTTTGACTCTATGATCCAAATCGTATAAAATCAGATTCATTGTAAAGAAGAATTAATTAACATTCTTTTGGGTCAGCTATTGAGTATTTTATAAGAGATTATCGACATTGTTTCCTCAGCCCAATCTGACCCAGAAAATCTGCTTTTGCTCTTTGGACCTTTATCTAGTGAGTGAAAAATATGTCCAGATTTTGTGTTAGTAGTGCTACCAAATTTTCATTTCTATATCAAGTAGACTGATTAACCTACACCTGAAGCCTTTATTTTCATGATTTTGATCCGAAATGAAATTATACTGGTTTTTTTAACTTAACCCTTTAAATATGGAAATATCATTGTCCTGATTATGACCTCTTGCTACTTCAAAGCTCATAATTTCATGTATTGAGCTCCATTTTAAGTCAAATTTATTTTTCTAAAAACTAGATTCGAAAACCTTTGTTTTGACACAAATATTATACCAAATGGTATCTTATGAAGAATGTAATGCTCATGGTAAACAAGCTCCAACTTTCTGATTTTGGGTTACATGACCATTCCTATGTGTATCTTCCATATATGGTCTTCTATGTGGAGCTTTTTGATACTTACGTCTCTTCCATTTGGAAATTAGTATATCAGAAACATGTATCTCATGTATGAACTTTAAGGTTCACATCTTTGAGGGTTTGATACATATATCAATAAACCCATTTTGGTATGTTTCCATTTGTTAATGTATGAATGCTAGTAGGAATAACATTATGAGCCCAGAAATGAGAAAAGATTGATAGTTGTGGAACAAAGTGCTACATAGAACAAAGTGCCACATTAGCAATAATGGGGGCCACCTCTTGAATCTATGGGAGCCACCTCTTGAATCCCACTATCTCTGATTATAAGCCCGAAAGGGAAAATGCTATGAGCCCAGAAATGGGAAGAGATTGATAGTTGTGGAACAAAGGGCCACATTAGCAATAATGGGGGCCACCTCTTGAATCCATAGGATCCACCTCTTGAATCCCACTATCTCTGATATGGGGAGCCAAGACAGCTCCAGCCAGCATGTGTTTGAGTTTCACCTTGATGAGGGTGGAATATGCTTCCAGATGTGGAACATTTATATTATTTGTGATTTCCCACTATGCTCACTATGTTGTCTATGATATGTATCTTTGGGTTGATTTATCTTTATGATCTTTCTGCTTACCATGTAAATATATGCCTCTTTGGATTGCTATCTTGTGATATGCTTACCATGGTATTATGTTTATCATGTCACTATTGCTGCTTACCATGTCACTATTGCTTATTATGTCACTATTATGTTTCCATTTGATATTACTTATGGAACCATGTGGAGATCTATTATGAATACTTCTCCTTTTTGGCATCTTATTTACTTGCTGAGCATTCTTGCTCAATCCTTGCATTCTAACCTCTTTACAGGTTAGCTTTGGGCTACCAGTTTTTGTGGACGGTTTAAAGAAGATAATGAGTTGTGGTTTTATGTTTTGAGCATGTAAAAATTAATGACTAATGTATGAAGTTGTTAGTATGTTTATATGATAAGTGTGAGAAGATCCATGACTTGTGTGTGAGATAATATGGATGTGAAATATTGAGCATGTAAAGTTCAATTACTCATGTATGATATTCATTTTGATGTTTGTAATATAAGTGTGAGTTATATTGAATAAATACTATGGTTTTAAAATAGGATGTATGGTTTTTATGATGTAAAAGGATTTTGATTAATAGAATGAGAAATTTTGAATGACTATTTGAATTGTTGTTACCTCCTAGATGATGGAAAGTAAATTTTATAAGTTATGTTGATCAGGTTATCATGTTTTGATCCTGGACACATATTGTCAAAATTTTTATGTAATGAAATTACCATCCTCTAGGGGTGTTACAATTATGGTATCAGAGCAAGTTTTTTTTGGATTTTTAGGGATCTATCATTTGATCATGGTGACACCTAGTGATTAACAATGTTTCATTTGATGATTGTCTAGGTAGGTAAGCAAGATGACAAGGTCATCCCAATCTCCTAGCGAGTCTCCAAATCAAATGGCAAGTGTGATAAAAGCTTTGGAGACAATGTCTAGTTTGATGCAACAACAAATGGCATGAAGTGAAAATCAAACTAATTCTATTGCCTTAAGCCAACAAAATAGTGATCATATGAGGTTAGAAAAGTTTAAGAAGTTGAATCCTCCTTCATTTCGTGGTGATCCAAATCCAAATATGGCAGAAAAATGGATTATGCAAATGGAGAAATTATTTGAAGTTACTAGCTACTCATATAGTCAAAAGGTATTACTTGCAACATTTATGTTTGAAGGAGAAGTAGAGCATTGGTGGAGAATGGTCAAATGAGTAGGTGAATCAAGGGAGGAAACCATCACTTGGAATTATTTTATAGAAAATTTCTATGAAAAGTACTTTCCAGAAAATATTAGAGATCAAAAGGAAATGGAATTCTTACAGTTAAGTCAAGGAAACTATTATGTGGCACAATATGATGCTAAATTCGTAGAGTTATCCAGATTTGCCCCACATATGGTTGACACTGAGATAAAGAAATCAAAAAGATTTGAAAGAGGGTTGAGGCTAAGTATAAGAACAAGAATTTCAGCTTTAAAACTTAGAAATTATGGTGACTTAGTGGATCGAGTATCAATTGTTGAAAAAGATGTCGAAGAGATACAAGATATGAGAAACATGAAGGGCAAAGCAAGAGAAATGGATAACAAGAGAAAGAGAGTAAATGAAGTTGGTGCTAGTTATAAGAAATTTAGACCAGCTATAAAGAACATGACTGGACCCCCACAAAGGCTTCTTTCTTGTGCTAATTGTGGAGGGAAACATGAGACTAAACAATGCTATAGAATTACTGGTGCCTGTTTTTCTTGTGGTAAGTATGGACATCTAGCAAGAGACTATTCACTGAATAGAATGAAAGATTTACCATCCACAAAGCCAGTAGCCCATGCTAAGGTGTATGCCATTGCTAAACCAGATGCTAAGGCTTCAAAGTCAGTAGTTGAAGGTATTATTCCTTTTCCAAATAAAGTTGCAAAGGTTTTATTTGATCCTGGCTCAAATCTATCATTTGTTTCCCCTCATTTTGCATCTCACTTGGGAAAAGAACATAAAAAACTTGATTACTTGTTGAGTGTCTCAACACCAGTTGGTGTGTCTTTGACTGGAGATCTTGTTTATCCTTCCTGTTTAATCCCAATTGGGGAATATGAACTTCCAACAAATATGATCCTTTAAATGTTCAAGATCATGATATTATCCTTGGTATGGAATGGCTTTCTTCATATCATGCTACCGTAGATTGTTATCGGAAAATAGTCACTTTGAATCTTCCTAATGAGATCCAATTGCAAATCAAGGGTGTTGAACTTGATTCTCGTCTGTCTCTCTTTTCATTTATGCATGCCTCGAAACTTATCAAAAATGGGTGTGAATGTTATTTAACTCATGTGAAGGAATGCCAAGAACCTACACTTTATTTAGAGTTGATACCCATTGTTAGAGAATTTCCAGATGTATTTACCAATGAATTACCTGGTTTACCTCCTGATAGAGAAGTTGAGTTTGGTATTGTTCTCATTCCTAGTACCATGCCCATATCTAAGACTCCATATAGGATGGCACCAACAGAATTAGTAGAATTAAAAAAGTAATTACAAGAGTTGTTGGATAAAGGGTTCATCAGACCCAGTTTCTCACCTAGGGGTGCACCAGTTTTGTTTGTTAAAAAGAAAGATGGTACTTTAATGCTTTGTATTGATTACAAACAATTGAATCAGGCAACAAGCAAGAACAAGTATCCGTTACCTAGAATTGATTTGTTTGACCAGTTGCAAGGGGCACAAGTATTTTCAAAAATTTATTTGAGGTATGGTTATTACCAAGTAAAGATCAGGAATGAGGATATTTCAAAAGTTATGGCCATTATGAATTCCTAGTTATGCCCTTTGGGTTAACTAATGCTCCTGCCGTATTCATGGATCTAATGAATCGGATATTTCACTCACTTTTAGATAAATGTGTGATTGTATTCATTGATGATATCTTGGTATACTCAAAAAGTGATCAAGAGCATGTAGAGCATTTAAGATTTATGTTAGAAATATTGGGGGAGAAGAAGTTATTTGCCAAACTGAGTAAATGTGAGTTTTGGTTGAAATCAATTAATTTTCTGGGTCATGTCATTTTAGGAGAAGGGATATCAGTTGATCCTAAAAAGCTAGAAGCAGTTGTAAAGTGGGAAAGACCAACCAATGTAGCAGAGATGAGAAGTTTCCTAGGTATGGCAGGGTACTATAGATGGTTTGTAGGTGGATTTTCACAAATTGCAAACCCTCTCACTAAATTGATTAAAAAGAATGTAAAGTTTGTTAGGAATGCTAAATGTGAAGAAAGTTTTCAAGAGTTAAAAAGAAGACTAACTAGTGCACCAATCCTCACTATTCCTCAGGGTAATGATGGATTTGTAGTTTACACTAATGCCTCAAGAAAAGGGCTTGGTTATGTCTTGATGTAAAATGGCCATGTAATTGCTTATGCTTCTAGGCAATTGAAAGAATATAAGCAAAACTATCCAACACATGGCTTGGAATTAGCTGCTATCATTTTTGCCATGAAGATATGGAGACATTATTTGTATGGCCAGACATTTGAAATCTACAATGATCATAAAAGCTTAAAATACATCTTCACTCAAAAAGAATTGAATATGAGACAAAGGAGATGGATAGAATTATTGAAAGATTATGATTGTACAATTCATTACCAATCTGGTAAAGCAAATGTGGTAGCTGATACACTTAGTAGAAAATCTTCAAACTTGATGGCAAGCTTAATGGTAAAGCAGTGGCAATTATTTGAAGAATTTTATGGTTTGGATCTCAAGATAGTTACTGATGTATCCCAAGTTGTTTGGCGTGTACCTAGGACTAATCCCCGGCAACGGCGCCAAAAACTTGTTGTGATCCGCAAGTGCACGGATACTTCGAAGTAATAAAAATATCGAACCACAGAGACCTTATTGTTAAGTACCAAATAGATGTTTTCTCACTAGCTAAGCAAGCCGAATATGATGGAAGTAAACTATGCATAAAAGTATGCTAAAGAGATAATCAGAGAGAAATAACTAGGACTAGGGTTTTATCCTCCTTGATTCTAATGACTAGACATAAATAAAAGGTCATCACACAAATCTTATCATGATAAAGACTTAATTTACTTCATAAAGGGATCATCTCACTTTCGTGCAGACAATCATGCAGGGACCAATCCTCGCTTTTGCGTAAGATCTATCCCAGGCTAATGATAAGTAAATCATCAATCAAAGAATTCAAAGATCAATTTCGTGCATCCGAATTCTAAGTTGATTGTCTCGAGTGGAATCTCAATGATCACTTTCGTGCATCCGAGTCTCAACACAAGTTCTACCTATGGTTCTCTAACGTTTTGATCCTCACTTTCGAGCAAGATCTTCACGTTTGACACACTAACTTAATCCTAGGTTCATAATTATCAACATGGCAATCACGTCACTAAAATAAAAAAAAAAGAACTTTAACCTAATCTCTTGCGGTGAGTTCCTATTTATCAATTTTAGGGTTCCAATTCTCAAGCAAGTCACCTTTCGGTCCTTATTGTGAGAACTCTATACATGATGACAAGAAGTAAACTAAGGAGAAATTTAGAACAATAATCACATAGGTAAACTTATCATAGAAAAATTATCTTGACGAAATAAAAAGTTATCTAATCATATAAAATCAAGGGAATTACACCCATGTCCCAAATATGTTTAGGCTTGCATGGAGAAAGAAATACAATCAACCATAGTTTCAAAGCATCAGAAATTGAAGAGAAGGAAGAAATAAACTTTACAACGCGGCTGTAATAGAAATTACAGCCGTAATCACGCGTATGAACAGTGCCGGCGGAGTTCTTTCCTTGATTTATCCTCCAATCAAACTCCTTTTGCTCTAAACATTCTGGTGCATCCTCCTCTCCTCCAGGCGAAGCTTCTGAGTGAAAATCACAGTGAGAGGTGCCCTCTACGCCTCTCGGCGTGAGGCCAAACCCTAACCATCTCTCTGTCGATTGCTCCTTCGATACTCGATAAAAATTCGTTCTTCCACTTTGTGCATCTTCTCCTCTTTAAGACGAGTCCGCAACATCTTTCAGATCTTCATTTGGAGCTCTGGATCAAACGATATGGTCCGCACAAGATTCAGACCCGTAAAAATCACCTTTTTGACATGGAATTACGGCCGTAATGGATATTACGGCAGTGCTGTAATTTGAACAGCGAGCTTTCGGATGAAAATCTTCCGGGATTACAGCACCGTAAAATACCTTACAGCCATGCCATAATGTTAGTAATCTCTCGGATGGAAAACCATCCCGCATTACGGTACTGTAAATTCCGTTACGGTGGTACCGTAAACTTCATCAAATCTCTGCCCAGAATTACGCCCATATTACGGCCCGTAAAAATGTTTACGGCAGTGCCGTAATCTTCATGAAATCTCTGGTCGGAAAAATCTCAAAATACGGCACCGTAAAGAGTGTTACGGGGGTACCGTAATTTTGATCTAAGTCTGCAGTCAAATTACGGTACCGTAAAAGTCATATTGGGGGTGTCATAATTTGCTCTGATGCTCTGATTCTTCTGAAATTTAACGTGTGATCCCCTCTTGACATTGTGAATTCAATTATGCATCTGGTTTGCTCGAAATCGATTGAAAAAACATGCCTTTTTGCGTGAAAATCATCAAAAACAGAAAGAGTGTAGATTCCGCAAATATTGATAAAAAAAGGCATAAAAATAAGCAAAGTCTATGAATATGACACAAAAACACTCATGAAATGGCATAAAAATTACTATATATTTTGGTGTTATCAAACACATAAGGTTTAAACTTTGCTTGTCCTCAAGCAAAAATCAAAAATTGATCATAGGCATGGACTTTCTCATGAAGAATAAATTTCTAAAATACAATCACCAATGAAAAATCTCACCAATTGCTTCATAAAATTTCATATAAACACATCACTCTTTGAATTCAATTCTCGAGATCCATAACTTAGTCAAATAAAATTTCGCAACGTGTACAATAAGTAGAATATCAATCTCAAGATTTCATCCAGTTTCAATTCATAACTATCAACTTTTGTTTACAGGAATATGATTTCCAAGATCTTTTTCCACTCACAATTCTTTTTATTCCCTTTTTTTGTTTCTATTTTTGTATCGTCCACATTCTCTAATTCGATTACCACCTTTTTTCTAGTGACGAAGTTAGAGTACACTGATCACATAATCAATGTAATAGAACTCATATCTTTTTAGTATAAAGATTTTTACCAAAGATAATGGAGTTAATGTGGATCGATCCCTCTCATGACATGCACCCACATAGACACATGCTTTTTCCTTTTCTCTTTTCTCTCTTCCCCCCCCCCTTTTTTTTTACTTCAACCCATGTCCTTCGGTACCACTGTCAATTTTACACAGTGCCAAGTAGGGGAGTCCTCACTTTATTTGGATCAATGAATCTTTCTTCCCAACAAATAGCAAATAGCATGAATATCAACTAAATTGATCAATCAACATCCATTCAAAAATCATACTCATATGCTAGTTTTATTCAAAGAAATAGCTTCACTTTTAAACCAAATTCATCAAATAATACATCTACCCAAAATCTCATTCATCAATCAATGAAAAATTTCAAAAGTAGATATGTATTAGAGAAATAAATTCAACATAATAGGTCTTGTCCTAATCACATGCATCAACGCATTCATCATCAAAGAAAATTCACACACCTCTCATCACATGAATTCAAGTTATAAAAATTTTTAAACATCTAAATATGTCAAAATCAATGCAAAAGGTGTGATGCATCAAACTCAAAAAATCATAATATGTAAAGTGATATATCCGTATAGTTACATAAGGCTCGAACAATGCAAAGGATGTAAAGTGATAGATCTAAAAGAAGAAAAGTGTAGATAATCATATCAAATCAAATAAGCACAAGAAAGTGTAAGCAATACTCACAAAACTATATGGCAAGCTCTGACTGAAAATACATAAGACTCAGTCCAAAAATAGTGTCGGGGCAGATGCTGCTAGGTCCAAAGATATACCTTTTGAAAATTTTACCTACAAATTTAAGGTACATAAGGCTCAGTCTGAAAATAGTCTCAAAAAATAATAATGATAAAAAATAATTCTCTCAAGGGAGAATTAGAGATGTCGCTGGAGGTCTAAAGAGGATGCCGGTGGAAAGAGTCAAGCAGGCAAGAAGCAGAGGGTGAACAGAGGCTAGCTGAAAAGTTGCTAGCAATGATGATGGTGCCAACAGTAGAGTGAGTAATCTCTAGTGGCCTGCTAGAGACTACAGTCCTGGAGGTGAGATCGTCAGCTGGTGGGTGCCAGAAATAATGCTGCATAAATAAAAAAAAATCAGTCACTAATGAAGAGTCTGCTGCATAAATAAAATCAATAGAATAAGAGGTAGCAGAAAAAGTAAGAACCTGCTGATGGTATAATCCAGTGTCAACGGCTAGATATAGTGATGTCAGAGGCAGATGCAGTGGTGGCTATGAAAGATCCCCTAACAAAGGGGGCGAAACCCTAGATAGGCGCATGTATTTTTCGTTTAAGCAGCGGAAAGGGGGTTTCTAGGATCTTTTGATGCATGCATTATAATCAACTTAAAACCGATTGCACAAGAGATAGAACCATACCATTGCCATCGGTTTGATGGTGTCTTGGAATCAAAGACGCAAGTGCCTCTTCTCCTTAGATGACACACACAATGAGAAGGCGACTACTTCCTTGGGGACTTTGTGCTAGCAAATCTTCAAGGAGTCCTTCGTATGGAGGGAATGAGAGAAACTTGCTTGCTTAGTCCTCGACTCTTCAAAAGCGTGAAGCAGAGGTTCCACATGAGAGAAGGCGACGGGAATAGAAGTGAGGCGACAAGAGATGCGCTCCTCATAAGACATGGAGGCGTGGTTGCTAAAAATAGCCAACTTACTCTTTCATGCGATCATGTGTTCATGCATTTCGAACCAATCGCATTTTTCCTCTCTATTCTTTAAACCAAGCGCTCATCCATGAGCCGGTTCATTTGAATTTGGTTCAATAACCAAATAAACCAAGCAACCAGTCCAGACCATAATAAACCCTTAGGTTCTTGATCTGACCGTCGATCTCTTGATGCTCCTGATCTAACTGATCTAGCATCCATTCTCTCGATCGAAGCTTACCGATCTCAAGCCCTAATCAATCAAACATGATCAGACCAGATCTCACTTACAATCAGAGATTAAATCCCTTTAAACTGAACCCAAACAATTCAGTCCACACGATCTGACTTAAGTAAGCCATATCATCAAATTGTGCGACCCTGAGGGTTTCCTTTAAATGTCGGTAACGATAACTCACGTTATCACGATCAGTGAGGGGTATCTAGCAACACATCACTGTCTCCCGATATAAAGGAAAGAGTCTTCCAAGACTACACCCAAACCACAGTACAAGTGTGAATTCAACTCACTAAGCATACATATTTCCTTTGCCACTGGATGTTCTTATTGGACAAGCGTGTCAAGCTTGTAACTCCAATATGACAAGCATGATTAGATCAGATGAACATAGTCACCTGGGTATGGCCATACACTTTCTCAATCATCTCATCCAGGGGGGCCCCTTTAGAACATCACACTCCTTAAACAAGGAGACGGCAATCCTATGTCTATCACTAGTGCCCTAACCTGATTCAAGCTCATTATCCAAGATAGTCTATAATCATTATGTTTCAAATGATATTGAACTACCTCAAAACAATGACAATCATCATTTAGGAAACACAAGTGATCTCAAGTCAGAGGAAATGTGCCACTTGTTGCAATCAAGGATTATTCACATTGTGACAAACAATTGAACATCCTAGTAGGGTCAGTCCAGTACATCCAATGTACCCATGAGTCTACATCTTATTCCATGCTCGAAGCATCCTATAAGATTAGAACACATATTAGTCTTAACCATATCAAGGCTGTCTCATGTTCACCAAGATATCTCGACTAAGGACTTAACTGCATGTCAGCCTAGCTGAACAGCTTTGAGACATTATTCAGAAGAACATATATATTGCTGCAGACAATGTAGCTAACTGAATAACAACCATGCCTTTATAAACATATAAGTTTATACAAATGATACTGTTACAATCCCAAGGCCTCAAACATTAGGCTTAAGGGCATACCCCAACAATCTCCCACTTGCACTTAATCTAATGGTTGAGAAATCTCAAACCCATGTTATTACAGTGCTTCTCATGCTTCTGCTGCGCCAGAGGCTTGGTAAGCGGGTCTGCCAGATTGTCATCCGTATGAACCTTGCAAACTTTGATCTCGCCACGATCTATGATCTCCCTGATCAAGTGAAACCATCTCTGTTTGTGCTTGGACTTCTGGTGCGACCGTGGTTCCTTTGCTTGTGCGATTGCTCCAGTGTTATCACAGAAGATAACCAAAGGATCTGCACTCGAAGGAACAACACCAAGTTCTCTCACGAACTTACGAATCCACACTGCCTCCTTAGATGCTTCCGAGGCTGCAACATACTCGGCTTCTGTTGTGGAATCAGCAACAGTTGACTGTTTGAAACTCTTCCACACCACTGCTCCTCCATTCAAGCTAAAAACATAGCCTGATTGCGATCGGAAATCATCCTGGTCTGACTGGAACGAAGCGTCAGTATATCCTTCAATACTGAGTTCTTCCTGACCACCATATATCAAGAACATATCTTTGGTCCTCCGCAGATATTTTAAAATGTTCTTGACTGCAATCCAGTGCGCCATACCTGGATTACTTTGGAACCGACTGGTCACGCTTAACCCGTAAGCAACGTCTGGGCGAGTACACAACATCGCATACATAATGGATCCAATAGCCGAAGCATAAGGCGTATTGTCCATTTCATCTTTCTCAGTCTGTGTTTGTGGACACTGACTTTTCGAAAGATTCAGACCATGTCTGACTGGAAGATATCCTCTTTTAGAATTCTCTAAATGAAATCTCTCCAGGACTTTATCGATGTAAGTACTCTGGCACCGCCCGAGAAGCCTCTTAGATCTATCCCTGTAGATCTTCACACCTAATACATAGGCTGCTTCTCCTAAATCTTTCATCTGGAAACATTTCCTTAACCATGCCTTAACGGCATGCATTTCAGGAATGTCATTTCCAATGATCAAGATATCATCGACGTAGAGGACTAGGAAAGTAATTACGCTCCCACTAAACCTCTTATATACACACGGGTCATCCTCGTTCTTGATGAAACCAAACTCAGAGATTGATTCATCAAAACGAATATTCCAGCTTCTAGATGCTTGTTTAAGTCCATAAATAGACTTCTTTAACTTGCATATCTTATGACGATCTGATGGATTAGTGAAACCTTCTAGTTGTGTCATATACACATCCTCATCCAGATTTCCATTAAGGAAAGCTGTCTTCACATCCATTTGCCAAATCTCATAATCATAATATGCAGCTATCGCGAAAAGAATCCGAATAGACTTAAACATGAAGTGTCCCCTTCATGGGGGAGCGCAAGTAAACAAAATCCCTTTCAAGAGGGGGGCGAAAACCTTAAAGGGGTGGCGCATCACCATTGCAAGCGGAAGCAAAAGGTTTTCAAGAATCTTAGCATAAACATATGTTCAACTTGGTGAAGTTGAGACTCATACCATAGCCATCTCGGTTTAGATGGAGCTTTGGAAGCAAAGGCGCAAGTGCCCCTTCTCCGAAGATAATCACACACAAGAGAAGATGGCTTCTCCTTGGATCTCCTTGTGCTAGCAAGGATGCACAAGGTGTCCTTGATCGAATGTTAGGATGATGGAGAAGTTTCCTTGGCCGAGCGCTTGTTCTTGTCGTCCACTTCCTTCCACACGAGATGGCAAGCAAGCTCTCTTTTTCCCAAAAACAAAACGCAAAGACAAGAGAGCAAATGCACTTCGGCGACATCAAGACAAATGACGTTACATGACTTCCCAAAATGGAAAGTCATGAAGCCACTCTCCAACGCCAAAACGCCCCTCTTGATGAACCATGCGTTCACCTAGTGAACCGGTTCATGCTTTGGTTCAATTCGATTTGGCCCAAAGACCAAACTCAAACCAAGCCAAGCCAAGGCATGGTCTAGACCCTCTATGAACCAAATGGCTCATGATCTAGCCGTTCATCTCCTGATGCTCCTGATCTCACCGATCTAGCATCATCTCTCTCGATCGAAGCTTACCGATCTAAAGCCCTAATCAATCAAACATGATCAGGCTAGATCTCACTTGCAATCAGAGATTAAACCCCTTTAAACTGAACCCATACAATTCAGTCCACACGATCTGACTCAAGAAAGCCATATCATCAAATTGTGCGACCCTAAGGGTTTCCTTTAAATGTCGGTAACGACAACTTACGTTATCACGATCAGTGAGGGGTATCTAGCAACACATCACTGTCTCCCGATATAAAGGAAATAGTCTTCCAAGACTACACCCAAACCATGACACAAGTGTGAATCAAAACTCACAAGGCACACATATGTCCTTTGCCACTGGATGTTCTTATTGGACAAGCATGTCAAGCTTGTAACTCCAATACGATGAGCATGATTAGATCAGATGCACATAGTCATCTGGGTATGGCCATACACTACCTCAATCATCTCATATAGGGGGGCCTTTAGAACATCACACTCCTTAAACAAGGAGACGGCAATCCTTTATCTATCACTAGTGCCCTAACCTGATTCAAGCTCACCATCCAAGATAGTCTATAATCATTATATTTCAAATGATATTGAACTACCTCAAAACAATGACAATCATCATTTAGAAACACAAGTGATCTCAAGTCAAAGGACATGTGCCACTTGCTGCTTACAGGGATCATTCACATTGTGACAAGCAATGCAATATCCCAGTAGGGTCTGTCCAGTACATCCAATGTACCCATGAGTCTACATCTTATTCCATGCTCGAAGCATCCTATAAGATTAGCACTCATATTAGTCTCCATCATATCAAGGCTGTCTCATGTTCACCAAGATATCTCGACTAAGGACTTATAGCCTGTCAGCCTAGCTGAACAGCTTTGAGACATTATTCAGAAGTACACTTATTACAGCAGACAAGGTAACAACCTGAATAACAACCATGCCTTATTATAAACTTAAGAGTTTATTACATGATACTTATACAATCCCAAGGCCTCAAACATTAGCCTTAAGGGCATACCCCAACAATCTCCCACTTGCACTTAATCTAATGGTTGAGAAATCTCAAACCCATATTATTACAGTGCTTCTCATGCTTCTGCTGCGCCAGAGGCTTGGTAAGCGGGTCTGCAAGATTGTCATCTGTATGAACCTTGCAAATCTTGATCTCGCCTCGATCAATGATCTCCCGGATCAAGTGAAACCGTCTCTGTATGTGCTTGGACTTCTGGTGCGACCGTGGTTCCTTTGCTTGTGCGATTGCTCCAGTGTTATCACAGAAGATAACCAAAGGATCAGCACTCGAAGGAACGACACCAAGTTCTCTCACGAACTTACGAATCCACACTGCCTCCTTGGATGCTTCCGAGGCTGCAACATACTCGGCTTCAGTTGTGGAATCAGCAACAGTAGACTGTTTGAAACTCTTCCACACCACTGCTCCACCATTCAAGCTAAAAACATAGCCTGATTGCGATCGGAAATCATCCTGGTCCGACTGGAACGAAGCGTCAGTATATCCCTCTATACTGAGTTCTTCCTGACCACCATATATCAAGAACATATCTTTGGTCCTCCGCAGATATTTTAAGATGTTCTTGACCGCAATCCAGTGCGCCAAACCTAGATTACTTTGGAATCGACTGGTCACGCTTAACCCGTAAGCGACGTCTGGGCGAGTACACAACATCGCATACATAATGGACCCAATAACCGAAGCATAAGGCGTATTGTCCATTTCATCTTTCTCAGTCTGTGTTTGTGGACACTGACTCTTTGAAAGATTCAGACCATGTCTGACTGGAAGATATCCACGTTTAGAATTCTCTAAATGGAATCTCTCCAGGACCTTATCGATGTAAGTACTCTGGCACAGCCCGAGAAGCCTCTTAGATCTATCCCTGTAGATCTTCACACCTAGTACATAGGCTGCTTCTCCTAAATCTTTCATCTGGAAACATTTTCCTAACCATGCTTTAACAGCATGCAGTTCAGGAATATCATTTCCAATGATCAAGATATCATCGACGTAGAGGATTAGGAATGTAATCACGCTCCCACTAAACCTCTTATATACACACGGGTCATCCTCGTTCTTGATGAAACCAAACTCAGAGATTGATTCATCAAAACGAATGTTCCAGCTTCTTGATGCTTGTTTAAGTCCATAAATGGACTTCTTTAACTTGCATATTTTATGACGATCTGCTGGATTAGTGAAACCCTCAGGTTGTGTCATATACACATCCTCATCCAGATTTCCATTAAGGAAAGCTGTTTTCACATCCATCTGCCAGATCTCATAGTCGTAATATGCTGCTATCGCGAAAAGAATCCGAATAGACTTAAACATGGCTACAGGAGAGAAAGTTTCATCATAATCTATCCCGTAGATTTGTTTGAAACCTTTCGCAACTAGTCTGCCTTTATAGGTAACCACGTTACCATCCATGTCAATCTTCTTCTTGAAGATCCATTTACAACCTATAGGGATTACTCCCGGAGGCGGATCAACCAAATCCCAGACTTGGTTATCTGACATGGAGTCCATCTCGGCTCGCATAGCATCAAGCCATCTAGCTGACTCCGGTCCACTGACCGCATCCGCATAAGTTAGGGGTTCATCATTATCAATGATGTAGACTCCGTCATAGCGCTCAGGCTGTCGACGGATCCTACCCGATCTTCGCGGTTCCCGTGATATCTGAGCCTCAGGTTGTTCAATAACCTGATCTACCGGCTCAGGCTCATCCAACTCTGCTTGACTACTTTGTCCTTCCTCTGGAATCTCATCCAGCTTTATTTCTCTCCCACTGGCCTCTTGCAGAAGAAACTCCTTCTCAAGAAATATGGCCGTCCGAGCAACAAAAACCTTGTTCTCTTTGGGATCGTAGAAATAATAACCCTTAGTTTCCTTAGGGTAACCGACAAAGATACATTTCTCAGATCTGCTTTCCAGTTTCCCAGAGGCGAGCTTTTTGACATAAGCCTCGCAACCCCAGATCCTGATAAATGTCAAGCTAGGCTGTTTCCCATACCATAACTCATATGGCGTCTTTGAAACTGCCTTGGATGGCACTCGGTTTAGTACCTTTGCAGCTGTTTCCAGTGCAAAACCCCAAAAGGAATATGGAAGAGTAGCCTGACTCATCATAGAACGAACCATATCAAGTAACGTTCTATTTCTCCTCTCGGACACACCATTCCACTGCGGTGTTCCTGGCGGAGTGAGCTGTGAGATAATCCCACACTCCTTCAGATAGTCAGTAAACGCATGACTCAGGTATTCACCACCTCGATCAGAACGAAGTGCCTTGATATTTCGGCCTAGCTGATTTTGTACTTCATTTTTGAACTCTTTGAACTTGTCAAAAGATTCACTTTTATGTCTCATTAAATAGACATACCCATACCTACTGAAATCATCAGTAAAGGTAATGAAGTACTGATAGCCACCTCTAGCATGTTTACTAAATGGCCCACACACATCACTGTGTATAAGGTCCAGTAAACCTGAAGTCCTTTGCCCTTTGTGAAGAAAAGGAGACTTCATCATTTTACCCATCAAACAAGCTTTGCATGTATCAATCTCCTCATAGGAGAATGATCCCAGCAGTCCATGATCATGCAACCGCTTAATGCGCTTCTCGTTTATATGGCCTAAACGACTATGCCATAGCAAGGTGCTGTCATCAGCATACTTGGCTTTCTTATTATCAATGTTTTGTATAGAATTTTCCATGTCCAACATGTATAACCCATTGTTAATTGAACCAGTCGCATACACAATATTATCAAAAGTTAAAACACACTTTGAAATCTTGCATTCAAAGGCAAATCCTTTCCTGACTAGAGCAGGAATGGAGATAATATTCTTGGTGATACTTGGTACAAAATAACAATTGTTCAATTCTAATACAATGCCAGATGGTAAAGTAATGAAATAGTCTCCTACAGCAACAGCAGCAACCCGTGCCCCGTTTCCAACTCGTAGGTCTACCTCATGCTGTCCCACCTGCCTTCTTCTCTTGAGTTCCTGCACATTTGAACAAATGTGAACTCCACATGCCGTGTCCAACACCCATGAAATGGTAGAAGAAGATAACATGACCTCAGTCACATATATACCTGAGCCAGAAGCGATGCTTCCCCTCTTATCTCCTTGGAGCGCTTTACAGTCCTTTTTCCAGTGACCCAGCTGGCCACAGTGGAAACACCTGTTGTCCTTCGACCGCTTCACCTTCTGTTTCAGGGCCTTGCTGTAATTCTTGACAGGGGTCTTGCCCTTCTTCCCCTTCTTCTTGTTCCTTGAAGGAATCATTAAGACAGAGGTTGAAGGCTTACCCTTCAGAGTTTCCTCAGTTGTCAAGAGCATATTCAGCAGCTCTGCCGGCGTACAATCGATTTTGTTCATATTAAAATTAATGATGAACGCATCGAAAGAAGGCGGAAGAGACTGTAGAATAATGTCCACAGCAAGCTCCTGGTTGACGGTATGCCCCAGTTTCTCTAGAGCCTCCTTGTGCCCAATCATCTTGAGCACATGAGCTCCCACTGGGCTCCCCTCAGCCAGTTTGCTCTGAAAGAAGAGCTTCGTCAGATTATAGCGCTCAGTCCTCGCCTGTGCAGCATACAGCATCTTGAGGTTCGCTATAATTTCTATAGCCGACATATCCTCATGCTGACGCTGCAGCGGTGGCGTCATAGACGCTAGCATCAGGCAAGCGACATCAATGCTATCATTGACGTGCTTTTCGTAGGCATCCCGAACCGCCCTTGCGGCGTTCGGAGCGGGCTGCGGCGGTATCGCCGTCTCGAGGACATACAGTTTCCTCTCTGCCTTAAGAACAATCTTAAGGTGTCCGAACCAGTCAGAGAAGTTCGGCCCAGCAAACTTCTCCCTTTCCAGTAGGGATCGCACATTGAAGCTCATGGTGTTCGTTGCTGCAGGAATCTACAACAGGCAAGAACAGCAAGGTCAGTATCAATGTTTCAGAATCAATCCAGGACTTAAGAAAGATTCTTTTCTCACTATTTTGTCTGACTGAAAAATCCAGTAAACAGTCCGAAAGAGTAACACTCTTTTAGTGAGATGGGATCCAGATTTCATACTTGGTCTCCGCGTCCCGCTCAAGCGAGATAAGATGCACAGAGATGACAAGCACTAATTTCTGGTAGGCTGTCCCAGCCAATCGCCCAACCCGTGCGATTCCCCTTCATCTTGGCAATCCAGCAGACTGTGCCAACTGAGTTGGTACAACACAGTCTCTGATCCCAGAGATGGCTGCCTCCATGTGCTACCATATGCGCCACATATGTAGTCTACATGGTCAAGCTGACCTGACCTACTCCCTGGACCACCACGTGCTATGCTGAGCAACGAGAAGGGATAAATCCCTACTCTGTAACACGCAGGTGTAATCCAGCACCGTCTGAAGATAGATGGACGTGCCCACTGAGTGGGTTCAACACGGCTCCAACGATAGTCAGAACGGTGAGGTTTCGCGTCAGAAGGCTTACGAGCTTGATATATTAGCGTTGGATTTTAACGGTCTTTTATCTTCTTACTATCAGGCATGTCCTATGGCTATAGCAGAAGATAAACTTAAACATGCAATTCTAATTATTAGCAATAAGTAGAAAGCATGATCTTATGTGGTAAAAGCCCATGAACCCTAGTAAGACCTTAATTTTACTTAAGTCTTCACTTGAGCTCCTTGGCCTCACATCTGGTCCAACCTAGGGCTCTAGCGCCAAGAGCACCTCAGGTGCGCCACCAGGTGAATGCTCCTCTTGGATGTGTGCCTTTGTGCTCTTGTCTAATCAAAATACATTTTTGATCTATCTAGACAAGGTTGACTCGCAGGTCAACAATACATTATAAATTAAGTACAATGTGATTCGCAGATCACAAATTAATTTACAATTTTAAATCCAGGCTCACAGGCCCCAGCACAGCACACAATAGGGCAACCCACATAAGAGTAAATAAACAAGCATATGGTTTCAATCATCATGTGATCCAATCAAGAAATTAAAATTTTGAAAACCCCATAGGCATCACTTTTAATTTCCTTATGTGCCCTACAACCTTACAATGGTCCATTGATAGGGATCCACTCATCCATCTAGATAGATCCTTTTCCCTTGCATGCACCGAGTCCTAACTGACCCGAGTTGACCTGATGGTCAACCATGCATGCGCCAAGGGCTGAACCACCCTCATGAGTTTTGGCAAGCGGGTGTGACCCCGGGCCTAACTCAAGTGTGTTCAGAAGTTGTCTCAATCAGACCTCGCTACACGCCTTGGATGCAGTCGACCTATAGCCACCTCGTGCTTGCGCACAGGTGCTATCTGGTCAACCCATCTAGGCTGTCAGATGGTCTGATCAGACTAGTTTGATCCATTCTAGATGAAGCTTTCAACCCCATCAACCCATCTAAGGGTTTACAATAGGTACTTCTTAGATCTAGTTGGGCGCGCATGTCATTTAGGTTTTAGAAAAACAACAACAACATGGTATAACCGCAACCAACATATATGCGCCAATCAACATAACTCTCATACATGCGCAAATATAAACATACTATTATCTAGCATACTCGCATGAAGAGATAACATATGTCAAACAAGATCAACATACATGTAGATGCGCAAACATGGATCACATAGTATATCAAGCAATCATATGATTATGCTTCAACCGGCGCTCTGATACCAATTGAAGTGTCCCCTTCATGGGGGAGCGCAAGTAAACAAAATCCCTTTCAAGAGGGGGGCGAAAACCTTAAAGGGGTGGCGCATCACCATTGCAAGCGGAAGCAAAAGGTTTTCAAGAATCTTAGCATAAACATATGTTCAACTTGGTGAAGTTGAGACTCATACCATAGCCATCTCGGTTTAGATGGAGCTTTGGAAGCAAAGGCGCAAGTGCCCCTTCTCCGAAGATAATCACACACAAGAGAAGATGGCTTCTCCTTGGATCTCCTTGTGCTAGCAAGGATGCGCAAGGTGTCCTTGATCGAATGTTAGGATGATGGAGAAGTTTCCTTGGCCGAGCGCTTGTTCTTGTCGTCCACTTCCTTCCACACGAGATGGCAAGCAAGCTCTCTTTTTCCCAAAAACAAAACGCAAAGACAAGAGAGCAAATGCACTTCGGCGACATCAAGACAAATGACGTTACATGACTTCCCAAAATGGAAAGTCATGAAGCCACTCTCCAACGCCAAAACGCCCCTCTTGATGAACCATGCGTTCACCTAGTGAACCGGTTCATGCTTTGGTTCAATTCGATTTGGCCCAAAGACCAAACTCAAACCAAGCCAAGCCAAGGCATGGTCTAGACCCTCTATGAACCAAATGGCTCATGATCTAGCCGTTCATCTCCTGATGCTCCTGATCTCACCGATCTAGCATCATCTCTCTCGATCGAAGCTTACCGATCTAAAGCCCTAATCAATCAAACATGATCAGGCTAGATCTCACTTGCAATCAGAGATTAAACCCCTTTAAACTGAACCCATACAATTCAGTCCACACGATCTGACTCAAGAAAGCCATATCATCAAATTGTGCGACCCTAAGGGTTTCCTTTAAATGTCGGTAACGACAACTTACGTTATCACGATCAGTGAGGGGTATCTAGCAACACATCACTGTCTCCCGATATAAAGGAAATAGTCTTCCAAGACTACACCCAAACCATGACACAAGTGTGAATCAAAACTCACAAGGCACACATATGTCCTTTGCCACTGGATGTTCTTATTGGACAAGCATGTCAAGCTTGTAACTCCAATACGATGAGCATGATTAGATCAGATGCACATAGTCATCTGGGTATGGCCATACACTACCTCAATCATCTCATATAGGGGGGCCTTTAGAACATCACACTCCTTAAACAAGGAGACGGCAATCCTTTATCTATCACTAGTGCCCTAACCTGATTCAAGCTCACCATCCAAGATAGTCTATAATCATTATATTTCAAATGATATTGAACTACCTCAAAACAATGACAATCATCATTTAGAAACACAAGTGATCTCAAGTCAAAGGACATGTGCCACTTGCTGCTTACAGGGATCATTCACATTGTGACAAGCAATGCAATATCCCAGTAGGGTCTGTCCAGTACATCCAATGTACCCATGAGTCTACATCTTATTCCATGCTCGAAGCATCCTATAAGATTAGCACTCATATTAGTCTCCATCATATCAAGGCTGTCTCATGTTCACCAAGATATCTCGACTAAGGACTTATAGCCTGTCAGCCTAGCTGAACAGCTTTGAGACATTATTCAGAAGTACACTTATTACAGCAGACAAGGTAACAACCTGAATAACAACCATGCCTTATTATAAACTTAAGAGTTTATTACATGATACTTATACAATCCCAAGGCCTCAAACATTAGCCTTAAGGGCATACCCCAACAATCTCCCACTTGCACTTAATCTAATGGTTGAGAAATCTCAAACCCATATTATTACAGTGCTTCTCATGCTTCTGCTGCGCCAGAGGCTTGGTAAGCGGGTCTGCAAGATTGTCATCTGTATGAACCTTGCAAATCTTGATCTCGCCTCGATCAATGATCTCCCGGATCAAGTGAAACCGTCTCTGTATGTGCTTGGACTTCTGGTGCGACCGTGGTTCCTTTGCTTGTGCGATTGCTCCAGTGTTATCACAGAAGATAACCAAAGGATCAGCACTCGAAGGAACGACACCAAGTTCTCTCACGAACTTACGAATCCACACTGCCTCCTTGGATGCTTCCGAGGCTGCAACATACTCGGCTTCAGTTGTGGAATCAGCAACAGTAGACTGTTTGAAACTCTTCCACACCACTGCTCCACCATTCAAGCTAAAAACATAGCCTGATTGCGATCGGAAATCATCCTGGTCCGACTGGAACGAAGCGTCAGTATATCCCTCTATACTGAGTTCTTCCTGACCACCATATATCAAGAACATATCTTTGGTCCTCCGCAGATATTTTAAGATGTTCTTGACCGCAATCCAGTGCGCCAAACCTAGATTACTTTGGAATCGACTGGTCACGCTTAACCCGTAAGCGACGTCTGGGCGAGTACACAACATCGCATACATAATGGACCCAATAACCGAAGCATAAGGCGTATTGTCCATTTCATCTTTCTCAGTCTGTGTTTGTGGACACTGACTCTTTGAAAGATTCAGACCATGTCTGACTGGAAGATATCCACGTTTAGAATTCTCTAAATGGAATCTCTCCAGGACCTTATCGATGTAAGTACTCTGGCACAGCCCGAGAAGCCTCTTAGATCTATCCCTGTAGATCTTCACACCTAGTACATAGGCTGCTTCTCCTAAATCTTTCATCTGGAAACATTTTCCTAACCATGCTTTAACAGCATGCAGTTCAGGAATATCATTTCCAATGATCAAGATATCATCGACGTAGAGGATTAGGAATGTAATCACGCTCCCACTAAACCTCTTATATACACACGGGTCATCCTCGTTCTTGATGAAACCAAACTCAGAGATTGATTCATCAAAACGAATGTTCCAGCTTCTTGATGCTTGTTTAAGTCCATAAATGGACTTCTTTAACTTGCATATTTTATGACGATCTGCTGGATTAGTGAAACCCTCAGGTTGTGTCATATACACATCCTCATCCAGATTTCCATTAAGGAAAGCTGTTTTCACATCCATCTGCCAGATCTCATAGTCGTAATATGCTGCTATCGCGAAAAGAATCCGAATAGACTTAAACATGGCTACAGGAGAGAAAGTTTCATCATAATCTATCCCGTAGATTTGTTTGAAACCTTTCGCAACTAGTCTGCCTTTATAGGTAACCACGTTACCATCCATGTCAATCTTCTTCTTGAAGATCCATTTACAACCTATAGGGATTACTCCCGGAGGCGGATCAACCAAATCCCAGACTTGGTTATCTGACATGGAGTCCATCTCGGCTCGCATAGCATCAAGCCATCTAGCTGACTCCGGTCCACTGACCGCATCCGCATAAGTTAGGGGTTCATCATTATCAATGATGTAGACTCCGTCATAGCGCTCAGGCTGTCGACGGATCCTACCCGATCTTCGCGGTTCCCGTGATATCTGAGCCTCAGGTTGTTCAATAACCTGATCTACCGGCTCAGGCTCATCCAACTCTGCTTGACTACTTTGTCCTTCCTCTGGAATCTCATCCAGCTTTATTTCTCTCCCACTGGCCTCTTGCAGAAGAAACTCCTTCTCAAGAAATATGGCCGTCCGAGCAACAAAAACCTTGTTCTCTTTGGGATCGTAGAAATAATAACCCTTAGTTTCCTTAGGGTAACCGACAAAGATACATTTCTCAGATCTGCTTTCCAGTTTCCCAGAGGCGAGCTTTTTGACATAAGCCTCGCAACCCCAGATCCTGATAAATGTCAAGCTAGGCTGTTTCCCATACCATAACTCATATGGCGTCTTTGAAACTGCCTTGGATGGCACTCGGTTTAGTACCTTTGCAGCTGTTTCCAGTGCAAAACCCCAAAAGGAATATGGAAGAGTAGCCTGACTCATCATAGAACGAACCATATCAAGTAACGTTCTATTTCTCCTCTCGGACACACCATTCCACTGCGGTGTTCCTGGCGGAGTGAGCTGTGAGATAATCCCACACTCCTTCAGATAGTCAGTAAATTCTCGACTTAGGTATTCTCCACCTCGATCAGAACGAAGTGCCTTGATATTTCGGCCTAGCTGATTTTGTACTTCATTCTTGAACTCTTTGAACTTGTCAAAAGATTCACTTTTATGTCTCATTAGATAGACATACCCATACCTACTGAAATCATCAGTAAAGGTAATGAAGTACTGATAGCCACCTCTGGCATGTTTACTAAATGGCCCACACACATCACTGTGTATAAGGTCAAGTAAACCTGAAGCCCTTTGACCTTTGTTAGAAAAAGGTGACTTCGTCATTTTACCCATTAAACAAGCCTTGCATGTATCAATCTCCTCATAGGAGAATGATCCCAGCAGTCCATGATGATGCAACCGCTTAATGCGCTTCTTGTTAATATGGCCTAAACGACTATGCCATAGCAAGGTGCTGTCATCAGCATTCTTGGCTTTCTTAATATCAACATTTTGTATAGAATTTTCCATGTCCAACATGTATAATCCATTGTTAATTGAACCAGTTGCATAAACAATATTATCTAAAGATAAAACACACTTTGAAATATTGCATTCAAAGGAAAATCCCTTCCTGACAAGAGCAGGAATGGAGATAATATTCTTAGTAATACTGGGAACAAAGTAACAACTGTTTAATTCTAATACAATTCCAGATGGCAAAGAGATGAAATAGTCTCCTACAGCAACAGCAGCAACCCGTGCCCCGTTTCCAACTCGTAGGTCCACCTCATGCTGTCCCACCTGCCTTCTTCTCTTGAGTTCCTGCACATTTGTACAAATGTGAACTCCACATGCAGTGTCCAACACCCATGATATAGAAGAAGATGAAACCATGACTTCCGTCACGTATATACCTGAGCCAGAAGCAAGGCTTCCCCTCTTGTCTCCTTGGAGCGCTTTACAGTCCTTTTTCCAGTGACCCAGCTGGCCACAGTGGAAACACCTGTATTCCTTAGACCGCTTAACCTTCTGTTTCAGAGCCTTGCTGTAACTCTTGACAGGGGTCTTGCCCTTCTTCCCCTTCTTCTTGTTCCTCGAAGGAACCATCAAGACAGAGGTTGAAGGCTTACCCTTCAGAGTTTCCTCAGTAGTCAAGAGCATATTCAGCAGCTCTGCCGGAGTACAATCGATTTTGTTCATATTAAAGTTAATAATGAACGCATCGAAAGAAGGCGGAAGAGACTGCAGAATAATGTCTACAGCAAGCTCCTGGTTGATGGTATGCCCCAGTTTTTCTAGAGCCTCCTTGAGCCCAATCATCTTGAGCACGTGAGCTCCCACTGGGCTCCCTTCAGCCAGTTTGCTCTGAAAGAACAGCTTTGTCAAATTATAGCGTTCTGTCCTCGCCTGTGTAGCATACAGCATCTTGAGGTTTGCTATCATGTCTATGGCAGACATATCCTCATGCTGACGCTGCAGCGGTGGCGTCATAGACGCTAGCATCAGGCAAGCGACATCAATGCTATCATTGACGTGCTTTTCATAAGCTTCCCGAACCGCCCTTGCGGCGTTCGGAGCGGGTTGAGGCGGTATCGCCGTCTCGAGGACATACAGTTTCCTCTCTGCCTTAAGAACGATCTTAAGGTGTCCGAACCAGTCTGAGAAGTTCGGCCCAGCAAACTTCTCCCTTTCCAGTAGGGATCGAACATTGAAGCTCATGGTGTTCGTTGCTGCAGGAATCTACAACAATGCAAGAACAGCAAGGTCAGTATCAATGTCAAGAATCAATCAGGACTTAAGAAAGATTCTTTTTCTCACTATTTTATCTGGCTGAAAAACCCAGCAAAATAGCCCGAAAGAGTAGAACTCTTTTAGTGAGATGGGATCCAGATTTCATACTTGGTCTCCGCGTCCCGCTCAGGCGAGATAAGATGCACAGAGAGTACAAGCACTAATCTCTGGTAGGCAGTCCCTGCCAATCGCCTACCTGTGCGATTCCCCTTCATCTGGGCAATCCAGCAGACTGTGCCAACTGAGTTGGTACAACACAATCTCTGACCCCACAGATGGCTGCCTCCATGCGCTACCATATGCGCCACATATGTAGCCTACATGGTCAAGCTGACCCGACCTACTCCCTGGACCACCACGTGCTATGCTGAGCAACGAGAAGCGATAAATCCCTTCTCTGTAACACGCAGGTGTAATCCCGCACCGTCTGAAGATAGATGGACGTGCCCACTGAGTGGGTACAACACGGCTCCAACGATAATCAGAACAGTGAGGTTTCGCGTCAGAAGGCATACGAGCTTGATATTTTAGCGTTGGATTTTAACGGTCTTTTATCTTCTTCACTATCATGCAATTCCTATGGTGATAGCAGAAGATAAATAAATCATGCTGTTCTACTTATTAAACAATAAAAGAAAGCATGAATCTTATGTGGTAAAAGCCCATAGCCCTAGTAAGACCTTAAGAACTTAAATCTTCACTTGCTTTTCTTCATGGGGCTTTTGCTGCTCATCTGGCCCAAACCAGGGCCCAAGCGCCATCTGCAGCTCAGGTGCGCCCACCAGGTAAATGCGCCTGGTCCTAGGGTCGAACCCTAGACCTCCCACCTGGTCAAGCCTCTGCTGCATGCGCCTCTGCCAAATGTGCTCTGTGCTCTTGTCTGATTAATTTACAAATTAATCTATCTAGACAAGGTTGACTCGCAGGTCAATTACATTTTATAAATTAAATGCAATGTGATGCGCAGATCACAATATAAAAATTAATTTACAAAATTAACCAGGCACGCAGGCCCCAGCACAGCACACATTAATACACGGGCAGCCCACATAAGATTAAATAAACATACATATGCATCAATCAACATGTGATCCATTCATGAAAATTAAATTTCGAAAACCCCTTGGGATCAATTTTAATTTTCCTTATTTTCCCTACTACCTTACAATGGTCCATTACTAGGGATCCACTCATCAGATCTAGTCAGATCCACTGCCCTTTCATGCACCAAGTCCTAACTGACTTGAGTCGACCAAAAGGCCAACCATGCATGCGCCAAGGGCTGAACGACCACACTGAGGTCTGGCAAGCGGGCGTGAGCCCGGGCCTAACTCATGTGCGTTCATAGGTTGTCTCAACCAGACATCGCTACACGCCTGTCTGCAGTCGACTTATAGCCACCTTGTGCTTCCGCACAAGTGCCATCTGGTCGACCCATCAAGGCTGTCAGATAATCTGATCAGACTAATTGGATCTTGACTAGACTGAGATTTCAACCCTAATAACCCATCTAAGGATTTAAAGTAGGCGCCTTAGATCTAAGGTGAATCGCGCATGTAATATAAGTTTTAAGAAAACATACAAAAATGCGCCAAGAACATGCGCCAACATAAGAATGTAACATGAAACATTTTTCTTATGAAACATCTAATATGCGCATGTTATAGATCTAAGCATACTTATATATCCGCATACATGGATCACAATATATTAAGCAATCATAGAAACATGCAAACAATGGCTCTGATACCAATTGAAAGATCCCCTAACAAAGGGGGCGAAACCCTAGATAGGCGCATGTATTTTTCGTTTAAGCAGCGGAAAGGGGGTTTCTAGGATCTTTTGATGCATGCATTATAATTAACTTAAAACCGATTGCACAAGAGATAGAACCATACCATTGCCATCGGTTTGATGGTGTCTTGGAATCAAAGACGCAAGTGCCTCTTCTCCTTAGATGACACACACAATGAGAAGGCGACTACTTCCTTGGGGACTTTGTGCTAGCAAATCTTCAAGGAGTCCTTCGTATGGAGGGAATGAGAGAAACTTGCTTGCTTAGTCCTCGACTCTTCAAAAGCGTGAAGCAGAGGTTCCACACGAGAGAAGGCGACGGGAATAGAAGTGAGGCGACAAGAGATGCGCTCCTCATAAGACATGGAGGCGTGGTTGATAAAAATAGCCAACTTACTCTTTCATGCGATCATGTGTTCATGCATTTCGAACCAATCGCATTTTTCCTCTCTATTCTTTAAACCAAGCGCTCATCCATGAGCCGGTTCATTTGAATTTGGTTCAATAACCAAATAAACCAAGCAACCAGTCCAGACCATAATAAACCCTTAGGTTCTTGATCTGACCGTCGATCTCTTGATGCTCCTGATCTAACTGATCTAGCATCCATTCTCTCGATCGAAGCTTACCGATCTCAAGCCCTAATCAATCAAACATGATCAGACCAGATCTCACTTACAATCAGAGATTAAATCCCTTTAAACTGAACCCAAACAATTCAGTCCACACGATCTGACTTAAGTAAGCCATATCATCAAATTGTGCGACCCTGAGGGTTTCCTTTAAATGTCGGTAACGATAACTCACGTTATCACGATCAGTGAGGGGTATCTAGCAACACATCACTGTCTCCCGATATAAAGGAAAGAGTCTTCCAAGACTACACCCAAACCACAGTACAAGTGTGAATTCAACTCACTAAGCATACATATTTCCTTTGCCACTGGATGTTCTTATTGGACAAGCGTGTCAAGCTTGTAACTCCAATATGACAAGCATGATTAGATCAGATGAACATAGTCACCTGGGTATGGCCATACACTTTCTCAATCATCTCATCCAGGGGGGCCCCTTTAGAACATCACACTCCTTAAACAAGGAGACGGCAATCCTATGTCTATCACTAGTGCCCTAACCTGATTCAAGCTCATTATCCAAGATAGTCTATAATCATTATGTTTCAAATGATATTGAACTACCTCAAAACAATGACAATCATCATTTAGGAAACACAAGTGATCTCAAGTCAGAGGAAATGTGCCACTTGTTGCAATCAAGGATTATTCACATTGTGACAAACAATTGAACATCCTAGTAGGGTCAGTCCAGTACATCCAATGTACCCATGAGTCTACATCTTATTCCATGCTCGAAGCATCCTATAAGATTAGAACACATATTAGTCTTAACCATATCAAGGCTGTCTCATGTTCACCAAGATATCTCGACTAAGGACTTAACTGCATGTCAGCCTAGCTGAACAGCTTTGAGACATTATTCAGAAGAACATATATATTGCTGCAGACAATGTAGCTAACTGAATAACAACCATGCCTTTATAAACATATAAGTTTATACAAATGATACTGTTACAATCCCAAGGCCTCAAACATTAGGCTTAAGGGCATACCCCAACAGGCTAGAGGTGGAAGACAGTTGCTCTTGAAGATTTCTGAATCTGGAGGCAAAATAAGCAATAACAGGTAGAAAGCAAACTAAGCAGTTTTTGAATTTTTTATGAAAAGTAGCCATACCCTAGAATAAAATTTAATGATCTAAATAGAAAATGGACAAAACCAGGTTGTAGAATAAGATATGTTCTTTTTAGACGTATGAAAATCAAAGGATCAAAATCTATCAGGAATTTAGGGTATCAACAGAAAGAAGGCTACTCAGATTACAAAACTGCAAAAACTGCACAAAAGTTAATCAGATTCAAAAAGTTGTCATGTGTCCTAAAATGATCAGAAAATATTTTATTGAAAACAATTAATCCACAAGATTGAACAACACATGTTCTTTATATTCCAAGTGAAAAATCAGGGTTTCAAGTCATCGAAACATCTTAAAAAGTGGCAGCAAAAGTGCTAATCAGATTAGTCAGAAAAAACTGCTGTAGAAATTTATCAGAATCAAAAAGTTTCTATGAGATTTAGAATGATCCATGGACTCTAAAATTCTGAAAAAATATCCATATGATAGACAAAGATGAGTACTTCGATGTTGCGCCAAAGATCAAAAATTTTGCTAACCCAGTTTCTTAAAATCGCAGCGAAAAAACACCTACTCAGATAAGAAGACTGCAGTTCAAAAATTACGGGCGTAAAATCCTTTACGGCAGTGCCATAATGTACATAAAAGTCTCGGGTAAAAAATAAGCTGTCATTATGGTACCATAAACAATCATACGGTACTGCCGTAAAATCAATAACTGAATTTTTTTTTTTGAAAATTCAAAAATTCAAAGTTTGAAAATTCAAAACTCAAAATTTTAGATTTCAAAAATTACGACACCGTAAAAATCATTATGGTACTACCGTAAATCCATAAAACTCTTGGGAAAGAAAAACGGTGGAATTACGGTACCATAAAGAAGATTACGGCAGTGCCGTATTTTGCGCAAAAATTTGTATTTTCGGGCAAAAAGAGAAGAAAAATTAATCCTAAAAATAAACTAAAATAAAAGAAAGTAAGCTAAGTGATAATGCTTGGGTTGCCTCCCAAGAAGCGCTAATTTTAGGTCCATAGCTTGACCAAAACTCAAAAATCATGGTGAAGCAGGTGAATCAGTACCAAAGTAAAGAGCAAACAATTTTCTGCATTTCCTTTGTCCAAAAATTTTAGTCACTAATCCAAAAATCTAGAATTGCTTATAAATCACAATCAAAGTGGCTTTCTTAAATATGCAAAAATCAAGATATTCAAAATTTTCAACTCTACTAAAAGGATATTCAATAATCTTCCTAAATTTGTCAGTAAGCAAAATCATAAGTCCTTTCTTCAAGTTTATATTTTCAATTGCCATAAGAGTAGGACTTTAATCAAAAGATATAGGCATTGGATCATCAAAATATTTTTTATGTCTTTAATTGGATTCCACAATAAAACACAATTTTTCAATAAAATCAGAAGAGTGAACAGTAGATATGGGCAAAACATCAGAGTGAGATTCATTCATATTTATAAAATTCAAATCCTTTTCAAATTCCTCATGCACGTCATCAAATAATTTATCCATTTCAAAATCATCATCAAAATCAAGATGAGACTCTACAAAATCAATTTCCTCATGCCCCCCCACAAATAATTCATCATCAGAAGAGTCAAAATCAGAATCATATAAAAAATCATAATGAGATTTATCAATGTTCACAAAATAATTAATAGAATCAGAGTTAACTTCAAAAGATTTATCATTAAATTCAGCAATATCACCAAAATCAAAGTGGGGCTCATCAATGTCTATAATTTTCAACCCTTTATCGAACTCATCATATTTAACCATAAATGATACAACATCAAAAGAATCAATTTCATCAAAAGAAGTTTTTTCAATTTCAATTTCCTCAACCTTTTCCTCGAATAAATTATCAAATGAATCAATTTCACAATTATCAAAATCAGAGTGAGATGCATTAATATTCGCATAAGGCTCAATCTCAAAACAATCATAATCAGAGGGGGATTTTTCTAAATCAAGTTCTTCAGTTTCAAACTCAAATAAACATGCTTGTTGTGCTAACTGGGTTTCCATAAGGTTTTCAATTTCTTTATTTGTGGTTTGCATGAATTGATTTTGGTTGGCCAATATTTTCTCAAGCATGGACTCTAACCTAGATTCTTTAGTGTCCTCAAAATAAGGTTCAGAAACCTGATTAGAGCAATTATCATAAAAAGAAGTTTGGTTTTCCCATATAGAATAAAATTGATCAAATTCGTTCCATGATAAATTGAGATTTAAAAATTGGCAATCAGAGGAATAATGATCAAAATATCTACAAATATCACATCTAATAGAAGAATAAGATGTTATAGCCAGTTGCTTATAAGAGTCTAAAAGTTGATTTAACTTATCTTGAATAGTGCATGATGAATCATCTTTGTATGGCATGTATTCCTCTATCCTTTCAGTTGCCCAAGAGTTGTAATTAATGGACAGAAAGATAATCCAATATCAATCAAATAAAACTTTTTTTTTCAGAATAACTAACAAAAATAGAAAATCTAAAACACAAGTAAATTCACAAATTTAAGAAATTCTCAGTTCTGTCACAACTGTGAAAATCCAAAACCTGCAAAAAAAAAAACAAAGTTAAATCTAAAACAAATAAAACCTAGTCTAGCAATACTAACAACTATTTTGATATTAACAAAACTAAGGTCCCCGGCAACGGCGCCAAAAACTTGATGTATCCCAAGTTGTTTGGCGTGTACCTAGGACTAATCCCCGGCAATGGTGCCAAAAACTTGTTGTGATCCGCAAGTGCACGGATACTTCGAAGTAATAAAAATATCAAACCACAGAGACCTTATTGTTATGTACCAAATAGATGTTTTCTCACTAGCTAAGCAAGCCGAATATGATGGAAGTAAACTATGCAAAAAAGTATGCTAAAGACATAATCATAGAGAAATAACTGGGACTAGGGTTTCATCCTCCTTGATTCTAATGACTAGACATAAATAAAAGGTCACCAGACTAATCTTATCATGATAAAGACATAATTTACTTCATAAAGGAATCATCTCACTTTCGTGCAGACAATCATGCAGGGACCAATCCTCGCTTTTGCACAAGATCTATCACAGGCTAATGATAAGTAAATCATCAATCAAAGAATTCAAATATCACTTTCGTGCATCCGAATTTTAAGTTGATTGTCTCGAGTGGAATCTCAAGGATCACTTTCGTGCATCCGAGTCTCAACACAAGTTCTACCTATGGTTCTCCAACGTTCTGATCCTCACTTTCGTGCAAGATCTCCACGTTTGACACACTAACTTAATCATAGGTTCATAATTATCAACATGGAAATCACGTCACTAAAATAAAGAAATAAGAACTTTAACCTAATCTCTTACGGTGAGTTACTATTTATCAATTTTAGGGTTCCAATTCTCAAGAAAGTCACATTTCGGTCCTTATTGCGAGAACTCTAAACATGATGACAAGAAGTAAACTAAGGAGAAATTTAGAACAATAATCACATAGGTAAAATTATCATGGCAAAATTATCTTGACGAAATAAAAAGTTATCTAATCAGATAAAATCAAGGGAATTACACCCATGTCCCAAATATGTTTAAGCTTGCATGGAGAAATAAATACAATCAACCATAGTATCAAAGTATTAGAAATTGAAGAAAAGGAAGAAATAAACTTTATAACACGGCTGTAATAGAAATTACAGCCGTAATCACGCGTATGAACAGTGCCAGCGGCGTTCTTTCCTTGATTCCTCCTCCAATCGAACTCCTTTTGCTCTGAAACTTCTGGTGTGTCCTCCACTCCTCCAAGCGAAGCTTCAGAGTGAAAATCACAGCAAGAGGTGCCCCCTACGCCTCTCGGCGTGTGGCCAAACCTTACTGCCTCTCGTTCTTCCACTTCGTGGGTCTTCTTCTCTTTAAGAAGAGTCTGTAGCATCTTTCGGATCTTGATTTGGAGCCCTGGATCAAAAGGTATGATGCGCGCAAGATTCGGACCCATAAAAATCGCGTTTTTCACATGGAATTACGGCAGTGCTGTAATTTGAACAGCGAGCTTTCGGATGAAAATCTTCCGGGATTATGGCACCGTAAAATACCTTATGGCCATGCCGTAATGTCAGTAATTTCTCAGATGGAAAACCATCCCGCATTACGGTACCGTAAATTCCGTTACGGTGGTACTGTAAACTTCATCAAATCTCTACCAAGAATTATGCCCATATTACAGCCCGTAAAAATGTTTACGGCAGTGCCGTAATCTTTATGAAATCTCTGGTCAGAAAAATCTCAAAATATGGCATAGTAAAGAGTGTTACGGGGGTATCGTAATTTTGATCTGAGTCTGCAGTCAAATTACGGTACCGTAAAAGTCATATTGGGGGTGCCGTAAATTGCTCTAAAGCTCTGATTCTTCTGAAATTTAATATGTGATCCCCTCTTGATGTTGTGAATTCAATTATGCATCTGGTTTGCTCAAAATCGATTGAAAAAGAATGCCTTTTTGCCTGAAAATCATCAAAAAGAGAAAAGAGTGTAGATTCCGTAAATATTGATAAAAAAGGCATAAAAATAAGCAAAGTCTATGAATATGACACAAAACACTCATGAAATGGCACAAAAATTACTATATATTTTGGTGTCATCAGTTACTCCAAAGCCAAAAATACTAATTGCATCTCTCAAAGTTTAATCAGATTTGCTTCAGCAGATAAAAGAAGAACAACTTCAAGATGTACAACTAAAGAGCTTTAGAGATACAGTTGGTAAAGGTTGGGGACAAGATTTTCATATTAGGAATGATGGCCTATTAATGTTTAGGGAGAGAATTTGTATTCCAAGTGGTTCAAAAAGTAAGGAAAAGATTTTGGAAGAGGGACACAAGTCCAAATACTGCATACACCCAGGTAGCACCAAGATGTATAATGATTTAAAGAAATATTTTTGGTGGGATGGTATGAAGAAAGATATTGCACAATATCTTTCTAAGTGTTTAACATGTCAATTGATCAAAGCTGAACACCAAAAGCCTAGAGGACTACTGCAACCTTTAGAAGTACCTGAATGGAAGTGGGAAAGCATTGCTATGGATTTTGTTTCTGGTTTTCCATTGACATCTAGGAAACATGATGCCATTTGGGTAATTGTGGATAGGTTGACAAAAGTTGCACATTTCTTACCAATTAGAATGACATACTCCTTTGATAAACTTACAAGTTTCTATATTGATGAAATAGTAAGACTTCATTGTGTTCCAATTGAGATAGTATCTGATAGAGACCCAAGATTTCTTTCTCGATTTTGACAAAGATTACAAGAAGGTTTGAGGACCAAGCTCAAGTTTAGTACAGCTTATCATCCTCAAACTGATGGGCAATCTGAAAGAACCATACAAACACTTGAAGACTTGCTTAGGGCTTATGTTATGGAGTGGAAAGGTGAATGGGATAATGATATTGCTCTCATTGAATTCACTTATAATAACAGTTATCACTCAAGTATTCAAATGGCACCATATGAAGCTTTATATGGAAGGAAGTGTAGACCACCTTTATGCTGGGAAGAGGTTGGTGATAGAAAGATCTTAAACCCTGACAAAGTGCAAGAAACAACAGATAAGATACATGTGATAAAACACAAATTAAAAGTTGCACAAAGTCGCCAAAAGAGTTATGCTGATCAGCGAAGAAAGGACATAGAATTTCAAGTTGGAGACCTTTTGAAATTCTGGAAAAGATTGGTTCTGTTGCTTATAGGATTGCTTTACCACCATCCCTTGCCAAGGTTCATAATGTAATTCATGTTTCCATATTGAGAAAGTACCATCATGATCCATCTCACATACTTGATTATGAGCTCATTCAGATTGATCAAGACTTATCCTACCTTGAAAGGCCTATAAAGATTGTGGATCGAAAAGAGAAGATCTTAAGGAATCGAGTAATACCATTAGTCAAAGTCATTTGGCAACATCATGCTTTTGAAGAACCAACATGGGAGTTAGAGGAAGAAATGAGAAAAGTTCACCCACATCTTTTTGTTACTCAAGGTATAACAACTTTAGAGGACTAAAGTTTTTTTTTAAGGGAGGAGGAAATATAATACCCTCAAAATTAAAGGAAAAAGAAAAAAAATGGCCATTTGTACTTTTTTGTGGTTAATGGTATGTAATATGATCTTCTTGTTGTAGTGCTCTACCTTGTGGAGGAACTTGGGTGATAAGTGTTGAAAATGGAAGAGGATTAGTGAAGCAAGGTGGAGTGTAAGAGGTGAAGAAATATATTTGTGATATTAGGAGAAAATTGAACTAAAAACACAAAAGGGCATAAGGGAAAATTGAACTAAAAACAAAGGGCAAAAGGGATAACACCTTGCCACCTTATGGTACCTGAGTTTACCATATGCCTCCACCTCATCCCTTCATGCATGAGGGGATAAATTTTGGGAAAATTGAGATTGCTCTTTCTTTTGCTCTTGCCTTACCTAGTAGAACCAAAAGTCTAAGGCAGGGGAAGAGGAGAAAGAAGGGAGAGAACAAATAAAAAGTGATTAGGCAAGTTTCTTCTTCTTTCTTTGGTAATATTTTGCCTATTGCTTCAAATTTATGAGAACTCATCTTTTCTTCCTTCGTGAATTCATGTTGCCTCTGATTTCTATGATTTTTGGTAAATTCGGCCATTGGAAGAATGATCAATGCTATGTTAAACAACTATGAGTCCGTATGTAAAATAAATCTGACCTTTCTGCATTCAAATGATCATAACTTTTGACTTTATGATCGAAATCGTATAAAATCAGATTCATTGCAAAGAAGACTTAATTAACTTTCTTTTGCGTCAGCTATTGAGTATTTTAGGACAGATTATCGTCCTTGTTTCCTCAGCCCAATCTGACCCAGAAAATCTGCTTTTACTCTACGGACCTTTATCCAATGAGTGAGCTATATGTCCAGATTTTGTGTTAGTAGTGCTACCGAATTTTCATTTGTATATCAAGTAGACTGATTATACTACACCTGAAGCCTTTATTTGCATGATTTGGATCTGAAATGAAATTATACTAGATTTTTGAACTTAACCCTTTAAATCTGTAAATATCATTGTCCTGATTCTGACCTCTTGCTACTTCAAAGCTCATAATTTCATGTATTGAGCTCCATTTTAAGTCAAATTTATTTTTCTGAAAACTAGATTCGAAAACCTTTGTTTTGACACAAATATTATACCAAATGGTATCTTATGAAGAATGTAATGCTCATGGTAAAAAAGCTCCAACTTTCTGATTTTGGGTTACATGACCATTCCTATGTGTATCTTCCATATATGGTCTTCTATGTGGAGCTTTTTGATACTTACGTCTCTTCCATTTGGAAATGAGTATATCAGCAACATGTATCTCATGTATGAACTTTAAGGTTCACATCTTTGAGGGTTTGATACATATATCAATAAACCCATTTTGGTACGTTTCCATTTGTTAATGTATGAATGCTAGTAGGAATAACATTATGAGCCCAGAAATGAGAAAAGATTGATAGTTGTGGAATAAAGTGCTACATAGAACAAAGTGCCACATTAGCAATAATGGGGGCCACCTCTTGAATCTATGGGAGCCACCTCCTGAATCCCACTATCTCTGATTATAAGCCCGAAAGGGAAAATACTATGACCCCAGAAATGGGAAGAGATTGATAGTTGTGGAACAAAGGGCCACATTAGCAATAATGGGGGCCACCTCTTGAATCCATGGGAGCCACCTCTTGAATCCCACTATCTCTGATATGGGGAGCCAAGACAGCTCCAGCCGGCATGTGTTTGAGTTTCACCTTGACAAGGGTGGAATATGCTTCCAGATGTGGAACATTTATATTATTTGTGATTTCCCACTATGCTCACTATGTTGTGTATGATATGTATCTTTGGGTTGATTTATCTTTGTGATCTTTCTGCTTACCATGTAAATATATGCCTCTTTGGATTGCTATCTTGTGATATGCTTATCATGGTATTATGTTTATCATGTCACTATTGCTGCTTACCATGTCACTATTGCTTATTATGTCACTATTATGTTTCCATTTGATATTACTTATGGAACCATGTGGAGATCTATTATGAATACTTCTCCTTTTTGGCATCTTATTTACTTGCTGAGCATTCTTGCTCAATCCTTGCATTCTAACCTCTTTACAGGTTAGCTTTGGGCTACCAGTTTTTGTGGACGGTTTAAGGAAGATAATGTGTTGTGGTTTTATGTTTTGAGCATGTAAACATTAATGACTAATGTATGAAGTTGTTAGTATGTTTGTATGATAAGTGTGAGAAGATCCATGACTTGTGTGTGAGATAATATGGTTGTGAAATATTGAGCATGTAAAGTTCAATGACTCATGTATGATATTCATTTTGATGTTTGTAATATAAGTATGAGTTATATTGAATAAATACTATGGTTTTAAAATAGGATGTATGGTTTTTATGATGTAAAAGGATTTTGATTAATAGAATGAGAAATTTTGAATGACTATTTGAATTGTTGTTACCTCCTAGATGATGGAAAGTAAATTTTATAAGTTTTGTTGATCAGGTTATCATGTTTTGATCCTGGACACATATTGTCAAAATTTTTATGTAATGAAATTACCATCCTCTAGGGGTGTTACAATTAGGGTGGCGCATATCACTTGGAGAATTGGTGCATGCATCTCCCTTAATGGCGCTTGCATGCTAAGTGGCGCAAGTTGGCTTAGCCGAACCCTTTGGGTTTGAGAGCTAGCTATCTTGGCCCCTTGCATGGTGGCGCATCTTCCTTGGAGGAAGCCCATGGCATTGGATGAACCCATGATGGTACTCCTTGGGTTTACCCTAAGGGTACATCTAGGGTTTATGAGCTAAACCATGGTAAGGAGGACCTTAGAGCCAACCTTGAAGATCAAGCTAGAGGTCGGCTAGGTTCAGTCTTGTTTTGGGGCTTGAATCCAAGGTCAAGAATTGAACCCCTTTTTGGCATGGATTGGTTCAATGTCTTGAATGGGCTATGATCACATCATCCTTTTATTGCTTTCTTTACAAAAACTAAAGCATGTCTGTGATATTTTATCGTTATGTTATCACTATAGGATTGCATACCTATAATGTTAGGCATAAGATAAAACTGAGTTGATGAGACCTCAAAAACCCTCACTCATAATATCAAGTCTAGTAGCCTTCTAAAACGTAGCCCTCATCAAGCTATCGATCAGTGGTGTTGTGAACTGTTTCCCACCCTCGTGGGACACACCCACTTATCTTTAGAAAGTGTGTGGTGACAATGGTTTCCCCAGTCCAGTTTTACCTTGGACGTGCCTTCGCAAGGAAACTCGTTGGCCCTAGGCATAACAGATAGGAATGGACTTGATTAGATTTCCATATGTATGGGGCACATGATGAAACTCTAGAGGCATCGTTGAGAGGTTAGGGTTTCATGTTGTATCCTACCCTCGTTGGACATGGAATGCCTAGACTATCTCAATAAGGGGAATTGCTTAGAGCAATCGGCCGGCGTACCCACTTTAAGAAGCATGGAACACTTTGTACATCTCATCCCACCCTCGTAGGACGCGAAGACTCATGTGGAGTAAGGATCCCATCTCACTAGGAAATCATAAATTTCTCGATTGACTTTGTGGGTTGTCAACTCAATTAAAATAGTGGGAGCCATAGTCTTTTAAAACAAGTCTAGTTTAAATGACTTCGAGTAGTACTAATATAATACCCACAAAATTAAAGGAAAAAGAAAAAAAAAGGCCATTTGTACTTTTTTGTGGTTAATGGTATGTAATATGATCTTCTTGTTTTAGTGCTCTACCTTGTGGAGGAACTTGGGTGATAATTGTTGAAAATGGAAGAGGATTAGTGAAGCAAGGTGGAGTGTAAGAGGTGAATAAATATATTTGTGATATTAGGAGAAAATTGAACTAAAAACACAAAAGGGCATAAGGGAAAATTGAACTAAAAACAAAGGGCAAAAGGAATAACACCTTGCCACCTTAAAGTTTTGTGTGGTTAACTCTGATTCTATTAATTCTGTTGTGAACATTGACAAATCTCATTATGATTTTTTATATAATTCTGATTTTGACTCTTCTGATGATGAATTATTTATGGAAAGGTAAGAGGGGACTGATTTTGAAAAATCTCACTCTATTCCTGATGATGATTTTGGGATTGATAAATTATTTGATGAAGTGCACGAGGAACTTGAATATGATTTGAATTTTAGAAACACTGATGGATCTCATTTTGATGTTTTGCCCATATCCACTATTCAATCTTCTGATTTTATTGAAAATTTATGTTTTATTGAGGAATCTAATGAGAAAGAAAAAAGATATTTTGATGATCCAATGCTTATATCTTTTGATCAAAGTCCTACTCTGATGGCAATTGAAAATATAAACTTGAAAAAAGGACTTATGATTTTGCTTACTGACAAATATAGGAAGATCATTGAAAATCTTAATTTTGACTTCCGCATATTTAAGAAAGCCACATTGATTCTGATTTATGTGAAATTCTGGATATTTGGATTAGTGGCTATACTTTTTGGACAGCGGAAAAGAAAAAAATTGCATGCTATTTACTTTGGAACTGATTCACCTGCTTCACCATGAGATTTGATTTTGGTCAAGCTATGGACCTAAAATTAGTGCTTCTTTGGAGGCAACCCAAGCATCCTTACTTTGCTTAGTTTCTTTTATTTTAGTTTATTTTTAGAATTAATTTTCTTTTCTTTTTTTGCAAGGAGAAAAGAAATTTTGCGCAAAATACGGCACTGCCGTAATCATCTTTACGGTGCCGTAATCTTGATCTGAGTTCATTCGAGAGTTTTTGGTATATTACGGCAGTACCGTATTAGTTTTTACGGTACCGTAATTTGGGACATTTTCTGACAGAGAGTTTTGTGTACATTACGGCACTGCCGTAAAGAACTTTACGCCCGTAATTCTAAATCAGCAGTTTGCTTATCTGACTAGGTGTTTTCTCGCTTCGATTTTAAGAAATTGGGTTGGGAAAAATTTTGATCTTTGGCACCATCACGAAGTACTCATCTTTGTCTATCATTAAGATATTTTTGCTGAATTTTAAAGTCCATGGATCATTGTAAAACATATAGCATCTTTTCGATTGTGATTAATTTCTGCAGCAGTTTTCTTCTGACTAATTTGATTAGCACTTTTGCTGCCACTTTTTAAGATGTTTTGGTGACTTGAAACCCTAATTTTCCGCATGGAATATGAAGAACATGTTAAATTCTACCTCGTGGATTAGTTGTTTTCATGAAAATATTTTCTTATAATTCTATGACACATGGCAACTTTTCGAATCTGATTAACTTTTTTACAATTTTTGCAGTTTTGTAATCTGGGTAGCCTTCTTTCTCTTGATACCCTAAGTCCCTGATAGATTTTGATCCTTTGATTTTCATACATCTGAAAAGAACGAGTTTTATTCAATTACATGGTTCTGTCCATTTTCCTTTTGGGTCATTAAATCTTATTTTTGGGTATAGCTACTTTTCATACAAAATTCAGAAACTGCTTTGCTTGCTTTCTTCCTGTTATAGCTTCTTTTGCCTCCAAATCCAGAAATCTTCAATAGCAACTTTCTCCCACCTCTAGCTACCACTGCATCTGCCTCTGACATCACTATTTCCAGCCGTCGATAGTGGATTATACCATCTGCAGACTCTTACTTCTTCTACTACCTCTTATTAATGACTGATTTTTATTTATTTATTTATGCAGCATTATTTCTGGCACCCACCAGCCGACGATCTCACCTCCAGGACTGTATTCTCTAGCAGGCCACTAGAGATTACTCACTCTACTGTCGGCACCACCATCATTGCTAGTAGTTTTTTAGCCAGTCTCTGTTCACCCTCTGCTTCTTGCCTACTCGACTCTTTCCACCGGCATCCTCTTTAGACCTCTGGCGACATCTCTGATTCTCCCTTGAGAGAATTATTTTTATCATTATTATTTTTTGAGACTATTTTCAGACTGAGCCTTATGTATTTAAAATTGTGCAAGAAATTCTTTAGAAGCACATCTTTGGACCTAGTAGCATCTGCCGCGACACTATTTTTGGTCTGAGCCTTATATATTTTTTGTTAGAGCTTGCTATATAGTTTTGTGAGTATCGTTTGCACTCTCTTGTGTTCATGATTATTTCATATGGTTGCATATTTAGATATATCACTCATTGAGATTTCTATTCGATGTGGTCTCCTGAATCTATCATTTTACACTTTTGACCATGATTGTGTGAGTTTGATACTTCACACCTTTTGTAGTGATTTTGACATATTATGATGATATTTTTGAGGTTTAAAAGTTTTATGACTTGAATCCATGTGATGAGAGATGGGTAGATTTTTCTATGATGTTGAATGTTCATGCATGCATGCCTATGAATGGAGATATACCTATTATGCTGAATTTATTTCTTTAATATATATCTACTTGTTGAAATTCTTCATTGGTTGATGCATAAGGTTTTTGGGTAGGTATGTTGTTTGATGAATGCAATCTAAGGGTGAAGCATCTTACCTGAATAAAATGAGCATATGAGTGTAATTTTTGAATTGATGTCAATTGATTAACTTAGTTGATGTTTAGTCTATTTTATTATTTGTTAGGAAGAAAGAATCCAATATCCAAAAATAGTGTGAGACTCCTCTACTTAGCACTGTGTAAAATTGACAGTGGTACCTAAGACATGGGTTGAAGTCTATAAAAAAAAGAGAGAGAGAAAAAGAAAATGACTACCCTACTTGGCACTGTGTAAAATTGACAGTGGTACCAAAGATAGGAGTTGAAGTCCAAATAAGAAGTGTGTATCTATGTGGTTACATGCCATCAAAAAGACATAAAAAAAAGGGACAGAAAAAAAAAATTTGTGTGGAAAAAGATTTTGGATATCCTATTCCTGCAAACAAAGGTAAGATAGATTTGAACTGAAAATTGGGTGAAATCATGATATTGAGATTCTGTTTATTATGCGAGTTGTGAAGTTTTATTCGATCAAAGCTGTGAATCTTAAAGACTAAATTCAGAGGATGATATATTTACCTGAAATTTCGTGCAAAAAGTTAGTGGAAAATTTCATGAGTGATTATATTTTAGAAATTTATTTTTCATGAAAAGGCATATTTTCCATAGTAGAGTTCTTTATACTATCTATTTGCTTGAGTACAAGCAAAGTTTGAGCCTTATGTATTTGATGACCCCAAAATTTATAGTAAATTTCATGCCATTTTATATATCTTTTCGTGTCATATTTATGAACTTTTGCTTGTTTTTAAGCATTATTTGTTAAATATTACGGAATCTACACAATTTCTTATTTTTCATAATTTCAGGTAAAAAGTGCTATATTTTGATGGATTTTGAAGGATTCAAACACAATAATGGATTCCAGACATCAAATCGAAGTCACACGTCAAATTTCTGAAAAATCAGAGCTTTAGAGCAAATTACAGCACCACCGTAATGGATTTTACGGTACCGTAATTACACCACAGAATTACAGTACGGTCGTAATCCCTGAGAGGTGCCGTAATTTGGGAAGATTTTGACCAAAGAACTTCAACGATTTTACGGCACCGCCATAACCATCTTTACGGTGCCGTAATTCTAGATGATTTTCCACCCGAGAGATTTCAGAGATTATGGCACTGCCGTAATGATTTTTACAAGCCGTATTTTGGTCCAGAAACATATAGAAGAAAATATGGCACCGCCATAACCATTTTTACGGGCTGTAATCTTGACAAATAATTCACAGAGCAAAAATTATGGCACTACCGTAAAGACCATTCGGCTGTAATTACAACTCAAAAACGTGAGTTTTTCAGGCCTGAATCTTGCGCGTACAATATCTTTTGATCCAGACCTCCAAATTGAGATCTGAAAGATACTGTGGACTCAACCTAAAGAGGCAAAGACGCACGAAGTGAATGTACCAATTTTTATCCAGTATAGAGGGAGCAATCGACAGTGAGGCCCTTAGGGTTTGGCCTCACGGCGAGAGGTGTAGAGGGCACCTCAGGCCGTAAAGTTCACACAGAAGCTTCGTTTGAAGGAGAGGACGACACACCTGAAGTTTCAAGAAGAAAAGAGCCTAGACGGAGGAGAAATCAATACAAAACCGTGCGCTGCCACTGTTCATCGCAGATTACGGCCGTACACATCTTTACAGCTATACCATAAATTGTTTTCTCTCTCTATTTTGATTTCCTTCACCATGAATTATTGTAATCTTCCTTCCATGCAAGCTTAAACATCTTTGGGACATGGGGGAGTAATTCACTTGATTTTTAATGATTAGATAATTTTTTACCTTCGTCAGAATAGTTTTATGATGATATTTTTACTTATGTGAGTATTTGTACATTTATTCTCCATAGATTGATGTTATTATTCATGTTTTAGAATTCTCGCAATAAAGACCAAAAGGTGACTTGCTTGAGATTTTGGAACCCTAGAATTGCATGTTATGAGCTTTTTGTAAGAGATTAAGTTAGTTCTTATTTTATGATTTTAGTGATTTTATTGCCATGTTGATAATTTGAATCAAGGGTTGGGTTATTGTGTTAGACTTGATTTGATCTTGCACGAAAGTGAGGATCGAGTCATCGAAAAACCATAAGTAGAACTTGTGTTGAGTCTCGAATGCACGAAAGTGATCCTTGAGATTCCACTCGAGACAATCAACTTAGAATTTGGATGCACGAAGGTGATCTTTGAATTCTTTGATTGATGATTTACTTATCTTCAGCGTTGGGATAGATCTTGCGTGAAAGCGAGGATTGATCCCTGCATGATTGTCTGCACGAAAGTGAGATGATCCCTTCATGAAGTAAATTAAGTCTTTATCATAATAAAATTAGTCTGACGACCTTTTATTTATGTCTAATCATTGAAATTAAGGTGGATGAAACCCTAGTCCCAGTTTATCTCTCTATTTATCTTTACATTCTTTCTATTATTTACTTGCATCATATTCGATTTGCTTAGCTAGTAAGAAAACAATTATTTGGTACTAAACAATAAGGTCTCTATGGGATCGATATTTTCTTTATTACTTCGAGTATCCATGCACTTGCAGACACTACAAGTTTAGGGACAACAAGTTTCTAGAGCCGTGTCAGGGAGTGACAATAGCCCTGTGCGCCAATACATAGGTTTTGGCCGTGACACCTGAAGCAAGTCTACCTACTTGTATTTATAAGTGTGTCCTTTCGGATCACAACAACAAGGAAGCAATTGGCACCTCCCCCTTTGTTCCTTGGATGGAAGGCTTGCCTCTAAGGCAAGGCTTGGGGATAATATGCCTAAATGGACTTTCCATACCTCTAACCCTAATTGCTCCAAACCCTAACCCTAGTCGCATACTTCATGAGAATTGTGCCGATACCATTGCCTTGCCACCCCCTTGCCTCTATATATCAGTGTATATGTGAGAGCATAATAACACTAATCTATTGGCGTGAGCAAGCACTAAGAGGGCTAGAGCAAAGGTGATTGGCGCAAGGTCTTCTTTCATAGCCGCAAGCAAATCTCCTCCTCTTCCTTTTGGCGCAAAGGGGACTAGTCCTTGGTAGCATCTCATCCTTCCTTCTCTTTCATTGGTGCAACTCCTCTTGAGGGTGGCGCAACTGTTGTAGAAGGGCACCGATGGCTTAGATCTTCTTCCTGATGCTAGCACCGGGCATGGAAGAAGAGAACTCAAGGAATCTGTTGGGAAACCCCGGGGATATTTTATAATTTTCAGAGATCGAAATTACACAAATACATTGCGCAGCGGAACTAAGATCCCCGAAACAGGCTAGTCCCAAAAACCCAATGAAGATCGCATGCGAGAGAGTCGACACGATGAGATAGAAGATACCTTGAGCAAGGCGAGGCTGATGTCGTAGTAGGCGCCCAAGCGTGCGCCCCCTATAGTTTCACACACACGGATCACCTCGAGTCCTCTTCTTCCACGCCCGGTGCTAGCCTCGGGAAGAAGATCCAAGCCTTAGGAGAGCCCTCCAAGAAACTTGCGCCACCACCAAAGGGAGAAGCGCCAAGAGCAAGGAGGAAGAAGGAGATGCCGCCAGGTTCAACTTCACCTTGCGCCAAGGAGAAGAGGAAGAGGATCACATGCATCTTGATGGAAGAAAGGAGGAAGTTGCGCCCTTGTCCCTTGCTTTCGCCCTCTTGATGATGCTCACGCCTCCAAGGAATAAGTGTCATGAGAGGGGCAGCTAGCGGGGTTATTTATAGGGCAAGGGGCGCCTAAAACATGGCTATAATTAAGCCAAATGGGCGGCTAGGAGAGCAAATAGGAGATTTAATTATTTTAGGAATTAATAAAGTCCTAATCCAATTAGGACTCTAATTAATTATTTAAATAATTAAATCCTAATCCAAATAGGATTCTAATTAATCATAATCAGTCCTAATCCAATTAGGACTCTAATTAATTAATCATATAATTAGTCCTAATCCAATTAGGACTCTAATTAATTAATTAGCCCTTTTCTCATGATTAATTTCAAATCTCATGAGGCATAGGCGCTAACCCTAGTCTAACTAGGGTTAAGCATGAGCCTATCCTCTTCTTCTCCTTAAGCCCATTAAGCCCAACTACACAATGGGCCTAGCCCAAGGTCCATCATACATGTTAACCAAGCTCTTGGATCCAATCCAATTTAACCCAAGGTCAAATTAGGCTAACCATGGTTAATATGCCATAAATGGAAGTTGGCCCCAATAAATCTTTTCCATCTCATCAGGCCCATTGGCGCTGATGAAATCTCCAAAATAGATCTTAGTTATCCAATAACTCGATCATAAGGCTTCCCGATCAATACGAGAACTCGAGTATCAAGGTGTGCGACCATGTAGGTTCCTCTGACGTTGGCAGTGCTGACCTAAGGTCACCACAAGCAGTGAGTGGCACCTAGCAGTGCATCGCTACTACCCAAGCCATCGGAATGGATATCGACATCGACATCCCCATCATCGCAACCAGGTAAAAATGCATTACAGACTCTTTGCCGAACTGATATCTGATTGGCCATGTGTGTCACCACTTGTTTTTATCCAATCTCATGGCTATGACTAAATCAGGTCTACCCTGGGTATGGCTATACACTTTCAGTCATAGAACCATAGAGGAGCTCCATGGATATCAAGCTTCCCTTAGGAAGGGGCAAATCCTATGTCTGTTCATTGACCTTCTCATATGGGTTGTGATATGCCCAATGACAACTGTTATTATCTCCCAACTACGGCAAGACGTTAGGTTGTATCAAAGCATATCCCTAACCGTATAGAATGGCCAATGACCTCAAGTCAAGGGATCAATGCATCTCCTATCACTTGTGAGGATGACTTGTGACACCTGAAAGTCCCTAGCAAGGGGGGGGGGAACCCTAATAGGCATGCACTTCTAAAATTTGCATGGGCGGAATCATAGGATTTCGAAAATCGGTTTGCATGTCATATAATCAACTTAAAGATTGTATAGATCAACACAAGGATCATACCATTGCCATTGCTTGGATGGCGACTTGGAAGAAGAGGGCGAGCGGCTCTCCTCCAAAGGTGACGCACACAAGGTGAAGATGACTACTCCCTTGGCGTCTTTGTGCTAGCAAAGCTTCAAGGTTTCCCTTCGTGAAGGAGATGAGAGATGTCTCTTGGTTTTGTTCTCTTCTCCTTTGCGTGAAGTCTCACCACCCGAGAGCAAGAGAGAAAGAGGGGCGAGAATAGGGGCGATCCCTCGAACATGAGGCGTGCTACCTATTTTGGAAAGCATGACTTCCAAAAATAGTAAACCCTCACACGTTCAAGTGTTCACGCTTAGTGAACAAATCGCAATGTTCTCCCCTTTGAACCATGCGCTCACTTGATGAGCCGGTTCAATTACATTTGGTTCAAAGACCAAATTAAACCAAGCATTGGTCTAGATCAAATTAAACCATAAGGCTCAAGATCTAACCATACATCTCTTGATGCTCTTGATCTCATCGATCTAGCATCAAATCTCTCGATCGAAGCTTACCGATCTCAAGCCCTAATCAATCAAACATGATCAGACCAGATCTCACTTACAATCAGAGTTTAAACTCCTTTAAACTGAACCAAAACAATTCAGTCCACACGATCTGACATAAGTAAGCCATATCATCAAATTGTGCGACCCTAAGGGTTTCCTTTAAATGTCGGTAACGATAACTTACGTTATCACGATCAGTGAGGGGTATCTAGCAACACATCACTGTCTCCCGATATAAAGGAAAGAGTCTTCCAAGACTACACCCAAACCACAGCACAAGTGTGAATCCACTTCACTAGGCATACAAGTTTCCTTTGCCACTAGATGTTCTTATTGGACAAGCGTGTCAAGCCTGTAACTCCAATATGATGAGCATGATTAGATCAGGTGAACATAGTCACCTGGGTATGGCCATACACTTTCTCAATCATCTCATTCGGGGGGGGCCCCTTTAGAACATCACACTCCTTAAACAAGGAGACAACAATCCTATATCTATCACTAGTGTCCTAACCTGACTCATGATCATTATCCAAGATAGTCTATAACCATTATGTTTCAAATGATATTGAACTACCTCAAAACAATGACAATCATGATTTAGAAACACAAGTGATCTCAAGTCAGAGGACATGTGCCACTTGTTGCAATCAAGGATTATTCACATTGTGACAAGCAATTGAATATCCTAGTAGGGTCTGTCCAGTACATCCCATGTACCCATGAGTCTACATCTTATTCCATGCTCGAAGCATCCTATAAGATTAGAACACATATTAGTCTCAATCATATCAAGGCTGTCTCAGGTTCACCAAGATATCTCGACTAAGGACAATATAGCATGTCAGCCTAGCTGAACAGCTTTGAGACATTATTCAGAAGAACACACATTGCAGCAGATGATGTAACAACTTGAATAATAACCATTGCCTTTATAAACATAACAGTTTATACATGATACTGTTACAATCCCAAGGCCTCAAACATTAGCCTTAAGGGCATATCCCAACATTATCATAGAAGATAACCAAAGGATCTGCACTTGAAGGAACAACACCAAGTTCCTGAACGAACTTACGAATCCACACTGCCTCCTTGGATGCTTCCGAGGCTGCAACATACTCGGCTTCTGTTGTGGAATCAGCAACAGTTGACTGTTTGAAACTTTTCCACACCACCGCTCCTCCATTCAAGCTAAAAACATAGCCTGATTGCGATCGGAAATCATCCTGGTCCGACTGGAACGAAGCGTCAGTATATCCTTCAATACTGAGTTCTTCCTGACCACCATATATCAAGAACATATCTTTGGTCCTCCGCAGATATTTTAAAATGTTCTTGACTGCAATCCAGTGTGCCTGACCTGGATTACTTTGGAATCGACTGGTCACGCTTAACCCGTAAGCGACGTCTGGGCGAGTACACAACATCGCATACATAATGGACCCAATAGCCGAAGCATAAGGCGTATTGTCCATTTCATCTTTCTCAGTCTGTGTTTGTGGACACTGACTCTTTGAAAGATTCAGACCATGTCTGACTGGAAGATGTCCCCTTTTAGAATTCTCTAAATGGAATCTCTCTAGGACTTTATCGATGTAAGTACTCTGGCACAGCCCGAGAAGCCTCTTAGATCTATCCCTGTAGATCTTCACACCTAATACATAGGCTGCTTCTCCTAGATCTTTCATCTGGAAACATTTTCCTAACCATGCTTTAACAGCATGCAGTTCAGGAATATCGTTTCCAATGATTAAGATATCATCGACGTAGAGGACTAGGAAAGTAATCACGCTCCCACTAAACCTCTTATATACACACGGGTCATCTTCGTTCTTGATGAAACCAAACTCACAGATTGATTCATCAAAACGAATATTCCAGCTTCTTGATGCTTGTTTAAGTCCATAAATAGACATCTTTTACTTGCATATTTTATGACAATCTGATGGATTAGTGAAACCTTCAGGTTGTGTCATATACACATCCTCATCCAGATTTCCATTAAGGAAAGCAGTTTTCACATCCATCTGCCAGATCTCATAATCGTAATATGCTGCTATTGCGAACAGAATCCGAATAGACTTGAACATGGCTATAGGAGAGAAAGTTTCATCATAATCTATCCCGTAGATTTGTTTGAAACCTTTCGCTACTAGCCTGCCTTTATAGGTAACTACGTTACCATCCATGTCAATCTTCTTCTTGAAGATCCATTTACAGCCTATAGGGATTACTCCCGGAGGCGGATCAACCAAATCCCAGACTTGGTTATCTGACATGGAGTCCATCTCGGCTCGCATAGCTTCAAGCCATCTAGCTGACTCCGGTCCACTAACCGCATCCGCATAAGTGAGGGGTTCATCATTATCAATGATGTAGACTCCGTCATAGCGCTCAGGCTGTCGACGGATCCTTCCCGATCTTTGCGGTTCCCGTGATATCTGAGCCTCAGGTAGTTCAATAACCTGCTCAACTGGCTCAGGCTCATCCAACTGTGCTTGACTACTTTGTCCTTCCTCTGGATTCTCATCCAGTTTTATTTCTCTCCCACTGGCTTCTTGCAGAAGAAATTCCTTCTCAAGAAATATTGTCGTCCGAGCAACAAATACTTTGTTCTCTTTGGGATCGTAGAAATAATAACCCTTAGTTTCCTTAGGGTAACCGACAAAGATGCATTTCTCAAATCTGCTCTCTAGTTTCCCAGAGGCGAGCTTTTTAACATAAGCCTCGCAACCCCAGATCCTGATAAATGTCAAGCTAGGCTGTTTCTCATACCATAGCTCATATGGTGTCTTTGAAACTGCCTTGGATGGCACCCGGTTTAGTACCTTTGCAGCTGTTTCCAGTGCAAATCCCCAAAAGGAGTAAGGAAGAGTAGCCTGACTCATCATAGAACGAACCATATCAAGTAACGTTCTATTTCTCCTCTCGGACACACCATTCCATTGCGGTGTTCCTGGTGGAGTGAGCTGTGAGATAATCCCACACTCTTTTAGATAGTCAGTAAACGCATGACTCAAGTATTCTCCACCTCGATCAGAACGAAGTGCCTTGATATTTCGGCCTAGCTGATTCTGTACTTCATTCTTGAACTCTTTGAACTTGTCAAAAGATTCACTTTTATGTCTCATCAGATAGACATACCCGTACCTACTGAAATCATCAGTAAAGGTAATGAAGTACTGATAGCCACCTCTGGCATGTTTACTAAATGGCCCACACACATCAGTGTGTATAAGGTCAAGTAAACCTGAAGCCCTTTGACCTTTGTTAGGAAAAGGAGACTTCGTCATTTTACCCATTAAACAAGCTTTGCATGTATCAATCTCCTCATAGGAGAATGATCCCAGCAGTCCATGATCATGCAACCGCTTAATGCGCTTCTTGTTAATATGGCCTAAACGACTATGCCATAGCAAGGTGCTGTTATCAGCATACTTGGCTTTCTTATTATCAATGTTTTGTATAGAATAGTCCATGTCCAACATGAATAACCCATTGTTAATTGAACCAGTAGCATAAACAATATTATCAAGAGTAAGATAACACTTTGAAATCTTGCATTCAAAGGAAAACCCTTTCCTGACAAGAGCAGGAATAGAGATAATATTTTTGGTAATACTGGGTACAAAATAACAATTGTTTAATTCTAATACAATGCCAGATGGTAATGAGATGTAATAATCCCCTACAGCAACAGCAACAACCCGTGCCCCGTTTCCAACGCGTAGGTCCACCTCATGCTGTCCCACCTGTCTTCTTCTCTTGAGTTCCTGTACATTTGAACAAATGTGAACTCCACATGCAGTGTCCAACACCCATGAAATAGAAGAAGAGGATATCATGACCTCAGTCACAAATATACCTGAGCCAGAAGCGATGCTTCCCTTCTTGTCTCCTTGGAGCGCTTTACAGTCCTTTTTCCAGTGACCCAACTTGCCACAGTGGAAACATCTGTATTCCTTTGACCGCTTCACCTTCTGTTTCAGAGCCTTGCTGTAATTCTTGACCGGGGCTTTGCCCTTCTTCCCCTTCTTCTTGTTCCTGGAAGGAACCATTAAGACAGAGGTTGAAGGCTTTCCCTTCAGAGTCTCCTCAGTAGTCAAGAGCATATTCAGCAGCTCTGCCGGAGTACAATCGATTTTGTTCATATTAAAATTAATAATGAACGCATCGAAAGAGGGCGGGAGAGACTGCAGAATAATGTCTACAGCAAGCTCCTGATTGATGGTATGCCCCAGTTTCTCCAGAGCCTCCTTGTGCCCAATCATCTTGAGCACGTGAGCTCCCACTGGGCTCCCTTCAGCCAGTTTGCTCTGAAAGAAAAGCTTGGTCAAATTATAGCGTTCAGTCCTCGCCTGTGCAGCATATAGCATCTTGAGGTTTGCTATAATTTCTATAGCAGACATATCCTCATGCTGACGCTGCAGCGGTGGCGTCATAGACGCTAGCATCAGGCAAGCAACATCAATGCTATCATTGACATGCTTTTCATAGGCATCGCGAACCGCCCTTGCGGCGTTCGCAGCGGGTTGAGGCGGTATAGCCGTCTCGAGGACATACAGTTTCCTCTCAGCCTTAAGAACGATCTTAAGGTGTCCGAACCAGTCTGAGAAGTTTGGCCCAGCAAACTTCTCCCTTTCCAGTAGGGATCGCACATTGAAGCTCATGGTGTTCGTTGCTGCAGGAATCTACAACAATGCAAGAACAGCAAGGTCAGTATCAATGTCTAGAATCAATCCAGGACTTAAGAAAGATTCTTTTCTCACTATTTTATCTGGCTGAAAAATCCAGCAAAACAGCCCGAAAGAGTAACACTCTTTTAGTGAGATGGGATCCAGATTTCATACTTGGTCTCCGCGTCCCGCTCAGGCGAGATAAGATGCACAGAGAGTACAAGCACTAATTTCTGGTAGGCAGTCCCTGCCAATCGCCAACCCGTGCGATTCCCCTTCATCTGGGCAATCCAGCAGACTGTGCCAACTGAGTTGGTACAACACAGTCTCTGACCCCACAGATGGCTGCCTCCATATAGCTAACATATGCCCCATATGTAGCCTACATGGTCAAGCTGACCTGACCTACTCCCTGGACCACCACGTGCTATGCTGAGCAACGAGAAGCGATAAATCCCTTCTCTGTAACACGCAGGTGAAATCACACACCGTCTGAAGATAGATGGGCGTGCCCACTGAGTGGGTACAACACGGCCCCAACGATAGTCAGAACAGTGAGGTTTCGCGCCAGAAGGCATTACGTGCTTGATATTTTAGCGTTGGATTTTAACGGTCTTTTATCTTCTTACTATCAGGCAAATCCTATGGCTATAGCAGAAGATAAATAACTCATGCAATTCTAATTATTTAGAAAATAAAAGAAAGCATGGATCTTATGTTGTAAAAGCCCATAGAGCCTAAGTAAGACCTTAAATCAACTTAAGTCTTCACTTGCTCTTCTTGGGTCTTTTGCATCTCATCTGGTCCAACCCAGGGCCCTAGCGCTCAATGCAGCTCAGGTGCGCCCACCAGGTGAATGCGCCTGTCCTAGGGTCGAACCCTAGACTTCCCACCTGGAAAAGCCTTAGCTGCATGCACCTCTGCCATGTGTGCTTTGAACTCTTGTCTGATTAAAATACATTTTAATCTATCTAGACAAGATTGACTCGCAGGTCAATTATACAATAAATTAATTAGAAATGTGATGCGCAGATCACAATAATATTAATTTACAATTTACCAGGCTCGCAGGCCCCAGCACAGCACACATTAAAGGGCAACCCACATAAGATTAAATAAACAAGCATCATGGCATCATTCAATCAACATGTGATCCATTACAAAGAAAATAAAATTTTGAAAACCCATTGGCATCAATTTTACTTTTTCTTATGTGCCCTACAACCTTACAACGGTCCATTGATAGGGATCCACTCATCATGTCTAGTTAGATCTATGCCCTTGCATGCACCAAGTCATAACTGACTCGAGTTGACCTAATGGTCAACCATGCATGCGCCAAGGGCTGAACAACCAACATGAGTTCTGGCAAACGGGTGTGACCCCGGGCCTAACTCATGTGCGTTCACTGGTTGTCTCAACCAGACCTCGCTACATGCCTGTGATGCAATCGACCTATAGCCACCTCGTGCTTGCGCACAGGTGCCATCTGGTCGATCCATCTAGGCTGTCAGATGGTCTGATCAGACTAGTTTGATCTATACTAGATGATGCTTTCAACCCCATCAACCCGTCTAAGGGTTTATAGTAGGCGCAAATATAGATCTAGGTGATAGGCGCGCAAGATGTAAGTTTTGTTCAAAACATCTTCAACAAGCGCAACAAAATAAGAAGCTTTCAACTAAGTTAACATGCGCAACTAGATAGAAACATGTATCTAAGGTAACATGCGCAAACTTAATTAAACCTTCATATAGATCTATAACATGTATTAGCATACACGGATCACAACAAGCAAAAGCAATCATATGAACATGCGAAAACCATGCTCTGATACCAAATTGAAGAAACCCCTTTCAAGAGGGGGGCGTGAAACCCTAAAGGGGGGGGCGCATATCAAGATTTTCGCAAGGAAGGATAGGGTTTATTAGGATCTTTTGCATGCCATATGATTAACATCAAAACGATTGCAACCATGAATGAAGGATCATACCATCGCCACCATATGGATGGTAGCTTGGAAGCAAAGACCGAAAGGGATCTTCTCCCTAGTTGACGCACACAAGGTGATGTGCCTACTCCTTGGAGATCCTTGTGCTAGCAAGGTTCTTCAAGGGTTCTTGCCGTATGGAAAGGGAATGAGAGATGGTCTCTAGGCTTGCCGAACCTTCTCCAAGATGTCTCCTTCTCCACGCCAAGGTCTCGTCGAGAGAGAGAGGTGCCAAAGGTTGAATGGAGCGTTCACTTGTTTTGGCGTTGAAGGGAACATGCGCTTATTACTTTCCAAAATAGGAAAGACATTAAGCCATGCGTTCAAGATCTCTAAACCGATCAATAACGCCACAAACAATGAACCATGCGTTCAAGCTCTTGAACCGGTTCAATGTAAATGCATTTGGTCCAAAGACCAAACCAAACCAGCCCAAGCCATTTGGTCTAGATCATCTTAAACCCTAAGGCTGCAGATCTAACCGTTCATCTCGTCATGCTCTTGATCTCACCGATCTAGCATCAATACTCTCGATCGAAGCTTACCGATCTCAAGCCCTAATCAATCAAACATGATCAGACCAGATCTCACTTACAATCAGAGATTAAATCCCTTTGAACTGAACCGAAACAATTCAGTCCACACGATCTGACTTAAGTAAGCCATATCATCAAATTGTGCGACCCTAAGGGTTTCCTTTAAATGTCGATAACGATAACTTAAGTTATCACGATCAGTGAGGGGTATCTAGCAACACATCACTGTCTCCCGATATAAAGGAAAGAGTCTTCCAAGACTACACCCAAACCACAGCATAAGTGTGAATCCACTTCACTAGGCATACAAGTTTCCTTTGCCACTGGATGTTCTTATTGGACAAGCGTGTCAAGCCTGTAACTCCAATATGATGAGCATGATTAGATCAGGTGAACATAGTCACCTGGGTATGGCCATACACTTTCTCAATCATCTCATTCGGGGGGGGCCCCTTTAGAACATCACACTCCTTAAACAAGGAGACGGCAATCCTATATCTATCACTAGTGTCCTAACCTGACTCATGATCATTATCCAAGATAGTCTATAACCATTATGTTTCAAATGATATTGAACTACCTCAAAACAATGACAATCATCATTTAGAAACACAAGTGATCTCAAGTCAGAGGACATGTGCCACTTGTTGCAATCAAGGATTATTCACATTGTGACAAGCAATTGAATATCCTAGTAGGGTCTGTCCAGTACATCCCATGTACCCATGAGTCTACATCTTATTCCATGCTCGAAGCATCCTATAAGATTAGAACACATATTAGTCTCAATCATATCAAGGCTGTCTCAGGTTCACCAAGATATCTCGACTAAGGACAATATAGCATGTCAGCCTAGCTGAACAGCTTTGAGACATTATTCAGAAGAACACACATTGCAGCAGATGATGTAACAACTTGAATAATAACCATTGCCTTTATAAACATAATAGTTTATACATGATACTGTTACAATCCCAAGGCCTCAAACATTAGCCTTAAGGGCATACCCCAACAATCTCCCACTTGCACTTAATCTAATGGTTGAGAAATCTCAAACCCATATTATTACAGTGCTTCTCATGCTTCTGCTGCGCCAGAGGCTTGGTAAGCGGGTCAGCCAGATTGTCGTCTGTATGAACCTTGCATATTTTGATCTCGCCTCGATCAATGATCTCCCGGATCAAGTGAAACCTTCTCTGTATGTGCTTGGACTTCTGGTGCGACCGTGGTTCCTTTGCTTGTGCGATTGCTCCAGTGTTATCACAGAAGATAACCAAAGGATCTGCACTCGAAGGAACGACACCAAGTTCCTTTATGAACTTACGAATCCACACTGCCTCCTTGGATGCTTCCGAGGCTGCAACATACTCGGCTTCTATTGTGGAATCAGCAACAGTTGACTGTTTGAAACTTTTCCACACCACCGCTCCTCCATTCAAGCTAAAAACATAGCCTGATTGCGATCGGAAATCATCCTGGTCCGACTGGAACGAAGCGTCAGTATATCCTTCAATACTGAGTTCTTCCTGACCACCATATATCAAGAACATATCTTTGGTCCTCCGCAGATATTTTAAAATGTTCTTGACTGCAATCTAGTGTGCCTGACCTGGATTACTTTGGAATCGACTGGTCACGCTTAACCCGTAAGCAACGTCTGGGCGAGTACACAACATCGCATACATAATGGACCCAATAGCCGAAGCATAAGGCGTATTGTCCATTTCATCTTTCTCAGTCTGTGTTTGTGGACACTGACTCTTTGAAAGATTCAGACCATTTCTGAATGGAAGATGTCCCCTTTTAGAATTCTCTAAATGGAATCTCTCCAGGACTTTATCGATGTAAGTACTCTGGCACAGCCCGAGAAGCCTCTTAGATCTATCCCTGTAGATCTTCACACCTAATACATAGGCTGCTTCTCCTAGATCTTTCGCATCCGCATAAGTGATGGGTTCATCATTGTCAATGATGTAGACACCGTCATAGCGCTCAGGCTGTCGACGGATCCTTCCCGATCTTCGCGGTTCCCGTGATATCTGAGCCTCAGGTTGTTCAATAACCTGATCTACTGGCTCAGGCTCATCCAACTGTGCTTGACTACTTTGTCCTTCTTCTGGATTCTCATCCAGCTTTATTTCTCTCCCACTGGCCTCTTGCAGAAGAAATTCCTTCTCAAGAAAAATAGCCATCCGAGCAACAAATACTTTGTTCTCTTTGTGATCGTAGAAATAATAACCCTTAGTTTCTTTAGGGTAACCGACAAAGATACATTTCTCAGATCTGCTCTCCAGTTTCCCAGAGGCGAGCTTTTTGACATAAGCCTCGCAACCCCAGATCTTAATAAATGTCAAGCTCGGCTATTTCCCATACCATAACTCATACGGAGTCTTTGAAACTGCCTTGGATGGCACTCAGTTTAGTACCTTTGCAGCTGTTTCCAGTGCAAATCCCCAAAAGGAGTAACGTAGAGTAGCCTGACTCATCATAGAACGAACCATATCCAGTAAGGTTCTATTTCTCCTCTCGGACACACCATTCCATTGCGGTGTTCCTAGCGGAGTGAGCTGTGAGATAATCCCACACTCCTTCAGATAGTCAGTAAACTCATGACTCAAGTATTCTCCACCTCGATCTGAACGAAGTGCCTTGATATTTCGGCCTAGCTGATTTTGTACTTCATTCTTGAACTCTTTGAACTTGTCAAAAGATTCACTCTTATGTCTCATTAGATAGACATAACCATACCTACTGAAATCATCAGTAAAGGTAATGAAGTATGAATAGCCACCTCTGGCATGTTTACTAAATGGCCCACACACATCATAGTGAATGAGGTCAAGTAAACCTGAAGCCCTTTGACCTTTGTTGGAAAAAGGAGACTTCGTCATTTTACCCATTAAACAAGCTTTGCATGTATCAAGCTCCTCATAGGAGAATGATCCCAGCAGTCCATGTTCATGCAACCGCTTAATGCGCTTCTTGTTAATATGGCCTAAACGACTATGCCATAACAAGGTGCTGTCATCAGCATACTTGGCTTTCTTAATATCAATCTGCTGTATAGAACATTCCATGTCCAACATGAATAACCCATTGTTAATCGACCCAGTAGCATAAACAATATTATCAAAAGAAATATAACACTTTGAAATCTTGCATTCAAAGGAAAACCCTTTCCTGACAAGAGCAGGAATAGAGATAATATTCTTAGTTATGCTCGGTACAAAATAACAATTGTCCAGTTCTAATACAAGACCAGATGGTAAAGAGATGTGATATTCTCCTACAGCAACAGCAGCAACCCGTGCCCCGTTTCCTACTCGTAGGTCCACCTCATGCTGTCCCACCTGTCTTCTTCTCTTGAGTTCCTGTACATTTGAACAAATGTGAACTCCACATGCAGTGTCCAACACCCATGAAATAGAAGAAGAAGATACCATGACTTCTGTCACGTAAATACCTGAGCCAGAAGCGAAAGAGTTGCTTCCCTTCTTATCTCCTTGGAGCGCTTTACAGTCCTTTTTCCAGTGACCCAGCTGGCCACAATGGAAACATCTGTATTCCTTTGACCGCTTTACCTTTTGTTTCAGAGCCTTGTTGTTGCTCTTGACAGGGGCTTTGCCCTTCTTCCCCTTCTTCTTGTTCCTTGAAGGAACCATTAGGACAGAGGATGAAGGCTTTCCCTTCTCATGAGACTGAGTCTGCTCTGTAGTCAAGAGCATGTTCAGTAACTCTGCCGGCGTACAGTCGATCTTGTTCATATTAAAATTAATGATGAATGGATCGAAAGAGGCCGGGAGAGATTGCAGGATGATGTCTACAACAAGCTCCTGATTGATGGTGTGTCCCAGTTTCTCTAGAGCTTCTTTGTACCCAATCATCTTGAGCACGTGAGCTCCCACTAGACTCCCTTCAGTCAGTTTGCTCTGAAAGAAAAGTTTAGTCAAGTTATAGCGTTCAGTCCTTGCCTGTGCAGCATACAGCATCTTGAGATTTGCTATAATTTCAATAGCAGATAAATCTTCATGCTGACGCTGAAGCTCTGGCGTCATAGACGCAAGCATAAGGCAAGCGACATCAATGCTATCATTGACATGCTTCTCATAAGCTTCCCGAACCGCCCTTGCGGCGTTCGCAGCGGGTTGAGGCGGTATTGCCATCTCGAGGACATACAGTTTCCTCTCAGCCTTAAGAACAATCTTAAGGTGTCCGTACCAGTCTGAGAAGTTTGGCCCAGCAAACTTCTCCCTTTCCAGTAGGGATCGCACATTGAACGCTGTGGTGTTAGTTGCTGCAGTAATCTACAACATTGCAAGAACAGCAAGGTCAGTATCAATGTTAGAATCAATCCAGGACTTAAGAATGATTCTTTTCTCACTATTTTGTCTGGCTGAAAAATCCAGCAAAACAGCCCGAAAGAGTAAAACTCTTTTAGTGAGATGGGATCCAGATTTCATACTTGGTCTCCGTGTCCCGCTCAGGCGAGATTAGATGCACAGAGAGTACAAGCACTAATCTCTGGTAGGCAATCCCTACCAATCGCCAACCCGTGCGATTCCCCTTCATCTGGTACAACACAGTCTCTGATCCCACCGATGGCTGCCTCCATATAGCTACCATATGCTCAATATGTAGCCTACATGGTCAAGCTGACCTGACCTACTCCCTGGACCACCACGTGCTATGCTGAGCAACGAGAAGCGATAAATCCCTTCTCTGTAACACGCAGGTGTAATCACACACTGTCTGAAGATAGATGGGCGTGCCCACTGAGTGGGTACAACACAGCCCCAACGATAGTCAAAACAGTGAGGTTTCACGTCAGAAGGCTATCGTGCTTGATATTTAACGTTGGATTTTAACGGTCCTTTTATCTTCTTACTATCATTCAAATCCTATGGTGATAGCAGAAGAATAAATCATGCAGTTACTAAATTACTTAAACAGTAAATTAAAAGCATGATGATCTTATGTGGTAAAAGCCCATTAAGCCTAAGTAAGACCTTAATTAACTTAAGTCTTCACTTGAGCTCTTCATGGGTCTCTAGCATTTCATCTGGCCCAACCCGGGCCCAAGCGCCCACTACAGCTCAGATGCGCCCACCAGGTAAAATGCGCCTGTCCTAGAGTCGAACCCTAGACCTCCCACTGGTGAAGCCACTTGCTGCATGCGCCTCTGCCATGTGTGCTTTGTGCTCATGTCTGATTAAAATACAATTTACTCTATCTAGACATGATTGATTCGCAGGTCAATTACACTTTATAAATTAATTAAAATGTGATGCGCAGATCACAATAATAATTTACAATATCAATCCAGGCACGCAGGCCCCAGCACAGCACACATTAAATTTAGGCAGCCCACATAAGATGAAATAAACACTCATCATGTTATACAAACATCATGTGATCCAATCAAGAAAATAAAATTTTTCAAAAAACCCATTGGCTTCATTTTATTTCCTTATGTGCCCTACTACCTTACAACGGTCCATTAATAGGGATCCACTCATCAGACCTAGTCAGACCCCCTGCCCTTGCACGCACCAAGTCATAACCGACTTGAGTCGACCTCATGGTCAACAATGCATGTGTTAAGGGCTGAACGTCCCTCATGAGTTCTGGCAAGCGGGTGTGACCCCGGGCCTTAATCATGAGCGTTCACTGGTTGTCTCAATCAGACATCGCTACACGCCTTTCTGCAGTCGACCTATAGCCACCTCATGCTTGCGCATAGGTGCCATCTGGTCGACCCATCTAGGCTGTCAGATGGTCTGATCAGACTGTTGGGTCTAGACTGGACGATGACTTCAACCCTAATAACCCGTCTAAGATTTTGAAGTAGGCGCTTAGATCTAATGAGGGGCGCGCAAGTAATGTTTTGAGGAAAAACTACAACAAGCGCCAAACATCATACATGCGCCAACAAGTAATAAACATACATCTAGTTTCGCATGATGACCTATACCTTTAGATCTATTCATCGTAAACAAGGATCACAATAAGCAATCATATGATTCATATAAGGAACCAGGCTCTGATACCAATTGAAAGTCCCTAGCAAGGGGGGGGGGGGCGAAACCCTAATAGGCATGCACTTCTAAAATTTGCATGGGCGGAATCATAGGATTTCGAAAATCGGTTTGCATGTCATATAATCAACTTAAAGATTGTATAGATCAACACAAGGATCATACCATTGCCATTGCTTGGATGGCGACTTGGAAGAAGAGGGCGAGCGGCTCTCCTCCAAAGGTGACGCACACAAGGTGAAGATGACTACTCCCTTGGCATCTTTGTGCTAGCAAAGCTTCAAGGTTTCCCTTCGTGAAGGAGATGAGAGATGTCACTTGGTTTTGTTCTCTTCTCCTTTGCGTGAAGTCTCACCACCCGAGAGCAAGAGAGAAAGAGGGGCCAGAATAGGGGCGATCCCTCGAACGTGAGGCGTGCTACCTATTTTGGAAAGCATGACTTCCAAAAATAGTAAACCCTCACACGTTCAAGTGTTCACGCTTAGTGAACAAATCGCAATGTTCTCCCCTTTGAACCATGTGCTCACTTGATGAGCCGGTTCAATTACATTTGGTTCAAAGACCAATTTAAACCAAGCATTGGTCTATATCAAATTAAACCATAAGGCTCAAGATCTAACCATACATCTCTTGATGCTCTTGATCTCATCGATCTAGCATCAAATCTCTCGATCGAAGCTTACCGATCTCAAGCCCTAATCAATCAAACATGATCAGACCAGATCTCACTTACAATCAGAGTTTAAACTCCTTTAAACTGAACCAAAACAATTCAGTCCACACGATCTGACATAAGTAAGCCATATCATCAAATTGTGCGACCCTAAGGGTTTCCTTTAAATGTCGGTAACGATAACTTACGTTATCACGATCAGTGAGGGGTATCTAGCAACACATCTCTGTCTCCCGATATAAAGGAAAGAGTCTTCCAAGACTACACCCAAACCACAGCACAAGTGTGAACCCAAGTCACTTGACATATGTGTTTCCTTTGCCACTGGATGTTCTTATTGGACAAGCGTGTCAAGCCTGTAATTCCAATATGATGAGAATGATTAGATCAGATGAACATAGTCATCTGGGTATGGCCATACACTTTCTCAATCATCTCATCCAGGGGGCCCCTTCAGAACATCACACTCCAAACAAGGAGACGGCAATCCTATATCTATCACTAGTGCCCTAACATGACTCATGCTCATTATCCAAGATAGTCTATAACCATTATGTTTCAAATGATATTGAACTACCTCAAAACAATGCCAATCATCATTTAGAAACAGAAGTGATCTCAAGTCAGAGGAAATATGCCACTTGTTTGCATATAAGGATTATTCACATTGTGACAAGCAATTGAATATCCTAAGTAGGGTCTGTCCAGTACATCCAATGTACCCATGAGTCTACATCTTATTCCATGCTCGAAGCATCCTATAAGATTAGAACACATATTAGTCTCAATCATATCAAGGCTGTCTCATGTTCACCAAGATATCTCGACTAAGGACAAAACTGCATGTCAGCCAAGCTGAACAGCATTGAGACATTATTCAGAAGTATACATATTGCAGCAGATAATGTAACAACCTGAATAACAACCATTGCCTTTATAAACATAGAGTTTATACATGATACTGATAACAACCCAAGGCCTCAAACATTAGCCTTAAGGGCATACCCCAACAACACCAAGTCATTGCGTCACAGCGGGTCGGTCCAGTATATCCACCACTGATATACCCATATGCCTGCGTTAGCACCTTGTGCCTAACCAGCCCATATACCAGTGTCACAAGTACCAGAGTTGTCCCTTATCTATTCAGGTACATTGACTGGGGACAATCATTTGGGCACAGATCCAATCTGTCTGCAGGGACATTATAATATAAGTACATAATCGCATTTAATGGTCTGTCAGCTTGGGTTGCCTCCCAAGAAGCGCTGATTTAATGGTTTGTCAGCTTGACCATAGTTTGTGTCATTCTGGTGAAGGAGGGTCCGTGAGGAGCAATGCAGTGTCCTCCGGTATCGGTTCATGGGAGATGTAGTGCTTGAGTCTCTGTCTGTTAACTTTGAATGTTCCAGTTGATTCTTGGAAAATGTCTACAGCACTGTGAGGGAGACTTTTTATACTATATACGGTCCTGTCCATTTAGTTCGAAGCTTACTGTAACGCCGCCTCAGAAAAACCCCAATCACAGACAGAAAACGCGGAAGATAGGGGACGTCACACACAAATAACAAAACAGATGCTAGGGAATAATAGCTTACAGAAACCGATTCAGAAAATTTCGGCAGCATGTCCCCAGGAAAACTAAGGAAATTCCTGTACATGTTCCCTAATATCACAATACGGGTCGACATGCCGACCACAAAGTGAAACACATCATTTCAAAATCAAAAGTTCTCATTTGTTATCACAACATCAAACTAATAAACCACGATAATCGAAAAACACAGGATAATACAGAATTCACCGAAAACAGGCTTAAGCCCTCGGTTCAACAATCGTATCAAAACCAAATGCCAACCCGGCAACAATATCACAGAAATCGAGAATCAGCAAAACAGCCACATCCGGCTAACATGTCCATGAACAAAATTATAACAATCTTGGCCACATCCGGCCCACAAATAGCACAGGCTCGCAGGCCCCAAAATATCAAGCTAGAAAACTAAGCATCCACTCATGCTGTAGGCTCCTGCCGTGCATTTGGAAGTATCGTGGAATGAGCTACACGGCTCAGTGTGGTTTCTCCCTTGGGTGAAGGTGGCGGCTTGTCTCCTTCTCTCTTCTCCTCCTCTTGTGGCCGGCGGCGAGTGGTGGTGGAGGCGGTTTCCGGCGACTCTTGCCGGCGATCCTTGTTTAACGGAATAAAGTTGGCCAAAAGAAACCACACTGGAGAATCTTATGTGCTGTCTTCTTACCACTGAAATGCCCTCCATAAGAAGAAGAATGACATTGGAACAGGACATCTGGAATCTCCTCTTCCGGTAAGCATCTTCGGATGATACAATCAGCACAACGCTTAAACAAGAGTGGTTCGTCCCAATAATAGTGTTTTGCCATAGACATAAACTTCCTTCACTGTTGGTACGTGAGCTTCGGAGGCATAATGCTGGCTGCCAAGTAGTTCACCAGATCGGCATACCATGGTTCTTTCACAGCGGTGACAGCTAGTAATTTCTCGTCTGGGAATGTATCATCGATCTCTTCTTCAAAATTGTTTCCGGTAGTAGATGTCAGACGGGAGAGATGGTCTGCCACCCGATTATTGGCTCCCTTCTTATCTTTGATCTGAACGTCAAATTCTCGCAACAATAATATCCATCTGATTAGTCTTGGTTTCGCGTATTTCTTTTCCATGAGATATTAGATTGCTGCATGATCTGTATACACGATAACACACGAGTTAACCAAATATGATCGAAATTTATCAAAAGCGAAAACTACAGCTAAAAGTTCTTTTTCGGTTGTGGCATAATTGCTCTGTGCTCCATCCAGTGTTCGGCTGGCGTAGTAAATGGCGTGTGTTCGGTTGTCTTTTCGTTGTCCTAATACAGCTCCTACCGCATAGTCACTAGCATCACACATAATTTCAAAGGGCAGTGACCAATCCGGAGGTTGTATTATTGGAGCATAAATCAACGCCTTTTTCAGTTGTTGAAATGCATCCATCCAGTTCGGGTCGAAAACAAATGAAACATCCTTAGCAAGTAAAGATGTTAAAGGTCTAGAGATTTTAGAAAAATTTTCAATGAAACGCCTGTAAAAGCCTGCATGGCCTAAGAAACTTCTTATTCCTCTGACGGAGTTCGGAGATGGCATTCCCTCTATCACACTGATTTTTGCTTTATCGACTTCGATACCATGCTCCGATATCAAATGACCAAGAACAATTCCTTCCTTTACCAATAAAATGGCATTTCTCCCAATTCAACAACAAGTTTGTCTCTACACAACGCTGCAAAACACGAGTCAGATTAGATAGACAAGAATCAAAACTAGACGCGTATACCGAAAAGTCATCCATAAAGACGTCCACGATGTCTTCAATCAGGTCAGAGAAAATAGCTATCATGCAACGCTGAAAGGTAGCTGGTGCATTACATAAGCCAAACGGCATTCGCCGATAAGCGAAGGTACCGAAGGGACATGTAAATGTGGTTTTCTCTTGGTCGTCTAGATGTATCGGTATTTGGAAAAATCCTAAATATCCATCCAAGAAACAAAAATAAGAGTTAGTGGCTAATCTTTCAAGCATTTGATCAATAAAGGGAAGTGGGAAATGATCCTTGCAGGTGGCTTTGTTTAGTTTCCGATAGTCGATACACATGCGCCACCCGGTAACGGTTCTTTGCGGGATCAATTCATTATTTTCATTTTTTACCACTGTCACTCCTCCTTTCTTTGGTACCACATGTACCGGACTTACCCATTGGCTATCTGAAATGGGGTAGATGACCCCAGCATCTAATAATTTCAAAATTTCCTTCTTAACCACCGCTTTCAAATTCGGGTTCAAACGTCTTTGGTATTCGATAGATGGTTTGCTGTCCTCTTCAAGGTGTATCCTGTGCATGCATAATTAAGGGTTAATACCTTTTATATAATCCAAAGTGTAACCAATTACCTTATTATATTGTCGAAGCTTATCTAGGAGAAGGTTCTTTTGCTTTGAATCAAGATGGTTTGCTATGATGACAGGATAAGTAGAATTCTCACCCAAAAATTCATACCTGAGGTTACTCGGTAAGGATTTGAGCTCTAAGTTAAGTTGCTTACATACCTCAGATTTTGGTGTAGATGGTTCCTCAAGCTTCTCTTCATTTGATACAATTTCTGTGCTTGAATCAAGAATATCGGTATAAGCACGAACTTCTTCCTCTTGTTCTTCGTCGCAGTCGCCCAGTAAGCATAGTTCGAGAGGGTCGGCATTTTTCTGAGGGATATAAGTCGGATCAAGCTCATCGTCGACGACTCCGATACTATAGCAGGAATCTGCAAAAAGAGGTTTCTTTAGGCTCTCGGCAATATCAAATTCAACCGTGTCTTCACCTACACGTAGTGTCAACTTTCCATTTTTAACTTCAATTATGGCACCGGCAGTGGCCAAAAATGGTCTGCCCAGTATGATAGGAAGTTTGGAGTCTTCCTTCATCTCAAGTACAACGAAATCAGCTGGAATAAAAAATTTACCGACCTTTATTGGCACGTCCTCAAGGATTCCTACCGGATGTCATACAGAACGGTCGGCCAATTGCAACGAAATGTTCGTTGGTTTCAAGTCTCCGATATCTAATTTCTTGCATAGAGAGAGTGGTATCAGACTTACACTGGCACCAAGATCTCATAAAGCACGGTCAAAAGGTGTGTCTCCGATCAGGCATTGAATGGTAAAGTTGCCTGGATCCTTCAACTTTGGCGGTAACTTATTTTGGATGATTGCGCTGCATTCCTCAGTTAACGCCACTGTGCCGTGTTCTTCCATTTTTCTTTTATTGGATAAGATCCCCTTCAAAAACTTAGCATAGGATGACATTTGTGACAAAGCATCGGTAAATGGTATGTTAATATACAATTTCTTCAAAATTTCTAAAAATTTACCGAATTGATAATCGAGTTTTGCTTTTGCCAATCTCTAGGGAAATGGAATTGGCGGTCTGTACGGTGGTGGAGGCACATAAACAGGTTCTATTTCCTTCATTTGTGGTTCACTCTCAACAGGTTCATTCGGTTCTTCAGATTCAAGGGTTTTGGTCTCATTCTTACAATGGTCATCATTTGGCATTTCTGGTTCCTCAAGTTGCTTGCCACTACGTGTGGTAATGGCATTACAATGTTCTTTGGGATTTGTCTCTGGCTGTCCAGGTAATCTGCTCGGCGGTCTAGTAAATGTACTAGCCTATTGGGCAATTTGATTTTCCATTATCTTCTGGTTTGTGGTTAAGTTTTTAATTGCCTCTAACATGCAGTCCATTGCTTTTGTTTGCGCCGACATGAAGCTTTCAAAGCGTGATTCGAAAGTTTGTTCCTATGGTATTGTGTTGGTGCTTGGTTGTGGTGGTTGGTCAAATTGTTTAGGCCGATACCCGGTGTTTGATAAATGAAATTCAGGGGGTTGCCTATAGTTCGATGGTTGAGCTGCATTGTTGTTTCTATAGGAAAAGTTGGGATGATTTTTCCACCCGGGGTTGTAGGTGTTAGAATAAGGGTTGTTTTGGCCCCTTTGGTTAAAGTCCCTTCAGCATTTACCAAGGCAGGTGGGGTGTCTTGTGATACCAAATTTCCTAATTGACAAGTGTCAGAGAAGTGACCTTCCACTCCACAAATTTCACACATAGCAGAATTAGAAACACTATGATGCATGTTCATGGAATCAAGCTTGTAAGATAGTGAATCTACTTTTGTAGCAAGGGAACTAAGAGCGTCAAGTTCATACTTACCGGCCTGTCGAGATGAAGTACCTCTTTCGCTCGACCATTGATAGTGGTTGAGCGCCATTTCATCGATTAAATTGTAGGCTTCATCGACTGCCTTGTTCATCAAAGCTCCTCCAGCGGCTACATCAACGATAAGACGAGTATTATAAAGCAGTCCGTTAAAAAATGTATGTACCAGTACCCATTTCTCGAGGCCGTGGTGAGGACACATTCGCTGCAATTCTTTGAAGCGATCCCACGCCTCATATAATGATTCACCTTCTTTTTGAGAGAAATTGGTAATCTGGTTTCTCAGTTGCGCGGTTTTGCTTGGACGAAAATATTTTGCAAGGAAAGCATGTGAGAGTTGATCCCATGTGGTAATGGATCCAGATGGTAATGAATGTAACCAAGCCCGCCCCCCTGTCTCTAAGTGAAAAAGGGAAAAGTCATAGCCACAGAGCATCAGTGGTTACACCATTCATTTTAAGAGTGTCACAGTATTCAAGAAAAACAGATAAATGCATGTTTGGATCTTCAGTCGATGATCCACCGAATTGGTTTTGCTGTAACATTGATAAAAGTGACGGTTTTATCTCAAAGTTGTTCGCTTCTATTCGTGGACGTGCAATGCTAGAATGCAGTCCTTGAACATTCGGTGTAGTGAAGTCTCGAAGTGATTTGTTACTGTCCATTTTTGATGTTTGCGAATTCCTTGGCTTGTGCAATTGCTTCATTGTTATCACAGTAGATTTCAATGGGATCCACTGCACTGGGAACCACTTGAAGTTCAGAAATGAACTTCCTTATCCAAACAGCTTCTTTGGCTGCCTCAGAAGCGGCCACATACTCAGCCTCGGTTTTAGAATCAGCTATGGTGGATTGCTTGAAGCTCTTCCTGAAAGTCCCCTTCAAGGGGGAGCGAAACCCTAGATAGGCGCATAACAATAATTTTTCGAGCGGAAGCAAGGGTTTCTCATGACCTTTTGCATGTCATATGATCAACTTTCATGAACTAGTACAGATCAGAGAAGATTCATACCATGGCCATCGCTTTGATGGAGCTTTGGAAGAAGATCGCAAGAGAGCTTTCCTCCTAAGGTACCGCACACAAATGATGTCGCCTACTCCCTTAGTGCTCCTTGTGCTAGCAAGGTTCTAAGGAGTTCTTGTCGAGTGAAAGGGATGAGAAGAATTTTGCTTGGCCGAAACCTTCACCAATGTCGTCTACCTTCTTCTCTCGCAAAAGAGTGTAAGAACCCAAAAAACAAGAGACGACCAGAGGGCGAGAGGAAAGCGTGAAGATACAACGTGAGTTGTGGTCACGTAGTGATCATGTTTTCTAAAAATAGAAAACCACTCCTCCACATGCGACCATGGGTTTATCCCAATCGCAAAAACCTCTTCACTTGAACCATACGCTCACATGATGAGCTGGTTCAATTTGGTTTGGTTCAAAGACCAATTAACCCAAGCAATTTGGTCTAGATCATAATAAACTCTAAGGTTTCAGATCTAACCGTTCATCTCTTGATGCCCCTGATCTCACCGATCTAGCATCCATTCTCTCGATCGAAGCTTACCGATCTCAAGCCCTAATCAATCAAACATGATCAGACCAGATCTCACTCACAATCAGAGATTAAATCCCTTTAAACTGAACCCAAATAATTCAGTCCACATGATCTGACTTAAGTAAGCCATATCATCAAATTGTGCGACCCTGAGGGTTTCCTTTAAATGTCGGTAACGATAACTCACGTTATCACGATCAGTGAGGGGTATCTAGCAACACATCACTGTCTCCCGATATAAAGGAAAGAGTCTTCCAAGACTACACCCAAACCACAGCACAAGTGTGAATCAACTCACAAGGCATACAAATTTCCTTTGCCACTGGATGTTCTTATTGGACAAGCGTGTCAAGCTTGTAGCTCCAATATGATAAGTATGATTAGAACAGATGAACACAGTCACCTGGGTATGGCCATACACTTTCTCAATAATCTCATCCAGGGGGCCCCATTAGAACATCACACTCCTTAAACAAGGAGACGGCAATCCTATGTCTATCACTAATGCCCTAACCTGATTCAAGCTCACCATCCAAGATAGTCTATAATCATTATGTTTCAAATGATATTGAACTACCTCAAAACAATGACAATCATCATTTAGAAACACAAGTGATCTCAAGTCAGAGGAAATGTGCCACTTGTCGAATTCAAGGATTATTCACATTGTGACAAGCAATTGAATAACCTAGTAGGGTCTGTCCAGTACATCCAATGTACCCATGAGTCTACATCTTATTCCATGCTCAAAGCATCCTATAAGATTATAACACATATTAGTCTTAACCATATCAAGGCTGTCTCATGTTCACCAAGATATATCGACTAAGGACTTTACTGCATGTCAGCCTAGCTGAACAGTACTGAGACATTATTCAGAAGTACACTTATTACAGCAGACAAGGTAACAACCTGAATAACAACCATTGCCTTTATAAACATAATAGTTTATACATGATACTGTTACAATCCCAAGGCCTCAAACATTAGCCTTAAGGGCATACCCCAACAATCTCCCACTTGCACTTAATCTAATGGTTGAGAAATCTCAAACCCATATTATTACAGTGCTTCACATGCTTCTGCTGCGCCAGAGGCTTAGTAAGCGGGTCTGCCAGATTGTCATCTGTATGAACCTTGCAGACTTTGATCTCGCCACGATCTATGATCTCCCTGATCAAGTGAAACCGTCTCTGTATGTGCTTGGACTTCTGGTGCGACCGTGGTTCCTTTGCTTGTGCGATTGCTCCAGTGTTATCACAGAAGATAACCAAAGGATCTGCACTCGAAGGAACAACACCAAGTTCCTGAACAAACTTACGAATCCATACTGCCTCCTTGGATGCTTCCGAGGCTGCAACATACTCGGCTTCTGTTGTGGAATCAGCAACAGTTGACTGTTTGAAACTTTTCCACACCACTGCTCCTCCATTCAAGCTAAAAACATAGCCTGATTGCGATCGGAAATCATCCTGGTCAGACTGGAACGAAGCATCAGTATATCCTTCAATACTGAGTTCTTCCTGACCACCATATATCAAGAACATATCTTTGGTCCTCCGCAGATATTTTAAAATGTTCTTGACTGCAATCCAGTGTGCCTGACCTGGATTACTTTGGAACCGACTGGTCACGCTTAACCCGTAAGCGACGTCCGGGCGAGTACACAACATCGCATACATTATGGACCCAATAGGCGAAGCATAAGGCGTATTGTCCATTTCATCTTTCTCAGTCTGTGTTTGTGGACACTGACTCTTCGAAAGATTCAGACCATGTCTGACTGGAAGATATCCTCTTTTAGAATTCTCTAAATGAAATCTCTCCAGGACTTTATCGATGTAAGTACTCTGGCACAGCCCGAGAAGCCTCTTAGATCTATCCCTGTAGATCTTCACACCTAATACATAGGCTGCTTCTCCTAGATCTTTCATCTGAAAACATTTCCTTAACCATGCCTTAACCGCATGCATTTCAGGAATATGGTTTCCAATGATCAAGATATCATCGACGTAGAGGACTAAGAAAGTAATCACGCTCCCACTAAACCTCTTATATACACACGGGTCATCCTCGTTCTTGATGAAACCAAATTCACTGACTGATTCATCAAAACAAATATTCCAGCTCCTAGATGCTTGTTTAAGTCCATAAATAGACTTCTTTAACTTGCATATCTTATGATGATCTGATGGATTAGTGAAACCTTCTGGTTGTGTCATATACACATCCTCATCCAGATTTCCATTAAGGAAAGCCGTCTTCACATCCATTTGCCAGATCTCATAATCGTAATATGCTGCTATCGCGAAAAGAATCCGAATAGACTTAAACATAGCTACAGGTGAGAAAGTTTCATCATAATCTATCCCGTAGATTTGTTTGAAACCTTTCGCAACTAGCCTGCCTTTATAGGTAACCACGTTACCATCCATGTCAATCTTCTTCTTGAAGATCCATTTACAGCCTATAGGGATAACTCCCGGAGGTGGATCAACCAAATCCCAGACTTGGTTATCTGACATGGAGTCCATCTCGGCGCGCATAGCTTCAAGCCATCTCGCTGACTCCGGTGTTGGGGTATGCCCTTAAGGCTAATGTTTGAGGCCTTGGGATTGTATCAGTATCATGTAATAAACTCTTGTGTTTATAAAGGCATGGTTATTATTCAGGTTGTTACCTTGTCTGCTGTAATAAGTGTACTACTGAATAATGTCTCAAAGCTGTTCAGCTAGGCTGACATGCTAAATGTCCTTAGTCGATATATCTTGGTGAACATGAGACAGCCTTGATATGATTGAGACTAATATGTGTTCTAATCTTATAGGATGCTTCGAGCATGGAATAAGATGTAGACTCATGGGTACATTGGATGTACTGGACAGACCCTACTAGGACATTCAATTGCTTGTCACAATGTGAATGATCCTTGATTGCAACAAGTGGCACATGTCCTCTGACTTGAGATCACTTGTGTTTCTAAATGATGATTGTCATTGTTTTGAGGTAGTTCAATATCATTTGAAACATAATGGTTATAGACTATCTTGGATAATGATCATGAGTCAGGTTAGGGCACTAGTGATAGATAGAGGATTGCCGTCTCCTTGTTGAAGGAGTGTGGTGTTCTATAGGGGCCCCCTAGATGAGATGATTGAGAAAGCGTATGGCCATACCCAGGTGACTATGTGCATCTGATCTAATCATGCTCATCATATTGGAGTCACAAGCTTGACCTGCTTGTCCAATGAGAACATCCAGTGGCAAAGGATACATGTATGCCTTGTGAATGGATTCACACTTGTGCTATGGTTTGGGAGTAGTCTTGGAAGACTCTTTCCTTTATATCGGGAGACAGTGATGTGTTGCTAGATACCCCTCACTGATCGTGATAACGTAAGTTATCGTTACCGACATTTAAAAGAAACCCTCAGGGTCGCACAATTTGATGATATGGCTTACTTGAGTCAGATCGTGTGGACTGAATTCTTTGGGTTCAGTTTAAAGGGGTTTAATCTCTGATTGTAAGTGAGATCTGGTCTGATCATGTTTGATTGATTAGGGCTTGAGATCGGTAAGCTTCGATCGAGAGAGATGATGCTAGATCAGTGAGATCAGGAGCATCAGGAGATGAACGGTTTGATCTTGAGCCTTAGGGTTCAATATGGTCTAGACCAAGTGGCTTGAGCTATTTTGGTTTGGTTTATGAACCAAATTCAATTGGAATGTTTTGGCTTGAACCGGTTCACAAAGGTGAACGCTTGGTTCAATGCTAATATGCGTTTTTGGGTTGGCATGAGCGCATGGCTTGATTATCTTCCATTTATGGAAAGTCATCAAGGCCGATTTCACTTCAACGCCAAAACGCATATGCGTTGTGCTCTTCACTTCAACGCCTTGAACTTTCGTTTGGGGAGGTTGACGAAGAAGAGAGGTTTTGCAAGAGGAGCTCTCGGCCAAAGGGAATCATCTCATCATCCCCTTCCATTCGACAAGAAAGCTTGGGTGCCTTGCTAGCACAAGGGACGTCAAGGAAGTAAGCATCTTCATCTTGTGTGTGAACTTGTGGAGGAGATCTAAGTTGCTCTCTTCTTCCAAGCCAACCTCCAAGCCAATGGCGTTGGTATGAATCTCCCCTTGATCTAATCAATCTATCAAAGTTGATTATATGAGCATATAACTCGATTGTGTAGTTGAAACCCTAGCAAAATTGCATGCGCCCCTAAATTAGGGTTTCATCAGCTTGCGCTCCCCCTCGAAGGGGACTCTTCAATTGGTATCAGAGGTAGGATGTTATATGGTTCATATGATTGCTTAAGGTGATCCTTGTTTGCGCTTATGATCTAAGTTTTCTCATCATGCGATAATACTAGTTGAAAGTATTTTTTTTTTGTGGCGCATATATGAGATTGTTTTGGTGGCGCATGTGTAAGGTTGATTATGTTGATGCATGTATATTGCTTACATTGTTGCGCATGTTACATGTTGTTGTTTTGTCAAAACTTTACTTGCGCGCCTTTGACTAGATCTAAGTTGCGCCTACTGTAAACCCTTAGACGGGTTGATGGGGTTGAAAGCATCATCTAGTTTAGATCAACCTAGTCTGATCAGACCATCTGACAGCCTAGATGGATCGACCAGATGGCACCTGTGCGCAAGCACAAGGTGGCTATAGGTCGATTGCATCACAGGCGTGTAGCGAGGTCTGGTTAAGACAACCAATGAACACACATGAGTTAGGCCTGGGGTCACACCCGCTTGCCAGAACTCATGTTGGTTGTTCAACCCTTGGCGCATGCATGGTTGACCATTAGGTCAACTCGAGTCAGTTAGGACTTGGTGCATGCAAGGGTATGGATCTAACTAGATTGTTGAGTGGATGCCTATCAATGGACCGTTGTAAGGTTGTAGGGCACATAAGGAAATTAAAATTTATGCCAATGGGGTTTTCAAAATTTTATTTTCTTTGTAAGGGATCACATGATGATTGATTGATGCCATATGCTTGTTTATTTAATCTTATGTGGGATGCCCATTTTAATGTGTGCTGTGCTGGGGCCTGCGAGCCTGGTAAATTGTAAATTATTATTTTTGTGATCTACGTATCACTTTAAATTAATTTACTGTATAATTGACCTGCGAGTCAAGCTTGTCTAGATAGATCAAAATGTATTTTGATTAGACAAGAGCACAGAGCACAATTGCAGAGGCGCATTCAGCTGGTGGACGCACCTGAGCTGCATTGAGCGCTAGGGCCCTGGGTTGGACCAGATCAGATGCTAAAAGACCCATGAAGAGCAAGTGAAGACTTAAGTTAAGCTAAGGTCTTACTTAGGCTATGGGCTTTTACCACATAAGATACATGCTTTCTTTTATTTTCTAAATAAATAGAACAGCATGATTTATTTATCTTTTGCTATCACCATAGGAATTGCCTGATAGTAAGAAGATAAAAGACCGTTAAAATCCAACGCTAACATATCAAGCACGTAATGCCTTCTGACGCAAAACCTCACTGTTATGACTATCGTTGGAGCCGTGTTGTACCCACTCAGTGGGCACGTCCATCTATCTTCAGACGGTGCTGGATTTCACCTGCGTGTTACAGAGAAGGGATTTATCGCTTCTCGTTGCTCAGCATAGCACGTGGTGGTCCAGGGAGTAGGTCAGGTAAGCTTGACCATGTAGGCTACATATGGGGCATATGGTAGCACATGGAGGCAGCCATCTGTGGGGTCAGAGATTGTGTTGTACCAACTCAGTTGGCACAGTCTGCTGGATTGCCCAGATGAAGGGGAATCGCACGGGTTGGCGATTGGCAGGGACTGCCTACCAGAAATTAGTACTTGTATTCTCTGTGCATCTTATCTCGCTTAAGCGGGACGCGGAGACCAAGTATGAAATCTGGATCCCATCTCACTAAAAGAGTGTTACTCTTTCGGGCTGTTTTGCTGGATTTTTCAGCCAGATAAAATAGTGAGAAAAGAATCTTTCTTAAGTCCTGGATTGATTCTAAACATTGATACTGACCTTGCTGTTCTTGCATTGTTGTAGATTCCTGCAGCAACGAACACCATGAGCTTCAATGTGCGATCCCTACTGGAAAGGGAGAAGTTTGCTGGGCCAAACTTCTCAGACTGGTTCGGACACCTTAAGATTGTTCTTAAGGCAGAGAGGAAACTGTATGTCCTCGAGACGGCTGTGCCGCCTCAACCCGCTGCGAACGCCGCAAGGGCGGTTCGTGATGCCTATGAAAAGCACGTCAATGATAGCATTGATGTCGCTTGCCTGATGCTAGCGTCTATGACGCCACCGCTGCAGCGTCAGCATGAGGATATGTCGGCTATAGAAATTATAGCGAACCTCAAGATGCTGTATGCTGCACAGGCGAGGACAGAACGCTATAATCTGACAAAGCTTTTCTTTCAGAGCAAACTGGCTGAAGGGAGCCCAGTGGGAGCTCACGTGCTCAAGATGATTGGGCACAAGGAGGCTCTGGAGAAACTGGGGCATACCATCAACCAGGAGCTTGCTGTAGACATTATTCTGCAGTCTCTCCCGCCCTCTTTCGATGCGTTCATTATTAATTTTAATATGAACAAAATCGATTGTACTCCGGCAGAGCTGCTGAATATGCTCTTGACTACTGAGGAGACTCTGAAGGGAAAGCCTTCAACCTCTGTCTTAATGGTTCCTTCGAGGAACAAGAAGAAGGGGAAGAAGGGCAAAGCCCCTGTCAAGAACTACAGTAAGGCTCTGAAACAAAAGGTTAAGCGGTTGAAAGACAACAGGTGTTTCCACTGTGGCCAACTGGGTCACTGGAAAAAGGACTGTAAAGCGCTCCAAGGAGATAAGAGGGGAAGCATCGCTTCTGGCTCAGGTATATACGTGACGGAAGTCATGGTTTCATCTTCTTCTATTTCATGGGTGTTGGACACTGCATGTGGAGTTCACATTTGTTCAAATGTACAGGAACTCAAGAGAAGAAGACAGGTGGGACAGCATGAGGTGGACCTACGCGTTGGAAACGGGGCACGGGTTGCTGCTGTTGCTGTAGGAGACTATTTCATCTCATTACCATCTGGCATTGTATTAGAACTAAACAGTTGTTACTTTGTTCCCAGTATTACTAAAAATATTATCTCTATTCCTGCTCTTGTCAGGAAAGGATTTGCCTTTGAATGCAATATTTCAAAGTGTGTTTTATCTTTAGATAATATTGTTTATGCAACTGGTTCAATTAACAATGGGTTGTACATGTTGGACATGGAAAGTTCTATACAAAGTGTTGATATTAAGAAAGCCAAGTATGCTGAAGACAGCACCTTGTTATGGCATAGTCGTTTAGGCCATATTAACAAGAAGCGCATTAAGCGGTTGCATGATCATGGACTGCTGGGATCTTTCTCCTATGAGGAGATTGATACATGCAAAGCTTGTTTGATGGGTAAAATGACGAAGTCACCTTTTCTTCACAAAGGTCAAAGGGCTTCAGGTTTACTTGACCTTATACACAGTGATGTGTGTGGGCCATTTAGTAAACATGCCAGAGGTGGCTATTCGTACTTCATTACCTTTACTGATGATTTCAGTAGGTATGGTTATGTCTATCTTATGAGACATAAGAGTGAATCTTTTGACAAGTTCAAAGAGTTCAAAAATGAAGTACAGAATCAGCTAGGGCGAAATATCAAGGCACTTCATTCTGATCGAGGTGGAGAATACTTGAGTCATGCGTTTACTGACTATCTAAAAGAGTGTGGGGTTATCTCACAGCTCACTCCGCCAGGAACACCACAATGGAATGGTGTGTCCGAGAGGAGAAATAGAACGTTACTTGATATGGTTCGTTCTATGATGAGTCAGGCTACTCTTCCATATTCCTTTTGGGGATTTGCACTGGAAACAGCTGCAAAGGTACTAAACCGAGTGCCATCCAAGGCCGTTTCAAAGACGCCATATGAATTATGGTATGGGAAACAGCCGAGCTTGACATTTATCAGGATCTGGGGTTGCGAGGCTTATGTCAAAAAGCTCGCCTCTGGGAAACTGGAGAGCAGATCTGAGAAATGTATCTTTGTCGGTTACCCTAAGGAAACTAAGGGTTATTATTTCTACGATCCCAAAGAGAACAAAGTATTTGTTGCTCGGACGGCCATATTTCTTGAGAAGGAGTTTCTTCTGCAAGAGGCCAATGGGAGAGAAATAAAGCTGGATGAGAATCCACAGGAAGGACAAAGTAGTCAAGCGCAGTTGGATGAGCTTGAGCCGGTAGATCAGGTTATTGAACAACCTGAGGCTCAGATATCACGGGAACCGCGTAGATCGGGAAGGATCCGTCGACAGCCTGAGCGCTATGACGGAGTCTACATCATTGATAATGATGAACCCCTTACTTATGCGGATGCGGTCAGTGGACCGGAGTCAGCTAGATGGCTTGAAGCTATGCGAGCCGAGATGGACTCCATGTCAGATAACCAAGTCTGGGATTTGGTTGATCCGCCTCCGGGAGTAATCCCAATAGGCTGTAAATGGATCTTCAAGAAGAAGATTGACATGGATGGTAACGTGGTTACCTATAAAGGCAGGCTAGTTGCGAAAGGTTTCAAACAAATCTACGGGATAGATTATGATGAAACTTTCTCTCCTGTAGCCATGTTCAAGTCTATTCGGATTCTTTTCGCGATAGCAGCATATTACGATTATGAGATCTGGCAGATGGATGTGAAAACAGCTTTCCTTAATGGAAATCTGGATGAGGATGTGTATATGACACAACCTGAAGGTTTCACTAATCCATCAGATCGTCATAAAATATGCAAGTTAAAGAAGTCCATTTATGGACTGAAACAAGCATCTAGAAGCTGGAATATTCGTTTTGATGAATCAATCTCTGAGTTTGGTTTCATCAAGAACGAAGATGACCCGTGTGTGTATAAGAGGTTTAGTGGGAGCGTGATTACATTCCTAATCCTCTACGTCGATGATATCTTAATCATTGGAAACGATATTCCTGAACTGCATGCTATTAAAGCATGGTTAGGAAAATGTTTCCAGATGAAAGATCTAGGAGAAGCAGCCTATGTATTAGGTGTGAAGATCTACAGGGATAGATCTAAGAGGCTTCTCGGGCTGTGCCAGAGTACTTACATCGATAAAGTTCTGGAAAGATTCCATTTAGAGAATTCTAAAAGAGGATATCTTCCAGTCAGATATGGTCTGAATCTTTCGAAGAGTCAGTGTCCACAAACACAGACTGAGAAAGATGAAATGGACAATACGCCTTATGCTTCGGCTATTGGATCCATTATGTATGCGATGTTGTGTACTCGCCCAGACGTCGCTTACGGGTTAAGCGTGACCAGTCGTTTCCAAAGTAATCCAGGTCAGGCACACTGGATTGTAGTCAAGAACATTTTAAAATATCTGCGGAGGACCAAAGATATGTTCTTGATATATGGTGGTCAGGAAGAACTCAGTATAGAAGGATATACTGACGCTTCGTTCCAGTCAGACCAGGATGATTTCCGATCGCAATCAGGCTATGTTTTTAGCTTGAATGGTGGAGCAGTGGTGTGGAAGAGTTTCAAACAGTCAACTGTTGCTGATTCCACAACAGAAGCCGAGTATGTTGCAGCCTCGGAAGCATCCAAGGAGGCAGTGTGGATTCGTAAGTTCGTGAGAGAACTTGGTGTTGTTCCTTCGTGTGTCGATCCTTTGGTTATCTTCTGTGATAACACTGGAGCCATCGCACAAGCAAAGGAACCACGGTCGCACCAGAAGTCCAAGCACATACAGAGACGGTTTCACTTGATCCGGGAGATCATAGATCGTGGCGAGATCAAAATATGCAAGGTTCATACAGATGACAATCTAGCTGACCCGCTTACCAAGCCTCTGGCGCAGCAGAAGCATGAGAAGCACTGTAATAATATGGGTTTGAGATTTCTCAACCATTAGATTAAGTGCAAGTGGGAGATTGTTGGGGTATGCACTTAAGGCTAATGTTTGAGGCCTTGGGATTGTATCAGTATCATGTAATAAACTCTTGTGTTTATAAAGGCATGGTTATTATTCAGGTTGTTACCTTGTCTGCTGTAATAAGTGTACTACTGAATAATGTCTCAAAGCTGTTCAGCTAGGCTGACATGCTAAATGTCCTTAGTCGATATATCTTGGTGAACATGAGACAGCCTTGATATGATTGAGACTAATATGTGTTCTAATCTTATAGGATGCTTCGAGCATGGAATAAGATGTAGACTCATGGGTACATTGGATGTACTGGACAGACCCTACTAGGACATTCAATTGCTTGTCACAATGTGAATGATCCTTGATTGCAACAAGTGGCACATGTCCTCTGACTTGAGATCACTTGTGTTTCTAAATGATGATTGTCATTGTTTTGAGGTAGTTCAATATCATTTGAAACATAATGGTTATAGACTATCTTGGATAATGATCATGAGTCAGGTTAGGGCACTAGTGATAGATAGAGGATTGCCGTCTCCTTGTTGAAGGAGTGTGGTGTTCTATAGGGGCCCCCTAGATGAGATAATTGAGAAAGTGTATGGCCATACCCAGGTGACTATGTGCATCTGATCTAATCATGCTCATCATATTGGAGTCACAAGCTTGACCTGCTTGTCCAATGAGAACATCCAGTGGCAATGGATACATGTATGCCTTGTGAATGGATTCACACTTGTGCTATGGTTTGGGAGTAGTCTTGGAAGACTCTTTCCTTTATATCGGGAGACAGTGATGTGTTGCTAGATACCCCTCACTGATCGTGATAACGTAAGTTATCGTTACCGACATTTAAAGGAAACCCTCAGGGTCGCACAATTTGATGATATGGCTTACTTGAGTCAGATCGTGTGGACTGAATTCTTTGGGTTCAGTTTAAAGGGGTTTAATCTCTGATTGTAAGTGAGATCTGGTCTGATCATGTTTGATTGATTAGGGCTTGAGATCGGTAAGCTTCGATCGAGAGAGATGATGCTAGATCAGTGAGATCAGGAGCATCAGGAGATGAACGGTTTGATCTTGCGCCTTAGGGTTCAATATGGTCTAGACCAAGTGGCTTGAGCTATTTTGGTTTGGTTTATGAACCAAATTCAATTGGAACGTTTTGGCTTGAACCGGTTCACAAAGGTGAACGCTTGGTTCAATGCTAATATGCGTTTTTGGGTTGGCATGAGCGCATGGCTTGATTATCTTCCATTTATGGAAAGTCATCAAGGCCGATTTCACTTCAACGCCAAAACGCATATGCGTTGTGCTCTTTACTTCAACGCCTTGAACTTTCGTTTGGGGAGGTTGACGAAGAAGAGAGGTTTTGCAAGAGGAGCTCTCGGCCAAAGGGAATCATCTCATCATCCCCTTCCATTCGACAAGAAAGCTTGGGTGCCTTGCTAGCACAAGGGACGTCGAGGAAGTAAGCATCTTCATCTTGTGTGTGAACTTGTGGAGGAGATCTAAGTTGCTCTCTTCTTCCAAGCCGACCTCCAAGCCAATGGCGTTGGTATGAATCTCCCCTTGATCTAATCAATCTATCAAAGTTGATTATATGAGCATATAACTCGATTGTGTAGTTGAAAGCCTAGCAAAATTGCATGCGCCCCTAAATTAGGGTTTCATCAGCTTGCGCTCCCCCTCGAAGGGGACTCTTCATCCGGTCCACTGACCGCATCCGCATAAGTGAGGGGTTCATCATTATCAATGATGTAGACTCCGTCATAGCGCTCAGGCTGCCGACGGATCCTTCCCGATCATCGCGGTTCCCGTGATATCTGAGCCTCAGGTTGTTCAGTAACCTGTTCTACCGGCTCAGGCTCATCCAACTGTGCTTGACCACTTTGTCCTTCCTCTGGATTCTCATCCAGCTTTATTTCTCTCCCACTGGCCTCTTGCAGAAGAAACTCCTTCTCAAGAAATATGGCCGTCCGAGTAACAAATACCTTGTTCTCTTTGGGATCGTAGAAATAATAACCCTTAGTTTCCTTAGGGTAACTGACAAAGATACATTTCTCAGATCTGCTCTCTAGTTTCCCAGAGGCGAGCTTTTTGACATAAGCCTCGCAGCCCCAGATCCTGATAAATGTCAAGCTCGGCTGTTTCCCATACCATAACTCATATGGCGTCTTTGAAACTGCCTTGGATGGCACTCGGTTTAGCACCTTTGCAGCTGTCTCCAGTGCAAATCCCCAAAAGGAATATGGAAGAGTAGCCTGACTCATCATAGAACGAACCATATCAAGTAACGTTCTATTTCTCCTCTCGGACACACCATTCCATTGCGGTGTTCCTGGCGGAGTGAGCTGTGAGATAATCCCACACTCCTTCAGATAGTCAGTAAACGCATGACTCAAGTATTCTCCACCTCGATCAGAACGAAGTGCCTTGATATTTCGGCCTAGCTGATTCTGTACTTCATTCTTGAATTCTTTGATCTTGTCAAAAGATTCACTCTTATGTCTCATTAGATAGACATACCCATACCTACTGAAATCATCAGTAAAGGTTATGAAGTACTGATAGCCACCTCTGGCATGTTTACTAAATGGCCCACACACATCACTGTGTATAAGGTCAAGTAAACTTGAAGCCCTTTGACCTTTGTTAAGAAAAGGTGACTTCGTCATTTTACCCATTAAACAAGCCTTGCATGTATCAACCTCCTCATAGGAGAATGATCCCAGCAGTCCATGATCATGCAACCGCTTAATGCGCTTCTTGTTAATATGGCCTAAACGACTATGCCATAGCAAGGTGCTGTCATCAGCATACTTGGCTTTCTTAATATCAATATTTTGTATAGAACATTCCATGTCCAACATGAATAACCCATTGTTAATTGAACCAGTAGCATAAACAATATTATCAAAAGATAAAACACACTTTGAAATATTGCATTCAAAGGAAAATCCCTTCCCGACAAGAGCAGGAATGGAGATAATATTTTTAGTAATGCTGGGAACAAAATAACAATTGTCTAGTTCCAATACAAGTCCAGATGGCAATGAGATGAAATAGTCTCCTACAGCAACAGCAGCAACCCGTGCCCCGTTTCCAACTCGTAGGTCCACCTCATGCTGTCCCACCTGTCTTCTTCTCTTGAGTTCCTGTACATTTGAACAAATGTGAACTCCACATGCAGTGTCCAACACCCATGAAATAGAAGAAGATGAAACCATGACTTCCGTCACGTAAATACCTGAGCCAGAAGCGATGCTTCCCCTCTTGTCTCCTTGGAGCGCTTTACAGTCCTTTTTCCAGTGACCCAGCTGGTCATAGTGGAAACATCTGTATTCCTTTGACCGCTTAACTTTTTGCTTCAGAGCCTTGCTGTAACTCTTGACAGGGGCCTTGCCCTTCTTCCCCTTCTTCTTGTTCCTAGAAGGAACCATTAAGACAGAGGTCGAAGGCTTTCCCTTCAGAGTCTCCTCAGTAGTCAAGAGCATATTCAGCAGCTCTGCCGGAGTACAATCGATTTTGTTCATATTAAAGTTAATAATGAACGCATCGAAAGAGGGCGGGAGAGACTGCAGAATGATGTCTACAGCAAGCTCCTGGTTGATGGTATGCCCCAGTTTCTCTAGAGCCTCCTTGTGCCCAATCATCTTGAGCACGTGAGCTCCCACTGGGCTCCCTTCAGCCAGTTTGCTCTGAAAGAACAGCTTTGTCAGATTATAGCGTTCTGTCCTCGCCTGTGCAGTATACAGCATCTTGAGGTTTGCTATCATGTCTATAGCAGACATATCCTCATGCTGACACTGCAACGGTGGCGTCATAGACGCTAGCATCAGGCAAGCGACATCAATGGTATCATTGACGTGCTTTTCATAAGCTTCCCGAACCGCCCTTGCGGCGTTCGGAGCGGGCTGAGGCGGTATCGCCGTCTCGAGGACATACAGTTTCCTCTCTGCCTTAAGAACAATCTTAAGGTGTCCGAACTAGTCTGAGAAGTTCGGCCCAGCAAACTTCTCCCTTTCCAGTAGGGATCGCACATTGAAGCTCATGGTGTTCGTTGCTGCAGGAATCTACAACAATGCAAGAACAGCAAGGTCAGTATCAATGTAAAGAATCAATTCAGGACTTAAGAATGATTCTTTTTCTCACTATTTTATCTGGCTGAAAAATCCAGCAAAACAGCCCGAAAGAGTAGAACTCTTTTAGTGAGATGGGATCCAGATTTCATACTGTTGGGGTATGCCCTTAAGGCTAATGTTTGAGGCCTTTGGGATTGTATAAGTATCATGTAATAAACTCTTGTGTTTATAAAAGGCATGGTTATTATTCAGGTTGTTACCTTGTCTGCTGTAATAAGTGTACTTCTGAATAATGTCTCAAAGCTGTTCAGCTAGGCTGACAGGCTATATGTCCTTAGTCGAGATATCTTGGTGAACATGAGACAGCCTTGATATGATTGAGACTAATATGAGTGCTAATCTTATAGGATGCTTCGAGCATGGAATAAGATGTAGACTCATGGGTACATTGGATGTACTGGACAGACCCTACTCGGATATTCCATTGCTTGTCACAATGTGAATGATCCTTGTGAGCACTAAGTGGCACATGTCCTTTGACTTGAGATCACTTGTGTTTCTAAATGATGATTGTCATTGTTTTGAGGTAGTTCAATATCATTTGAAACATAATGATTATAGACTATCTTGGATGGTGAGCTTGAATCAGGTTAGAGCACTAGTGATAGACATAGGATTGCCGTCTCCTTGTTTAAGGAGTGTGATGTTCTAATGGGCCCCCTATATGAGATGATTGAGATAGTGTATGGCCATGCCCAGATGACAATGTGCATCTGATCTAATCATGCTCATCGTATTGGAGTTACAAGCTTGACCCGCTTGTCCAATAAGAACATCCAGTGGCAAAGGACACATGTATGCCTTGTGAATGGAGTCACACTTGTGCAATGGTTTGGGAGTAGTCTTGGAAGACTCTTTCCTTTATATCGGGAGACAGTGATGTGTTGCTAGATACCCCTCACTGATCGTGATAACGTAAGTTATCGTTACCGACATTTAGAGGAAACCCTCAGGGTCGCACAATTTGATGATATGGCTTACTTGAGTCAGATCGAATGGACTGGATTCTTTGAGTTCAGATTAAAGGGATTTTATCTCTGATTGTAAGTGAGATCTGGTCTGATCATGTTTGATTGATTAAGGCTTGAGATCGGTAAGCTTCGATCAAGAGAGATGATGCTAGATCGGAAAGATCAGGGGCATCAGGTGATGAATGGTTAGATCATGAGCCTTGGGGTTCAATATGGTCTAGACCACATGGCTTGAGCCATTTCGGTTTGGTTCATGAACCAAAGTTGAATCGAACGGTTTAGCTTGAACCGGTTCACAATTGTGAACGCATGGTTCAATGCTCAAATGCGTTTGGGTTATGGCTTGAGCGCATGCTTTGATGAGCTTCCATTTATGGAAAGTCATCAAAGGGGGCCGGTTTCACTTAACGCCAAAAACGCTTATGCGTTGGAACTCTTCTCATCAACGCCTTGGACATTGGTTGAGGTGTGGTTGACGACGAGAAGGAGAGCTTGGGCAAAGTGGAACTCTCGGCAACAAGGAAGTTCATCATCCCTTCCATTCGACAAGTGAAGATTCCTTGAGTGACTTGCTAGCACAAGCGACCCCAAGGAGTGAGCCAACTTCATCTTGTGTGTGGCACACTTTGGAGGAGACCTATCTTGATCTCTTCTTCCAAGCCGAGATCCAAGTCCATGGCATTGGTATGATTTCTAGTTTCAAGTTGATCATATTGTTTCATATCCGATCTTGACTTGAAGCCCTCTTTCCGCTATGCATGATAGATGAGCATGCTTAGGGTTTCTTCCCCCTTAGTTAGGGGTTCCTTCAATTGGTATCAGAGCTAGGCTCATGATATGATCGATATGATTGCTTTAAGTATTGGTGATCCATACATGATGTTGCGCTTACTGTTTCCTTGAGGCATGCTTTGTTTTCATGATGTTGCGCTTATATGTTCATGATGTTGCGCTTGTATCATATGTTCATGATGTTGCGCTTATATGTTCATGATGTTGCGCTTGTATCATATTTTCATGATGTTGCGCTTATATGTTCATGATGTTGCGCTTGTATCATATGTTCATGATGTTGCGCTTATATGTTCATGATGTTGCGCTTGTATCATATGTTCCTGAAGTATGCGCTCCCCCTTGAAGGGGACCTCCTAAAGTATGCGCTCCCCCTTGAAGGGGACCCCCTTAGATCTAAGGGTTATCAAGCATGTTGTTTGTTTGTAACATTGCGCATGTTATAAAAGTTTTCTAAAACTTACCTCTTGCGCGCTTCATTAGATCTAAGGTGCCACTACATTAAACCCTTAGATGGGTTGATGAGGTTGAAGTCACCACTAGGTTGGATCCAAGTCTGATCAGACCATCTGACAGCTCAGATGGGTTGACCCAATAGCACCTATGCGCAAGCACAAGGTGGCTATAGGTTGACTGCATCTAGGGCGTGTAGCGAGGTCTGGTTGAGACAACTACTGAACACACTTGAGTTAGGCCCGGGGTCACACCCGCTTGCCAAAACTCATGGGGTGGTTCAGCCCTTGGGGCATGCATGGTTGACCATTAGGTCAACTCGGGTCAGTTAGGACTCGGTGCATGCAAGGGCAAAGGATCTAGCTAGATGGATGAGTGGATCCCCATCAATGGACCATTGTAAGGTTGTAGGGCTCATAAGGAAATTAAATTGATGCCATGGGTTTTTCCAAAATTTAATTTCTTGAATGGATCACATGTTGATTGAATCATATGCTTGTTTATTTAGTCTTATGTGGGTTGCCCTATTGTGTGCTGTGCTGGGGCCTGCGAGCCTGGATAAGTTGTAAATTAATTTGTGATCTGCGAATCACATTGTACTTAATTTATAATATGTAGTTGACCTGCGAGTCAACCTTGTCTAGATAGATCAAATGTACTTTGATTAGACAAGTGCACACATCCAAGAGGGGCATTCATCTGGTGGTGCACCTGAGGTGCTCTTGGCGCTAGGGCACTGGGTTGGACCAGATGAGATGCAAGGAGCTCAAGTGAAGACTTAAGTAAATTAAGGTCTTACTAGGGTTCATGGGCTTTTACCACATAAGATCATGCTTTCTTCTTATTGCTTATAATTAGAATTGCATGTTTAAGTTTATCTTCTGCTATCACCATAGGACTTGTATGATAGTTAAGAAGATAAAAGACCGATAAAATCCAACGCTAACATATCAAGCTCGTAAGCCTTCTGACGCGAAACCTCACCTTTCTGATTATCGTTGGAGCCGTGTTGAACCCACTCAGTGGGCACGTCCACCTATCTTCAGACGGTGCTGGATTTCACCTGCGTGTTACAGAGTTGGGATTTATCCCCTCTCGTTGCTCAGCATAGCACGTGGTGGTCCAGGGAGTAGGTCAGGTCAGCTTGACCATGTTGGCTACATATGTGGCGCATATGGTAGCACATGGAGGCAGCCATCTCTGGGATCAGAGACTGTGTTGTACCAACTCAGTTGGCACAGTCTGCTGGATTGCCAAGATGAAGGGGAATCGCACGGGTTGGCGATTGGCTGGCACAGCCTACCAGAAATTAGTACTTGTCATCTCTGTGCATCTTATCTCGCCTGAGCGGGACGCGGAGACCAAGTATGAAATCTGGATCCCATCTCACTAAAAGAGTGTTACTCTTTCGGACTGTTTACTGGATTTTTCAGTCAGACAAAATAGTGAGAAAAGAATCTTTCTTAAGTCCTGGATTGATTCTGAAACATTGATACTAACCTTGCTGTTCTTGCTTGTTGTAGATTCCTGCAGCAACGAACACCATGAGCTTCAATGTGCGATCCCTACTGGAAAGGGAGAAGTTTGCTGGGCCGAACTTCTCTGACTGGTTCGGACACCTTAAGATTGTTCTTAAGGCAGAGAGGAAACTGTATGTCCTCGAGACGGCGATACCGCCGCAGCCCGCTCCGAACGCCGCAAGGGCGGTTCGGGAAGCCTACGAAAAGCACGTCAATGATAGCATTGATGTCGCTTGCCTGATGCTAGCGTCTATGACGCCACCGCTGCAGCGTCAGCATGAGGATATGTCAGCTATAGAGATTATAGCAAACCTCAAAATGCTGTATGCTGCACAGGCGAGGACTGAACGCTATAATCTGACGAAGCTCTTCTTTCAGAGCAAACTGGCTGAGGGGAGCCCAGTGGGAGCTCACGTGCTCAAGATGATTGGGCACAAGGAGGCTCTGGAGAAACTGGGGCATACCATCAACCAGGAGCTTGCTGTGGATATTATTCTGCAGTCTCTCCCGCCTTCTTTCGATGCGTTCATTATTAACTTTAATATGAACAAGATCGATTGTACGCCGGCAGAGCTGCTGAATATGCTCTTGACAACTGAGGAAACTCTGAAGGGTAAGCCTTCAACCTCTGTCTTGATGGTTCCTTCTAGGAACAAGAAGAAGGGGAAGAAGGGCAAGGCCCCTGTCAAGAATTACAGTAAGGCCCTGAAACAGAAGGTGAAACGGTCGAAGGACAACAGGTGTTTCCACTGTGGCCAGCTGGGTCACTGGAAAAAGGACTGTAAAGCGCTCCAAGGAGATAAGAGGGGAAGCATTGCTTCTGGCTCAGGTATATACGTGACGGAAGTCATGGTTTCATCTTCTTCTATATCATGGGTGTTAGACACTGCATGTGGAGTTCACATTTGTTCAAATGTGCAGGAACTCAAGAGAAGAAGGCAGGTGGGACAGCATGAGGTAGACCTACGAGTTGGAAACGGGGCACGGGTTGCTGCTGTTGCTGTAGGAGACTATTTCATTACTTTACCATCTGGCATTGTATTAGAATTAAACAATTGTTATTTTGTACCCAGTATTACCAAGAATATTATCTCCATTCCTGCTCTTGTCAGGAAAGGATTTGCCTTTGAATGCAAGATTTCAAAGTGTGTTTTAACTTATGATAATATTGTGTATGCAACTGGTTCAATTAACAATGGGTTATACATGTTGGACATGGAAAATTTTATACAAAACATTGATAATAAGAAAGCCAAGTATGCTGATGACAGCACCTTGCTATGGCATAGTCGTTTAGGCCATATAAACGAGAAGCGCATTAAGCGGTTGCATGAACATGGACTGCTGGGATCATTCTCCTATGAGGAGATTGAGACATGCAAAGCTTGTTTAATGGGTAAAATGACGAAGTCTCCTTTTCCTCACAAAGGTCAAAGGACTTCAGGTTTACTGGACCTTATACACAGTGATGTGTGTGGGCCTTTCAGTAAACATGCCAGAGGTGGCTATCAGTACTTCATTACCTTCACTGATGATTTCAGTAGGTATGGGTATGTCTATTTAATGAGACATAAAAATGAATCTTTTGACAAGTTCAAAGAGTTCAAGAATGAAGTACAGAATCAGTTAGGCCGAAATATCAAGGCACTTCGTTCTGATCGAGGTGGTGAATACCTGAGTCATGCGTTTACTGACTATCTGAAGGAGTGTGGGATTATCTCACAGCTCACTCCGCCAGGAACACCGCAATGGAATGGTGTGTCCGAGAGGAGAAATAGAACGTTACTTGATATGGTTCGTTCTATGATGAGTCAGGCTACTCTTCCATACTCCTTTTGGGGTTTTGCACTGGAAACAGCTGCAAAGGTACTAAACCGAGTGCCATCCAAGGCAGTTTCAAAGACGCCATATGAGTTATGGTATGGGAAACAGCCTAGCTTGACATTTATCAGGATCTGGGGTTGCGAGGCTTATGTCAAAAAGCTCGCCTCTGGGAAACTAGAGAGCAGATCTGACAAATGCATCTTTGTCGGTTACCCTAAGGAAACTAAGGGTTATTATTTCTACGATCCCAAGGAGAACAAGGTATTTGTTGCTCGGACGGCCATATTTCTTGAGAAGGAGTTTCTTCTGCAAGAGGCCAGTGGGAGAGAAATAAAGCTGGATGAAAATCCAGAGGAAGGACAAAGTAGTCAAGCACAGTTGGATGTGCCTGAGCCAGTAGATCAGGTTATTGAACAACCTGAGGCTCAGATATCACGGGAACCGCGAAGATCGGGTAGGATCCGTCGACAGCCTGAGCGCTATGACGGAGTCTACATCATGGATAATGATGAACCCCTAACTTATGCGGATGCGGTCAGTGGACCGGAGTCAGCTAGATGGCTTGAAGCTATGCGAGCCGAGATGGACTCCATGTCAGATAACCAAGTCTGGGATTTGGTTGATCCGCCTCCGGGAGTAATCCCTATAGGCTGTAAATGGATCTTCAAGAAGAAGATTGACATGGATGGTAACGTGGTTACCTATAAAGGCAGGCTAGTTGCGAAAGGTTTCAAACAAATCTACGGGATAGATTATGATGAAACTTTCTCTCCTGTAGCCATGTTTAAGTCTATTCGGATTCTTTTCGCGATAGCTGCATATTACGATTATGAGATCTGGCAGATGGATGTGAAGACAGCTTTCCTCAATGGAAATCTGGATGAGGATGTGTATATGACACAACCTGAGGGTTTCACTAATCCATCAGATCGTCATAAAATATGCAAGTTAAAGAAATCCATTTATGGATTGAAGCAAGCATCAAGAAGCTGGAATATTCGTTTTGATGAATCAATCTCTGAGTTTGGTTTCATCAAGAACGAAGATGACCCGTGTGTATATAAGAGGTTTAGTGGGAGCGTGATTACATTCCTAATCCTCTACGTCGATGATATCTTGATCATTGGAAACGATATTCCTGAACTGCATGCTGTTAAGGCATGGTTAGGAAAATGTTTTCAGATGAAAGATCTAGGAGAAGCAGCCTATGTATTAGGTGTGAAGATCTACCGGGATAGATCTAAGAGGCTTCTCGGGTTGTGCCAGAGTACCTACATCGATAAGGTCCTGGAGAGATTCCATTTAGAGAATTCTAAACGTGGATATCTTCCAGTCAGACATGGTCTGAATCTTTCGAAGAGTCAGTGTCCACAAACACAGACTGAGAAAGATGAAATGGACAATACGCCTTATGCTTCGGCTATTGGGTCCATTATGTATGCGATGTTGTGCACTCGCCCAGACGTCGCTTACGGGTTAAGCGTGACCAGTCGATTCCAAAGTAATCCAGGTTTGGCGCACTGGATTGCGGTCAAGAACATCTTAAAATATCTGCGGAGGACCAAAGATATGTTCTTGATATATGGTGGTCAGGAAGAACTCAGTATAGAGGGATATACTGACGCTTCGTTCCAGTCGGACCAGGATGATTTCCGATCGCAATCAGGCTATGTTTTTAGCTTGAATGGAGGTGCTGTGGTGTGGAAAAGTTTCAAACAGTCAACTGTTGCTGATTCCACAACAGAAGCCGAGTATGTTGCAGCCTCGGAAGCATCCAAGGAGGCAGTGTGGATTCGTAAGTTCGTGAGAGAACTTGGTGTCGTTCCTTCGAGTGCAGATCCTTTGGTTATCTTCTGTGATAACACTGGAGCTATAGCACAAGCAAAGGAACCGCGGTCACACCAGAAGTCCAAGCACATACAAAGACGTTTTCACTTGATCCGGGAGATCATTGATCGTGGCGAGATCAAGATTTGCAAGGTTCATACAGATGACAATCTGGCAGACCCGCTTACCAAGCCTCTGGCGCAGCAGAAGCATGAGAAGCACTGTAATAATATGGGTTTGAGATTTCTCAACCATTAGATTAAGTGCAAGTGGGAGATTGTTGGGGTATGCCCTTAAGGCTAATGTTTGAGGCCTTTGGGATTGTATAAGTATCATGTAATAAACTCTTGTGTTTATAAAAGGCATGGTTATTATTCAGGTTGTTACCTTGTCTGCTGTAATAAGTGTACTTCTGAATAATGTCTCAAAGCTGTTCAGCTAGGCTGACAGGCTATATGTCCTTAGTCGAGATATCTTGGTGAACATGAGACAGCCTTGATATGATTGAGACTAATATGAGTGCTAATCTTATAGGATGCTTCGAGCATGGAATAAGATGTAGACTCATGGGTACATTGGATGTACTGGACAGACCCTACTCGGATATTCCATTGCTTGTCACAATGTGAATGATCCTTGTGAGCACTAAGTGGCACATGTCCTTTGACTTGAGATCACTTGTGTTTCTAAATGATGATTGTCATTGTTTTGAGGTAGTTCAATATCATTTGAAACATAATGATTATAGACTATCTTGGATGGTGAGCTTGAATCAGGTTAGAGCACTAGTGATAGACATAGGATTGCCGTCTCCTTGTTTAAGGAGTGTGATGTTCTAATGGGCCCCCTATATGAGATGATTGAGATAGTGTATGGCCATGCCCAGATGACAATGTGCATCTGATCTAATCATGCTCATCGTATTGGAGTTACAAGCTTGACCCGCTTGTCCAATAAGAACATCCAGTGGCAAAGGACACATGTATGCCTTGTGAATGGAGTCACACTTGTGCAATGGTTTGGGAGTAGTCTTGGAAGACTCTTTCCTTTATATCGGGAGACAGTGATGTGTTGCTAGATACCCCTCACTGATCGTGATAACGTAAGTTATCGTTACCGACATTTAGAGGAAACCCTCAGGGTCGCACAATTTGATGATATGGCTTACTTGAGTCAGATCGAATGGACTGGATTCTTTGAGTTCAGATTAAAGGGATTTTATCTCTGATTGTAAGTGAGATCTGGTCTGATCATGTTTGATTGATTAAGGCTTGAGATCGGTAAGCTTCGATCAAGAGAGATGATGCTAGATCGGAAAGATCAGGGGCATCAGGTGATGAATGGTTAGATCATGAGCCTTGGGGTTCAATATGGTCTAGACCACATGGCTTGAGCCATTTCGGTTTGGTTCATGAACCAAAGTTGAATCGAACGGTTTAGCTTGAACCGGTTCACAATTGTGAACGCATGGTTCAATGCTCAAATGCGTTTGGGTTATGGCTTGAGCGCATGCTTTGATGAGCTTCCATTTATGGAAAGTCATCAAAGGGGGCCGGTTTCACTTAACGCCAAAAACGCTTATGCGTTGGAACTCTTCTCATCAACGCCTTGGACATTGGTTGAGGTGTGGTTGACGACGAGAAGGAGAGCTTGGGCAAAGTGGAACTCTCGGCAACAAGGAAGTTCATCATCCCTTCCATTCGACAAGTGAAGATTCCTTGAGTGACTTGCTAGCACAAGCGACCCCAAGGAGTGAGCCAACTTCATCTTGTGTGTGGCACACTTTGGAGGAGACCTATCTTGATCTCTTCTTCCAAGCCGAGATCCAAGTCCATGGCATTGGTATGATTTCTAGTTTCAAGTTGATCATATTGTTTCATATCCGATCTTGACTTGAAGCCCTCTTTCCGCTATGCATGATAGATGAGCATGCTTAGGGTTTCTTCCCCCTTAGTTAGGGGTTCCTTCACATACTTGGTCTCCGCGTCCCGCTCAGGCGAGATAAGATGCACAGAGAGTACAAGCACTACTTTCTGGTAGGCAGTCCCTGCCAATCGCCAACCCGTGCGATTCCCTTTCATCTGGGCAATCCAGCAGACTGTGCCAACTGAGTTGGTACAACACAATCTCTGACCCCACAGATGGCTGCCTCCATGCGCTACCATATGCTCCACATATGTAGCCTACATGGTCAAGCTGACCCGACCTACTCCCTGGACCACCACGTGCTATGCTGAGCAACGAGAAGCGATAAATCCCTTCTCTGTAACACGCAGGTGTAATCCCGCACCGTCTGAAGATAGATGGACGTGCCCACTGAGTGGGTACAACACGGCTCCAACGATAATCAGAACAGTGAGGTTTCGCGTCAGAAGGCATACGAGCTTGATATTTTAGCGTTGGATTTTAACGGTCTTTTATCTTCTTCACTATCATGCAATTCCTATGGTGATAGCAGAAGATAAATAAATCATGCTGTTCTACTTATTTAAACAATAAAAGAAAGCATGGATCTTATGTGGTAAAAGCCCATAGCCTAAGTAAGACCTTAATTAACTTAAGTCTTCACTTGCTTTTATTCATGGGTCTTTTAGCTGCTCATTTGGCCCAAACCAGGGCCCAAGCGCCAACTGCAGCTCAGGTGCGCCCACCAGGTAAATGCGCCTGTCCCAGAGTCGAACCCTGGACCTCCCACCTGGTCAAGCCACTGCTGCATGCGCCTCTGCCATGTGTGCTCTGTGCTCTTGTCTGATTAACTTACAAATTAATCTATCTAGACAAGATTGACACGCAGGTCAATTACACTTTATAAATTAAATACAATGTGATACGCAGATCACAATAATTAATTTACAACTTTAATTTCCAGGCACGCAGGCCCCAGCACAGCACACAATTAACATGGGCAGCCCACATAAGAATAAATAAACATACATAGGCATCAATCAACATGTGATCCAATCATGAAAATTAAATTTCGAAAACCCCATCGGCATCAATTTTAATTTCCTTATTTGCCCTACAACCTTACAACGGTCCATTACTAGGGATCCACTCATCCAACCTAGTCAGATCCACTGCCCTTGCATGCACCAAGTCCTAACTGACTTGAGTCGACCCAGTGGTCAACTATGCATGCGCCAGGGCTGAACGACCACTATGAGGTCTGGCAAGCGGGTGTGACCCCGGGCCTAACTCATGTGCGTTCATTAGTTGTCTCAACCAGACATCGCTACACGCCAGTCTGCAGTCGACCTATAGCCACCAGGTGCTTATGCACAGGTGCTATCTGGTCAACCCATCAAGGCTGTCAGATGGTCTGATCAGACTGTCTGGATCTAACCTAGGGGATGACTTCAACCCTAATAACCCGTCTAAGGGTTTAAAGGAGGGCCTTAGATCTATAATGAGTCGCGCATGTAATATAATGTTTTGAGAAAACATACAATATGCGCCAACAAGAAACATGCGCCAAGGAGAAAAACATCTCAAACAAGCATGTAAAATTCGCATGTTAACTCTAGATCTATTCATAAGCGCATTCATGGATCAAACATGAAGATTAAGCAATCATATGAACAAGCAAGAACTGCATGCTCTGATACCAATTGAAAGTCCCCTTCAAGGGGGAGCGAAACCCTAGATAGGCGCATAACAATAATTTTTCGAGCGGAAGCAAGGGTTTCTCATGACCTTTTGCATGTCATATGATCAACTTTCATGAACTAGTATAGATCAGAGAAGATTCATACCATGGCCATCGCTTTGATGGAGCTTTGGAAGAAGATCGCAAGAGAGCTTTCCTCCTAAGGTACCGCACACAAATGATGTCGCCTACTCCCTTAGTGCTCCTTGTGCTAGCAAGGTTCTAAGGAGTTCTTGTCGAGTGAAAGGGATGAGAAGAATTTTGCTTGGCCGAAACCTTCACCAATGTCGTCTACCTTCTTCTCTCGCAAAAGAGTGTAAGAACCCAAAAAACAAGAGACGACCAGAGGGCGAGAGGAAAGCGTGAAGATACAACGTGAGTTGTGGTCACGTAGTGATCATGTTTTCTAAAAATAGAAAACCACTCCTCCACATGCGACCATGGGTTTATCCCAATCGCAAAAACCTCTTCACTTGAACCATACGCTCACATGATGAGCTGGTTCAATTTGGTTTGGTTCAAAGACCAATTAACCCAAGCAATTTGGTCTAGATCATAATAAACTCTAAGGTTTCAGATCTAACCGTTCATCTCTTGATGCCCCTGATCTCACCGATCTAGCATCCATTCTCTCGATCGAAGCTTACCGATCTCAAGCCCTAATCAATCAAACATGATCAGACCAGATCTCACTCACAATCAGAGATTAAATCCCTTTAAACTGAACCTAAATAATTCAGTCCACACGATCTGACTTAAGTAAGCCATATCATCAAATTGTGCGACCCTGAGGGTTTCCTTTAAATGTCGGTAACGATAACTCACGTTATCACGATCAGTGAGGGGTATCTAGCAACACATCACTGTCTCCTGATATAAAGGAAAGAGTCTTCCAAGACTACACCCAAACCACAGCACAAGTGTGAATCAACTCACAAGGCATACAAATTTCCTTTGCCACTGGATGTTCTTATTGGACAAGCGTGTCAAGCTTGTAGCTCCAATATGATAAGTATGATTAGAACAGATGAACACAGTCAACTGGGTATGGCCATACACTTTCTCAATCATCTCATCCAGGGGGGCCCCATTAGAACATCACACTCCTTAAACAAGGAGACGGCAATCCTATGTCTATCACTAGTGCCCTAACCTGATTCAAGCTCACCATCCAAGATAGTCTATAATCATTATGTTTCAAATGATATTGAACTACCTCAAAACAATGACAATCATCATTTAGAAACACAAGTGATCTCAAGTCAGAGGAAATGTGCCACTTGTCGAATTCAAGGATTATTCACATTGTGACAAGCAATTGAATAACCTAGTAGGGTCTGTCCAGTACATCCAATGTACCCATGAGTCTACATCTTATTCCATGCTCGAAGCATCCTATAAGATTATAACACATATTAGTCTTAACCATATCAAGGCTGTCTCATGTTCACCAAGATATATCGACTAAGGACTTTACTGCATGTCAGCCTAGCTGAACAGTACTGAGACATTATTCAGAAGTACACTTATTACAGCAGACAAGGTAACAACCTGAATAACAACCATTGCCTTTATAAACATAATAGTTTATACATGATACTGTTACAATCCCAAGGCCTCAAACATTAGCCTTAAGGGCATACCCCAACACTTCCAGCACACAGCGCCTCCATTCATCTTGAACACATAGCCGGCCTGCGATCTGAAGTCATCAGGGTCAGACTGGAAAGACGCATCAGTGTAGCCTTACATACTAAGCTCTTCCTGTCCTCCATTGATAGCACCCACTAGTATAGGTAGGCATTACCCGCAAGTGCACGGGTCTATCGAAGTAATAAAATATCGATCCCACAGGGACTAACTGGCAAATACTGAATAGATCTCGAAATGACTAGCTAGACGATGTCGCAATTGGTGAAGGTTAAGATAATGAAATAATTGAAAGTGCAGTAATGTAAACAGAGGAGGTCACACGAGAGATTTATAATGAGGAGGTGCATCAGGATATGGGTTCACCACTTTGACTCCTTATAGTTGAATAGTTAAACTACATTGCCAAAGTCCTGTCTAGTTCAAGCGGGTCAGCTTCCTTGTCACGTAGGTAGCTCCCCTCCGGTAATCTCGTCTGCTTCCATGAACTAAATTACCGGTCCAATCCGTAGGGCTCTAACGTGCGGTCAGACGAGTGTCTTTCCACAACGTTCAAGATTCTTATAATCCCTACAAGTACGTACAGACCCGCAAGCGAGGTTTTACCCTCCTAGAGATGCTGAACCATACTTGAGGTGATTAAAGACTCAAACGCCCCCTCTCGGGTTGTTGGGGTATGCCCTTAAGGCTAATGTTCGAGGCCTTGGGATTGTATCAGTATCATGTATATAAACTTTTATGTTTATAAAGGCAATGGTTGTTATTCAGTATGTTGCATTGTCTGCTGCAATATGTATACTTCTGAATAATGTCTCAAAGCTGTTCAGCTAGGCTGACATGTATATGTCCTTAGTCGAGATATCTTGGTGAACATGAGACAGCCTTGATATGATTGAGACTAATATGTGTTCTAATCTTATAGGATGCTTCGAGCATGGAATAAGATGTAGACTCATGGGTACATTGGATGTACTGGACAGACCCTACTAGGACATTCAATTGCTTGTCACAATGTGAATGATCCTTGATTGCAACAAGTGGCACATGTCCTCTGACTTGAGATCACTTGTGTTTCTAAATGATGATTGTCATTGTTTTGAGGTAGTTCAATATCATTTGAAACATAATGGTTATAGACTATCTTGGATAATGATCATGAGTCAGGTTAGGGCACTAGTGATAGATAGAGGATTGCCGTCTCCTTGTTGAAGGAGTGTGGTGTTCTATAGGGGCCCCCTAGATGAGATGATTGAGAAAGTGTATGGCCATACCCAGGTGACTATGTGCATCTGATCTAATCATGCTCATCATATTGGAGTCACAAGCTTGACCTGCTTGTCCAATGAGAACATCCAGTGGCAAAGGATACATGTATGCCTTGTGAATGGATTCACACTTGTGCTATGGTTTGGGAGTAGTCTTGGAAGACTCTTTCCTTTATATCGGGAGACAGTGATGTGTTGCTAGATACCCCTCACTGGTCGTGATAACGTAAGTTATCGTTACCGACATTTAAAGGAAACCCTCAGGGTCACACAATTTGGTGATATGGCTTTCTTGAGTCAGATCGTGTGGACTGAATTGTTTTGATTCAGTTTAAAGGAGTTTGAACTCTGATTGTAAGTGAGATCTGGTCTGGTCATGTTTGATTGATTAGGGCATGAGATCGGTAAGCTTCGATCGAGAGTAGTGATGCTAGATCGGTGAGATCAAAGGCATCAAGAGATGAACGGTTAGATCTTGAACCATTTGGTTCAGAAAGATCTAGACCATGGCTTGGGCTGGTTTGGTTTGGTCTTTCTACCAAACGCATTGAACCGTTGGATTGAACCGGTTCACACATGTGTGAACGCATGGTTCATGATGAAAGCATTTTTGGGCGGTTTGCATGGATTTAAGCGCATGGCTTCATGACTTTCCATAATTGGAAGTCATGTAATGCCACTTAACTTGTAAACGCCAAAACGCATTTCGGTTCTGATTTTGTGTGGCCGATCCACTCTCGTGTAGAGGGGAGTTCACGCAAGCAAGTGTGAGAGCTTCATCGCCCTAGCAAAGATCTCATCTTCTCCACACAAGGACAACTTGGCACTTTTGCTAGCACAAGAGGTGCGCAAGAAGGAAGTCTTCATCACTTTGGTGTGTGTCTTCTTTGGAGAAGATCCCCTTCGATCTTTACTTCCAAGTCGCCATCCACTCATGGCTGGTATGAATTACTTCTTATCTATACAAGTTATGATGTTGATCATATGGCATGCAAAAGATCCCAACAAACCCTATGCTTCCTTGCGCAATTCATGATATGCGCCTACTTAGGGTTTCGCCCCCCTCTTGAAAGGGGTTTCTTCACGGGTAGCATAGGGATAACGTACAAACGGAATGGATAAACTCTCAACCAAGTGGGTCGGACGCGTGGTCGGACTGAAGTCTCTCCGACGCGTCAAAACTCCTACAGTCACGCGAGCGAGTACGAATCTGCGAGCGAGTTTTCTCTTCCGGAGACCTGATTGACAAACCTCACTAAGGTGTTTCCCTGAGCGAGTACAGTCTAGCGGGCGAGTTTTCTCCTCTAAATTCGATTGACAAACCTCACCTTTGCAACTTAAGGCTCAAGCATACCTTTCAGAATAATGCTTTCCTTTAATCCTATGGGTAAGTACAGCTATGCAAGCGAGTAAACTCCTAGAAAAGCTGATTTACAAACCTCACTCGAGGGATTAAAAGTCAAACATATTCCTTCGGGTACACAGGCAAAGCATGCACACTAGGTCAAGCAAGGATTTTAGCAAGTAAATCTAACTATCACAACTAATAAATCGTCAAGGGCTACTCCCACATCCTGATTAAGTGTTTAGCCAAGCATATGCATGGTAACGATATGTAAAATGTATTCAGCCATGAACATCACAAGTAATAACAGGTTTTGCACAAGAGTTGTAGTTGAAAAATAGATCATGCAGCACTCTATTAAGATCATACAATAGATGCAATAACTCAAAGATGAGAACTAGGTATTACAGATATGTGTCTAAGAGGCTTACGCAACAAAGGATGTTCAAAGGGATACAAGTGCGCAGCTCTTTCTCCTCTCGCAATCGCCGCTTCTTGTTCTTCTCCCCTGCGAATCCACTGATGGACCGAACCCCCTCTCCCCTCTTGATTCTCCTCTTTTTTCTCCTCAAGTTCATGGGCTGTTGTCTCTTCCCCATGCCCTGAAAAGGCTGTTGTAGCCGCTGCAGTTCTCCAGCACAAGAAGTCTTCCTGCCAGCCTCCCTTTTCCTGCAAAGCCGCAGCAGCCCATCCCTTACAAAATTATGATTTCGTAACCAAAATATCCTCTAAAAGCTGCTCCACGTCCCCTTTGTCAATGGGGGAGAAAGGTCTTGGGTGCCCTCAAGGTTTTCCTTAGGTCAGATCAAAGAAATGTGGGAGAAAACGGTGATTTCGTAACAGGCGGGTCCGCGATCTCGGGCGAGAATTTGGTCGTGACCCGGTCGTGATTTGTCGATCTCAGCTTCAGGCATAGCGATGATCACGAGCATGATTCTGATCGGGATCCGGTCGTGATTTCCAACAAAGACTTCAATGAATCCGAAAACTCCTGGTTAGGATCATCTTGAGTTAGGATGAGCTCTTCTGCTACCAAAGTGTCAGAATCTACCCTTTATGTGGTCAATTTGACCTGAAAACGTGAAAAATACCGAAACAGATGTATATTCCATAAATGTATCCAAACATAGGCAATTGTAAGGCTTAAAGTCGTGAAATAAGCATGATTCCATAAGTAAATTGACAAATGAAACTCTATATAAATCTGTGTCAACACCCATAGACTAGGAACAAATCCTTAGTTCTTCTTAGATACTTTAGGATGTTCTTTACAGCCACCCAGTGCTGTAATCCAGCATTGGATTGGTATCGGCTGGTTATGCTCACAGCATAAGCCACATCTGGTCTAGTACACAACATTGCATACATGATCGATCCCACTGCCGAAGCATAAGGCACTTGACTCATGTCATCCCTCTCAGCCTGTGTGGTGGGACACTGGCTCTTTGAGAGAGTATGGCCTTGTCTCACTGGAAGGTACCCTTTCTTGGATTGCTCCAAGCTAAACCTCTCCAGGACCTTATCAATCTATGTACTCTGACTAAGGGCTAGGAGCTTCTTGGATCTATCCCTCTAGATCCTCACGCCTAGGATATAGGCGGCCTCCCCTAAGTCTTTTATCTCAAAACACTTCCCTAACCATGTCTACACAACTTGAAGACTAGGGATGTCATTCCCGATGAGCAGTATGTCATCGACATATAATACCAGAAAAGTCACCAGGCTCCCACTGAATTTTCTGTATACACAGGCGTCATCTTTGCTTTTGATAAAGCCATAATCTCTCACAGCTTCATCAAATCGAAGATTCCAACTTCAAGATGCTTGCTTTAATCCATAGATGGATCTCTTTAGCCTGCAGACCTTATTGGTCTTTGCAGGATGGATGAAGCAATCAGGTTGCGTCATATACACATCCTCAGTCAGCATCCCATTAAGGAAAGCTATTTTTACATCCATCTGCCATATCTCGTAATCATGATATGCAGCTATAGCAAGCAGGATCCGAATGGATTTGAACATGGCAACCGGCGAGAAGGTTTCATCATAATCCACCCCGTGGATTTGCTTGAATCCCTTAGCCACTAGTCTACCTATATAGGTAACTATGTTGCCATCCATGTCTGTCTTCCTTTTGAAGACACATTTACACCCTATGGGTTTTACCCCATCAGGTAACTCAACCAAATCCCAGACTTAGTTAGCTGACATGGAGTCCATTTCGGATCTCATGGCGTCAAGCCATTTCTCAGAGTCCGGTCCACTGACTGCCTCATCATAGGTCCTGGGTTCATCTTCGATGATGAAGATACCGTCGTGTTGGGTCGGCAGCAACCCATACCTCTCAGGTACACGGCGAATCCTCCCGGACCTACGCGGGGCCTGTGTCTGAGCCTCAGGTTGCCCAGCAACTAGTGCAGTTGGCTCAGGTTCCATCTCTGTGTCTTGTGGTTGCACTTGGACCTCATCCATGTCAAACTTCCTCCCACTAACTTCTTTCATAAGAAATTCTTTCTCTAGAAAGATAGCACCCCGAGCAACAAAAACTTTGTTCTCGGTGGGAACATAGAAGTAGTAACCCTTAGTTTCCTTAGGGTACCCTACAAACACGCATTTATCATATCTAGGTTCTAGCTAGAATCCTAACGTTTGACATAAGCCTCACATCCCCAAATCCTGATAAAAGTGAGATTAGGGCGTCTCCCACTCCATACCTCATATGGAATCTTTGAGACACTCTTAGATGGAACATTATTCAGTATTAGAGAAGCTGTCTCTAGTGCATTTCCCCAGAATGAGGGAGGTAGAGTTGCATGACTCATCATACATCGAACCATGTCCAACAAAGTTTGATTTCTCCTTTCAGAGACACCATTCTATTGGGGTGTTCCAGGTGGAGTGAGTTGGGATAAAATCCCACACTCTGTCAGATAGTCAAGAAACTCACCACTCAGGTACTCTCCACCACGATCTGATCGAAGAGCCTTAATGGATCTACCAAGCTGGTTCTCTACTTCATGTCTGAATTCCTTAAATTTCTCAAAGGATTCAGACTTATGTCTCATCAAGTAGACATAACCATATCTACTGAAGTCATCAGTAAAAGTGATGAAGTAGTTGTGCCCTCCTTTGGCTTGTTTATTGAATGGCCCACACACATCACTATGTATGAGATCCAACAAACCTCTGCCCTTTCACCAATTTTGGTGAATGGTGCCTTTGTCAGTTTCCCTAACAAACATGGTTCGCATGTATCAAATTCTTCCAAGGAACTTGAATCCAACAACCCATTTGCATGGAGTTGTTGAATGTGATTCTTGTTTATTTGGGCTAATCGACAATGCCATAGGAAAGCACCAACTGAACCACTCAGTTTGGTCCTTTTATTATTTATGTTACAATAAGAGTTATCCATGTCTAACACACATAGACCATTGCACAGAGTACCCTTCCCATAGAACATATTTGCAAATGAAAAAGAACAAGAGTTCTTATTTATTTCAAACTTAAATCCTTTCTTTGCCAAGCAAGGAATGGATACAATGTTCTTAGTAAGCGAAGGTACATAATAGCAATTATCTAACTCTAACTGAAGTCCAGATGGCAGGGAGAGAGTCAAAACTCCTACAGCAACAGCAGCAACCTGTGCTCTGTTTCCAACCCATAGGTCAATCTCTCCAGGCCGTATCGATCTACTTTTCTTGAGCCCCTGCATATTTGTACAAATATGAGCTCCACATGCGGTATCCAATACCCATGACATAGAAGTAGAAAGATTGACTTTAGTAACATAAATACCTGAGCTAGAAGCTAAGGCCAAGCCTTTCTTCTCCTCATTTTGAAGTTGTTTGTAGTCCCTCCTCTAGTGGCCCTGCTCGCCACAGTGGAAACATCTTTGATCCTTTGACTTCTCTGCCTTTTTCTTCAGTGCTTTGATGGGACCTTTGGCTTTGCCCTTGGCAGGTGCCTTTTTCTTCATCTTCTTGGCCTTAGGGACCAAAAGAACAGAACTAGGTTTAGATTCTCCCATCTCACGCTCGGCTGTCTGGAGCATATTCATCAGTTCCTCCCTTGTGCATTCAATCCGGTTCATGTTAAAATTTATGATAAACGGACTGAAGCTAGTGGGCAGGGACTGTAGAATAAGGTCCACAACCAGCTCGTAATCTATATTGTGTCCCAGCCTCTTAAGATGATCCACGTTCCCGATCATCTTGAGAACATGAGGTCTTATTGGGGCACCTTCAGATAACTTACACCGAAAGACTACCTTGGCGGTGTCATATCTCTCTGTTCTAGCCTGAGCCTCGAACATCTGTTTCAAATGCGTAATCATTTGAAAAGCGTTATGCTCCTCATATTGCACCTAAAGTTCAGGTGCCATAGTGGCCAGCATGAGACATGCCACCTCCATAGAGTCATCCTGATGCTTTCTAAAAGCATCCTTATCTGCCACTCGGGCATTAGGCGGAGGAGGCACAGGAAGAGCCTGCTCTAGGACATACAACTTCTTCTCGAGCTTGAGGGCTATCCTCAAGTTCCGATGCCAGTCCATAAAGTTGGTTCCAACCAACTTATCCTTATCAAGGAGTGATCGCAGTGTTAATCCGCTATTGTTTGTTGCCATTGTTCTACAACAGTCAAGAAACAGCAGATTAGTACTACTTCAAATCATTTAAATAGGACTTGTTTTAAATGATTATGGCTCCCACTATTTTAATCGAATTGACAACACACAAAGTCAATCGAAAAGTTTAAGACTTCCTAGTGAAATGGGATCCTTATTCCACATGAGGCTTTGCGTCCCACGAGGGTGGGATGAGATGCACAAAGTAACCCATACTTCCTAAGGTGGGCACGTCGGCCAATTGCTCCAAGCAATTCCCCTTATTGAGACAGTCTAGGCATTTCATGTCCAGCGAGGGCTGGATACAGCATGAAACCCTAACCTCTCAATGATGCCTCTAGACTTTCATCATGTGCCCAGCACATATGAACCTCTAGTCAAGTCCATTCCTAATCGTTATGCCCAGGGTCAACGAGTTTCCTTGCGAAGGCGCGCCCGGCTAAAACGGACTGGGGAAACTATTGCCACCACACACCTCCTAAAGATAAGTGGGTGTGTCCCACGAGGGTGGGAAATAGTTCACAACACCACTGATCGATAGTTTGATGAGGGCTACGCATTAGAAGGTTGATAGACTTGATATTTATTTATGAGGGTTTTTATGAGGTCTCATCAGTTTTATCTTATGTCTAACATTACAGGTATGCATTCCTATAGTGATAACATAATGATAAAACAACACAGCCATGCTTTTAGTAGTTTTATAAAATAGTAAAAGAATGATGTGATCATAGCCTATTCAAGACATTGAACCAACCCATGCCTAAAGGAAGTTCAATTCTTGACCTAGGACTCAAGCCCCCAAAGACAAGACCTAACCTAGCCGACCACTAATTTGATCTTCAAGGTTGGCTCCAAGGTCCTTCTCACCATGGTTTAGCTCTCAAGCCCTAGAGGTGTCCCTCATGGGTTCGGCCAATGCCATGGGTCTTTCTCCATAGATGATGCGCCACCATGCAAGGAGCCAAGATGGCTAGCTCTCAAACCCTAGGGTTCGGCCATGCCATCTTGCGCCACTCCTCCATGCGCCATCAAGCATGCATGCGCCAGGCTTCCATGTGGTTGTGCCCTAATCTTCTTCTTCTTGTTACAAAAATAAAAGAAAAGAAAAGCAGCACGCAGGCCTCACAAAGATATATCACAGGCATGCAAAGGGGCTTGACTCATGATCACAACATTATGCACAAGCAAGGTATCTACACATGCAGTTCTACATGCTCATGAAAAATATAAAATCTGAAATTTTAATTTTTCATAAAACTAGTCTCTTTTCCTCATCTTCTTTTCACAAATCTTTTGGTTATTTGCAATTAATTTTCATTATGATTTCAAATATCCTCTCAGCTGGTAATTTTGTCAGATCAAGAGACCCGGCCAGTCCGAAGACACAATGCTCGTCCTACTTGACAAAACCACGTGCGCCTTTGATCCTTAAATCTTGCAAGAAAAATAACCCAAAAATCCAAAAGAGATTGAAAAGATGATAGAAACAAGAAACCCTAATTTTTCCTACTTAGAAAAATCGTTCGCCATGTGATCATGCTATTTGCGAAAATTGAGATATGGCATGTGAGAATGGAAAAGCATGAAAATGCATCGTTCGAGTCTCGCAAGTCGCTCTGATACCACTGTTGGGAAACCCCAGGGATATTTTACAATTTTCAGAGATCGAAATTACACAAATACATTGCGCAGCGGAACTAATATCCCTGAAACAGGCCAGTCCCAAAAACCCAATGAAGATCACATGCGAGAGAGACGACACGATGAGATAGAAGATACCTTGAGCAAGGTGTTGGGGTATGCCCTTAAGGCTAATGTTTGAGGCCTATGGGAATGTAACAAGTATCATGTAATAAACTCTATGTGTTTATAAAGGCATGGTTGTTATTCAGTTAGCTACATTGTCTGCTGCAATATATGTTCTTCTGAATAATGTCTCAAAGCTGTTCCGCTGGGCTGACATGCTATTATGTCCTTAGTCGATATATCTTGGTAAACATGAGACAGCCTCGATATGGTTAAGACTAATATGTGTTCTAATCTTATAGGATGCTTCGAGCATGGAATAAGATGTAGACTCATGGGTACATGGGATGTACTGGACAGACCCTACTAGGATGTTCAATTGTTTGTCACAATGTGAATATTCCTTGATTAAGACAAGTGGCACATTTCCTCTGACTTGAGATCACTTGTGTTTTCTAAATGATGATTGTCATTGTTTTGAGGTAGTTCAATATCATTTGAAACATAATGATTATAGACTATCTTGGATGGTGAGCTTGAATCAGGTTAGAGCACTAGTGATAGACATAGGATTGCCGTCTCCTTGTTTAAGGAGTGTGATGTTCTAAAGGGGCCCCCTGGATGAGATGATTGAGAGAGTGTATGGCCATACCCAGGTGACAGTGCTCATCTGTTCTAATCATGCTCATCATATTGGAGTTACGAGCTTGACAGGCTTGTCCAATAAGAACATCCAGTGGCAAAGGAAATATGTATGCTTTGTGAATTGATTCACACTTGTGCTGTTTTTGGGTGAAGTCTTGGAAGACTCTTTCCTTGATATCGGGAGACAGTGATGTGTTGCTAGATACCCCTCACTGGTTGTGATAATGTAAATTATCGTTACCGATGTTTTAAGGAAACCCTCAGGGTCGCACAATTGATGATATGGCTTACTTAAGTCAGATCGTGTGGACTGAATTGTTTCGGGTTCAGTTTAAAGGGATTTAATCTCTGATTGTGAGTGAGATCTGGTCTGATCATGTTTGATTGATTAGGGCTTGAGATCGGTAAGCTTCGATCGAGAGAAGAGATGCTAGATCGGTCAGATCAGGAGCATCATAGAGATCAACGGCTAGATCTGGAACCTTAGGGTTTTAATATGATCTAGGCCATGTCGTTTGGTTTATTTGGTAATTGAACCAAAATTAAATTAAACCAAAATGGTTCAAGCATTGGCGACAAGTTCACTTGGCGTGAACATGTTGGGCGGTTAGTGGTGCTATTTTTAGCAACCATGATCTCCACTTGGAGACTCTCACGTTCGAAAGAGAGTGCTCTCTCTATTCTCGCCACTTGAACGCATTCCTCTTGTGTTTTTCCGTGGGTGACGACGCCTTGGATTTGGAGGAGAAATCGGCAAAGAAAAGATCTCTTCATCCCTTTCTCATTTTCGATCAAAGACTTCTTTGGATCTTGCTAGCACAAGGATCGCAAAGAGGAGTAGGCGACATCAACTGTGTGCGTCACCTCTGGAGAAGATCTGCTTTGATCTTTGCTTCCTAGGCGCCATTCGAAATGGCTATGGTATGAGTTTTATCTCTTACATGCAATCGTTTCCATTTGGTTGATCATATCACATGAACCGATTCTTGAAACCCTAATCCGCTGCCCAAAAATTTTATGCGCCACTGCCTAGGGTTTTCGCTCCCCCTAGAAGGGGACCCCCCTTAGTTTAAGGGGTACTTTCAATTGGTATCAGAGCCTGATGTTTCATGCTTGTTTATGATTGCCATGATATGTCATATGATCCATGTATGCGCATTATAATAGATCTATAGGTTACATGCGATTATCTAAGTTGGCGAAAATTCATGATTTGTATAGATGTTATTTTCTCCATTGCGCATGTTGTTGTTGGCGCATGTTTTTGTAAGTTTTTCTAAAACCTTGATCACATGCGCGTTTCACCTTAGATCTAATGCTCCTACATTAAACCCTTAGATGGGTTATTAGGGTTGAAGTCACCCCCTAGGTTAGATCCAAACATGTCTGATCAGACTATCTGACAGCCTGAATGGGTCGACCAGTTAGCACCTTGGCGCATGCCTGTGGTGGCTATAGGTCGACTGCAGACAGGTGTGTAGCGATGTCTGATTGAGACAACTGATGAACGCACCTGAGTTAGGCCCGGGGTCACGCCCGCTTGCCAGACCTCAGTGTGGTCGTTCAGCCTTGGTGCATGCATGGTTGACCTTTTGGTCGACTCAAGTCAGTTAGGACTTGGTGCATGCTAGGGCAGTGGATCTGACTAGGTTGGATGAGTGGATCCCTAGTAATGGACCATTGTAAGGTTGTGGGGCAAATAAGGAAAAATTAATAAAAAAAAAAATCGATCCCAAGGGGTTTTTTAAAAATTTATTTTTCCTGACTGGATCACATGATGGTTGTTGCATCTGCTTGTTTATTTAGTCTTATGTGGGCTGCCCGTTTTTAATGTGTGCTGTGCTGGGGCCTGCGTGCCTGGATTATATGTTGTAAATTAATTTTCTTTATGTGATCTGCGTATCACAATTTTAATTAATTTATAATGTGAAAGTGACCTGCGTGTCACTCTTGTCTAGATAGTTAAATTTGTAATTTAATTAGACAAGAGCACTATGCACACTTGGCAGAAGCGCATGCAGCAGTGGCTGGACCAGGTGGGAGGTCTAGGGTTCGACCCTAGGACCAGGCGCAAATTCCTGGTGGGCGCACCAGAGCTGCAGTTGGCGCTTGGGCCCAGGTTTGGGCCAGATGAGCAGCTAAAGACCCATAAAGAGCAAGTGTAGACTTAAGTTAGGTTAAGGTCTCACTAGGGCTATGGGCTTTTACCACAAAAGACACATGCTTTCTTTTATTGCATTATATTAGAATTGCATGAGTAAATTTATCTTCTGCTATCACCATAGGAATTGCATGATAGGCAAGAAGATAAAAGACCGTTAAAATCCAACGATTAAATATCAAGCTCGTAAGCCTTCTGACGCGAAACCTCACTGTTCTGATTATCGTTGGAGCCGTGTTGTACCCACTCAGTGGGCACGTCCATCTATCTTCAGACGGTGCGGGATTACACCTGTGTGTTACAGAGCAGGGATTTATCCCTTCTCGTTGCTCAGCATAGCACATGGTGGTCCAGGGAGTAGGTCGGGTCAGCTTGACCGTGTAGGCTACATATGTGGCGCATATGGTAGCACATGGAGGCAGCCATCTGTGGGGTCAGAGATTGTGTTGTACCAACTCAGTTGGCACAGTCTGCTGGACTGCCCAGATGAAGGGGAATCGCACGGGTTGGCGATCGGCAGGGACTGCCTACCAGAAACTAGTGCTTGTACTCTCTGTGCATCTTATCTCGCCTGAGCGGGACGCGGAGACCAAGTATGAAATCTGGATCCCATCTCACTAAAAGAGTTCTACTCTTTCGGGCTGTTTTGCTGGATTTTTCACGCCTGATAAAATAGTGAGAAAAAGAATCTTTCTTAAGTCCTGATTGATTCTTATACATTGATACTGACCTTGCTGTTCTTGCATTGTTGTAGATACCTGCAGCAACGAACACCATGAACTTCAATGTGCGATCCCTACTGGAAAGAGAGAAGTTTGCTGGGCCGAACTTCTCTGACTGGTTTGGACACCTTAAGATCGTTCTTAAGGCAGAGAGGAAACTGTATGTCCTCGAGACGGCGATACCGCCGCAGCCCGCTCTGAACGCCGCAAGGGCGGTTCGGGAAGCCTATGAAAAGCACGTCAATGATAGCATTGATGTCGCTTGCCTGATGTTAGCGTCTATGACGCCACCGCTGCAGCGTCAGCATGAGGACATGTCGGCTAGAGACATGATTACAAACCTCAAGATGTTGTATGCTGCACAGGCGAGGACTGAACGCTATAATTTGACGAAGCTCTTCTTTCAGAGCAAACTGGCTGAAGGGAGCCCAGTGGGAGCTCACGTGCTCAAGATGATTGGGCACAAGGAGGCTCTAGAGAAACTGGGGCATACCATCAACCAGGAGCTTGCTGTGGACATTATTCTGCAGTCTCTCCCGCCATCATTCGACGCGTTCATTATTAATTTTAATATGAACAAAATCGATTGTACTCCGGCAGAGCTGCTGAATATGCTCTTGACCACTGAGGAAACTCTGAAGGGTAAGCCTTCAACCTCTGTCTTGATGGTTCCTTCCAGGAACAAGAAGAAGGGGAAGAAGGGCAAGGCCCCGGTCAAGAATTACAGCAAGGCTCTGAAGCAGAAGGTGAAGCGGTCTAAGGAATACAGGTGTTTCCACTATGGCCAGCTGGGTCACTGGAAAAAGGACTGTAAAGCGCTCCAAGGAGATAAGAGGGGAAGCTTTGCTTCTGGCTCAGGTATATTCGTGACTGAGGTCATGTATTCTTCTTCTGTATCATGGGTGTTGGACACTGCATGTGGAGTTCACATTTGTTCAAATGTGCAGGAACTCAAGAGAAGAAGGCAGGTGGGACAGCATGAGGTGGACCTACGCGTTGGAAACGGGGCACGGGTTGCTGCTGTTGCTGTAGGAGACTACTTCATTACTTTACCATCTGGAATTGTATTGGAACTAAACAGTTGTTATTTTGTTCCCAGTATAACTAAAAATATTATCTCCATTCCTGCTCTTGTCAGGAAGGGGTTTTCCTTTGAATGCAATATTTCAAAGTGTGTTTTGTCATATGATAATATTGTTTATGCAACTGGTTCAATTAATAATGGGTTATTCATGTTGGACATGGAAAGTTCTATACAGAATGTTGATATTAAGAAAGCCAAGTATGCTGATGACAGCACCTTGCTATGGCATAGTCGTTTAGGCCATAATAACAAGAAACGCATTAAGCGGTTGCATGATCATGGACTGCTGGGATCATTCTCCTATAAGGAGATTGATACATGCAAAGCTTGTTTGATGGGTAAAATGACGAAGTCACCTTTTCCTAATAAAGGTCAAAGGGCTTCAGGTTTACTTGACCTCATACACAGTGATGTGTGTGGGCCATTTAGTAAACATGCCAGAGGTGGCTATCAGTACTTCATTACATTTACTGATGATTTCAGTAGATATGGGTATGTCTATCTGATGAGACATAAGAGTGAATCTTTTGACAAGTTCAAAGAGTTCAAGAATGAAGTACAAAATCAGCTAGGCCGTAATATCAAGGCACTTCGCTCAGATCGAGGTGGTGAATACCTAAGTCATGCATTTACTGACTATCTAAAGGAGTGTGGGATTATCTCACAGCTCACTCCACCAGGAACACCGCAATGGAATGGTGTGTCCGAGAGGAGAAATAGAACGTTACTTGATATGGTTCGTTCTATGATGAGTCAGGCTACTCTTCCATACTCCTTTTGGGGTTTTGCGCTGGAAACAGCTGCAAAGGTACTAAACCGAGTGCCATCCAAGGCAGTTTCAAAGACGCCATATGAGTTATGGTATGGGAAACAGCCGAGCTTGACATTTATCAGGATCTGGGGTTGCGAGGCTTATGTTAAAAAGCTCGCCTCTGGGAAACTAGAGAGCAGATCTGACAAATGTATCTTTGTCGGTTACCCTAAGGAAACTAAGGGTTATTATTTCTTCGATCCCAATGAGAACAAGGTTTTTGTTGCTCGGACGGCCATATTTCTTGAGAAGGAGTTTCTTCTGCAAGAGGCCAGTGGGAGAGAAATAAAGCTGGATGAGAATCCAGAAGAAGGACAAAGTGATCAAGCACAGTTGGATGAGCCTGAGCCGGTAGAACAGGTTATTGAACAACCTGAGGCTCAGACATCACGGGAACCGCGAAGATCGGGTAGGATTCGTCGACAGCCTGAGCGCTATGACGGAGTCTACATCATTGACAATGATGAACCCCTTACTTATGCGGATGCGGTCAGTGGACCAGAGTCAGCGAGATGGCTTGAGGCTATGCGCGCCGAGATGGACTCCATGTCAGATAACCAAGTCTGGGATTTGGTTGATCCGCCTCCGGGAGTTATCCCTATAGGCTGTAAATGGATCTTCAAGAAGAAGATTGACATGGATGGTAACGTAGTTACCTATAAAGGCAGGCTAGTTGCGAAAGGTTTCAAACAAATCTACGGGATAGATTATGATGAAACTTTCTCACCTGTAGCCATGTTTAAGTCTATTCGGATTCTTTTCGCGATAGCTGCATATTATGATTATGAGATTTGGCAGATGGATGTGAAAACAGCTTTCCTTAATGGAAATCTGGATGAGGATGTGTATATGACACAACCAGAAGGTTTCACTAATCCAGCAGATCGTCATAAAATATGCAAGTTAAAGAAGTCCATTTATGGACTTAAACAAGCATCAAGAAGCTGGAATATTCGTTTTGATGAATCAGTTACTGAATTTGGTTTCATCAAGAACGAGGATGACCCGTGTGTATATAAGAGGTTTAGTGGGAGCGTGATTACTTTCCTAGTCCTCTACGTCGATGATATCTTGATCATTGGAAATGACATTCCTGAAATGCATGCTGTTAAGGCATGGCTGAGGAAATGTTTCCAGATGAAAGATCTAGGAGAAGCAGCCTATGTGTTAGGTGTGAAGATCTACAGGGATAGATCTAAGAGGCTTCTCGGGCTGTGCCAGAGTACTTACATCGATAAGGTCCTGGAGAGATTTCACTTAGAGAATTCTAAGCGAGGATATCTTCCAGTCAGACATGGTCTGAATCTTTCTAAGAGTCAGTGTCCACAAACACAGACTGAGAAAGATGAAATGAACAATACGCCTTATGCTTCGGCTATTGGTTCTATAATGTATGCGATGTTGTGTACTCGCCCAGACGTTGCTTACGGGTTAAGCGTAACCAGTCGTTACCAGAGTAATCCAGGTATGGCGCACTGGATTGCAGTCAAGAACATTTTAAAATATCTGCGGAGGACCAAAGATATGTTCTTGATATATGGTGGTCAGGAAGAACTCAGTATTGAAGGATATACTGACGCTTCGTTCCAGTCTGACCAGGATGATTTCCGATCGCAATCAGGCTATGTTTTTAGCTTGAATGGAGGTGCAGTGGTGTGGAAAAGTTTCAAACAGTCAACTGTTGCTGATTCCACAACAGAAGCCGAGTATGTTGCAGCCTCGGAAGCATCCAAGGAGGCAGTGTGGATTCGTAAGTTCGTGAGAGAACTTGGTGTCGTTCCTTCGTGTGCAGATCCTTTGGTTATCTTCTGTGATAACACTGGAGCAATCGCACAGGCAAAGGAACCACGGTCGCACCAGAAGTCCAAGCACATACAGAGACGGTTTCATTTGATCAGGGAGATCATAGATCGTGGCGAGATCAAAGTATGCAAGGTTCATACAGATGACAATCTGGCAGACCCGCTTACCAAGCCTCTGGCGCAGCAGAAGCATGAGAAGCACTGTAATAATATGGGTTTGAGATATCTCAACCATTAGATTAAGTGCAAGTGGGAGATTGTTGGGGTATGCCCTTAAGGCTAATGTTTGAGGCCTATGGGAATGTAACAAGTATCATGTAATAAACTCTATGTGTTTATAAAGGCATGGTTGTTATTCAGTTAGCTACATTGTCTGCTGCAATATATGTTCTTCTGAATAATGTCTCAAAGCTGTTCCGCTGGGCTGACATGCTATTATGTCCTTAGTCGATATATCTTGGTAAACATGAGACAGCCTCGATATGGTTAAGACTAATATGTGTTCTAATCTTATAGGATGCTTCGAGCATGGAATAAGATGTAGACTCATGGGTACATGGGATGTACTGGACAGACCCTACTAGGATGTTCAATTGTTTGTCACAATGTGAATATTCCTTGATTAAGACAAGTGGCACATTTCCTCTGACTTGAGATCACTTGTGTTTTCTAAATGATGATTGTCATTGTTTTGAGGTAGTTCAATATCATTTGAAACATAATGATTATAGACTATCTTGGATGGTGAGCTTGAATCAGGTTAGAGCACTAGTGATAGACATAGGATTGCCGTCTCCTTGTTTAAGGAGTGTGATGTTCTAAAGGGGCCCCCTGGATGAGATGATTGAGAGAGTGTATGGCCATACCCAGGTGACAGTGCTCATCTGTTCTAATCATGCTCATCATATTGGAGTTACGAGCTTGACAGGCTTGTCCAATAAGAACATCCAGTGGCAAAGGAAATATGTATGCTTTGTGAATTGATTCACACTTGTGCTGTTTTTGGGTGAAGTCTTGGAAGACTCTTTCCTTGATATCGGGAGACAGTGATGTGTTGCTAGATACCCCTCACTGGTTGTGATAATGTAAATTATCGTTACCGATGTTTTAAGGAAACCCTCAGGGTCGCACAATTGATGATATGGCTTACTTAAGTCAGATCGTGTGGACTGAATTGTTTCGGGTTCAGTTTAAAGGGATTTAATCTCTGATTGTGAGTGAGATCTGGTCTGATCATGTTTGATTGATTAGGGCTTGAGATCGGTAAGCTTCGATCGAGAGAAGAGATGCTAGATCGGTCAGATCAGGAGCATCATAGAGATCAACGGCTAGATCTGGAACCTTAGGGTTTTAATATGATCTAGGCCATGTCGTTTGGTTTATTTGGTAATTGAACCAAAATTAAATTAAACCAAAATGGTTCAAGCATTGGCGACAAGTTCACTTGGCGTGAACATGTTGGGCGGTTAGTGGTGCTATTTTTAGCAACCATGATCTCCACTTGGAGACTCTCACGTTCGAAAGAGAGTGCTCTCTCTATTCTCGCCACTTGAACGCATTCCTCTTGTGTTTTTCCGTGGGTGACGACGCCTTGGATTTGGAGGAGAAATCGGCAAAGAAAAGATCTCTTCATCCCTTTCTCATTTTCGATCAAAGACTTCTTTGGATCTTGCTAGCACAAGGATCGCAAAGAGGAGTAGGCGACATCAACTGTGTGCGTCACCTCTGGAGAAGATCTGCTTTGATCTTTGCTTCCTAGGCGCCATTCGAAATGGCTATGGTATGAGTTTTATCTCTTACATGCAATCGTTTCCATTTGGTTGATCATATCACATGAACCGATTCTTGAAACCCTAATCCGCTGCCCAAAAATTTTATGCGCCACTGCCTAGGGTTTTCGCTCCCCCTAGAAGGGGACCCCCCTTAGTTTAAGGGGTACTTTCACAAGGCGAGGCTGATGTCGTAGTAGGCGCCCAAGCGTGCGCCCTCTGCAGTTTCACACACACGGATCACCTCGAGTCCTCTTCTTCCACGCCCGGTGCTAGCCTCGGGAAGAAGATCCAAGCCTTAGGAGAGCCCTCCAGGAAACTTGCGCCACCACCAAAGGGAGAAGCCCCAAGAGCAAGGAGGAAGAAGGAGATGCCGCCAAGTTCAACTTCACCTTGAGCCAAGGAGAAGAGGAAGAGGATCACTTGTGGCTTGATGGAAGAAAGGAGGAAGTTGCGCCCTTGTCCCTTGCTTTCGCCCTCTTGATGATGTTCACGCCTCCAAGGAATAAGTGTCATGAGAGGGGCGGCTAGGGGGGTTATTTATAGGGCAAGGGGCGCCTAAAACATGGCTACAATTAAGCCAAGTGGGCGGCTAGGAGAGGAAATAGGAGATTTAATTATTTTAGGAATTAATCAAGTCCTAATCCAATTAGGACTCAAATTAATTGTTTAAATAATTAAATCCTAATCTAATTAGGATTCTAATTAATCATAATCAGTCCTAATCCAATTAGGACTCTAATTAATTAATCATATAATTAGTCCTAATCCAATTAAGACTCTAATTAATTAATTAGCCCTTTTCTCATGATTAATTTCAAATCTCATGAGGCATAGGCGCTAACCCAAGTCTAACTAGGGTTAAGCATGCGCCTATCCTCTTCTTCTCCTTAAGCCCATTAAGCCCAACTACACAATGGGCCTAGCCCAAGGTCCATCATACATGTTAACCAAGCCCTTGGATCCAATCCAATTTAACCCAAGGTCAAATTAGGCTAACCATGGTTAATATGCCGTAAATGGAAGTTGGTCCCAATAAATCTCTTCCATCTCATCAGGCCCATTGGCGCTGATGAAATCTCTAAAATAGATCCGAGTTATCCAATAACTCGATCATAAGGCTTCCCGATCAATACGAGAACTCGAGTATCAAGGTGTGCGACCCTGAAGGTTCCTCTAACGTTGGCAGTGCTGACCTAAGGTCACCACAAGTAGTGAGTGGCACCTAGCAGTGCATCGCTACTACCCAAGTCATCGGAATGGATATCGACATCGACATCCCCATCATCGCAACCAGGTACAGATGCATTACAGTCTCTTTGCCGAACTGATATCCGATTGGCCAAGTGTACCACTTATTTTTATCCAATCTCATGGCTATGACTAAATCAGATCTAACCTAGGTATGGCCATACACTTTCAGTCATACAACCATAGAGGAGCTCCATGGATATCAAGCTTCCCTTAGGAAGGGGCAAATCCTATGTCTGTTCATTGACCTTCTCATATGGGTTGTGATATGCCCAATGACAACCGTTATTACCTCCCAACTATGGCAAGGCGTTAGGTTCTATCAAAGCATATCCCTAACCATATAGAATGGCCAATGACCTCAAGTCAAGGGATCAATGCATCTCCTATCACTTGTGAGGATGACTTGTGACACCAAGTCATTGCCTCACAGTGGGTCGGTCTAGTATATCCACCACTGATATACCCATATGCTTGCGTTAGCACCTTGTGCCTAACCAGCTCATATACTAGTCTCACAAGTACCAGAGTTGTCCCTTATCTACTCAGGTACATTGACTGGGGACAATCATTTGGGCACAGATCCAATCTATCTCTAGGGACATTATCATATAAGTACATAATCGCATATGTAAGCAAATATAGATAATGACAATGCCAGAATTATATAAAATATCAACGTCAAGTAGTACAGTAATGGACCAAAACTAGGTCCTAGGGCATATACACCAACAGCATCCGTATATGTGAGACTGTTGAAGTCACACGATTAGGTGCCTACCTCGACATCAACTTGCACTCGCTCTAGGTACTTTCTTACTACATTGTGTCGACCCCCTCGCAAGAGCGATCTATTGGGTTTTTGGGACCAGCCTATTCCGGGAATATGCTTCCACTGTGTGTATATTTTGTTTGATAAAAATTTGTCAATATCTCCGGGGTTTCCCAACATGTCAGTGGTCAGGCTATCTTTGAGAAATCTTTAATGAATCTTCTATAGAATCCAGTGTGTCCGAAGAAACTACGGATTCCTTTGACTGAAGTTGGTGGATTCATCCTTTCGATTACTTGCACTTTCGCCTAATCAACTTCTATTCCGCGTTCAAAAATAAGATGTCCTAACACAAACCCTTCTTGTGCAATAAAATGGCACTTCTCCCAATTCAAAACGAGGCTCACTTCCTCACATCGCTGCAAAACCTTGAACACAAAAATCGCCCCTTTTGTCACCCTAGTTGCCACTCTCCAAAGTTCCCCTAAAATTTCAGCAAATTCCAACTTTAGAATCATCCAAATCGGGTGAAAAACTATCAAAAGGTTGAATCTAGCGGAAGTTGTCATGGCCATGATCATGATCATGGCCTGACTGTGATTGCCTCATCGCATAGATTTTTACCTATTCACGGTCGTGAACATGATCACACCCGTGCCATGACTGTCTCGTTAATGCTTTTCACGGCCATGAACATGATCACACCCTGGTTGTGACTGTCTAGTCGAAAGCTGCAGAGTTCTACCGAGAAGGTGTCACGGCCGTGATTATGATCACACCCTACCTGTGTTCTCTACATAAAACTCTGATTTGCTAGAAATTTGAGCTGCGACCTCCTAGCACTGTAAGGAATCTTCTCATGACCTCAAATCTCCAAAATCTTCATGAAAAATGGGAATTTTTTCTATATTTCATAAACAATGAAAAATAGTGAGGATTCTGCACAATGTAAGAAATAAGTCAAAATAGTGTAGAAAATAAGAACTTAGTATGCAAAACATGTAAGAATAAGACTATAAATCTAATGAAAGTAGGACACATCAATGGTGAACCCCATTCACCCTTACGAAGCATGCCACACGTGCGTCCGTTGGTAGGCCGAAGGGCTGGCCGACCACCTCCCTTGGGTGGGGAGCTTGGAGAAGAAAGAAGGACGCTGAACTACTCGCATGCCAGCGAGCATGGGAAGGAGGCAAAGGACAGTAGGTGGATGATAGAAGGTGGTTCGCTACCGCCTGCATTGTTGATGATGAAAACGGGCGTCCAGTTGGTTGCTCTACTTTGCTGATGGGGAAGGCCGCGTTTGCTTTGGCCAGGCTCATTGATGCAGGAGCATCTTCAAGGGATTAATTATGTTCGACATTACCTGCATTTGGGCTCATTTACAATTTCAGCATTTAGACATTTACTTTCAGCACTTAGACTTGTCTATGTCAGATTTGGTTCTACCTAGTCTTGTTTGTCATAAGACTAGTTTGGTAGAACAATTTTGTAAGCTTTATATTTCCATTTGGATGTTGTATGTTGTAGTTAGGAACTTAGCCTAGGACTTACTTTCCAAGTCTTTATTTTATTTTGTAGTTGATGTAATAGGTTGTTGTAGCCTTGGTTTGTATCACCTGTAATGCACTTACATGGCACCAAAGCTCCCCCAATCCTCAAGGCACTCACATATTCCAGCTATACTAGCGTACAACAAGGCCAATATCCAGCCAAGAAGTAACACCAGCCAAGCTGTAATCTCAGCCAGCAATTAACAAGTCAACAGTCAAAGAATCAACATTTCAGGCAAGAAGTCAACATCAGCCATATACTCACTTTCGTCCAGCCATCAATCAAACCAAATCAATCCGAGGCAAGCAACCATCAGCTAGTCACCAACGGCTAGTAACATAGCAAGCCTATTTCCACAAGCAATCAAGCATGCGAGATGATGCTGTTGGTGTATATGCCCTAGGACCTAGTTTTGGTCCACTTATGTACTACTTGACTTTGATATTTATATCATTCTGGCATTGTCGTTATCTATGTTTGTTTACATCTGCGCATATGTACTAACATGATAATGTCCCTGGAGACAGATTGGATCTGTGCTCGAACTATAGTCCCTAGTCGATGTACCTTAGTGGATAAGGGACAGCTCTGGTACATGTGAGACAGGTATATGGGCTGGTTACGCACGGGGTGCTAATGTAGGCATATGGGTATATCAGTGGTGGATATACTGGACCGACCCACTGTGAGGCTCTGACTTGGTGTCATGAGTTAACCTCACAAGTGAAAGGAGATGCATTGATCCCTTGACTTGAGGTCATTGACTCTTCTGTATGGTTAGGAACATGCTTTGATACAACCTAACGCCTCGCTGTAAGCTGGGAGGTCATAACGGTTGTCATTGGGTATGTGACGACCCATATGAGAAGATCAATGGACAGACATAGGATTTGCCCCTTCCTATGGGAAGCTTGATATCCACGGGGCCCCCCATGGTTGCATGACTGAAAGTGTATGGCCATACCCAGGTGAAAGCCTGATTTAGTCATGACCATGAGATTGGGTAAAAATAAAGTGGTGACACACTTTATCCAATCGGATATCAGTTCGGCAAAGAGACTGTAATGCATCAGTATCTTGTTGCGATGATGGGGATGTCGATGTGATATCCATTCCGAAGACTTGGGTAGCAACGATGCACTGCTAGGTGCCAATCACTGCTTGTGATGACTCGATTCATCACTGCCAACGTCTGAAGAACCTACAGGGCCGCAAAACTTGAAACTCGGGTTCTCGCATTGATCGGATAGCCTATTGATTGAGTTATTGGATAACTCAAATCTGTTTGGGAGAATCCATCAGCACCACTATGCTAGAAGAGATGAAAGGAATCATTTGGAGCTAATTTGTTTTTTGGGCCTAGTAGGCCAAATGGGCCCAATGGGCCATTTGGGCCAAATGAGCCCAATAGACCAAGTTGGGCTAATAGGCCAAATGGGCTCAATGAGCCATTTGGGCCAAATGGGCCAAGTGGAATGGCGCAAGCAACTTGGAGTGAGCTTGGCGCATTTCCATGAGGTGGACAAACCCAAGTTGGCATCTTCTTAAGGTAGGAAGCTTGGAGCTTCTCACTTGGAGAGGATGAATCTACTTAGGCGAATTGGGCTTTACCTCTTGAAGAGGTGTGTCTCTTCATGAAGAGGTGTGCCTCTTCACTTGTGAAGAGGTGCACCTATTCATGGGTATATAAACCCCCTAGCCCCCCTTTTGTTGGGTTACACTCTCCTCTCCTCTTCCCTTTGTCGCCACTCTTGAGGTATTCGGCCATTAAGAGAGTTGGACTCTCTTCCTTACTTGGTTCAGTTCCTGCAAGTTCCTTGGCGCCCTCCACTCCAAAGTTGGACTTTGGATTTGGTTGATTCCTATTTGGATCTTGGTGGAGTGCTTCAAGAGTTGGACTCCGACGAAGCTCCACCTCCTCTCCTTGGCATCTCCTCTGGACTTGGCACAAGTGATTGAGGAAGTCTCCCAAAGGCATCGATCTTCTTCCCGAGGCTAGCACCAGGCGTGGAAGAAGAGGACTCGAGGTTCGGCTGTGTGCGAGACTGCAGAGGGCGCACATTTGGGCGTCTGCATCACATCCATCATATTCGTTGCAAGGTATCATCTCCTACTCACCGTGTCGATCTCCTCGCAAGACTCGATCTTCTGGGTTTTTGGGACTGGCCTGTTTCGGGGATTGCTTCCGCTGTGCTTGTCTGTAAAATTTTTTAAAATCCCCGGGGTTTCCCAACAGTGGTATCAGAAGCAACTTGCGAACTCGAACGGTGTTTATGCTTTTATTGTATGCTCGCATGCCATCTGAAATTTTTTGAAAAATTGCATATGTGCATGAATTTTTCTAAGTAAGAAAAATTGTAGGTTTTTCGTTCCTAATATCTATTCGACTCTTTGGTTTTCGCTTTCTTCACATGGTGGGATAGACCCACATGTGAGAGAATTAATTTCTCCCCACGCATGTAAGATAGACCTACTATGTGGGACTTCTTGGCAAGTTAAGGATTGCAAGGGTGGACGGCAAGCATGCTTGGAGCATACATGCGTCACTTGTAGACTCCTGAGAGAAACGAAAATCTTAGATTTGCGAACGGACGTTGAGGTTCAAAGACATATTTTCTAAGAAACTAAAACTGAAGTTTTATGTTTTCATGAGCATATAGAAAAGCATGAGATGATTGTGCATCGTGTTGTGGTCATAGACAAGCCCCTTGTATGCCTGTGATGTATTCTGTGTGAGGCCTGCATGCCGCTTTTTCTTTTTGTTTTGTAAACGCACAAAGAAGATTAAGGGCGCATCCCTCTTGAAGCTTACATCTTGGCACATCAATCATGATGGCGCATCTTGCTTGGTGGCACAAGTAAGGGCTTGGCCGAACCGTAGGGTTCGTGAGCTATCCCTCTTGGCACAAGCATGATGGCGCATCATGAATGGAGGACCTTGAAGCCGCACTTGAAGATAAAGCTTGGTGGGGGTTAGGTTAGGTCTTGTTGGGGCTTGTCACCTAGGTCAAGCATTGAACATCCTTCGGCATGTGATGGTTCAATGTGTTGATTAGGCTATGACCACATCGCCTGTTTACTGCTTTTAATATCTGCAAAAGCATGCCTGGATGTGTTTTATCGTTTTGTTATCACTATAGGATTGCATGCCTGTAATGTTAGACAAAAGATAAAACTAAGAGGATGAGACCTCAAAAACCCTCAAAAATAATATCAAGTCTGTAGCCTTCTGACGCGTAGCCCTCATCAAGCTATCGATCAGTGGTGTTGTGCACTGTTTCCCACCCTCGTGGGACACACCCACTTATCTTTAGAAGGTGTGTGGTGACAATGGTTTCCCCAGTCCAGTTTTAACCTAGGCGTGCCTTCGCAAGGAAACTCGTTGGCCCTGGGCATAACGGTTAGGAATGGACTTAAATAGAAGTTCACATGTGCTGGGCACATGGAGAAAGTCTAGAGGCATCGTTGAGAGGTTAGGATTTCATGTTGTATCCAGCCCTCGCTGGACATGAAATGCATAGACTATCTCAACAAGGGGAGTTGCTTGGAGCAACCGGCCGGCGCGCCCACCTTAGGAAACATGGGTTACTTTGTGCATCTCATCCCACCCTCGTGGGACGCGAAGCCTCATGTGAAATAAGGATCCCATCTCACTAGGAAGTCTTAAACTTCCCGATTGACTTTGTGGGTTGTCAATTTGAATTTAAAATAGTGGGAGCAGCAATCATTTAAAACAAGTCCAGTTTAAATGATTCGAAGTAGTACTAATCTATTTTTCCTGGGTGTTGTAGAACAATGGCTACGAACACTGGCAGATTATGACTGCGATCACTCCTTGATAAGGATAAGTTAGTTGGAACTAACTTTATGTACTGGCATCGGAACTTGAGGATAGTCCTCAAGCTCGAGAAGAAGCTGTATGTCCTTGAACAGGCTCTTCCTGCGGCTCCTCCGCCTAATGCCCGAACGGCAGACAAAGATGCTTATAGAAAGCATCAGGATGACTCTTTGGAGGTTGCATGTCTTATGCTAGCCAGCATGGCACCTGAACTGCAGGTGCAATATGAGGAGCAGAATGCTTTTCCGATGATCACTCATTTGAAACAGATGTTCGAGGCTCAGGCTAGAACTGAGAGATTTGACACTTCCAAAGCAGTCTTTCGGTGTAAGTTGTCTGAGGGTGCACCAGTGAGACCCCATGTTCTCAAACTTATTGGGAATGTGGATCATCTCAGGAGACTGGGACATGCCATAGACAACGAGCTGGTTGTGGATCTTATTCTGCATTCCCTGCCCCCTAGCTTCAGTCCGTTTATTATTAATTTCAACATGAACCGGATTGAGTGCACACGGGAGGAATTAATGAATATGCTCCAAACAGCCGAGCGTGAGATGGGTAAGACCAAACCCAATTCTGTTCTTCTGGTCCCTGCGACCAAGAAGATAAAGAAGAAGGGTAAGGCACGTGCTAAGAGCAGTGCCAGAGGTCCTACCAAGGCACTGAAGAAAAAGGCAAAGAAGTCAAAGGACCAGAGGTGTTTTCACTGTGGCGAACAAGGTCACTAGAGAAGGGACTGCAAGCAGCTTCAGAATGAGAAGAAGAAAGGCTTTGTTGGGGTATGCCCTTAAGGCTAATGTTTGAGGCCTTGGGATTCTTTCAGTATCATGTACAAACTCTTATGTTTATAAAGGCAATGGTTGTTATTCAGTTTGTTACATTGTCTGCTGCAATAAGTGTACTTCTGAATAATGTCTCAATGCTGTTCAGCTAGGCTGACATGCTCTATGTCCTTAGTCGAGATATCTTGGTGAACATGAGACAGCCTTGATATGATTGAGACTAATATGTGTTCTAATCTTATAGGATGCTTCGAGCATGGAATAAGATGTAGACTCATGGGTACATTGGATGTACTGGACAGACCCTACTAGGATATTCAATTGCTTGTCACAATGTGAATAATCCTTGTATGCATCAAGTGGCACATGTCCTCTGACTTGAGATCACTTGTGTTTCTAAATGATGATTGTCATTGTTTTGAGGTAGTTCAATATCATTTGAAACATAATGGTTATAGACTATCTTGGATAATGATCATGAGTCAGGTTAGGACACTAGTGATAGATATAGGATTGCCGTCTCCTTGATTGGAGTGTGATGTTCTAAAGGGGGCCCCCCTGAATGAGATGATTGAGAAAGTGTATGGCCATACCCAGGTGACTATGTTCATCTGATCTAATCATGCTCATCATATTGGAGCTATAGGCTTGACACGCTTGTCCAACAAGAACATCCAGTGGCAAAGGAATCATGTATGCCTAGTGAGTTGATTCACACTTGTGCTATGGTTTGGGTGGAGTCTTGGAAGACTCTTTCTTTTATATCGGGAGACAGTGATGTGTTGCTAGATACCCCTCACTGATCGTGATAACGTAAGTTATCATTACCGACATTTAAAGGAAACCCTCAGGGTCGCACAATTTGATGATATGGCTTACTTAAGTCAGATCGTGTGGACTGAATTGTCAGGGTTCAGTTTAAAGGGATTTAATCTCTGATTGTGAGTGAGATCTGGTCTGATCATGTTTGATTGATTAGGGCTTGAGATCGGTAAGCTTCGATCGAGAGAATTGGTGCTAGATCGGTCAGATCAGGAGCATCAAGAGATGAACGGTTAGATCTGGAACCTTAGGGTTTAATGTGATCTAGACCAAATAGCTTGGGTTAATTGGTCTTTGAACCAGACCAAAATTGAACCGGTTCACATGTGTGAACGTATGGTTCAAAGCTTGAGGCGTTTTGATCGGTTTTGAGATCATGGGCGCATGACTTCATTGCTTGCTATTTTTGGAAAGTAATAAGTGAAAGTCCTCAGTAGGTGGCGAAACCCTAGATAGGCGCATGAAAAATTTCTTCTAAAGCAGCGGAGTGGGTTTCTTAGTATCATCGCATGCAATATGATCAACTTAACAACATGAAAAGAATTCATACCGAAGCCATGTGTTGGATGGCGTCTTGGAAAGAGAGAGCAAGAGAGATCTCCTCCAAATGATGCGCACACAAGAATGAGGATGCGCTCACTTCCTTGGTGCTCCTTGTGCTAGCAAGGTTCCAAGAGGTGTCTTTGATCGAATGGAAGGGATGGATGAAGCTTTGCTCGCTTTGCCAAATGACTCTCCAAGGCGTCCAAGACTCGTCATACACGAATGCCCTCTCGAGAGTAAGTGGGGAAAGGCGAGAGAGAAGTTCTCTTGGCGTGAACGTGAGATGTGGTCACGTTAGAGAACATGCTATCTAAAAATAGCAATGTCTCAACGTTCATGCGACCATGCATTACCCCAATCGCCAATGCCTCTTTACTTGAACCATGCGCTCACCCAATGAGCTGGTTCAAATCGATTTGGTTCAATAACCAAACAAACCAAGCAACTAGTCCAGATCATAACAAAAACCCCTACGGCTTAAGATCTGACCGTTCATCTCTTGATGCTCCTGATCTCACCGATCTAGCATCCATTCTCTCAATCGAAGCTTACCGATCTGAAGCCCTTATCAATCAAACATGATCAGACTGGATCTCACTTACAATCAGAGATTTAATCCCTTTAAACTGAACCCAAATAATTCAGTCCACACGATCTGACTTAAGTAAGCCATATCATCAAATTGTGCGACCCTAAGGGTTTCCTTTAAATGTCGGTAACGATAACTTACGTTATCACGATCAGTGAGGGGTATCTAGCAACACATCACTGTCTCCCGATATAAAGGAAAAAGTCTTCCAAGACTACACCCAAACCACAGCACAAGTGTGAATCCAATTCACAAGGCATGCAAATTTCCTTTGCCACTGGATGTTCTTATTGGACAAGCGTGTCAAGCCTGTAGCTCCAATATGATGAGCATGATTAGATCAGATGAACACTGTCATCTGGGTATGGCCATACACTTTCTCAATCATCTCATACAGAGGGGGGCCCCTTTAGAACATCATACTCCAATTAAGGAGACGGCAATCCTTTATCTATCACTAGTGCCCTAACCTGACTCAAGCTCACCATCCAAGATAGTCTATAATCATTATGTTTCAAATGATATTGAACTACCTCAAAACAATGACAATCATCATTTAGAAACACAAGTGATCTCAAGTCAGAGGAAATGTGCCACTTGTTGCAATCAAGGATTATTCACATTGTGACAAGCAATTGAATATCCTAGTAGGGTCTGTCCAGTACATCCAATGTACCCATGAGTCTACATCTTATTCCATGCTCGAAGCATCCTATAAGATTAGAACACATATTAGTCTCAATCATATCAAGGCTGTCTCATGTTCACCAAGATATCTTGACTAAGGACATAACTGCATGTCAGCCTAGCTGAACAGCTTTGAGACATTATTCAGAAGTACACTTATTGCAGTAGACAATGTAACAAACTGAATAACAACCATGCCTTTATAAACATAAGAGTTTATTACATGATACTGATACAATCCGAAGGCCTCAAACATTAGCCTTAAGGGCATACCCCAACAATCTCCCACTTGCACTTAATCTAATGGTTGAGAAATTTCAAACCCATATTATTACAGTGCTTCTCATGCTTCTGAAAACATTTCCTTAACCATGCTTTAACCGCATGCATTTCAGGAATATCATTTCCAATGATTAAGATATCATCGACGTAGAGGACTAGGAAAGTAATCACGCTCCCACTAAACCTCTTATATACACACGGGTCATCCTCGTTCTTGATGAAACCAAATTCAGAGATTGATTCATCAAAACGAATATTCCAGCTTCTCGATGCTTGTTTAAGTCCATAAATAGACTTCTTTAACTTGCATATTTTATGACGATCTGATAGATTAGTGAAACCTTCAGGTTGTGTCATATAGACATCCTCGTTCAGATTTCCATTATGGAAAGCGGTCTTCACATCCATCTGCCAGATCTCATAATCATAATATGCAGCTATCGCGAAAAGAATCCGAATAGACTTAAACATAGCTACAGGTGAGAAAGTTTCATCATAATCTATCCCGTAGATTTGTTTGAAACCTTTCGCAACTAGCCTGCCTTTATAGGTAACCACGTTACCATCCATGTCAATCTTCTTCTTAAAGATCCATTTACAGCCTATAGGGATAACTCCCGGAGGCGGATCAACCAAATCCCAGACTTGGTTATCTGACATGGAGTCCATCTCGGCGCGCATAGCTTCAAGCCATCTCGCTGAGTCCGGTCCACTGACTGCATCCGCATAAGTTAGGGGTTCATCATTATCAATGATGTAGACTCCGTCATAGCGCTCAGGCTGTCGACGGATCCTTCCCGATCTTCGCGGTTCCCGTGATATCTGAGCCTCAGGTTGTTCAGTAACCTGTTCTACCGGCTCAGGCTCATCCAACTGTACATGAGCACTTTGTCCTTCCTCTGGATTCTCATCCAGCTTTATTTCTCTCCCAATGGCCTCTTGCAGAAGAAACTCCTTCTCAAGAAATATGGCCGTCCGAGCAACAAACACCTTGTTCTCTTTGGGATCGTAGAAATAATAACCCCTAGTTTCCTTAGGGTAACCGACAAAGATACATTTCTCAGATCTGCTCTCTAGTTTCCCAGAGGCGAGCTTTTTGACATAAGCCTCGCAGCCCCAGATCCTGATAAATGTCAAGCTCGGCTGTTTCCCATACCATAACTCATATGGAGTCTTTGAAACTGCCTTGGATGGCACTCGGTTTAGTACCTTTGCAGCTGTTTCCAGTGCAAATCCCCAAAAGGAGTAAGGTAGAGTAACCTGACACATCATAGAACGAACCATATCAAGTAACGTTCTATTTCTCCTCTCGGACACACCATTCCATTGCGGTGTTCCTGGCGGAGTGAGCTGTGAGATAATCCCACACTCCTTCAGATAGTCAGTAAACTCTCGACTTAGGTATTCTCCACCTCGATCAGAACGAAGTGCCTTGATATTTCGGCCTAACTGATTCTGTACTTCATTCTTGAACTCTTTGAACTTGTCAAAAGATTCACTTTTATGACTCATAAGATAGACATACCCATATCTACTGAAATCATCAGTGAAGGTAATGAAGTACTGATAGCCACCTCTGGCATGTTTACTAAAAGGCCCACACACATCACTGTGTATAAGGTCAAGTAAACCTAAAGTCCTTTGACCTTTATGAGGAAAAGGTGACTTCGTCATTTTGCCCATCAAACAAGCTTTGCATGTATCAATCTCCTCATAGGAGAATGATCCTAGCAGTCCATGATCATGCAACCGCTTAATGCGTTTCTTGTTAATATGGCCTAAACGACTATGCCATAGCAAGGTGCTATCATCAGCATATTTGGCTTTCTTATTATCAATATTGTGTATAGAACATTCCATGTCCAACATGAATAACCCATTGTTAATTGAACTAGTAGCATAAACTATATTATCTAAAGAAAGAACACACTTTGAACTATTGCATTCAAAGGAAAACCCTTTCCTGACAAGAGCAGGAATTGAGATAATATTTTTAGTAATGCTTGGAACAAAGTAACAACTGTTTAATTCTAACACAAGTCCAGATGGTAAAGAGATGAAATAGTCTCCTACAGCAACAGCAGCAACCCGTGCCCCGTTTCCAACTCGTAGGTCCACCTCATGCTGTCCCACCTGTCTTCTTCTCTTGAGTTCCTGTACATTTGAACAAATGTGAACTCCACATGCAGTGTCCAACACCCATGAAATAGAAGAAGAAGATATCATGACTTCCGTCACATAAATACCAGAGCCAGAAGCGATGCTTCCCCTCTTGTCTCCCTGGAGCGCTTTACAGTCCTTTTTCCAGTGACCCAACTGGCCACAGTGGAAACATCTGTATTCCTTCGACCACTTGACCTTTTGCTTCAGAGCCTTGCTGTAGCTCTTGACAGGGGTCTTGCCCTTCTTCCCCTTCTTTTTGTTCCTTGAAGGAAACATCAAGACAGAGGTTGAAGGCTTTCCCTTCAGAGTCTCCTCAGTAGTCAAGAGCATATTGAGCAACTCTGCCGGAGTACAATCGATTTTGTTCATATTAAAGTTAATAATGAACGCATCGAAAGAGGGCGGGAGAGACTGCAGATTAATGTCTACAGCAAGCTCCTGATTGATGGTATGCCCCAGTTTCTCTAGAGCCTCCTTGTGCCCAATCATCTTGAGCACGTGAGCTCCCACTGGACTCCCTTCAGCCAGTTTGCTCTGAAAGAAAAGCTTAGTCAGATTATAGCGTTCTGTCCTCGCCTGTGCAGCATACAGGATTTTGAGGTTCGCTATAATCTCTATAGCCGACATATCCTCATGCTGACGCTGCAGCGGTGGCGTCATAGACGCTAGCATCAGGCAAGCGACATCAATGCTATCATTGACGTGCTTTTCATAAGCTTCCCGAACCGCCCTTGCGGCGTTCGGAGCGGGCTGAGGCGGTATAGCCGTCTCGAGGACATACAGTTTCCTCTCTGCCTTAAGAACAATCTTAAGGTGTCCGTACCAGTCTGAGAAGTTCGGCCCAGCAAACTTCTCCCTTTCCAGTAGGGATCGCACATTGAAGTTCATGGTGTTCGTTGCTGCAGGTATCTACAACAATGCAAGAACAGCAAGGTCAGTATCAATGTTAAGAATCGATCAGGACTTAAGAAAGATTCCTTTTCTCACTATTTTATCTGGCTGAAAAATCCAGCAAAAACAGCCCGAAAGAGTAGAACTCTTTTAGTGAGATGGGATCCAGATTTCATACTTGGTCTCCGCGTCCCGCTCAGGCGAGATAAGATGCACAGAGGGTACAAGTACTAATCTCTGGTAGGCTGTCCCAGCCAATCGCCAACCCGTGCGATTCCCCTTCATCTGGGCAAACCAGCAGACTGTGCCAACTGAGTTGGTACAACACAGTCTCTGACCCCACAGATGGCTGCCTCCATGTGCTACCATATGCGCCACATATGTAGCCGACATGGTCAAGCTGACCCGACCTACTCCCTGGACCACCACGTGCTATGCTGAGCAACGAGAAGCGATAAATCCCTTCCCTGTAACACGCAGGTGTAATCCCGCACCGTCTGAAGATAGATGGACGTGCCCACTGAGTGGGTACAACACGGCTCCAACGATAATCAGAACAGTGAGGTTTCGCGTCAGAAGGCTTACGAGCTTGATATTTTAGCGTTGGATTTTAACGGTCTTTTATCTTCTTATCTATCATGCAATTCCTATGGTGATAGCAGAAGATTTAAATCATGCTATTCTAATTGTAATTAAACAATAAAAGAAAGCAAGCTGATCTTATGTGGTAAAAGCCCATGAGCCTAAGTAAGACCTTAATTTCACTTAAGTCTTCACTTGCTTTTCTTCATGGGTCTTTTGCTGCTCATCTGGCCCAAACCAGGGCCCAAGCGCCTACTGCAGCTCAGGTGCGCCTACCAGGGAAAGTGCGCCTAGTCCCAGAGTCGAACCTTGGACCTCCCACCTGGTCAAGCCACTGCTGCATGCGCCTCTACCAAGTGTGCTCTGTGCTCTTGTCTAATTAAATTACAATTTAACTATCTAGACAAGATTGACACGCAGGTCAATAACACTCTATAAATTAATGGAAATGTGATGCGCAGATCACAATAAAATAATTTACATTTAATTTCCAGGCACGCAGGCCCCAGCACAGCACACATTAAACGGGCAGCCCACATAAGATAAAATAAACACACATATGGCATCCAAACAGCATGTGATCCAATTAAGAAATTAAAGTTTTGAAAACCCCTTTGGCATCAATTTTAATATTCTTATATGCCCTACAACCTTACAATGGTCCATTAATAGGGATCCACTCATCCAATCTAATCAGATCCAGTGCCCTTGCATGCACCAAGTCCTAACTGACTTGAGTCGACCCAGTGGTCAACTATGCATGCGCCAAGGGCTGAACCACCCCATGAGTTCTGGCAAGCGGGTGTGACCCCGGGCCTAACTCATGTTCGTTCATGGGTTGTCTCAACCAGACATCGCTACACGCCTGTGATGCAGTCGACCTACAGCCACCTCTTGCTTGCACAAAGGTGCTATCTGGTCGACCCATCTAGGCTATCAGATGATCTGATCAGACTGGTTGGATCTAACCTAGAGGATGACATCAACCCTACTAACCCGTCCAAGGATTTATAGTAAGACCTTAGATCTAGTGAGGTCGCGCAAGTAATATACGTTTGATAAAACATCAACAATAAAGATGCGCCGACTTTCATACATGCTCAAACATGAAAAACATATGTAATCATTTTCGCATGTAACCTAACCTATAGATCTAAGCATGTTGCGCAAACATGGATCACAAAACATGGTATAGCAATCATAAAACATGCATCAACCAAGGCTCTGATACCAATTGAAAGTCCTCAGTAGGTGGCGAAACCCTAGATAGGCGCATGAAAAATTTCTTCTAAAGCAGCGGAGTGGGTTTCTTAGTATCATCGCATGCAATATGATCAACTTAACAACATGAAAAGAATTCATACCGAAGCAATGTGTTGGATGGCGTCTTGGAAAGAGAGAGCAAGAGAGATCTCCTCCAAATGATGCGCACACAAGAATGAGGATGCGCTCACTTCCTTGGTGCTCCTTGTGCTAGCAAGGTTCCAAGAGGTGTCTTTGATCGAATGGAAGGGATGGATGAAGCTTTGCTCGCTTTGCCAAATGACTCTCCAAGGCGTCCAAGACTCGTCATACACAAATGCCCTCTCGAGAGTAAGTGGGGAAAGGCGAGAGAGAAGTTCTCTTGGCGTGAACGTGAGATGTGGTCACGTTAGAGAACATGCTATCTAAAAATAGCAATGTCTCAACGTTCATGCGACCATGCATTACCCCAATCGCCAATGCCTCTTTACTTGAACCATGCGCTCACCCAATGAGCTGGTTCAAATCGATTTGGTTCAATAACCAAACAAACCAAGCAACTAGTCCAGATCATAACAAAAACCCCTACGGCTTAAGATCTGACCGTTCATCTCTTGATGCTCCAGATCTCACCGATCTAGCATCCATTCTCTCAATCGAAGCTTACCGATCTCAAGCCCTTATCAATCAAACATGATCAGACTGGATCTCACTTACTGATGGAGGGGCCAACCCTGCCCCAAGGAGGTCTGGAAGGGCTAGGAGGAAGCCCATCAGATATGGCTTTTCCTCCTAGGTCATCTTTCTTTCCTTATTTGCACTTTCCTTATTTGCATTGAATAAAGCTCTAGTGCATTGTGTAGTTTCCTTATTTGCCCCTAGAATAAGTCTACTGGCCTTTGTGTTAATAATTGGGCAGGTTATAGCCCAGCTCAAGGGAAGCTAGGAAGCTCAAGCTAAGCCACTCAAGTAGAGCTCCAATTATGGAAGGAGGCACTTCAACTACTTCAACTAAAGACTTCAAGTTGAAGGGGCTTACAATGAATGCAACTCCACCTTCTTAATCAACCAAGGCGCCACTCATTATGATGATTGATTCGAATGCAAGACATCAGCCCACAATTCAATGCGCCTAGCCATCAAGATTCAATCTAGATCCACAAATCAAGGGATCACCATCTAGATCCACAATTTAAGGAGCCACCTTTGGAAGCCTTTAACCGCCCTTGCTCTTGAAGGAATGCATTTCGAAATTCAAAGTTGAGGCGCCATCTCATCCAAGCAAACAAGGAAGGAGCTCAAGATAAATCGATCACAAGGAGCTCCATCCAAAGCAAGATTTCGAAATTCAAAAATTATCAAGGAAATGTATTAATTAAGCATTAACTTCTTTCCCTACCTTTGTAATTGCGCCTAGGGTGAATTGTCACCCTTGCCCATGGCTTGTTGAGCCTATAAATTGTAATCCTCCCCTCTTTGTCTATTAGTTGCCTAGTGAAAAAAGAAACCTTGTGTTAGCATTGGTGTTTGTCGCCTAAAGAAGTTTTCTACCTCCCCCCTTCTCCAAAGGGCCGAGCCCTTTCCCTTCTCCCCTTTCTTCTCAAGTCTTCAACGCAACTCAACCACTTGAAGGATCTTGCGCAACTTTAGAGGGACTCTAAGGAAGTTTCATCACCCTTTTGTTCTCGGCAATCAACAAAGACCCTTAGGGGTTCTTTCACTTTCGGCTAGTAAGAGAGCAACATCAATCAAGCTTCAAATCGGCTAAGTTCCTTCCCCTCTCCCTTCCTTGATTTCTAGAACTTGATTTCTACACTAATCTGAACTTTATTTGAAGGTGGCGCAAGGACTTGGAGGACTCTTTCTCTAAGCGCAAAGCTTTCTCCCTCCCTCTCCTCTTTTAGTTAAGTGTTAAGGGAACTTGTGAGGCTTAACCTCCCCCTTAGATTTGTTCTGTAATATGAATCCGTGACTTGTGCGGATCTCGTTTGTCTGTGTTTGATTGTAATGATGCAATACCTTCCATCAGAGTAGGACCGTTGAAGATCGGGACGATACGATCCTTCTATGCTCAAGGGTCGCACTGTAAGTACTCCTACTAGTCATTTCATTTCGTAGTTTAAAGTGTTATTTCTTCTAGTAGTAAAGTAGTGTCGCTTTCTTTACTTATAAAAATACAAAAACCTATTTTTCAATTCCGTTAGAGTAATTTCGGTTTTATCTAAAATACAAAAATATTTTCTTAAAAGCGTTGTTTGAATGCACCCTTATTTGTGAGTGAACCCACCTCCATCAGTTTGGTATCAGAGCAGACTCTTAGAATAGATTTTTAGCCTAAAAACTAATTTTCAAATTCTAAGACCTTCTTGGACCTAGGTGTTTGAAAGAAGTTGATCTCATAAAAGGCTATTATCTAATATATCATTTTTAGGAGCCTTATTTTCAAAACTAAATTTCTTTCAAAACTATCTTTGACCATGACTACTAGATCAGGAGCAAATTATAATAACCACCCTGAATTCAATGATATTACTAGGCAAGCTGAACCTAATGACATGGCTAGACTCTTTAACATGATAGCGTCCTTCCAAGAGGAACTTAGGGATATTAGAGCTAGACTCCCAAATCCTGAAAATCTTAGGGATGATAGACCCCCTAGTCGGCCCTCAAGTGAACCCATCCTAGGTGAACATCCCCAAAACAATAGGAACCATAATAGGAGAGTCCAAGAACCTGAATGGGAAGATCCACATGCTCGACCCTATCAAAGACCTAGGGAAGACCAAGAACCTGAGTGGAATGAGCCACGTGCTCAAACCTACCACAGACCTAGAGAGGATGAAGTGCAACGCAACATCAAACTCTCACCCCCAACCTTTAGTGGTTCCCTTGACCCTAGAGAGTTCCTAGATTGGGTAGACAAACTTGAACGGTATTTCGACTGGAGCATGATGCCTAGTCAATCCAAGGTTAGGTTCACCCGATGTCTCCTAGAAGGCACTGCTAGGTTATACTGGACAAGCATAGAGAAGAACATAGAGTTGTTTAGGCGCCCTCCTATTGAGAGATGGGAAGACATGCGAGACAAACTTAGGGAAAAATATGTCCCTCCCTATTTCCAACTTAAGATTATCGATGAAGCCATGAGCCTAGTCCAGGGTAGTCAGACCGTCACCGATTACACCACTAGGTTTGATGAACTCCTTTTGAGGAGTGGCATCCATGAGGAACCCCATGTCTCCCTTAGTAGGTATAAGAATGGACTTAGACCCGAGATCAAAAGAGGAATGACCTATTTCCAAATAGAGTCTAGAGAAGTCGCCTACCAAAGAGCCTTAGAGGTAGAGGAAAACATAAAGAGAGCCTTTAGGAGAGAGTTAATCTCCCCTAGAACTTACCCCAAGGCACCCTCCTCAAGCCCCTCAAGTTCTCAACCCAAAGCTCCAACCCCAACACCCTCTAGACCTAGGACTGTCCAAGAACCTAGAGTCGTTTGCCATGCTTGCCACCAAGTAGGACACTATATGAAAGACTGCCCCAAGAGAGTCCTGTACTTAGGTGAGGAAAAATGTGAAGAAACCTATGAGGAAAACCACGAGGAAATCCATAACCCTGACTCTGGTTGTACGGTTTGGGAAGAACTAACTTATGATAGTGGTGAAGAACAAACCCACGACACCTTAGGAGTGGTTAGGTGCACCCTAATCAAACCTACCCCAACCGAGGACTGGTGTAGGACCAGTATTTTCCACACCTACACGAAATGCAATGGTAACATGTGCAAAGTAGTGATAGATGGGGGAAGTAGTCTAAACGCGGTCTCTCACACAGCCTTAGTAAAATTCAACCTTAAGGCAGAACCGCACCCTAATCCCTATAGCATATCCTGGGTCAACCAGTCTAGTGTCCCAGTTACCCATAGGTGCCTAGTGCCCCTTCAGTTTGCCATCTACCAAGGCAAGATTTGGTGTGACGTCATAACCATGGATGTCGCCCAAGTCTTACTCGGTCGTCCGTGGTTATATGATATGGATGTTATCCACTACGGTCGGACTAACACCTATGTCTTTAGCCATGATGGGCAAAAGATCAAACTGAAGCCTTCCATGCCTAAGGAACTTAAGGCTGCCACCAATAAGGGTAGGATAGAGGAACCTAAGGAATCCAAGCCAACCATCCAACTCATAAGGTCCCATGCCTTTACCCAAGACTGCTTAGAATCCAAGCAAGTGTACTCCTTAGTCATTAAGGGAACCAACCCAGATGAGGAGTCACCCATACCCAAGGAAGTTGAGACCCTACTCTCAGGGTACTCTGATCTCACCAGAGAGGAACTTCCCGATGGCTTACCTCCCCTTAGAGAAATCCAACATGCCATAGACCTTGTCCCGGGTTCTACTCTCCCACACTTGCCCCACTATAGGATGAACCCTACTGAGCACCAAGAGCTCAAAAGACAAGTAGATGAACTGTTAGACAAGGGTTTCATTAGGGAAAGCCTTAGCCCGTGTGCAGTACCCGCCCTTCTTACCCCAAAGAAGGATGGAAGCTGGCGCATGTGTATAGACTGTAGGGCCATGAACAGAATAACCATCAAGTATAGATTTCCCATCCCAAGATTAGATGACATGCTTGACATGCTGGTAGGTTCTAAGTGGTTTAGCAAGCTAGACCTTAGAAGTGGCTACCACCAAGTTAGGATCAGACTTGGGGATGAGTGGAAGACTGCCTTTAAAACCAAGGATGGCTTATATGAGTGGCTAGTCATGCCCTTTGGCCTTTCTAATGCCCCCTCAACCTTCATGAGGTTAATGAACCAGGTCTTGAAGCCTTACATAGGAAGATTCTTAGTAGTTTACTTTGATGACATCCTAATCTATAGTAAGACCCGAGAAGAACACATGGAACACCTTAGAAAAACCCTAGACTTACTTCAGGAAGAAAAGCTATACCTAAACCTGAAAAAATGTTCTTTCCTTTCCCCTAGGGTTGTCTTTTTAGGCTTCATAGTTTCAGACCAAGGACTTCAAGCTGACCCTAGCAAAATCCAAGCCATCTTAGACTGGCCTGAACCCAAGACTTTGACTGAGATTAGGAGCTTCCATGGTCTAGCTGCCTTTTATAGGAGGTTCATCAGAAACTTTAGCACCATAGTAGCCCCTATAACTAACTGTATGAAACAAGGTGAGTTTAGTTGGCCTAAGTCTGCTAGTAGAGCTTTTGTGGAGCTTAAGTCTAGAATGACCACTGCCCCTGTCCTAAAATTACCTGACTTCTCTAAAGTTTTCATAGTGGACTGTGATGCCTCAGGAGTAGGAATAGGAGGTACCCTTAGTCAGGAAGGTCACCCCATAGCTTACTTTAGTGAGAAGTTAAATGAGGCTAAACAAAGATATACTACCTACGATAAGGAGTTCTATGCTGTAGTGCAATCCTTAAGGCACTGGAGACACTATCTGATACATAACGAATTCATTCTAAATAGTGATCACCAAGCTTTATCTTTTCTAAGTGCTCAAAAGAAGTTAAATGCTAGGCATGCTAAATGGGTAGAGTACCTTCAACAGTATACTTTTGTTTTAAAACATAAATCTGGGACTGAAAATAAAGTTGCTGATGCATTGAGTAGAGTAGTTTTACTTATGCAAACTTTATCTGTTGAAGTAGTTGGATTTGATCGCATGAAGCATGAATACCTAGAATGCCCTGATTTCTCTAGCATTTATTCTGAGCTTAGCATAGATCCTTTGAGTCATCCCCTTTATACCCTAAGGGATGAGTTTCTGTTTCTTGGGCCAAAGTTGTGCATTCCCAAGACCTCAATCCGAGACTTCCTTGTTTGGGAGATCCACGGAGGAGGGTCTGCCGGGCACCATGGCCGGGACAAAACTCAAGCCTTAGTGGAGGAACGGTTCTTCTGGCCGAACCTCTACAGGGATGTAGCTAAGGTTGTCAGACATTGTAGGACCTGTCAGACCAGGAAAACTCAGAAACATAACTATGGTCTGTACACACCCCTGCCCATTCCTCAAGCACCATGGCAAGACCTTAGCATGGACTTCATCTTAGGTTTACCAAGGACTCCCTCCAGACATGATTCTATTTTTGTCGTAGTGGATAGGTTTACCAAGATGGCACACTTTATACCTTGCTACAAAACCACAGATGCATCACATGTAGCTAGGTTATTCTTTAAGGAGGTTGTTAAACATAGAGGTACCCCTCTGACTATAGTTTCTGATAGGGATTCCAGGTTTGTTGGACATTTCTGGAAAACCCTGTGGGCTATGTTGGGAACCAAACTCAAGTTCTCCACGGCCTATCATCCTCAGACGGATGGGCAGACCGAAGTGGTCAATCGATCACTGGGGAGCATTTTGAGGAGTTTGGTAGGAGAGCACCCAGGCACATGGGATAAGCTGTTGCCCATTGCCGAGTTCTCCTATAATAGTGTTGTCAACAAAACCACAGGATTGTCCCCTTTTCAGGCCAACTTAGGGTACTAGCCCAGAAAACCTGTTGATTTGTTTCCTTTACCTAGGCACTCTCATATTTCTATGTCTGCTAAAGATTTTGCTACTCACATGTCTCATTTACATCATGAAATATATTGTCAAATGCTTGATGCTGTAAATTCCTATCGCAAGAGTGCTAACAAGAAACGCCGAGAAAGGATATTCTCTGTAGGGTAACAGGTTATACTGCGGATCAGGGAGGAGCGCATCCATGGATCTGGCCGCAAGTTGGACCCAAAAGGAATCGGGCCATTCACCATTATAGAAAAGATCAACGACAACGCCTACATCTTGGATCTACCACCAGACTTGGGGATCCCCACCACTGTCAATGTGGAGGATCTCACGCACTATGAGGAGCCGGTGCACCTCGAGGAGTTGACTGATAGGCCTGAACTGCAGAGCATACTTGAAGATCAGACCCGACTCACCCCAGACAAGGTACAAGTATTTTACCGTGTTAAATTTACGTCGGGTGAGGAGGCCTGGCTTCCCGAAGAAGAATTGGCACAGGCCGCTCCGGAATTACTCCAAGGGTACAAGGATGATTCTCCAGAGGAGAATTCTTCCCACCCAGGGAGAAATGATGGAGGGGCCAACCCTGCCCCAAGGAGGTCTGGAAGGGCTAGGAGGAAGCCCATCAGATATGGCTTTTCCTCCTAGGTCATCTTTCTTTCCTTATTTGCACTTTCCTTATTTGCATTGAATAAAGCTCTAGTGCATTGTGTAGTTTCCTTATTTGCCCCTAGAATAAGTCTACTGGCATTTGTGTTAATAATTGGGCAGGTTATAGCCCAGCTCAAGGGAAGCTAGGAAGCTCAAGCTAAGCCACTCAAGTAGAGCTCCAATTATGGAAGGAGGCACTTCAACTACTTCAACTAAAGACTTCAAGTTGAAGGGGCTTACAATGAATGCAACTCCACCTTCTTAATCAACCAAGGCGCCACTCATTATGATGATTGATTCGAATGCAAGACATCAGCCCACAATTCAATGCGCCTAGCCATCAAGATTCAATCTAGATCCACAAATCAAGGGATCACCATCTAGATCCACAATTTAAGGAGCCACCTTTGGAAGCCTTTAACCGCCCTTGCTCTTGAAGGAATGCATTTCGAAATTCAAAGTTGAGGCGCCATCTCATCCAAGCAAACAAGGAAGGAGCTCAAGAGAAATCGATCACAAGGAGCTCCATCCAAAGCAAGATTTCGAAATTCAAAAATTATCAAGGAAATGTATTAATTAAGCATTAACTTCTTTCCCTACCTTTGTAATTGCGCCTAGGGTGAATTGTCACCCTTGCCCATGGCTTGTTGAGCCTATAAATTGTAATCCTCCCCTCTTTGTCTATTAGTTGCCTAGTGAAAAAAGAAACCTTGTGTTAGCATTGGTGTTTGTCGCCTAAAGAAGTTTTCTACCTCCCCCCTTCTCCAAAGGGCCGAGCCCTTTCCCTTCTCCCCTTTCTTCTCAAGTCTTCAACGCAACTCAACCACTTGAAGGATCTTGCGCAACTTTAGAGGGACTCTAAGGAAGTTTCATCACCCTTTTGTTCTCGGCAATCAACAAAGACCCTTAGGGGTTCTTTCACTTTCGGCTAGTAAGAGAGCAACATCAATCAAGCTTCAAATCGGCTAAGTTCCTTCCCCTCTCCCTTCCTTGATTTCTAGAACTTGATTTCTACACTAATCTGAACTTTATTTGAAGGTGGCGCAAGGACTTGGAGGACTCTTTCTCTAAGCGCAAAGCTTTCTCCCTCCCTCTCCTCTTTTAGTTAAGTGTTAAGGGAACTTGTGAGGCTTAACCTCCCCCTTAGATTTGTTCTGTAATATGAATCCGTGACTTGTGCGGATCTCGTTTGTCTGTGTTTGATTGTAATGATGCAATACCTTCCATCAGAGTAGGACCGTTGAAGATCGGGACGATACGATCCTTCTATGCTCAAGGGTCTCACTATAAGTACTCCTACTAGTCATTTCATTTCGTAGTTTAAAGTGTTATTTCTTCTAGTAGTAAAGTAGTGTCGCTTTCTTTACTTATAAAAATACAAAAACCTATTTTTCAATTCCGTTAGAGTAATTTCGGTTTTATCTAAAATACAAAAATATTTTCTTAAAAGCGTTGTTTGAATGCACCCTTATTTGTGAGTGAACCCACCTCCATCACTTACAATCAGAGATTTAATCCCTTTAAACTGAACCCAAACAATTCAGTCCACACGATCTGACTTAAGTAAGCCATATCATCAAATTGTGCGACCCTAAGGGTTTCCTTTAAATGTCGGTAACGATAACTTACGTTATCACGATCAGTGAGGGGTATCTAGCAACACATCACTGTCTCCCGATATAAAGGAAAGAGTCTTCCAAGACTACACCCAAACCACAGCACAAGTGTGAATCCAATTCACAAGGCATGCAAATTTCCTTTGCCACTGGATGTTCTTATTGGACAAGCGTGTCAAGCCTGTAGCTCCAATATGATGAGCATGATTAGATCAGATGAACACTGTCATCTGGGTATGGCCATACACTTTCTCAATCATCTCATACAGAGGGGGGCCCCTTTAGAACATCATACTCCAATTAAGGAGACGGCAATCCTTTATCTATCACTAGTGCCCTAACCTGACTCAAGCTCACCATCCAAGATAGTCTATAATCATTATGTTTCAAATGATATTGAACTACCTCAAAACAATGACAATCATCATTTAGAAACACAAGTGATCTCAAGTCAGAGGAAATGTGCCACTTGTTGCAATCAAGGATTATTCACATTGTGACAAGCAATTGAATATCCTAGTAGGGTCTGTCCAGTACATCCAATGTACCCATGAGTCTACATCTTATTCCATGCTCGAAGCATCCTATAAGATTAGAACACATATTAGTCTCAATCATATCAAGGCTGTCTCATGTTCACCAAGATATCTTGACTAAGGACATAACTGCATGTCAGCCTAGCTGAACAGCTTTGAGACATTATTCAGAAGTACACTTATTGCAGCAGACAATGTAACAAACTGAATAACAACCATGCCTTTATAAACATAAGAGTTTATTACATGATACTGATACAATCCCAAGGCCTCAAACATTAGCCTTAAGGGCATACCCCAACAATAAGCGCCACTTGCATCAACGCCTCAACGCTTGATTCTATTCGGGTCACCTTCTCTTGGCTTTGACGAGAGACTTGCATTCTCGTGTAAGGGAGGTGGACGAAAAGGAGAATTCGCCCAAGCAAAGATCTCTTCATCCCTTCAAGTGATCAAGGATACCTTGGGCCCTTGCTAGCACAAGGAACGCCAAAGGAAGTAGGCGACATCTTCTTGTGTGCGTCTTCTTTGGAGGAGAGCGGCATCACTCTCTACTTCCAAGTCGCCATTCGAATCAATGGCTTTGGTATGATCTTCTTTCGATCTTTACATTGTTTAAGGTTGATCATATGAACCTATATTACATGCGATCCTCATGAAACCCTTTATCCGCTGCCAAAAGAATTTACTTGCGCCACTTTAGGGTTTCGCTCCCCCTTGAAGGGGACCCCTTCAGGCTTGGCCTTAACTTCTAGCTCAGGTATCTATGTTACAGAAGTCAATCTTTCTACTTCTATGTCATGGGTATTGGATACTGCATGTGGGGTTCATATTTGTACAAATATGCAGGGGCTCAAGAAAAGTAGATCGGTGTGGCCTAGAGAGATTGACCTACGCGTTGGAAACGGGGCACAGGTTGCTGCTGTTGCTGTAGGCGTTTTGACTCTCTCCTTGCCTTCTGGACTTCAATTAGAACTAGATAATTGCTTTTGTGTACCTTCACTTACTAAGAACATTGTATCCATTCCTTGCTTAGCAAAGAAGGGATTTAAGTTTGAAATAAATAAGAACTCTTGTTCTTTTTCATTTGCAAATATGTTCTATGGGAAGGGTACTTTGTGCAATGGTCTATATATCTTGGATATGGAAAGTTCTATTTATAACATAAGTAATAAAAGGACCAAACTGAGTGGTTCAGTTGGTGCTTTCCTATGGCACTATCGATTAGCGCATATAAACAAGAATCGCATCCAACAACTCCATGCAAATGGGTTGTTAGATTCAAGTTCCTCAGAGGAATTTGATACTTGTGAAACTTGTTTATTAGGGAAAATGACAAAGGCGCCCTTCACCAAGATTGGTGAAAGGGCAGGAGGTTTATTGGATCTCATACATACTGATGTGTGTGGGCCTTTCAATAAACAAGCCAGAGGAGGGTACAACTACTTCATTACCTTCACTGATGACTTCAGTAGGTATGGTTATGTCTACTTAATGAGGCATAAATCTGAGTCCTTTGAGAAATTCAAGGAGTTCAAGAATGAAGTAGAGAACCAGCTTGGAAGATCTATTAAAGCTCTTCGATCAGATCGAAGTGGAGAGTACCTGAGTGGTGAGTTCTTTGACTATTTGAGAGAGTCTGGGATCATATCCCAACTCACTTCTCCTAGAACACCTCAATGGAATGGTGTGTCTGAAAGGAGAAATCGAACTTTATTGGATATGGTTCGATCCATGATGAGTCATGCAACTCTACCTCCCTCATTCTGGGGGCATGCACTAGAGACAGCTTCTCTAATACTGAATAACGTTCCATCTAAGAGTGTCTCCAAAATACCATACGAGATGTGGAGTGGGAGACGCCCTAATCTCACTTTTATCAAGGTCTGGGGATGTGAGGCTTATGTCAAACGTCAGGATTCTAGCAACCTAGAACCTAGATCTGATAAATGTGTGTTTGTGGGGTATCCTAAGGAAACTAAAGGATACTACTTCTATGTCCCAACCGAGAACAAAGTTTTTGTTGCTCGGGGTGCTGTCTTTCTAGAGAAAGAATTTCTCATGAAAGAAGTTAGTGGGAGGAAGTTTGACTTGGATGAGGTCCAAGTGCAAGCACAAGACAAACAGATGGAATCTGAGCCACCTGCACTGGTTGCTGGCCAACCTGAGGCTCAGACATAGGTCCCACGTAGGTCTGGGAGAATTCGTCGTGCACCTGAAAGGTACGGGTCGTTGCCGACCCAACACGATGGGATCTTCATCATTGAGGATGAACCCAGAACCTATGATGAGGCGGTCAGTGGACCGGACTCCGAGAGATGGCTTGACGCCATGCGATCCGAGATGGATTCCATGTCGGCTAACCAAGTCTGGGATTTGGTTGAGCTGCCTGATGGGGTAAAACCCATAGGGTGTAAATGGGTCTTCAAGAGGAAGACAGACATGGATGGCAATATAGTTACCTATAAGGGTAGACTAGTGGCTAAAGGATTTAAACAAGTCCACGGGGTAGACTATGATGAAACCTTCTCGCTAGTTGCCATGATCAAATCCATTCGGATTCTGCTTGCTATAGCTGCATATCATGACTATGAGATATGGCAGATGGATGTGAAGACTGCGTTCCTTAACGGGAAGCTAACTGAGGATGCGTATACGTCGCAACCTGATGGCTTCATCCATCCTGCAGAGGCTAATAAGGTCTGCAGGCTAAAGAGATCCATTTATGGATTAAAGCAAGCATCTCGAAGTTGGAATCTTCGATTTGATGAAGCCGTGAGAGATTATGGCTTTATCAAAAGCGAAGATGACGCCTGTGTATACAGAAAATTCAGTGGGAGCTTGGTGATTTTTCTGGTCTTGTATGTTGATGACATACTGCTCATCGGAAACGACATCCCTAGTCTTCAAGCTGTGAAGACATGGTTGGGGAAGTGTTTCGAGATGAAAGACTTAGGGGAGGCCGCCTATATTCTAGGCATAAGGATCTACCGGGATAGATCCAAGTGAAAGTCCCCTAACCTCAAAGGGGGGGCGAAACCCTAAAGATGGCGCATAACAATATTTTCGCATGGGAAGCTAGGGTTTCAAGAGATCTTTATATGTCATATAATTAACTTTTAAATGATTGAATGGATGAAGAAGAACTCATACCATAGCCATCGGTTTGATGGTGCCTTGGAAGCAAAGGCGCAAATGAAGCTTCTCCAAAGTTGACGTACACAAGAAGATCGATGCGCTCACTCCTTTGAATCCTTTGTGCTAGCAAAGCCTTTCAAAGGGTCTTTGTCGAATGAAAGGGATGGAGATGTTGATCACTCTTGGCCGAATCCTCCTCCTCAGTAGCTTCAAGCGCCGCCACACACAAAAGTGTCGAGAGAGAGAAGTCACGATAGGGAGACGAGCGAGAATAGGATTATCCCTATTCGAACATGAGAGATCTCCAAGTGGAGATCATGGTTTCTAAAAATAGAAACCACAATTCGCTCACACGTTCACGCCATCTCCTTTTGAACCATGCGCTCATATAATGAGCCGGTTCAATTTGGTTTGGTTTAAGAACCAATCAAGCCAAGCGATCTAGTCTAGATCTTAATTAAACCCTAAGGCTCCAGATCTAACCGTTCATCTCTTGATGCTCCTGATCTCACCGATCTAGCATCCAATCTCTCAATCGAAGCTTACCGATCTCAAGCCCTAATCAATCAAACATGATCAGACCAGATCTCACTTACAATCAGAGATTAAATCCCTTTAAACTGAACCCAAATAATTCAGTCCACACGATCTGACTTAAGTAAGCCATATCATCAATTTGTGCGACCCTAAGGGTTTCCTTTAAACGTCGGTAACGATAACTCACGTTATCACGATCAGTGAGGGGTATCTAGCAACACATCACTGTCTCCCGATATAAAGGAAAGAGTCTTCCAAGACTACACCCAAACCACAGCACAAGTGTGAATCCAATTCACAAGGCATACATGCTTCCTTTGCCACTGGATGTTCTTATTGGACAAGCGTGTCAAGCTTGTAGCTCCAATATGATGAGCATGATTAGATCAGATGAACATAGTCATCTGGGTATGGCCATACACATTCTCAATCATCTCATCCAGGGGGGGCCCCTTTAGAACATCACACTCCACTTAAGGAGACGGCAATCCTATATCTATCACTAGTGCCCTAACCTGATTCAAGCTCACCATCCAAGATAGTCTATAATCATTATGTTTCAAATGATATTGAACTACCTCAAAACAATGACAATCATCATTTAGAAAACACAAGTGATCTCAAGTCAGAGGAAATGTGCCACTTGTCGCATTCAAGGATTATTCATATTGTGACAAGCAATTGAATATCCTAGTAGGGTCTGTCCAGTACATCCAATGTACCCATGAGTCTACATCTTATTCCATGCTCGAAGCATCCTATAAGATTAGAACACATATTAGTCTCAATCATATCAAGGCTCTCTCATGTTCACCAAGATATCTTGACTAAGGACATAACTGCATGTCAGCCTAGCTGAACAGCTTTGAGACATTATTCAGAAGTACACTTATTGCAGCAGACAATGTAACAAACTGAATAACAACCATTACCTTTATAAACATAAGAGTTTATACATGATACTGATACATTCCCAAGGCCTCAAACATTAGCCTTAAGGGCATACCCCAACACCAAGAGGCTCCTGGCCCTTAGTCAGAGTACCTACATTGATAAGGTCCTGGAGAGGTTCAACTTGGAGCAATCCAAGAAAGGATACCTTCCAGTAAGACATAGCCTTACTCTCTCAAAGAGCCAGTGTCCTACAACACAGGCTGAGAGGGATGACATGAGTCGAATTCCTTATGCTTCGGCAGTAGGATCGATCATGTATGCAATGTTGTGTACTAGACCAGATGTGGCATATGCTGTAAGCATAACCAGCCAGGTCTGCAGCACTGGGTGGCTGTAAAGAACATCCTAAAGTATCTGAGAAGAACTAAGGATTTGTTCTTGGTCTATGGGGGACAGGAAGAGCTCAGTATGCAGGGCTATACTGATGCATTGTTCCAGTCTGACCCTGACGACTTTAGATCGCAGGTCGGCTATGTGTTCAAGATAAATGGAGGCGCTGTATGCTGGAAGAGCTTCAAGCAATCCACCATAGCAGATTTTACAACCGAGGCAGAGTATGTGGCCGCTTCTGAGGCAGCCAAGGAAGCCGTTTGGATAAGGAAGTTCTTATGTGATCTTCAGGTGGTCCCTAGTGCAATGGATCCCATTGAACTCTATTGTGACAACAATGGAGCAATTGCACAAGCTAAGGAACCACGGTCTCATCAAAGATCCAAACACATACTGAGAAGATTTCACCTGATCAGAGAGATCATTGACAGAGGTGATGTCAAGATTAGCAGAGTTAACACAGAGAATAATCTGGCAGACCCATTGACCAAGGCTTTGGCGTAGCAGAAGCATGATGGTCACGCTAGAGATATGGGGTTGAGATTCCTCAACTTCTAGGTCTTAGTGCAAGTGGGAGATTGTTGGTGTATATGCCCTAGGACCTAGTTTTGGTCCACTTATGTACTACTTGACTTTGATATTTATATCATTCTGGCATTGTCGTTATCTATGTTTGTTTACATCTGCGCATATGTACTAACATGATAATGTCCCTGGAGACAGATTGGATCTGTGCTCGAACTATAGTCCCCAGTCGATTTACCTTAGTGGATAAGGGACAGCTCTGGTACATGTGAGACTGGTATATGGGCTAGTTACACACGGGGTGCTAACGCAGGCATATGGGTATATCAGTGGTGGATATACTGGACCGACCCGCTGTGAGGCTCTGACTTGGTGTCATGAGTTAACCTCACAAGTGATAGGAGATGCATTGATCCCTTGACTTGAGGTCATTGACTCTTCTGTATGGTTAGGAACATGCTTTGATACAACCTAACGCCTCGCCGTAAGCTGGGAGGTCATAACGGTTGTCATTGGGTATGTGACGACCCATATGAGAAGATCAATGGACAGACATAGGATTTGCCCCTTCCTATGGGAAGCTTGATATCCACGGGGCCCCCCATGGTTCCATGACTGAAAGTGTATGGCCATACCTAGGTGAAAGCCTGATTTAGTCATGACCATGAGATTGGGTAAAAATAAAGTGGTGACACACTTTATCCAATCGGATATCAGTTCGGCAAAGAGACTGTAATGCATCGGTATCTTGTTGCTATGATGGGGATGTCGATGTGATATCCATTCCGAAGACTTGGGTAGGAGCGATGCACTGCTAGGTGCCAATCACTGCTTGTGATGACTCGATTCATCACTGCCAACTTCTGAGGAACCTACAGGGCCGCACAACTTCAAACTCGGGTTCTCGCATTGATCGGATAGCCTATTGATTGAGCTATTGGATAACTCAGATCTGTTTGGGAGAATCCATCAGCACCACTGTGCTAGAAGAGATGAAAGGAATCATTTGGAGCTAATTTGTTTTTTGGGCCTAGTAGGCCAAATGGGCCCAATGAGCCATTTGGGCCAAATGAGCCCAATAGACCAAGTTGGGCTAATAGGCCAAATGGGCTCAATGAGCCATTTGGGCCAAATGGGCCAAGTGGAATGGCGCAAGCAACTTGGAGTGAGCTTGGCGCATTTCCATGAGGTGGACAAACCCAAGTTGGCATCTTCTTAAGGTAGGAAGCTTGGAGCTTCTCACTTGGAGAGGATGAATCTACTTGGGCGAATTGGGCTTTACCTCTTGAAGAGGTGTGTCTCTTCATGAAGAGGTGTGCCTCTTCACTTGTGAAGAGGTGCACCTATTCATGGGTATATAAACCCCCTAGCCCCCCTTTTGTCGGGTTACACTCTCCTCTCCTCTTCCCTTTGTCGCCACTCTTGAGGTATTCGGCCATTAAGAGAGTTGGACTCTCTTCCTTACTTGGTTCAGTTCCTGCAAGTTCCTTGGCGCCCTCCACTCCAAAGTTGGACTTTGGATTTGGTTGATTCCTATTTGGATCTTGGTGGAGTGCTTCAAGGGTTGGACTCCGACGAAGCTCCACCTCCTCTCCTTGGCATCTCCTATGGACTTGGCACAAGTGATTGAGGAAGTCTCCCAAAGGCGTGGATCTTCTTCCCGAGGCTAGCACCGGGCGTTGAAGAAGAGGACTCGAGGTTCAGCTGTGTGCGAGACTGCAGAGGGCTCACATTTGGGCGCCTGCATCGCATCCATCATATTCGTTGCAAGGTATCATCTCCTACTCACCGTGTCGATCTCCTCGCAAGACTCGATCTTCTGGGTTTTTGGGACTGGCCTGTTTCGGGGATTGCTTCCGCTGTGCTTGTCTGTAAAAATTTTTAAAATCCCCGGGGTTTCCCAACAGATGCTCCAGCCCAGCCATTAGTGTCGTTGAAGACCACCAATCAGAACATGGAGAAGCTGAAGTCTGCAATAACAGAATGCCAAGAGTCACCTGCGAATGTAACGTTGGGGTTTTGGTTTAAAGTCCATGTAATTTTACACTGCACGGGTAGATGCCATTTTGCTAAAAAATTTCTACTCTGAGTTTGTGGATGCTGCTTGTTTGAGGGTGCACCGGAAGGCCCCTTGTGTGTTCTTGAGGGTGAGCCTTTGGCCCCTCTTCCTTACTTCCTTGAAGGTGAGCTGGAACGCCCTTCACTCTCCTTTCCTTGCTGAGTTGCTGCTTACCAAGCCATGTTCCTTGTGATGCTAGAAGTTGCTGAAGCTTGTGTTTGCGTGGAGCTGAAGGAGCTGAAAGGAGTTGGACTTCCATCCCTCAATCAGCTGCGAAGACAACAGCCCCTATTTGTTGGTCAATAGAAGAGGGAACTTGGCCCCCTTCCCAAAAAGGGGGCCTCAGGTGTTTTCAATCCATCTTACCCTCATATCTGAATCGCATGGAACACTCTTACTCTCATTAGGATTCTAGCTTGTAACTTAAAACCATCTTTAAGGAGCCACAAACCTAAGAGACATTCTTGGGCCGAAATTTGTCCTTCATCACTCATCGTCTGAAAGGGAGGTACACGACACCAATGAATGCCGCGTGTAGGTGGCCTGCAGAGGGGGAGGAGGAAGGGACCTCACGCGTAGGTGAGCTCGGAACCTTAGAGAAGGAGGCGATAGCTCTACATGCAAGCGGAGGAGGACCTGTCTAGCGGGTAGCGAACGGCAGCCGCACGTATGTGGGTCCAAGCTCGGTAGTTCACGCACACAGGTGGCTGGTGCTCGGATTGGAAGAAGACGACAGAAAGCAGGGGAGATCCTGTTGAGAAACCCTGGGGATATTTACAAATTCTTTTATCAAACAAAACATACACATAGTGGAAGCATATCCCCAAAACAAGCCGGTCCCAAAAACCCAATGGATCGCTCTTGTGACGGGGTCGACATAATGTAGTAAGAAAGTACCTAGAGCAAGTGCAGGTCGATGTCGAGGTACGCACCCAAGCATGCGCCCTTTGCAATCTCACACAAACGGAGGCCTCGAGTTCTCTTCTTCCACGCCCGGTGCTAGCCTCGGGAAGAAGATCCAAGCCGTTGGTGCCCTTCTACAACACTTGCGCCACCGTCAAGAGGAGTTGCGCCAATGGAATAAAAGGAAGGATGAGATGCCGCCAAGCACTAGTCCCCTTTGCACCAAAAGGAAGAAGAGGAGACTTGCTTGCGGCTATGGAAGAAGACCTTGCGCCAATCACCTTTACTCTCACCCTCTTAGTGCTTGCTCATGCCAATAGATTAGTGTCATGACGCTCTCACATATACACTGATATATAGAAGAAAGGGGGGCGGCCACAAAAGAGGTGTAGGCGCAATTCTCATGAAGCATGCGGCTAGGGTTAGGGTTTGGAGCAATTAGTGTTAGGGTTTACGAAACTCTCCAAGAGCTTTCCATAAACCCCTAGACAATTTAGAAAGAACCGATCCTCACTTTCATGCAGGATATATTCAATGCTGAAAATAAGTAAATCATTGATAAAGAACTCAAGATCACTTTCATGCATCCGAATTCTAAATCAATCATCTCAAGTGAAAATTACATACTTTCATATTATAATTTTCACAAGTTCTACTTAAGGTTCTCCAATAATCTAATACTTGATTTCTCACAGTATCGTCATGTTTATTACAATTACTCAATCCTAGATTCAGATTATTAACATGACATTAAACTTCTAAAATCGAGAAATAAGAACAAACCTAATTTCTTACGATGAGTTCCTAACATTCAATTTTAGGGTTCCAAGTTCTTAGCAAATCACTTTTCAGTCCATATTGCAAAAACTCTAAAACATGCTAACAATATGAATCTATGGAGAATTAAAGGCAATCATCACATAAGTAGAATTATCATAGTAAAATCATCATGATAAAAGTAAAAATAATTTAGTCATTAAGAAATTGAGGGGAATTACTCCCCCATGTCCCAAAAAGAGTTTAAGCTAGCATAATGGAAGAATTACATTAATCCATAGTATCAAAGGTTCAAAAATCGAAGAGAAAGGGGAAAACAACTTTATAGCATGGCTGTAATAGAAATTACAGCCATAATTTAGCTTGAAAACACGCGATGAACAGTGCAGGTGACACTTCTTTTGTTGATTTCTCCCTCGATCGATCTCCTTTCACTCTGAAACTCCTGGGGTATTTTCTCCTCCTCAAGGCAAAGTACTCCTGTAAATATCGCAGCTTGAGGTGGCCTCTACGCCTCTCAGCGTGAGGCCGAGCACTAGGGATGCCCTTTCTAATTTCTCGCTCGATTCTTGATAAAATTCGATGATTCCTGTCCTCAAATCTTCTCCTCGATATATAGAACACTCCCCTTTTTACGGTTTTTGAATTGGCTCCCTGGATCTTAGATATTGCATCGAAAAAATCGGGCTTTTGAGTGGCTACGGAAGACTCGGCCAAAAATATAATTACGACCGTAATGTTGATTGTAGCAGTGCCGTATTTTGGTTCTGTGAATTCTGGGTCAAATTGCGGTACCCTAAAAATATTATGGCACTGTCGTAATTTCTTCTGTATAATTCTGGGCCACAATTACGGTAGTGTAATTTTTATTACGACACTGCCGTAATTTACTTATGTACATTTCCGGGCCAAAATTATGGCCGGTAAAAATCATTACGGCAGTGGTGTATTTCTGAGCAGAAAATTATAGCCCGTAATAAATATTACACCCGGGGTGTAATTTTCAAACTTACTCCGATTTGCATGAAAATTGATGGGCGGCTTCATCTCGACGTCTGGAATTCATTCGTGCGCTCAAATCTTTCAAAATCCATCAAAATAAGGCACTTTTTACCTGAAAAAAAATCAAAAATAAGAAATGGTGTAGATTTCGCAATATTTGACAAATAAGGCTTAAAAACAAGCAAAAGAGCATGAATATGATACAAAAAGACCAATGAAATGACGCAAAATATACTATGAATTTTAGTGTCATCAAATATATAAGGCTCAAAGTTTTCTTGTCCTCAAGCAAATGAATAGAATAAAGAACAATGCTAAGTATGGAAAATATGCTCCTTTATGTAAAATAAATTTCTAAAATATAATCACTCATGAAATATTCCACCAACTGTTACACAAAATTTCAGATAAATATACTGTCCTCCGAATTTAATCTTTAAGATTCACAACTTTGAACAAATAAAATTTTGCAACTCGTATAATAAAAAGAATCTCAATCTTAAGATTTCACCTTTGTTTCAGTTTAAATCTATCATACTTTTGTTTACAGGAATAGGATATCCAAAATCTTTTTCCACTCAAAATCTCTATGTTTTTTTTCTTTTTTTTCTTTTTTTTTTTGTATTTGATGTTATGTACCCACATAGATACACACTTTTTATTTGGACTTCAACTCTTATCTTCGGTACCACTGTCAATTTTACACAGTGCCAAGTACAGGAGTCATTCTCTTGAAAATTTTGTTTTTTTTTCTCTCATCATTTTTTTTATTTTGACTTCAACCCATGTCTTCGATACCACTGCCAATTTTACACAGTGCCAAGTAGGGGAGTCTCTCTTTCTTTTTGGATCTTGGATTCTTTCTTCCCAATAAATAGTAAGATAAACTAAACATCAACTAGGTTAATCAATTGACATCAATTCAAAAGTTACACTCATATGCTCATTTTATTCAAGAAAGATGTTTCACTCTTAGATTGCATTCATCAAACAACATACTACCCAAAACCTTATGCATCAATCAATGAAGGATTTCAACAAGTAGATATATATTAAAGAGATAAATTCAGCATAATAGGTATATTTCCATTCACAGGCATTGACATGCATAAACATTCATCAACATAGAAAAATCCACATACCTCTCATCACATGGATTCAAGTCATAAAAAAAATCTTTAAGCATCAAAAATGTCAAAATCAATGCAAAAGGTGTGAAGCATCAAACTCATACAATCATAGTAAAAAGTGTAAAATGATAGGTTCAAGCAACCACATCGAATAGAAATCTCAGTAATTGATACAATTATAGCAAATATCAAAAATAAATCAAGTAGCAATACCATACAACAATACCAAATAAGATCACTAGAAAGTGCAAACAATACTCACAAAACTATATAGCAAGCTCAATCATCGTCTGGGGTGTAACGTCAGGGCAGATGTGGCTGGGTCGAAAGATGCGCCTTCTGAAAATTTTTCCTGCACAATTTAAGATGCATAACGCTCAGTCCAAAAATAGTATCTTACTTAGCTAAAAAAATAGAAATTAGAGATATCGTCGGTGGTCTGAAGAGAGTGCCGGTGGAAAGAGCTAATGCAAGTGAGAAGCATAGGTGGAATAGATGCTCTTAAAGATTTCTGGATCCGGAGGCAAAATAAGCAATAACAGGTTGGAAGCAAACAAAGCAGCCAATGATTCATTTACGAAAAGTAGCCATGCCATAGAATAAGATCTAATGATCTAAAAAGAAAACAAATAGAACCATGTAATATAATAAAACTTGTTCTTTCCAGATATTTGAAAAATAAAGGATCAATATCTGTCAGGAATTTAAGGTATTAACAGAAAAAAGGCTAATCAGATTACTAAATCAAAAAATGCACAGAAGTTAATCAGACTCAAAAAGTTGTCTTGCTTCCTATAATGATTCAAAAATATTTTCATGGAAATAACTAATCTGCAAGATGGAACAAAACATGTTCTCCTTATTCCTTGTAAAGATTAGGGTTACAACTCATTCAAGCACCTTAAATACCTGCATCAAAAATGCTAATCAGATTACTAAAAAAAAAACTGCTGCAAAAATTAATTAGTTACCAAAAGATGCTATGTGTTATAGGATGATCCATGGACTTTAAAATTCAATAAAAATATCCAAATGATAGTAAAAGATGAGTAGTTCATGTTTGTGCCAAAGATCAAAAATTTTGTCACTCCAGTTTCTTAAAATCACTCCGAGAAAACACCTAATCAGATAAGCAGAATGTAGGGAGCAGAATGCAGATTTTAAATTACGGATGTAAAATTCCTTACGGCAGTGCCGCAATATACACAATATTCTCGGGTCAGAAATATAATGGAATTACGGATCCATAATAATGGTTACGGCACTACAGTATTTTGCACAAAAAATCTTAAAACTCTCGGGTCAAAAATCACTAAAAAATATGGCACATGAAAATTATTACGGCCTTGCTGTAAAAGACATAAAACTTTCTATACAAAAATTACCCCATATTACGGTACCATAAAATTTCTTACGGTAGTGTTGTAAAACTCTCAAAAGTTTCTGGATAAAAAACAACCTAAATTACGGCCCGTAATTTCCATTACGGCAGTGCCGTATTTTCCGCGAAATATGATTTTCTCTGCAAAAAGAGAAGAAAAATTAACTCTAAAAATAAACTAAAATAAAAGAAACTAAGCTTAAGTAAGAGTGCTTGGGTTGCATCCCAAGAAGCGCTAATTTTTAGGTCTATAGCTTGACCAAAACCCAAATATCATGGCGAAGTAGGTGGATCAGTACCATAGTAAATAGCATACAATTTTCTGCATTTCCGTTGTCCTAAAAGTTTAGCCACTAATCCAAACATCCAAAATTTCTTGTAAATCACAATCGATGTGGCTTTCTCAAATATGTAGAAATCAAAATCAAAATTTTCAAATCCACGCAAATGATATTTAATGATCTTCCTATATTTGTTAGTAAGCAAAATCATTAGTCCTTTCTTCAAATTTATATCTTCAATTGCAATAAGACTTTGATCAAAAGATGCAAATATTGGATCATTAGAATAGTCTTCCTGTCTCACATTAGATTCCTCAATAATACATAATTTTTCAAATAAATCATAAGATTGAACAACAGATATGGGCAAAACATCAAAGTGAGATTCATTAATGTTTATAGTTTTCAAATTATTTCAGAAATCACAGTTCTGTCACAACTTGTGAAAATCCAAAACCTGCAAAAATAGAAAACAAAGTTAAATCTAAAAAAAAAATAAAACTTAGTCTAGCAATACTAACAACTATTTTGATATTAACAAAACTAAGGTCCCCGGCAATGGCGCCAAAAACTTGTTGTCTCTGTAAGTGCACAGATACTTCGAAGTAATAAAAAAATATTGAACCACAGAGACCTACGTGTTAAGTACCAAATAGTTGTTCTCTCACTAGCTTAGTAGTCGAAATTGATGTAAGTAAAATGCGGGAAGAACACGAAATCAGAGAGAGAAACTGGGACTAGGGGTTCATCCACCTTAATTTCCATAACTAGATAAGAATAGATGTTCGTCAATCAAATTTTATCATGATAAAGATATAATTTACTTCAAAAAAAAATCATCTCGCTTTCGCGCAGACAATTTACAAAGAACCAATCCTCACTTTCATGCAGGATCTATTAAATGCTGAAGATAAGTAAATCATTGATAAAGAACTCAAGGATCACTTTCATGAATCTATGGAGAATTAAAGGCAATCATCACATAAGTAGAATTATCATAGTAAAATCATCATGACGAAAGTAAAAATAATCTAATTATTGAGAAATTGAGGGGAATTACAATAATGGAAGAATTACAATAATCCATAGTATCAAAGGATCAGAAATCGAAGAGAAAGGGGAAATCAACTTTACAGCATGTCTGTAATTTGGCTTGAAAACTCACGGTGAATAGTGCAGGCAACCCTTCATTCGTTGATTTCTCACTCGATCGATCTCCTTTCACTTTAAAACTTCTAGGGTATCTTCTCCTCCTACAGTCGAAGCTTTCCTATAAATATCACAGCCTGAGGTGGCCTCCACGCCTCTCGGCACGAGGCCGAGCCCTATGGACGCCCTTTCTGATTTCACCCTCAATTCTTGATAAAATTCGATGATTCCAGTGCTCAAATCTTCTCCTCGATATATAGAACACTCCCCTTTTTATAGTTTTTGAATTGGTACCCTAGATCTTTAGATATTGCATCACAAAAATTAGGCTTTTGAGCAGCTGCGGAAGACTCAGCCAAAAATATAATTACAGCCGTAATTTTGATTGCGGCAGTGCCGTATTTTGGTTCTATGAATTCTGGATCAAAATTACGGTACCCTGAAAATATTGCAGCATTGCTGTAATTTCTTTTGTGTAATTTTGGGCCACAATTACGGTAGTGTAATTTTTATTACGGCACTGCCGTAATTTGGTTCTGTACATTTCTGGGCCAAATTTACGGCCTGTAAAAATCATTACGGCAGTGGTGTATTTCTAGGCAGAAAATTACAGCCCGTAATAAATATTACACCCAAGGTGTAATTTTTAAACTTGCTCCGATTTGTATGGAAATTGACGGGCGGCTTCGTCTCGACGTCTGGAATTCATTCGTGCACTCAAATCTTTCAAAATCCATCAAAATATGGCACTTTTTACCTGAAAATCATCAAAAACAAAAAATGGTGTAGATTTCGCAATATTTTGTTGGGGTATGCCCTTAAGGCTAATGTTTGAGGCCTTGGGATTGTATCAGTATCATGTATAAACTTTATGTTTATAAAGGCAATGGTTGTTATTCAGGTTGTTACATTATCTGCTGCAATATGTATACTTCTGAATAATGTCTCAATGCTGTTCAGCTTGGCTGACATGCAGTATTGTCCTTAGTCGAGATATCTTGGTGAACATGAGACAGCCTTGATATGATTGAGACTAATATGTGTTCTAATCTTATAGGATGCTTTGAGCATGGAATAAGATGTAGACTCATAGGTACATTGGATGTACTGGACAGACCCTACATAGGATGTTCAATTGCTTGTCACAATGTGAATAATCCTTATATGCAAACAAGTGGCATATTTCCTCTGACTTGAGATCACTTGTGTTTCTAAATGATGATTGGCATTGTTTTGAGGTAGTTCAATATCATTTGCAACATAATGGTTATAGTCTATCTTGGATAATGAGCATGAGTCATGTTAGGGCACTAGTGAAAGATATAGGATTGCCGCCTCCTAGTTTGGAGTGTGATGTTCTAATGGGGCCCCCCCTTGGATGAGATGATTGAGAAAGTGTATGGCCATACCCAGATGACTATGTTCATCTGATCTAATCATTCTCATCATATTGGATTTACAGGCTTGACACACTTGTCCAATAAGAACATCCAGTGGCAAAGGAAACATATATGTCAAGTGACTTGGGTTCACACTTGTGCTGTAGTTTGGGTGTAGTCTTGGAAGACTCTTTCCTTTATATCGGGAGACAGTGATGTGTTGCTAGATACCCCTCACTGATCGTGACAACATAAGATATCGTTACCGACATTTAAAGGAAACCCTTAGGGTCGCACAATTTGATGATATGGCTTACTTATGTCAGATCGTGTGGACTGAATTGTTTTGGTTCAGTTTAAATGGATTTAAACTCTGATTGTAAGTGAGATCTGGTCTGATCATGTTTGATTGATTAGGGCTTGAGATCGGTAAGCTTCGATCGAGAGAGTTGATGCTAGATCGGTGAGATCAAGAGCATCAAGAGATGAACGGTTAGATCTTGAACCTTTAGGTTTAATGAGTTATACCAAAGGCTTGGGTTAATTGGTCTTTGAACCAAACCAACTTGAACCGGTTCACATGTGTGACCGCATGGTTCAAAGGGAGAAGAATGAGCGTTCGGTTCACTTGGAGTGAACGCATAACGCATGAACGCATGAAGCTTGCTATTTTTGGAAGGAAGTTCCAAAATAGAAACGTCTCTACGTTCGTGGCTTCATTCTCCACTCTCGCTCGCCTCTTCCAAGTCGCCGCTTGCTCTCTCGTGGAGAAAAGAAAAAGGTAGACGCCAAGAAGAGTTCGACCAAGCCAAGAGAGATCATCTCAATCCCCTTCACGCGACTAGGACTCTTGGAGATCCTTGCTAGCACAAGGAGAAACAAGAAGGAGCTATCTCTCATCCTGTGTGCGGTGCCTTTGGAGAAGAAGCACTCGCATCTTTGCTTCCAAGTCGCCATCCTTGCAATGGCTATGGTATGAATCCTTTTCATCTATGCAATCTTTGAATAAGTTAATCTTATGTTCATACAAACGATCTATGAAGCCCTAGCTTCCTTTGGGAAATTTTGATATGCGCCCCCCTTTAGGGTTTCAGTTCCCCTTCGGTGGGTTCTTTCAATTGGTATCAGAGCAGGTTTTATGTATGTTCATATGATTGCTTTGTGATCCTTAGTTGCGCTTGTATGCATAGATCTAATTTACATGCCGAAAACTACATGATTCATGATTTTCTTGTTGGCGCATGTATGTTGGCGCTTGTTATGTTTTTGTCAAAACAAAATTTCTTGCGCGCATCCATTAGATCTAATGCGCCTACTTTAAAATCTTAGATGGGTTATTAGGGTTGATGTCATCGTCTAGTTAAGATCCAACCAGTCTGATCAGACTATCTGACAGCCTAGATGGGTCGACCAGATGGCACCTGTGCATAGCACGAGGTGGCTATAGGTCGACTGCAGACAGGCGTGTAGCGATGTCTGGTTGAGACAACAAGTGAACGCTCTTGAGTTAGGCCCGGGGTCACACCCGCTTGCCAGAACTCATGAAGGTTGTTCAGCCCTTGCGCATGCATGGTTGACCATTAGGTCGACTCAAGTCAGTTAGGACTTGGTGCATGCAAAGGCAGTGGATCGCACTAGACATGATGAGTGGATCCCTATTAATGTACCGTTGTAAGGTAGTAGGGCACATAAGGAAAATAAAATTAATCCCAATGGGTTTTTGAAACTTTTATTTTCTTATTAAAGGATCACATGTTGATTGTATACCATGATGTGTGTTTATTTAATCTTATGTGGGCTGCCCAAATTTAATGTGTGCTGTGCTGGGGCCTGCGTGCCTGGATTAATTGTAAATTATTTTTATTGTGATCTGCGCATCACATTTTAATTAATTTATACAATGTAATTGACCTGCGTGTCAATCTTGTCTAGATAGATTAAATTGTATTTTAATCAGACAAGAGCACAGAGCACACATGGCAGAGGCGCATGCAGCTTGAGGCTTGACCAGGTGGAAGGTCTAGAGTTCGACTCTAGGATAGGCGCATTTACCTGGTGGGCGCACCTGAGCTGCAGTGGGCGCTTGGGCCCAGGTTGGGCCAGATGGAGTTGCAAAAGACCCATGAAGAGCTCTTGTGAAGACTTAAGTTAAATTAAGGTCTTACTTAGGCTTAATGGGCTTTTACCACATAAGATCATTGTCACATCCCGTTATCTTAACCCCAAACAAGTAACACAAGTCACAAAGGAACAGGATGTTATCACACAGGATCGATGCACATGCTAAGTAAAACCAAGTTCAGGAAAAGTCGATCTAAAAATTTTTCGAGAATCCACACATTGAATCTCCAAAAAACACAAATTCACAAATGTACCTGCCACCACGCAATACTTGCACTAGACATATGCAAGTTAACAGTTATATCAAAACCACATAAAATCCGTAAAATCCATAAATCACGTAAGGGTACCTGCCACCACGCAATACTTGCACTAGACATATGCAAGTTCACAATTATATCAAATCTGATCGCAAAATACGAATCAACTCAAAATTCGAAGCAAAGCCACAATATCGATTTTATAAACTCATGGAACTAACATCAATGACCCAAACACCGAAAACAGGCCAAAGCCCTCGGTGACACAAAAATCAAAATCTCAAAACTGCCACAACCGGCAACACTGGTTCACAAAGTTTAGCCATAACCGACCCCAGTTAACTAAACACAAAAATCTTATACATTGCACCAGCATAGTTGTAGAGAAAATCACAATATCCATAACATACGCTAACTCAGGCAATGCGCCCCTGCTCTACACCTGAAAAGAATGAGGGGTGAGCTACACAGCCCAGTGAGTGGATAGTCTCAATCGACCATCCATAACATACACTCAAAGATACATGCAGATTGTTTTTAAAATCTTTAGCAGAACATTATGTCAACATATAACTAAAACAAAGAACAGAAAACAAAGAACAGAAAACAAAGAACAGAACTCATATAAACAATTAAATGTACAGGCATCACACAAATGTCACCCCAAAGTAACCAAAATTCTAGAACCATACTCTAAACTAACTAAACACACCAACCACTTAGTTGTTGTCCAGCATAAATCAAGAGTGACCACTATGGTCCAACCCGGCTCTGGCCTAAGCACTAGGAGAAGCCTGCAAATCACATGCAACACAAACATGGACAGTGTGTAGACTCAAGAGGTAATCCCCATCCGGTCAAGATGTGATACCTTGATCTACACCACCCCATAACACAAAAATCTAAAAGTCTAAGAGTGATGATATCAAGAGGTGGCCCCTGTCCGACCAAGACATGGCACTTTGCATCAATCACTCGTTCTCCCAAAGGGTTCCTTATCTGGACAACCACTAGACACAACTTATATCTTATTTCACAAAAGTGGACTCCTAAGTGTTAACCAGGCTCTAGGATAGTCATTTTCATCACGATATTCACAACAGGCGGCTGAAACATCAACCTCTCACATATCACAAACACAGGGCTGAAATCTCCAAGCCCTAATCTATCACATATAGACTATCCCCTTGAGTACACAGTTACACTTAGCCTTAGTCCTAACCATCCAATCACATCACATAACATTCGAAACTACATAATCACATAATGTATTGTAGAGTCCTTAGGTTTCATGCTGATAAGTTCGGTTTAGCCTTGCTACGTTATCACCCAAGTTTCTCAAACAAGGATACATGGCCATAAATATATAACATGCTGCACGTAGAGAAATAATCATGGATCCTATAACATTATTAGCATTTATCAGGACATCCATAAAATCAACATTTAACACATAATACTACATGTAGCCCACGGTTTCTACAACATATTATCTACTTAAACTTTAACCTTAGTTAACAAGAATTTCATGCTAAAAAATCACTGACTTAAAACTACTTAAATTCCATTCAAGAAATATTGTAAAATTCATGTTGTAAAGTTTCGGTTTTCATGAAAGATACACCTTGAGTTTCGGTTTTTAACATGGTAAAATTATCAAGAGTTCATGCACACGAATCACTGACTTAAAACTATCTAAATTCCATACAAGAATTATCGTAAAATTCATGTTGCAAGATTTCGGTTTTCATGAAATATACACCTTGAGTTTCGGTTTTTAACATGGTAAAATTATCAAGATTTCAAATCTGTCATCTAGCACAACCAAGTGGATATAATTCAAATAAGACGCCCCACTCACCTCTTATCTTGAACCGTGAACACCAATAAGAAATTCCCTCCACCAAAACTCATCTAAGGGTCTTAATGTTCTTAGGTTGACGCCACCAAAGGAAGAGAAAACTCCACCAAGCACCAAGGAACGCCGGCCAAGGGAAGAAGGAAGAAGAAGAATTTCGTCCAAGCCTCCAAGGAATCGCCAAAGTTCGTCCAAGCCTTCAAAGAAATCGCCAAAGTTCGTCCAAGCCTTCAAGAAATCGCCAACTTCTTTGCCCTAGCCGTCCGCCCCCCTTTGGATTTTCAGTTTTTAAATTTTTAAACCCGCTAACTAATTAATTCGAATAGGGTTTATGAATTAACCCACTTACTGATTAATTCAAATTTTAAACCCAAGATCCATCTAACTTAAGTGTAAACCCAATAACCCATAATTAATTTTTCACTTAAGCGAAAATCCAATAAGGATTTAATTAACATCCAATAAGCTCTAATTAATTAATTACTAGAGTCAAAATCCAATAAGACTTAAATTAATATCCACTAACCCTTTGTCACTAATTTATAACTAACCCCTTAAGGTTTTTAGGGATAAAATTCTCCCCCATCCTAAGGTTGACGAAAACAAAACATAGGAAAAAATATCACAGCCAAATGATTTTATTTAAATCAAGAATAAAATATCACAGTCAAAGATTTAAATCAAGAATAATACTTACAAGGACTTAAGATCCTTGGATCTTACAATCATCATGCTTTCTTTTATTGTTTTAAAAGAATAATTAGAACTGCATGATTTAATCTTCAGCTATCACCATAGGGTTTGATTGATAGTAAGAAGATAAAAGGACCGTTAAAATCCAACGTTAAAATATCAAGCACGTAAGCCTTCTAACGCGAAACCTCACTGTTCTGACTATCGTTGGGGCCGTGTTGTACCCACTCAGTGGGCACGCCCATCTATCTTCAGACGGTGTGTGATTACACCTGCGTGTTACAGAGAAGGGATTTATCGCTTCTCGTTGCTCAGCATAGCACGTGGTGGTCCAGGGAGTAGGTCGAGTCAGCTTGACCATGTAGGCTACATATGTGGCGCATATGGTAGTTATATGGAGGCAGCCATCTGCGGGATCAGAGACTGTGTTGTACCAACTCAGTTGGCACAGTCTGCTGGATTGCCCGGATGAAGGGGAATCGCACGGGTTGGCGATTGGCAGGGATTGCCTACCAGAGACTAGTGCTTGTACTCTTTGTGCATCTTATCTCGCCTGAGCGGGACGCGGAGACCAGGTATGAAATCTGGATCCCATCTCACTAAAAGACTTTTACTCTTTCGGACTGTTTTATTGGATTTTTCAGTCAGATAAAATAGTGAGAAAAGAATCTTTCTTAAAGTCCTGGATTGATTCTAAACATTGATACTGACCTTGCTGTTCTTGCATTGTTGTAGATTCCTGCAGCAACGAACACCATGAATTTCAATGTGCGATCCCTACTGGAAAGGGAGAAGTTTGCGGGGCCAAACTTCTCAGACTGGTACGGACACCTTAAGATTGTTCTTAAGGCTAAGAGGAAACTGTATGTCCTCGAGACGGCTATACCGCCTCAACCAGCTCCGAACGCCGCAAGGGCAGTTCGGGATGCTTATGAGAAGCATGTCAATGATAGCATTGATGTCGCTTGCCTGATGCTTCCGTCTATGACGCCAGAGCTTCAGCGTCAGCATGAGGACTTATCTGCTATAGAAATTATAGCAAACCTCAAGATGCTGTATGCTGCATAGGCTAGGACTGAACGCTACAATTTGACTAAGCTTTTCTTTCAGAGCAAACTGGCTGAAGGGAGTCCAGTGGGAGCTCACGTACTCAAGATGATTGGGTACAAGGAGGCTCTAGAGAAACTGGGACATACCATCAATCAGGAGCTTGCTGTAGACATTATCCTGCAGTCTCTTCCGGCATCTTTCGATCCGTTCATCATTAATTTTAATATGAACAAGATCGACTGTACCCCGGCAGAGTTGCTGAATATGCTCTTGACTACAGAGTTGACTCTAAAGGGAAAGCCTTCATCCTCTGTCTTGCTAATTCCTTCAAGGAACAAGAAGAAGGGGAAGAAGGGCAAAGCCCCTATTAAGAGCTACAGCAAGGCTCTGAAATAAAAGGTTAAGCGGTCGAAGGAATACAGATGTTTCCATTGTGGCCAGCTCGGTCACTGGAAAAAGGACTGTAAAGCGCTCCAAGGAGATAAGAAGGGAAGCAATCCTTTCGCTTCTGGCTCAGGTATTTTTGTGACTGAAGTCATGATATCTTCTTCTTCTATTTCATGGGTGTTGGACACTGCATGTGGAGTTCACATTTGTTCAAATGTACAGGAACTCAAGAGAAGAAGACAGGTGGGACAGCATGAGGTGGACCTACGAGTAGGAAACGGGGAACGGGTTGCTGCTGTTGCTGTAGGCGTTTATTACATCTCTTTACCATCTGGACTTGTATTGGAACTGGACAATTGTTATTTTGTACCAAGCATAACGAAAAATATTATCTCTATTCCTGCTCTTGTCAGGAAAGGGTTTTCATTTGAATGCAATATTTCAAAGTGTATTATTTCTTTTGATAATATTGTTTATGCTACTGGGTCGATTAACAATGGGTTATTCATGTTGGACATGGAATGTTCTATACAACAAATTGATAACAAGAAAGCCAAGTATGCTGATAACAGCACCTTGCTATGGCATAGTCGTTTAGGCCATATTAACAAGAAGCGCATTAAGCGGTTGCATGATCATGGACTGCTGGGATCATTCTCCTATGAGGAGCTTGATACATGCAAAGCTTGTTTAATGGGTAAAATGATGAAAGCTCCTTTTTCTAATAAAGGTCAAAGGGCTTCAGGTTTACTTGACCTCATTCACAGTGATGTGTGTGGGCCATTTAGTAAACATGCCAGAGGTGGCTATTCGTACTTCATTACCTTTACTGATGATTTCAGTAGGTATGGTTATGTCTATCTAATGAGACATAAAAGTGAATCTTTTGACAAGTTCAAAGAGTTCAAAAATGAAGTACAGAATCAGCTAGGCCAAAATATCAAGGCACTTCGTTCAGATCAAGGTGGAGAATACTTGAGTCGAGAGTTTACTGACTATCTGAAGGAGTGTGGGATTATCTCACAGCTCACTCCGCCAGGACCACCGCAATGGAATGGTGTGTCCGAGAGGAGAAATAGAACCTTACTTGATATGGTTCGTTCTATGATGAGTCAGGCTACTCTACCTTACTCCTTTTGGGGATTTGCACTGGAAACAGCTGCAAAGGTACTAAACCGAGTGCCATCCAAGGCAGTTTCAAAAACTCCATATGAGTTATGGTATGGGAAACAGCCGAGCTTGACATTTATTAAGATCTGGGGTAGCGAGGCTTATGTCAAAAAGCTCACCTCTGGGAAACTGGAGAGCAGATCTGACAAATGTATCTTTGTCGGTTACCCTAAGGAAACTAAGGGTTATTATTTCTACGATCCCAAAGAGAACAAAGTATTTGTTGCTCGGACGGCTATTTTTCTTGAGAAGGAATTACTTCTGCAAGAAGCCAGTGGGAGAGAAATAAAGCTGGATGAGAATCCAGAAGAAGGACAAAGTAGTCAAGCACAGTTGGATGAGCCTGAGCCAGTAGATCAGGTTACTGAACCACCTGAGGCTCAGATATCACGGGAACCGCGAAGATCGGGAAGGATCCGTCGACAGCCTGAGCGCTATGACGGAGCTACATCATAAATGATGAACCCCTCACTTATGCGGATGCGGTCAGTGGACCGGAATCAGCGAGATGGCTTAAAGCTATGCGAGCCGAGATGGACTCCATGTCAGATAACCAAGTCTGGGATTTGGTTGATCCGCCTCCGGGAGTAATCCCTATAGGTTGTAAATGGATCTTCAAAAAGAAGATTGACATGGATGGTAACGTGGTTACCTATAAAGGCAGGCTAGTTGCGAAAGGTTTCAAACAAATCTACGGGATAGATTATGATGAAACTTTCTCGCCTGTAGCTATGTTCAAGTCTATTCGGATTATTCTTGCGATAGCAGCATATTATGATTATGAGATTTGGCAAATGGATGTGAAGACCGCTTTCCTTAATGGAAAACTAGACGAGGATGTGTATATGACACAACCTGAAGGTTTCATTAATCCATCAGATCGTCATAAAATATGCAAGTTAAAGAAGTCCATTTATGGACTTAAGCAAGCATCAAGAAGCTGGAATATTCGTTTTGATGAATCGATCTGTGAGTTTGGTTTCATCAAGAATGAAGATGACCCGTGTGTATATAAGAGGTTTAGTGGGAGCGTGATTACTTTCCTAGTCCTCTACGTCGATGATATCTTAATCATTGGAAACGATATTCCTGAACTACATGCAGTCAAAGCATGGTTAAGAAAATGTTTCCAGATGAAAGATTTAGGAGAAGCAGCCTATGTATTAGGTGTGAAGATCTACAGAGATAGATCTAAGAGGCTTCTCGGGCTGTGCCAGAGTACTTACATCGATAAAGTCCTGGAGAGATTTCATTTAGAAAATTCTAAAAGAGGATATCTTCCAGTCAGACATGGTCTGAATCTTTCAAAGAGTCGGTGCCCACAAACACAGACTGAGAAAGATGAAATGGACAATACGCCTTATGCTTCGGCTATTGGGTCCATTATGTATGCGATGTTGTGTACTCGCCCAGACGTCGCTTACGGGTTAAGCGTGACCAGTCGTTTCCAAAGTAATCCAGGTCAGGCGCACTTGATTGCGGTCAAGAACATTTTGAAATATCTTCGGAGGACCAAAGATATGTTCTTGATATATGGAGGTCAGGAAGAACTCAGTATTGAAGGATATACTGACGCTTCGTTCCAATCTGACCAGGATGATTTTCGATCGCAATCAGGCTACGTTTTTAGCCTGAATGGAGGTGCAGTGGTGTGGAAAAGTTTCAAACAATCTATAGTTGCTGATTCCACAACAGAAGCCGAGTATGTTGCAGCCTCGGAAGCATCTAAGGAGGCAGTGTGGATTCGTAAGTTCGTTCAGGAACTTGGTGTTGTTCCTTCGAGTGCAGATCCATTGGTTATCTTCTGTGATAACACTGGAGCAATAGCACAAGCAAAGGAACCACGGTGACACCAGAAGTCCAAGCACATACAGAGAAGGTTTCACTTGATCCGGGAGATCATTGATCATGGCGAGATCAAAGTCTGCAAGGTTCATACAGACGACAATCTGGCTGACCCACTTACAAAGCCTCTGGCGCAGCAGAAGCATGAGAAGCACTGTAATAATATGGGTTTGAGATTTCTCAACCATTAGATTAAGTGCAAGTGGGAGATTGTTGGGGTATGCCCTTAAGGCTAATGTTTGAGGCCTTGGGATTGTATCAGTATCATATATAAACTTTATGTTTATAAAGGCAATGGTTGTTATTCAGGTTGTTACATTATCTGCTGTAATATGTATACTTCTGAATAATGTCTCAATGCTGTTTAGCTTGGCTGACATGCAGTATTGTCCTTAGTCGAGATATCTTGGTGAACATGAGACAGCCTTGATATGATTGAGACTAATATGTGTTCTAATCTTATAGGATGCTTTGAGGATGGAATAAGATGTAGACTCATAGGTACATTGGATGTACTGGACAGACCCTACATAGGATGTTCAATTGCTTGTCACAATATGAATAATCCTTATATGCAAACAAGTGGCATATTTCCTCTGACTTGAGATCACTTGTGTTTCTAAATGATGATTGGCATTGTTTTGAGGTAGTTCAATATCATTTGCAACATAATGGTTATAGTCTATCTTGGATAATGAGCATGAGTCATGTTAGGGCACTAGTGAAAGATATAGGATTGCCGCCTACTAGTTTGGAGTGTGATGTTCTAATGGGGCCCCCCCTTGCATGAGATGATTGAGAAAGTGTATGGCCATACCCAGATGACTATGTTCATCTGATCTAATCATTCTCATCATATTGGATTTACAGGCTTGACACACTTGTCCAATAAGAACATCCAGTGGCAAAGGAAACATATATGTCAAGTGACTTGGGTTCACACTTGTGCTGTGGTTTGGGTGTAGTCTTGGAAGACTCTTTCCTTTATATCGGGAGACAGTGATGTGTTGCTAGATACCCCTCACTGATCGTGATAACATAAGTTATCGTTACCGACATTTAAAGGAAACCCTTAAGGTCGCACAATTTGATGATATGGCTTACTTATGTCAGATCGTGTGGACTGAATTGTTTTGGTTCAGTTTAAAGGGATTTAAACTCTGATTGTAAGTGAGATCTGGTCTGATCATGTTTGATTGATTAGGGCTTGAGATCGGTAAGCTTCGATCGAGAGAGTTGATGCTAGATCGGTGAGATCAAGAGCATTAAGAGATGAACGGTTAGATCTTGAACCTTTAGGTTTAATGAGTTATACCAAAGGCTTGGGTTAATTGGTCTTTGAACCAAACCAACTTGAACCGATTCACATGTGTGACCGCATGGTTCAAAGGGAGAAGAATGAGAGTTCGGTTCACTTGGAGTGAACGCATAACGCATGAACGCATGAAGCTTGCTATTTTTGGAAGGAAGTTCCAAAATAGAAATGTCTCTACGTTCGTGGCTTCATTCTCCACTCTCGCTCGCCTCTTCCAAGTCGCCGCTTGCTCTCTCGTGGAGAAAAGAAAAAGGTAGACGCCAAGAAGAGTTCGACCAAGCCAAGAGAGATCATCTCAATCCCCTTCACGCGACTAGGACTCTTGGAGATCCTTGCTAGCACAAGGAGAAACAAGAAGGAGCTATCTCTCATCTTGTGTGCGGTGCCTTTGGAGAAGAAGCACTCGCATCTTTGCTTCCAAGTCGCCATCCTTGCAATGGCTATGGTATGAATCCTTTTCATCTATGCAATCTTTGAATAAGTTGATCTTATGTTCATACAAACGATCTATGAAGCCCTAGCTTCCTTTGGGAAATTTTGATATGCGCCCCCCTTTAGGGTTTCAGTTCCCCGTCGGTGGGTTCTTTCATATTTAACAAATAAGGCTTAAAAAGAAGCCAAAGAGTATGAATATGACACAAAAAGACCAATGAAATAACACAAAATATACTATGAATTTTGGTGTCATCATGCGCTAAAGACCTTCCAAAGAAGTTCTTCTGGCCATATCAATCCCAAGACTTGCCATAGATGTAAGCATATATCCAAGGATCAAAGGGGAGGCGCCAAAAGCTTCCATATGAAGCACATTGTGCCACCCACACCCCATTATGCCCTTAGGTGCCAATGGGGTTGGGTTTCTCCCCATTATACCCTTTTAGCCCATTATCTCTTCATGACAATTTGTTATTGGGCCTCATTGGGTAATGAGCTAGCCCAAACTTCATTGCACAAGTTGATTAAGCCATTGGATCCAATCCAATGCAACCCTAACTCAAATTTGACCAACAATGGTCAATTTTGGGTCAAACTACCAAAAATGAAGTTTGGCTCTAATAACTATCTTCTATCTCATCAGGCCCATTGGCGCTGATGAAATCTCCCAAATAGATCTGAGCTATCCAATAACTCAATTATAAGGCTTCTTGATCAATATGAGACCTCAAGTATCAAGGTGTGCAACCCTATAGGTTCTTCTGACAATGGTAGTGATGAACTAAAGTTATCACAAGCAGTGAGTGGCACCTAGCAGTGCATCGCTGCTACCCAAGTTATCATAATGAATATCGACATTGACATCCCCATCATCGCAACTAGGTACAGGTGCATTATAGTCTTTTTGCCAAACTGATATCCGATTGGACAAGTGTATCACCACTTGTTTTTACCCAATCTTATGGTCATGACTAAATCATATTCTCACTTGGGTATGGCCATACACTTTCAGTCATAGAACCATAGGGGGCGCCATGGATATGAAACTTCTCTTAGGAAGGGGTAAATTCTTTGTCTGTACATTGACCTTCTCATATGGGTCGTGACATACTCAATGACAACCGTTATGACCTCCCAACTACGGTGAGCTGTTAGGTTGTATCAAAGTATGTTCCTAACCATATAGAAGAGTCAATGACCTCAAGTCAATGGATCAATGCATCTCCTGTCACTTGTGAGGCTAACTCATGACACTAAGTCATTGTCTCACAGCAGGTCGGTCTAGTATATCCACCACTAGTATACCCACATGTCTGCGTTAGCACCTCGTGCCTATCCAACCCATGTACTAGTCTCACAAGTACCATAAGTGTCCCATATCCACTAAGGTACATTGACTAGGTACTAGAGTTTGAGCATAGATCCAATCTGTCTCCATGGACATTATCATGCAAGTACATAATCGCAGATGTAAACAAAGCATAATAATGATAATGCCAGAATGATATATAAGAAATATCAATGTCAAGTAGTACAAAGACAGACTAAAACTAGGTCTTAGGGCATAAACACCAACAATCTCCCACTGGCACTTAGACCTAGAGGTTGAGGAACCTCAACTCCATATCCCTCGTATGACCTTCATGCTTCTGCTGCACCTGAGCCTTGGTCAGTGGGTCTGCTAGATTGTTCGCTGTGTCAACTCTGCTAATCTTGACATCACCTTGGTCAATGATCTCTCTGATTAGGTGAAATCTCCTGAGTATGTGTTTGGACCTTTTATAAGACCGTGGTTCCTTTGCCTGTGCAATAGCCTCATTGTTGTCACAATAGAGCTCAATGGGATCCACAGTAATTGAAACCACCTAAAGCTTAGATATGAACTTCCTTATCCAAACGACTTCTTTGGCTACCTCAGAAGCGGCGATATACTCAGTCTCGGTTGTAGAATTAACTATATTGGATTGTTTGAAGCTTTTCCAGCAAATAGCGCCTCCATTCATCTTGAACACATAGTCTGCCTACGATCTGAAGTCATCAGGGTCAGACTGGAAGAAGACTTGCGGCTTCAAGGTGGAAGAGGTTGCACCAATTGAATCCTTGCTCTCGCCCCTCAAGTTGCTCACGCCAATTCAATTAATCATCCATCCTAGCTCTCGCATATACAAGTGTATATATGGAGCAAGGGGTGGCAAGGCAAGGGTGTGGGTGCAACTCATGAAGGGATAAGTCGGCTAGGGTAAAGGGGGGGGGGGGTGGGCGGCTAGGGTTTGAAGTAAGGAAAGATTCCATGGAATTTCCATAAACCCCTAACCTTCTTCCATATGCGCCTATGACTTACCATATAAGTCTCTAAGGCCATATGCACCCCTACCCTTGCCATAGAGGCAAGGTTACCATCCAAGGTAGAAGGGCAAGGCGTCAAAACCTTCCAAAGATACAATAGGCGCCCACTCCCCATTATGCCCTTAGGCACCAATGGGAGGAGATTTCTCCCCATTATACCCTTATGGGCTCTTATCTCTTCATGACAACTTGTTATTGGGCCTCATTGGGTAATGAGCTAGCCCAAACTTCATTGCACAAGTTGATTAAGCTATTAGATCCAATCCAATGCAACCCTAACTCAAATATGACCAACCATGGTCAATTTTGGGTCAACCTGCCAAAAATAAAGTTTAGCTCCAATAACTCTCTTCCATCTCATCAGTCTCATTGGCGCTGATGAAATCTCCCATATAGATCTGAGTTATCCAGTAACTCAATCATAAGGCTTCTCGATCAATACGAGAACTCGAGTATCAAGGTGTGCAACCCTATAGGTGTTAGGGAATACCGGGTGTAATTTAAAATTTTTGCAGTCCCAGGACGCAGCGGAATAATCATTACACCCGAAACATATTCCAGTCACAAGGATCCATGTGAGAGAGAAGACACAAGGATGTGTTAGAGATGTACCTCTTTTGCTTGTCTAGTTGCCGAAGCCATGTTGAAGATGATCAAGTGCTCGCCCTCTACAAGTATCCACGCGTCGACTCCTTGATCGTTGCTCCCTTCCACGCTTGGTGCTAGCCTCGGGAAGAGAATCAAGCCTTCACCTCACTTGCGCCACCTTCAAGAGAACTTGCGCCAAGGAGGGGATAGGGAAGATGCCGCCAAGGACTTCCCTCTTCTTCTTTGCTTGCGCCACCTCCAAGGTGCGCCTATGGCCAAGGAACGATGAGGGCTTGTGGCAAGAAGACACCACCAAGCACAAAGAATCCTTGCACCAAAGAAGAGAGGAAGAGGAAGAACTTGCAGCTCCAAGGAAGAAGATTGCGCTCCTTGATGAAGAAGGAGAGCTCCAAGCTCTCAAGTTGTCGCCACCTTAAGCCTCCACGCCTCCTTGTGTATGAGACCTCACGTCTTCAAGGAAGGAAAAACAAGAGGGGGCGACAAGGGGTCCTATAAATAGGACTAGAGGCGGTTTGGGCAAGGGCTAGGATCATGCCAAGTGTATGGCTAGGATGAGGTGTCTTGAGGCAAGGAAAGTCTCCAAGACTTTACCATAAACCTCATTCAACCTATCCATAAATGTCCAAGCACTATATCAGCCCAAGACATTCCTCAAATGCATTCTTACCATCAAAGGAGAAGTGAAGAAACCCCTTTCAAGAGGGGGGCCAAAACTTGTAGAAAACCCCTTTCAAGAGGGAAGCCGAAACCCTGATTGTGGCGCACATATAGAGTTTTGCAAGCGGAAGATAGGGCTTCATGGGATCGCAATCATAAAAGCATATGATCAACTTGTATAAGAGGAATAGATCTAAAAGATCATACCAATGCCATCGATTTGATGATGCCTTGGAAGCAAAGGTTCAAGTGCTCCTTCTCCAAAGGTGACGCACACAACCGATGACGATAGCTTGCTCTTTGAGTCCTTTGTGCTAGCAAAAGCACTTCAAAGAATCCTTGTCGCGTGAGGGTGTTTCGAGATGAAGCTTGGCGAGTGTAACCTTCTTCTTCTCCTTCTCGTCCGAATCCTTTCGCCCCCAAAGAGGAACGTTGAGAAGAGAAGAGTGAAGTCGAGCGTTCAAAACGCTTTTGCGTTAAGGTGAAGTCGCCTTCATTACATTCCATAAATGGAAGATATGAAGCCATGCGCCACAACCAAACCAAAAACGCCTAACGCCTTGAACCAAGCGTTCACCCTTTGTGAACCGGTTCAAGCAACTTTAATCCACTTCAATTTGGTTCACTTTGAACCAGCCCAAGCCATGGTCTAGATCTCACTTTGAACCAAAGGGTTCAAGATCTAACCGTTCATCTCTTGATGCTCTTGATCTCACCGATCTAGCATCAACTCTCTCGATCGAAGCTTACCGATCTCAAGCCCCAATCAATCAAACATGATCAGACCAGATCTCACTTACAATCAGAGTCTCTATCCCTTTAAACTGAACCTAAACAATTCAGTCCACACGATCTGACTTAAGTAAGCCATATCACCAAATTGTGCGACCCTGAGGGTTTCCTTTAAATGTCGGTAACGATAACTCACGTTATCACGATCAGTGAGGGGTATCTAGCAACACATCACTGTCTCCCGATATAAAGGAAAGAGTCTTCCAAGACTTCACCCAAACCACAGCACAAGCGTGAATCAACTCACTAGGCATTACATGTTTCCTTTGCCACTAGATGTTCTTATTGGACAAGCCTGTCAAGCTTGTAACTCCAATATGATGAGCATGATTAGATCAGATGAGCATAGTCACCTGGGTATGGCCATACACTTTCTCAATCATCTCATCTAGGGGGCCCCTATAGAACACCACACTCCTTCAACAAGGAGACGGCAATCCTCTATCTATCACTAGTGCCCTAACCTGACTCATGATCATTATCCAAGATAGTCTATAACCATTATGTTTCAAATGATATTGAACTACCTCAAAACAATGACAATCATCATTTAGAAACACAAGTGATCTCAAGTCAGAGGACATGTGCCACTTGTTGCAATCAAGGATCATTCACATTGTGACAAGCAATTGAATATCCTAGTAGGGTCTGTCCAGTACATCCAATGTACCCATGAGTCTACATCTTATTCAAAGCTCGAAGCATCCTATAAGATTAGAATACATATTAGTCTCAATCATATCAAGGCTGTCTCATGTTCACCAAGATATATCGACTAAGGACATTTAGCATGTCAGCCTAGCTGAACAGCTTTGAGACATTATTCAGTAGTACACTTATTACAGCAGACAAGGTAACAACCTGAATAATAACCATGCCTTTATAAACACAAGAGTTTATTACATGATACTGATACAATCCCAAGGCCTCAAACATTAGCCTTAAGGGCATACCCCAACAATCTCCCACTTGCACTTAATCTAATGGTTGAGAAATCTCAAACCCATGTTATTACAGTGCTTCTCATGCTTCTGCTGCGCCAGAGGCTTGGTAAGCGGGTCAGCCAGATTGTCGTCTGTATGAACCTTGCATATTTTGATCTCGCCACGATCTATGATCTCCCGGATCAAGTGAAACCGTCTCTGTATGTGCTTGGACTTCTGGTGCGACCGTGGTTCCTTTGCTTGTGCGATGGCTCCAGTGTTATCACAGAAGATAATCAAAGGATCGACACTCGAAGGAACAACACCAAGTTCTCTCACGAACTTACGAATCCACACTGCCTCCTTGGATGCTTCCGAGGCTGCAACATACTCGGCTTCTGTTGTGGAATCAGCAACAGTTGACTGTTTGAAACTCTTCCACACCACTGCTCCACCATTCAAGCTAAAAACATAGCCTGATTGTGATCGGAAATCATCCTGGTCCGACTGGAACGAAGCGTCAGTATATCCTTCTATACTGAGTTCTTCCTGACCACCATATATCAAGAACATATCTTTGGTCCTCCGCAGATATTTTAAGATGTTCTTGACTGCAATCTAGTGTGCCTGTCCTGGATTACTTTGGAAACGACTGGTCACGCTTAACCCGTAAGCGACGTCTGGGTGAGTACACAACATCGCATACATAATGGACCCAATAGCCGAAGCATAAGGCGTATTGTCCATTTCATCTTTCTCAGTCTGTGTTTGTGGACACTGACTCTTCGAAAGATTCAGACCATGTCTGACTGGAAGATATCCCCTTTTAGATTTTACTAAATGGAATCTTTCCAGGACCTTATCGATGTAAGTACTCTGGCACAGCCCGAGAAGCCTCTTAGATCTATCCCTGTAGATCTTCACACCTAATACATAGGCTGCTTCTCCTAAATCTTTCATCTGGAAACATTTCCTTAGCCATGCCTTAACCGCATGCATTTCTGGAATATCGTTTCCAATGATCAAGATATCATCGACGTAGAGGACTAGGAAAGTAATCACGCTCCCACTAAACCTCTTATATACACACGGGTCATCTTCGTTCTTGATGAAACCAAACTCAGAGATTGATTCATCAAAACGAATATTCCAGCTTCTAGATGCTTGTTTCAGTCCATAAATGGACTTCTTTAGTTTGCATATTTTTATGACGATCTGATGGATTAGTGAAACCTTCAGGTTGTGTCATATACACATCCTCATCCAGATTTCCATTAAGGAAAGCTGTTTTCACATCCATCTGCCAAATCTCATAATCATAATATGCAGCTATCGCGAAAAGAATCCGAATAGACTTAAACATGGCTACAGGAGAGAAAGTTTCATCATAATCTATTCCGTAGATTTGTTTGAAACCTTTCGCAACTAGCCTGCCTTTATAGGTAACCACGTTACCATCCATGTCAATCTTCTTCTTGAAGATCCATTTACAGCCTATAGGGATTACTCCCGGAGGCGGATCAACCAAATCCCAGACTTGGTTATCTGACATGGAGTCCATCTCGGCTCGCATAGCTTCAAGCCATCTAGCTGACTCCGGTCCACTGACCGCATCCGCATAAGTGAGGGGTTCATCATTCTCAATGATGTAGACTCCGTCATAGCGCTCAGGCTGACGACGGATCCTTCCCGATCTTCGCGGTTCCCGTGATATCTGAGCCTCAGGTTGTTCAGTAACCTGTTCTGCCGGCTCAGGCTCATCCAACTGTGCTTGACTACTTTGTCCTTCCTCTGGATTCTCATCCAGCTTTATTTCTCTCCCACTGGCCTCTTGCAGAAGAAACTCCTTCTCAAGAAATATGGCCGTCCGAGCAACAAATACTTTGTTCTCTTTGGGATCGTAGAAATAATAACCCTTAGTTTCCTTAGGGTAACCGACAAAGATACATTTCTCAGATCTGCTCTCTAGTTTCCCAGAGGCGAGCTTTTTGACATAAGCCTTGCAACCCCAGATCCTGATAAATGTCAAGCTCGGCTGTTTCCCATACCATAATTCATATGGCGTCTTTGAAACGGCCTTGGATGGCACTTGGTTTAGTACCTTTGCAGCTGTTTCCAGTGCAAATCCCCAAAAGGAATATGGAAGAGTGGCCTGACTCATCATAGAACGAACCATATCAAGTAACGTTCTATTTCTCCTCTCGGACACACCATTCCATTGCGGTGTTCCTGGCGGAGTGAGCTGTGAGATAATCCCACACTCCTTCAGATAGTCAGTAAACGCATGACTCAGGTATTCTCCACCTCGATCAGAATGAAGTGCCTTGATATTTCGGCCTAGCTGATTCTGTACTTCATTCTTGAACTCTTTGAACTTGTTAAAGGATTCACTCTTATGTCTCATTAGATAGACATAACCATATCTACTGAAATCATCAGTAAATGTAATGAAGTACTTATAGCCACCTCTGGCATGTTTACTAAATGGCCCACACACATCACTGTGTATAAGGTCAAGTAAACCTGAAGCCCTTTGACCTTTGTTAGGAAAAGGTGACTTCGTCATTTTACCCATTAAACAAGCTTTGCATGTATCAATCTCCTCATAGGAGAATGATCCCAGCAGTCCATGATCATGCAACCGCTTAATGCGCTTCTTGTTAATATGGCCTAAACGACTATGCCATAACAAGGTGCTGTCTTCAGCATACTTGGCTTTCTTATTATCAATGTTTTGTATAGAATATTCCATGTCCAACATGAATAACCCATTGTTAATTGAACCAGTTGCATAAACAATATTATCTAAAGATAAAACACACTTTGAAATATTGCATTCAAAGGCAAATCCTTTCCTGACAAGAGCAGGAATAGAGATAATATTCTTGGTTATACTGGGTACAAAATAACAATTGTTTAATTCCAATACAATGCCAGATGGTAAAGAAATGAAATAGTCTCCTACAGCAACAGCAGCAACCCGTGCCCCGTTTCCAACGCGTAGGTCTACCTCATGCTGTCCCACCTGCCTTCTTCTCTTGAGTTCCTGTACATTTGAACAAATGTGAACTCCACATGCAGTGTCCAACACCCATGAAATAGAAGAAGAAGATAACATGACCTCAGTCACATATATACCTGAGCCAGAAGCGATGCTTCCCCTCTTATCTCCTTGGAGCGCTTTACAGTCCTTTTTCCAGTGACCCAGCTGGCCACAGTGGAAACACCTGTTGTCCTTCGCCCGCTTAACCTTTTGTTTCAGAGCCTTACTGTAGTTCTTGACAGGGGCCTTGCCCTTCTTCCCCTTCTTCTTGTTCCTGGAAGGAACCATTAAGACAGAGGTTGAAGGCTTTCCCTTCAGAGTCTCCTCAGTTGTCAAGAGCATATTCAGCAGCTCTGCCGGAGTACAATCGATTTTGTTCATATTAAAGTTAATGATGAACGCATCGAAAGAAGGCAGAAGAGACTGCAGAATAATATCTACAGCAAGCTCCTGGTTGATGGTATGCCCCAGTTTCTCCAGAGCCTCCTTGTGCCCAATCATCTTGAGCACGTGAGCTCCCACTGGGCTCCCTTCAGCCAGTTTGCTCTGAAAGAAAAGCTTTGTCAGATTATAGCGTTCTGTCCTCGCCTGTGCAGCATACAGCATCTTGAGGTTCGCTATAATTTCTATAGCCGACATATCCTCATGCTGACGCTGCAGCGGTGGCGTCATAGACGCTAGCATCAGGCAAGCGACATCAATGCTATCATTGATGTGCTTTTCATAAGCATCACGAACCGCCCTTGCGGCGTTCGCAGCGGGTTGAGGCGGCACAGCCGTCTCGAGGACATACAGTTTCCTCTCTGCCTTAAGAACGATCTTAAGGTGTCCGAACCAGTCTGAGAAGTTTGGCCCAGCAAACTTCTCCCTTTCCAGTAGGGATCGCACATTGAAGCTCATGGTGTTCGTTGCTGCAGGAATCTACAACAATGCAAGAACAGCAAGGTCAGTATCAATGTCTAGAATCAATCCAGGACTTAAGAAAGATTCTTTTCTCACTATTTTGTCTGACTGAAAAATCCAGTAAACAGTCCGAAAGAGTAACACTCTTTTAGTGAGATGGGATCCAGATTTCATACTTGGTCTCCGCGTCCCGCTCAGGCGAGATAAGATGCACAGAGATGACAAGCACTAATTTCTGGTAGGCTGTACCAGCCAATCGCCAACCCGTGCGATTCCCCTTCATCTGGGCAATCCAGCAGACTGCGCCAACTGAGTTGGTACAACACAGTCTCTGATCCCACAGATGGCTGCCTCCATGTGCTACCATATGCGCCACATATGTAGCCTACATGGTCAAGCTGACCTGACCTACTCCCTGGACCACCACGTGCTATGCTGAGCAACGAGAAGGGATAAATCCCTACTCTGTAGCACGCAGGTGAAATCCCGCACCGTCTGAAGATAGATGGACGTGCCCACTGAGTGGGTACAACACGGCTCCAACGATATTCAGAACAGTGAGGTTTCGCGTCAGAAGGCTTACGAGCTTGATATGTTAGCGTTGGATTTTAACGGTCTTTTAACTTCTTAACTATCATACAAACCCTATGGTGATAGCAGAAGATAAACTCATGCAGTTCTAATTATATATGGAATAAAAAGAAAGCATGGATCTTATGTGGTAAAAGCCCATAGAGCCTAAGTAAGACCTTAACCTAATTTTAAGTCTTCACTAGCTCTTCTTGGGTCTTTTGCCTTTCATCTGGTCCAACCCAGGGCCCTAGCGCCAAGAGCACCTCAGGTGCGCCACCAGCTGAATGCCCCTCTTGGATGTGTGCCTTTGTGCTCTTGTCTAATCAAAATACATTTTGATCTATCTAGACAAGGTTGACTCGCAGGTCAACTACACATTATAAATGAATTAAAAAATTGTGATTTGCAGATCACAAAATAATAATTTACCAGGCTCGCAGGCCCCAGCACAGCACACATTAAAAGGGCAACCCACATAAGATTAAATAAACAAGCACATGGCATCAAATCAACATGTGATCCATTTAACAAGAAAATAAAATTTTGAAAACCCCATTGGCATCAATTTTAATTTTCTTATGAGCCCTACAACCTTACAATGGTCCATTGATAGGGATCCACTCATCCATCTAGTCAGATCCTGTGTCCCTTGCATGCACCAAGTCCTAACTGACTCGCGTTGACCTAATGGTCAACCATGCATGCGCCAAGGGCTGAACAACCCTCATGAGTTCTGGCAAGCGGGTGTGACCCCGGGCCTAACTCATGTGTTCTTACTGGTTGTCTCAACCAGACCTCGCTACACGCCTAAGATGCAATCGACCTATGGCCACCTTGTGCTTGCGCACAGGTGCCATCTGGTCGATCCATCTAGGCTGTCAGATGGTCTGATCAGACTATTGGATCCAACATAGAGGTGACTTCAACCCCATCAACCCATCTAAGGGTTTATTGTAGGCGCCACTTAGATCTAGTGAGGCGCACAAGTGATTAAGTTTTTAAGAAAACCTACATCATTCAACATGCGCCCTCCTTCATCATATATGCGTGCGCAAGGGAGTAAAAACATACACCATGTATTTTTCACTACTAAACATGAGATGCGCAAGATGCTAACTACTAGATCTACTAGTTAAACACAAACAAGGATCACAAATCAACAAGCAATCATATGATTCTACATACAACCGCATGCTCTGATACCAATTGAAGAAACCCCTTTCAAGAGGGGGGGCCGAAACTTGTAGAAAACCCCTTTCAAGAGGGAAGCCGAAACCCTGATTGTGGCGCACATATAGAGTTTTGCAAGCGGAAGATAGGGCTTCATGGGATCGCAATCATAAAAGCATATGATCAACTTGTATAAGAGGAATAGATCTAAAAGATCATACCAATGCCATCGATTTGATGATGCCTTGGAAGCAAAGGTTCAAGTGCTCCTTCTCCAAAGGTGACGCACACAACCGATGACGATAGCTTGCTCTCTGAGTCCTTTGTGCTAGCAAAAGCACTTCAAAGAATCCTTGTCGCGTGAGGGTGTTTCGAGATGAAGCTTGGCGAGTGTAACCTTCTTCTTCTCCTTCTCGTCCGAATCCTTTCACCCCCAAAGAGGAACGTTGAGAAGAGAAGAGTGAAGTCGAGCGTTCAAAACGCTTTTGCATTAAGGTGAAGTCGCCTTCATTACATTCCATAAATGGAAGATATGAAGCCATGCGCCACAACCAAACCAAAAACGCCTAACGCCTTGAACCAAGCGTTCACCCTTTGTGAACTGGTTCAAGCAACTTTAATCCACTTCAATTTGGTTCAAGAACCAAATTAAACCAGCCCAAGCCATGGTCTAGATCTCACTTTGAACCAAAGGGTTCAAGATCTAACCGTTCATCTCTTGATGCTCTTGATCTCACCGATCTAGCATCAACTCTCTCAATCGAAGCTTACCGATCTCAAGCCCCAATCAATCAAACATGATCAGACCAGATCTCACTTACAATCAGAGTCTCTATCCCTTTAAACTGAACCTAAACAATTCAGTCCACACGATCTGACTTAAGTAAGCCATATCACCAAATTGTGCGACCCTGAGGGTTTCCTTTAAATGTCGGTAACGATAACTCATGTTATCACGATCAGTGGGGGGTATCTAGCAACACATCACTGTCTCCCGATATAAAGGAAAGAGTCTTCCAAGACTTCACCCAAACCACAGCACAAGCGTGAATCAACTCACTAGGCATTACATGTTTCCTTTGCCACTGGATGTTCTTATTGGACAAGCCTGTCAAGCTTGTAACTCCAATATGATGAGCATGATTAGATCAGATGAGCATAGTCACCTGGGTATGGCCATACACTTTCTCAATCATCTCATCTAGGGGGCCCCTATAGAACACCACACTCCTTCAACAAGGAGACGGCAATCCTCTATCTATCACTAGTGCCCTAACCTGACTCATGATCATTATCCAAGATAGTCTATAACCATTATGTTTCAAATGATATTGAACTACCTCAAAACAATGACAATCATCATTTAGAAACACAAGTGATCTCAAGTCAGAGGACATGTGCCACTTGTTGCAATCAAGGATCATTCACATTGTGATAAGCAATTGAATATCCTAGTAGGGTCTGTCCAGTACATCCAATGTACCCATGAGTCTACATCTTATTCCATGCTCGAAGCATCCTATAAGATTAGAATACATATTAGTCTCAATCATATCAAGGCTGTCTCATGTTCACCAAGATATATCGACTAAGGACATTTAGCATGTCAGCCTAGCTGAACAGCTTTGAGACATTATTCAGTAGTACACTTATTACAGCAGACAAGGTAACAACCTGAATAATAACCATGCCTTTATAAACACAAGAGTTTATTACATGATACTGATACAATCCCAAGGCCTCAAACATTAGCCTTAAGGGCATACCCCAACAGAAGTGGCTAGGCGCAACATGCGAGAGGAATTAGGCTAGGGTGGTGTCTTGGGAGAAACTAGGGTTTGAGGTAAGGTAAGTCTCCAAGACATTACCATATACCTCTTCCCTATATCCATATGCGCCTAGGAACTTCCCATAAAAGTTCTCAAGCCTTATCAGCCCCAAGACTTGCCTTAGAGGCAAGTATTCCATCCAAGGAAGAGGGGCTAGGCGCCCTTTACTTCCATAATGAAGCAAAGGCGCCTCCCTCACCCATTATGCCCCTAGGCGCCAATGGGGTGAGATTTCTCCCTATTATACCCTTTTAAGCCAATTCCCTCTTCATGACAACTAATTATTGGGCCTCATTGGATAATGAGCTAGCCCAAACTTCATGGCATGGGTTGATTAAGCCATTGGATCTAATCCAATGCAACTCTAATCCAAATGTCAACCTGCCAAAAATGAAGTTTGGCTCCAATAACTTTCTTCCAACTCATCAGGCCCATTGGCGCTAATGAAATCTTCCAAATTGATCCAAGTTATCCAATAACTTGATCATAAGGCTTCTGATTAAAGCAACTTCAAGAGTCTATTGCGTGTGACCCCGTAGGATCCATATGACGATGGCAATGATGTAAACATCATACGTAGTGAGGGGTATCTAGCAACAAATCACTACTATCCATGTCATAGGACTTAAGTCATTATGGCAACAACTCCTAACAAGCAACGAGGATTCCCATTGCATTATAGATCCCTTTGGCTAAACTGATATCCTGCCATTGGATTAGTCTCAAGTTTATCAATCCAATGCATTGGTCATGACTCAACAAGTGTGGCCACACATTCCTGTCATGCACCAATAAGGTGGGGCGTCCCCGAGTGGATTGTTGGGAAACCCCGGGGATTTTAAAATTTTTACAGACAAGCACAGCGGAAACAATCCCCGAAACTGGCCAGTCCCAAAAACCCAGAAGATCGAGTCTTGCGAGGAGATTGACACGGTGAGTAGGAGATGATACCTTGCAACGAATATGATGGATGCGATGCAGGCGCCCAAATGTGCGCCCTCTGCAGTCTCGCACACAGCCGAACCTCGAGTCCTCTTCTTCCACGCTCGGTGCTAGCCTCGGGAAGAAGATCCACACCTTTGGGAGACTTCCTCAATGACTTGTGTCAAGTCCAGAGGAGATGCCAAGGAGAGGAGGTGCAGCTTCGTCGGAGTCCAAATCTTGAAGCACTCCACCAAGATCCAAAAAGGAATCAACCAAATCCAAAGTCCAACTTTGGAGAGGAGGGCGCCAAGAAACTTCCAAAGCTCCTAACTCACTAAATGGAAGAGGAGAGGCAATGGGTGAACATTCCTCTCCCTCTTTTTAGGAGTGGTGACAAGGGGACAAAGGGCGAGAAGGCAACAATGCAACAACCTCAACAAGGGGGGAGGAAGGGGGTTTATATACCCATGAATAGGTGCACCTCTTCACAAGTGAAGAGGCACACCTCTTCATGAGGAGACACACCTCTTCATGAAGAGACACACCTCTTCAAGAGGTAAAACCCAATTCGCCCATTCCAAGTCCCATGCGCCCAAGTTCATTCACCTCTTCATGAAGAGACACACCTCTTCAAGAGGTAAAACCCAATTCGCCCAAGTAGATTCATCCTCTCCAAGTGAGAAGCTCCCAAGCTTCCTACCTTAAGAAGATGCCAACTTGGGTTTGTCCACCTCATGGAAATGCGCCAAGCTCACTCCAAGTTGCTTGCGCCATTCCACTTGGCCCATTTGGCCCAAATGGCTCATTGAGCCCATTTGGCCTATTAGCCCAACTTGGTCTATTGGGCCCATTTGGCCCAAATGGCCCATTGGGCCCATTTGGCCTACTAGGCCCAAAAAACAAGTTAGCTCCAAATGATTCCTTTCATCTCATCTAGCACAGTGGTGCTGATGGATTCTCCCAAACAGATCTGAGTTATCCAATAACTCAATCAATAGGCTACCCGATCAATGCGAGAACCCGAGTTCAAGTTGTGCGACCCTGTAGGTTCCTCAGACGTTGGTAGTGATGAACCTAGTTGTCACAAGCAGTGATTGGCACCTAGCAGTGCATCGCTGCTACCCAAGTCTTCAGAATGGATATCACATCGACATCCCCATTATCGCAACAAGATACCGATGCATTATAGTCTCTTTGCCGAACTGATATCCGATTGGATAAAGTGTGTCACCACTTTATTTTTACCCAATCTCATGGTCATGACTAAATCAGGCTTTCACCTGGGTATGGCCATACACTTTCAGTCATGCAACCATGGGGGGGCCCCGTGGATATCAAGCTTCCCATAGGAAGGGGCAAATCCTATGTCTGTCCATTGATCTTCTCATATGGGTCGTCACATACCCAATGACAACCGTTATGACCTCCCAGCTTACGGCGAGGCGTTAGGTTGTATCAAAGCATGTTCCTAACCATATAGAAGAGTCAATGACCTCAAGTCAAGGGATCAATGCATCTCCTGTCACTTGTGAGGTTAACTCATGACACCAAGTCAGAGCCTCACAGCGGGTCGGTCCAGTATATCCACCACTGATATACCCATATGCCTGCGTTAGCACCCCCGTGCGTAACCAGCCCATATACTAGTCTCACATGTACCAGCGCTGTCCCTTATCCACTAAGGTACATCGACTGGGGACTAGAGTTCGAGCACAGATCCAATCTATCTCCAGGGACATTATCATGTTAGTACATATGCGCAGATGTAAACAAACATTGATAACGACAATGCCAGAATGATATAAATATCAGAGTCAAGTAGTACATAAGTGGACCAAAACTAGGTCCTAGGGCATATACACCAACAATCTCCCACTTGCACTAAGACCTAGAAGTTGAGGAATCTCAACCCCATATCTCTAGCGTGACCATCATGCTTCTGCTGCGCCAAAGCCTTGGTCAATGGGTCTGCCAGATTGTTCTCTGTGTCAACTCTGCTAATTTTGACATCACCTCTGTCAATGATCTCTCTGATCAGGTGAAATCTTCTGAGTATGTGTTTGGATCTTTGATGAGACCGTGGTTCCTTAGCTTGTGCAATTGCTCCATTGTTGTCACAATAGAGTTCAATTGGATCCATTGCACTAGGGACCACCTGAAGATCACATATGAACTTCCTTATCCAAACGGCTTCCTTGGCTGCCTCAAAAGCGGCCACATACTCTGCCTCGGTTGTAGAATCTGCTATGGTGGATTGCTTGAAGCTTTTCCAGCATACAGCGCCTCCATTTATCTTAAACACATAGCCGGCCTGCGATCTAAAGTCGTCAGGGTCAGACTGGAACGATGCATCAGTATAGCCCTGCATACTGAGCTCTTCCTGTCCCCCATAGACCAAGAACAAATCCTTAGTTCTTCTCAGATACTTTAGGATGTTCTTTACAGCCACCCAGTGCTGCAGACCTGGATTGGATTGGTATCGGCTGGTTATGCTTACAGCATATGCCACATCTGGTCTAGTACACAACATTGCATACATGATCGATCCTACTGCCGAAGCATAAGGAATTCGACTCATGTCATCCTTCTCAGCCTGTTTTGTAGGACACTGGCTCTTTGAGAGAGTAAGGCCATGTCTTACTGGAAGGTATCCTTTCTTAGATTGCTCCAAGTTGAACCTCTCCAGGACCTTATCAATGTAGGTACTCTGACTAAGGGCCAGGAGCCTCTTGGATCTATCTCGGTAGATCCTTACGCCTAGAATATAGGCGGCCTCCCCTAAGTCTTTCATCTCAAAACACTTCCCCAACCATGTCTTCACAGCTTGAAGACTAGGGATGTCGTTTCCGATGAGCAGTATGTCATCAACATACAAGACCAGAAAAATCACCAAGCTCCCACTGAATTTTATTTATACACAGGCGTCATCTTCACTTTTGATAAAGCCATAATCTCTCACGGCTTCATCAAATTGAAGATTCCAACTTCGAGATGCTTGCTTTAATCCATAAATGGATCTCTTTAGCCTGCAGACCTTATTAGCCTCTGCAGGATGGATGAAGCCATCAGGTTGTGACATATACACATCCTCAGTTAGCTTCCCGTTAAGGAACGCAGTCTTCACATCCATCTGCCATATCTCATAGTCATGATATGCAGCTGTAAGATCCAAGGATCTTAAGTCCTGGTAAGCATTATTTTTGAATTAAATAAAATTATTGACTGTGATATTTTTCTATGCATTGGTTGTTAATAGTTATTTAACTAGAGATTTTTGGTTGTTAATTTATTGTAAATTAATTAGGGATTATTTGTTTGATTATTGGCTGTTAATTTATGATAAATTATTATTGGTTGTTCATGATAAATTAATTAGGATTTATGGGTTGTAAATTGTAAGTAATTAATTAGACCTTATTGGTTAATTAGACCTTACTGGATATTAATTAAATCCTTAATGGATTTCGTTAAGTGAATGGTTAGTGGATGTTAAATTTAATTAGTTAACTAGCTTATTGGATGTTAGTTTAACCCTTATTGGACTTTCACTTAAACTAGGGGTTATTGGGTTTAAACTAATTGGGTTTTAAAATTCGAATTTTTAGTTAAATGGGTTAAACCCTTTTGAATTAATTGGTTAGAGGGTTAAACATTAAAAACCGAAACTTAAGTGGGTAATTTCGGTTAGGGTGGAGATTTTGGCGATTTTTTGGCTTGAAGAAAACTTGGGCGACGGCTAGGAAGGAGTGGGCGATTCTTGGAGACTTGGAGGCGAAAATTCTTCTTCCTCTTCCTTTTCTCCCTTTGGCCGGCATCTTGGTGTTTGGAGGCGTTCCTTGTCAATTGTTGGCGTCTTCTTAGGAGTATTCCAAAGTCTTAGACGAATTCTTGTGGAAGTTTTTACCTTGGTATTCTCGGTTTAAGAGGTGAGTGGGTTGTCTAATTGATTTCTATCTATTTGTTTGTGTTAATTGATGAGTTAGATGATATATTCGCTTGTTGGAAATCTTACCATGCTAAAACCGAAATTCAAGACTTCACTATGATGAAAACCGAATTTTGTAAAGTTGAATATATCATGAAAACCGAATTTTTCAAAGGTGATTATATGATGATTATTTAACCGAAAATTTGTATGAAATTTAAGGTATTTTTATAGGAATTTTGGTAGCATTAAATCATTGAATTTTGGGTATGAAATTCTTGTTAATTATAGTTAAACCGAAATCAATTTTGGTAACATTAAATCAATGATGTTTGTAGTTAACATGAAAACCGAAATCTTGATGTTCTTGATAATTGTTTATGAAAACCGAAATTGATGTTTGTAGTTAACATGAAAACCGAAACCTTGATGACCTTGATAATTGTCTATGAAAACCGAATTTTGGTGTTTGTAGTTAATATGTTACATGTGGTAATTTGTAAAGTAATTTATATGAATACTTGTTTTAGTTTTATGTTAATTTTTATGGATGCTTGTTAACTGCATTATTGAGAAATTGTTTGAGAAATTTGGATGATAACCTAGTAAGGTTTGACTGAACTAATCAGCATGAAACCTAAGGACCACACTACATTATATGATTGTTAATATTATGTAATTATGTGATTTTTAAATATTAGGTGTTTATGCGATTTTTGGAATATTATGTTGTTATGTAAATTGTGAACATTATGTGGTTATGAGATTTTTGAAAATTATGTGATTATGAGAATTTTAAGTATTATGTGTTATGTGTTGGTTAGGACTATGGCTAAGTGTAACAGTGTACTCATAGGATAGTCCTTATGTGATATGTGAAGGGTTTGAATTTCAGCCCTGTATTTGATATGTGAGGGGGCTGATGTTCGGCCTACCTATTATGATTTTTGTGATGGGGGTTGATGTTCAGCCTGCCCGATATGATTTTTGTGATGACTATCCTAGAGTCTAGTTGACACTTAGGAGTCCACCTTTGTGAAATATGAAATAAGATATGTCTGTTGTCCAGTAGGAACCTTTTGGGAGAACGGGTTTTGACGCAAAGTGCCATGTCTTGGTCGGACAGGGGCCACCTCTTGATGTCATTACTCTTTTATGTGATGGGGTAATATCAGACGCAAAGTGCCATGTCTTGATCAGACAGGGGCCACCTCTTGATGTCATTACTCTTTTATGTGATGGGGTGATATAAGACGCAAAGTGCCATGTCTTGATCAGACAGGGGCCACCTCTTGATGTCATCACTCTCATTTTGTGACGTTGGGTGTCGTAGAGCAAAGTGCCACGTCATGACCTGACGGGGGCCACCTCTTGAATCTACACACAATCCATCGATGTGTTATGGGGTGAGAGAGCAAAGTGCCACGTCGTGACCTGGCGGGGGCCACCTCTTGATTCTACTCACTATCCATGTTTATGTGTTGCACGAGATTTTGCAGCTCCCAGTGCTTTGGCCAAGCCGGGTTAGACCATATTGGTCACTACTGAATATGCTGGACAACTAGGTTAATTAAGTATGGTGTGTTTAGTTGGTTTAGAATATATGTGTTTAATTGGGTTAGAGTAAAACTCTAGAACCTGAATTTGTTATATGCTAGTGTGTACATTTAACTGTCTATATGACTTCTGTTTCTTTATTTTGTTATATGTTGACATAATGTTCTGTTAAATATTTTTAAAAATAATCTGCCTATATTTTTGAATGTATGTTATGGATGGTCGATTTAGACTATCCACTCACTGGGCTGTGTAGCTCACCCCTCACTATTTTCAGGCATAGAGCAGGGGCGCATGTCTTGAGTGCATTGGCGTGGATAATTATGCTGTTTGCTGTTTTAAGAATTTTTATGCTTAATTCTTGGGGCCGGTTGTGGCCTTAACATAAACTATATGAACTATGTGAATCATGAGACTATGTGAACTATGTGAAGTATGTTGCCAGTTAAGGCAGTCTTATGAGTTTGATTTTTGTGTCACCGCGGGCTTCAGCCTGGTTTCGGTGTTTGGTATGAGTTTATAAAATCGATTTTGTGATTTTGTTTTGAATTTCGGCTTGTTGTATATTCTGTGCAATCGGTTTTGATATACCCTGTAACTTGCATATGTCTAGTGCAAGTATTGCCTGGTGGCAGGTACCTTTATGGATTTTATGAATTCGAATCGGTTTTGATATAACTGTTGCCTTGCATATGTCTAGTGCAAGGATTGCGTGGTGGCAGGTACCCTTATGAGATTTGAGTTTTGTGAATTTGTGTGTATGGATTTATGGAAATTTTTCAGATCGTGTTTTCTTGAACTCGGTTTTACCTAGCATATGATCGATCTTATATGAAACATCCTGTATCATTTGTGAATTGTGCCATTTGTTTGGGGTTAAGAATGTGGGATGTTACAGCAGCTATAGCAAGCAGAATCCGAATGGATTTGATCATGGCAACTGGCGAGAAGGTTTCATCATAGTCCACCCCGTGAACTTGTCTGAATCCTTTAGCCACAAGTCTACCCTTATAGGTAACTATGTTGCCATCCATGTCAGTCTTCCTCTTGAAGACCCATTTACACCCTATAGGTTTTATCCCATCAGGTAACTCAACCAAATCCCAGACTTGGTTAGCCGACATGGAATCCATCTCGGATCTCATGGCCTCAAGCCATTTCTCAGAGTCCGGTCCAGCGACCGCCTCATCATAGGTCCTGGGTTCATCCTCAACGATGAAGATCCCATCGTGTTGGGTCGGCAGTGACCCGTACCTCTCAGGTGCACGATGAATCCTCCCAGACCTACGTAGGGCCTGTGTCTGAGCCTCTGGTTGCCCAGCAACCAGTGCAGGTGGCTCAGGTTCCATCTCACCTGCTGTGTCTTGTGGTTGACCTTGGACCTCATCCAAGTCAAAGATTCTCCCACTAGTGTCTTTCAAGAGAAATTCTTTCTCTAGAAAGACAGCACCCCGAGCAACAAAAACTTTGTTCTCGGTTGGGACATAGAAGTAGTATCCTTTAGTTTCCTTAGGATACCCCACAAACACACATTTATCAGATCAAGGTTCTAGCTTGCTAGAATCCTGACGTTTGACATAAGCCTCACATCCCCAGATCTTGATAAAAGTGAGATTAGGGCGTCTCCCACTCCACATCTCGTATGGTATTTTGGAGACACTCTTAGATGGAACGTTATTTAGTATTAGAAAAGCTGTCTCTAGTGCATGCCCCCAGAATGAGGGAGGTAGAGTTGCATGACTCATCATAGATCGAACCATATCCAATAAAGTTCGATTTCTCCTTTCAGACACACCATTCCATTGAGGTGTTCCAGGAGGAGTGAGTTGGGATATGATCCCACACTCTCTAAGATAGTCAAAGAACTCACCGCTCAGGTACTCTCCACCTCGATCTGATCGAAGAGCTTTAATGGATCTTCCAAGCTGGTTCTCTACTTCATTCTCAAACTCCTTGAATTTCTCAAAGGACTCAGATTTATGCCTCATTAAGTAGACATAACCATACCTACTGAAGTCATCAGTGAAGGTAATGAAGTAGTTGTACCCTCCTCTGACTTGTTTATTGAAAGGCCCACATACATCAGTATGTATGAGATCCAATAAACCTCCTGCCCTCTCACCAATCTTGGTGAAGGGCGCCTTTGTTATTTTTCCTAATAAACAAGGTTCACAAGTATCAAATTCCTCTAAGGAACTTGAATCCAACAACCCACTTGTATGGAGTTGTTGGATGCGGTTCTTGTTTATATGGGCTAATCGACAATGCCAAAGGTACGCACCAACCGAACCACTCAGTTTAATCCTTTTATGATTTATGTTACATATAGAGTTATCCATGTCCAAGACATATAATCCATTGCACAAAGTACCCTTCCAATAAAACACATTTGCAAATGAAAAAGAACAAGAGTCCTCTTTTATTTCAAATTTAAATCCTTTCCTTGCCAGTTAGGGAATAGATACAATGTTTTTGGTCAAAGAAGGTACATAGTAGCAATTATTTAACTCAAGTTGAAGTCCAGAAGGCAAGGAGAGCGTCAAAACTCCTACGGTAACAGTAGTAACCTGTGCTCCGTTTCCAACACATAGGTCAATCTCTCCAGGCCGCACCGTTCTACTTTTCTTGAGCCCCTGCATATTTGTACAAATATGAGCTCCGCATGCGGTATCCAATACCCATTACATTGAAGTAGAAAGGTTGACTTCGGTAACATAAATACCTGAGCCAGAAGATGAAGCCTTGCTTCTCTTCTCCTCATTCTGAAGTCGCACCATGTCCTTCAACATGTGAGGTGGCCCTCCACATGAATAGCACCTGTCATTCCTGATCCTTTCCATCTTTAGTTTCAATTCCTTGGTCAAACCTTTTGGTTCACCACACTGAATGACTACTTTAGGAGGGTTGAGCTCAACCAATTTATCAAAGAGCTACCTTAGATTATAAATAATCTCAAAAGCACTCTTAGATTCATATTGCCCTCTAAATTCAGGCGACATGTTGGTTAGCATCAAATTAGCAACCTCCAAAGTATCAGCCTGATGCTTATCAAAAGCATCCTTCTCAGCCGCTGAGGCCGAGCATGGAAGTGGCTCTGGAATAGGCTGCTCAAGGACATAGAGCTTCCTCTCGAGCTTAAGGACAATCCTCAAGTTTCGATACCAGTCCATCAAGTTGGATCCATCCAACTTGTCCTTTTCCAGGATAGATCGCAGTGACCATCCGCTATTGTTCGTAGCCATTGATCTACAACAACCAAGATAGCAGATTAGTACTGCTTCGAATCATTTAATCTGGACTTGCATTAAATGATTATGGCTCCCACTATTTTAAGTTCAAATTGACAACCCACAAAGTCAATCGGGAAGTTTAAGACTTCCTACTGAGATGGGATCTTTATTTCACATGAGGCTTCGTGTCCCACGAGGGTGGGATGAGATGCACAAAGTAACCCATGTTTCCTAAGGTGGGCGCGCCGGCCGGTTGCTCCAAGCAACTCCCCTTGTTGAGACAGTCTGGGCATTTCATGTCCAGCGAGGGCTAGATACAACATGAAATCCTAACCTCTCAACGATGCCTCTAGACTTTCACCATGTGCCCAGCACATGTGAACTTCTAGTCAAGTCCATTCCTAACCGTTATGCCCAGGGCCAACGAGTTTCCTTGCGAAGGCACGCCCAGGTTAAAACTGGACTGGGGAAACCATTGTCACCACACACCTTCTAAAGATAAGTGGGTGTGTCCCACGAGGGTGGAAAACAGTGCACAACACCACTGATCGATAGCTTGATGAGGGCTACGCGTCAGAAGGCTACAGACTTGATATTATTTTTGAGGGTTTTTGAGGTCTCATCCTCTTAGTTTTATCTTTTGTCTAACATTACAGGCATGCAATCCTATAGTGATAACAAAACGATAAAACACATCCAGGCATGCTTTTGCAGATATTAAAAGCAGTAAACAAGCGATGTGGTCATAGCCTAATCAACACATTGAACCATCACATGTCGAAGGATGTTCAATGCTTGACCTAGGTGACAAGCCCCAACAAGACCTAACCTAGCCGCCACCAATCTTTATCTTCAAGTGCGGCTTCAAGGTCCTCCACATCAAGGCATAGCACGCAAACCTAAGGGTTCGGCCAAGACATTGATGGCTCCTCCATGCATGATGCGCCATCATGCTTGTGCCAAGAGGGATAGCTCACGAACCCTACGGTTTGGCCAAGCCCTTACTTGCGCCACCAAGCAAGATGCGCCATCATGGTTGATGCGCCAAGATGTAAGCTTCAAGAGGGATGCGCCCTTAATCTTCTTTGTGCGTTTACAAAAAAAAAAAGAAAAAGCGGCACGCAGGCCTCACACAGAATACATCACAGGCATACAAGGGGCTTGACTATGACCACAACACGATGCACAATCATCTCATGCTTTTCTATATGCTCATGAAAACATAAAACTTCAGTTTTAGTTTCTTAGAAAATATGTCTTTTAAACTCAACGTCCGCTCGCAAATCTAAGATTTTCGTTTCTCTTAGGAGTCTACAAGTGACGCATGTATGCTCCAAGCATGCTTGCCGTCTACCCTTGCAATCCTTAACTTGCCAAGAAGTCCCACATAGTAGGTCTATCCTACATGCGTGGGTAGAAATTAATTCTCTCACATGTGGGTCTATCCCACCATGTGAAGAAAGCGAAAACCAAAGAGTCGAATAGATGTTAGGAACGAAAAACTTACAATTTTTCTTACTTAGAAAAATTCATGCGCATATGCAATTTTTTCAAAAAATTTCAGATGGCATGCGAGAATACAATAAATGTGCGCCCCCGAGTGGATTGTTGGGAAACCCCGAGGATTTTAAAATTTTTACAGACAAGCACAGCGGAAACAATCCCCGAAACAGGCCAGTCCCAAAAACCCAGAAGATCGAGTCTTGCGAGGAGATCGACACGGTGAGTAGGAGATGATACCTTGCAACGAATATGATGGATGCGATGCAGGCGCCCAAATGTGCACCCTCTGCAGTCTCGCACACAGCCGAACCTCGAGTCCTCTTCTTCCACGCCCAGTGCTAGCCTCGGGAAGAAGATCCACGCCTTTGGGAGACTTCCTCAATCACTTGCGCCAAGTCCAGAGGAGATGCCAAGGAGAGGAGGTGGAGCTTCGTCGGAGTCCAACTCTTGAAGCACTCCACCAAGATCCAAAAAGGAATCAACCAAATCCAAAGTCCAACTTTGGAGATGAGGGCGCCAAGAAACTTCCAAAGCTCCTAACTCACTAAAGGGAAGAGGAGAGGTAATGGGTGAACATTCCTCTCCCTCTTTTTAGGAGTGGTGACAAGGGGACAAAGGGCGAGAAGGCAACAATGCAACAACCTCAACAAGGGGGGAGGAAGGGGGTTTATATACCCATGAATAGGTGCACCTCTTCACAAGTGAAGAGGCACACCTCTTCATGAGGAGACACACCTCTTCATGAAGAGACACACCTCTTCAAGAGGTAAAACCCAATTCGCCTATTCCAAGTCCCATGCGCCCAAGTTCATTCACCTCTTCATGAAGAGACACACCTCTTCAAGAGGTAAAACCCAATTCGCCCAAGTAGATTCATCCTCTCCAAGTGAGAAGCTCCAAGCTTCCTACCTTAAGAAGATGCCAACTTGGGTTTGTCCGCCTCATGGAAATGCGCCAAGCTCACTCCAAGTTGTTTGCGCCATTCCACTTGGCCCATTTGGCCCAAATGGCTCATTGAGCCCATTTGGCCTATTAGCCCAACTTGGTCTATTGGGCCCATTTGGCCTACTAGGCCCAAAAAACAAGTTAGCTCCAAATGATTCCTTTCATCTCATCTAGCACAGTGGTGCTGATGGATTCTCCCAAACAAATCTGAGTTATCCAATAACTCAATCAATAGGCTACCCGATCAATGCGAGAACCCGAGTTCAAGTTGTGCGACCCTGTAGGTTCCTCAGACGTTGGTAGTGATGAACCTAGTTGTCACAAGCAGTGATTGGCACCTAGCAGTGCATCGCGGCTACCCAAGTCTTCGGAATGGATATCACATCGACATCCCCATTATCGCAACAAGATACCGATGCATTATAGTCTCTTTGCCGAACTGATGTAAGATCCAAGGATCTTAAGTCCTGGTAAGCATTATTTTTTGATTTAAATAAAATTATTGACTGTGTTATTATTCCTGTGTATTGATTGTTAATTTATGATAAATTAATTAGAGATTTTGGTTGATGAATTATAGTTAATTAAATTAGAGATTTTTGGATGTTAATGTTAATTAATTAACTAGCTTATTGGATGCTAATTTTCAGTTAATTAATTAGAGTTTATTGCTTGTTAATTTAAGTTATTTAATTGTTAATTAATTGGAGTTATTGGACGTTAATCCTTATTGGATGTCAATTAAATCCTTATTGGATTTTCATTAAGAGAATGGTTAGTTAATGGTTAAATTAATTAGTAATTATGGGTTATTGGGTTTGCGCTAATTGGGTTTAAAATTCAAATTATTGGTTAAATGGATTAAACCCGATTTGAATTAATGGGTTAATGGGTTAAGAATTAAAAACCGAAAATTCAAATTGGTATTTCAGTTAGGGTAGAGTTTTTGGGCGAGATTTTTGGCTTGAAAGAAATTTTGAGCGACGGCTAGGAGGAAGAAGGCGATTTTGGTGTTCTTGGAATTTTGAGGTGATTTTTCTTCATCTTCTTCCCTTGGCAAATTTCCTTGAAGTGAAGAAACTTTCTTGGCGAGTTCTTGGAGATCCCTTGGGCGGCATCAAGGCTTTAGGCGAGTTTGTGGGGAGATTTTAACCCAAGTGTTCACGGTTAAGAGGTGAGTGGTGTGTCTTTTCGATTTCTAGCAATTTGGTTGTATTAATTGATGCGTTAGATTGATTGGAAAGTTTTACCATGCTAAAAACCGAATTTAAGCTATTTATTTATGAAAACCGAAACTTGATGTTAATATTGATATTTGTAGTTAACATGTTTACATGTGAATTGAATCTTGATATTTCTCCATGAAAACATAGTTTATGGTATTTTCATGAAAACCGAATTTAGGGTATGTCTCCATGAAAACCGAAATTAGGGTATTCTTATATGGAGTTTAGGAAGCATTAAATCATTGATCTTGAGTATGAAATTCATGTTAACTAAGGTTTAAAATTTAGTAGATAATATGTTATGTTAACTGTAACGCCCTTGATTTTCTGAATTATGATTTAAGGTTAGAAATTCAGTTTCTGTATTTTTATCGGTTAAAATTTTGGGATTTTTGCCTAATTGTAGGACTTTTCCCTACAGGGCAAAAATAATTATTTTCGTTGGGGCTTCGAACCCTCAACCTTGACTATTTGCTCCTGGAATTCTTCCACCATGGTGGCGCATATTTCTGTGTTATTGGAGTGGCGCATGGTGGTTAAGCCCAGGTAAGCCCATTAAAGCCGATTTCCACTTAAGTTAATTGGGTTATTGGATCTTGGATCCGTTTGGGGTGGAAAAAAAAAATAAAAAAAAAGGGGGAAAATTCGTGAGAGCTCCTCTCCCTCACGATTTTTGGTTTGTTTCTTGCCCTAGCCGCCTGTGTTGTCGCCCCTCACTGTGCTTGGCGCTCCTGCAAACTTCTGACGCTGGTGGTGGCAGACTGGTGGTGGACGAACTTTCTGGAGATCCCTGACCCTCTGTTTTGGCGTTTTCTCTGTGGGCGATTTTTCTGGTGAGTAATTCGATCCTAAGGAGTCTAATCCGAATTAAAATTCGTTATTTGCCATGATTATTCGTATGGGGTTGAATTCAAATAATTATAGGGTTTTAAAATCCTGTTCTGCTGAAATCTGCATTCGTTAATCTGACCTTTGTGTACTATAACCCCAATATCTCATGGTCTATAGATCCAAATCGCACGAAATAAATTTTGTATGAAACTAGATACATTCGGCTTTAATTTGAATCTGATATCGACCATATCCGAGCTGTATTAGTATTTCAATCTGTATTGCAATCTAGCTGTACAAAATCAGTTTTCTGGAAATCTGGATTTCGACCTTTATGTGTTCGAACCATCATATCTCCCTAGGTATAGCTCGAAATCTTGTCAAATCAGTTTTATTAGACCGTAGGCTCGAAGAGCTTTATTTTGACTCCCATAACGCCTATTTTCGATTATTTATTGGATCTGAAATAAATGTCGCAAGTCTGATATATGAATCTGTTTTCTTGAAATCTGAAATTCTGACCTTCCTATGTTCGAACCCTTATATCTTCCTGTCTAAAATTCGAAATCTTGTGAAACCAGTTTTATTGGAAACTAGATTCAGAGAGCTTCATTTTGAATACAATATTGACTAGCTTTGGTTCGAAATTGGACTAAAAATATATTTTGCAAACTGACAATATAAATCTGCTATGTTTTGGTTAGACGAATATTCCTTTGTGAGAAAAATTTACATTGTATGGTTTAACCTCTTAAATTGTGGTCTGTAGTTCTTCTAAAATTTATTTGTTTGATGAGAAATTTTAGAGAAAACAAAATTGGGGATTTAACTAAGAACTTAGGAATTTTCGAAAATATAGTTCGAGCCAATTTTGGGGCTTTGGTCAATTTTCTTCACGAGCGTGTAATTAAAATTATCTGTAGTGGGGGACTGAAATTATTTACATGAAATTTGTGCGTTCCGTTAAGGTTCTGAAAGTGGCGCCCCTTACAGTAATTTTATAGCTCACGGTTTTAGAAATTTTGAGGAGATTATTTCATGAATAATTTCTGTTCTGTGTTTAAATGTTTGTTATATGAATAATTTCTGTTCTGTATTTAATTGTTTGTTATGTGGATATTTCCTGTTCTGTTTATATGTTGTGAAGTTTCTGAAAACCTTGAATGTGTTAAAACATTTGTGAGAACATAGAATGGTTTGACATGAATTAAGGTTAGTTGTAAGGAATTCACTCATATAAATTCTGTTCTGTGTTTAAGGACTGGATATTAGGGTGTGTCATTTTCTGGTTTGTTAGACTTTGGCATAATGTAAGAATTAAGTAGTGGTTGATCCTACTTCTCCGTTTCAGTATAATCTGTTCTGTAAAATTATGCCCTAGTGTAGCACTCTTCCGTGTCCTTACCCTCCTTCTGTGGCGCTGTAATGGTGCTGATAGTCTACTACGACCCTTGAGACACTATTTCTGTTCTGGGTATTGGAGGCCAGAGTGCCACGTCCTAACAAGACGGGGGCCACCCACTGATACCTCCTCTACCATTCAGTTCTGGGTTTTGGAGGCCAGAGTGCCACGTCCTAACAAGACGGGGGCCACCCACTGATACCTCCTCTACCATTCAGTTCTGGGTTTTGGAGGCCAGAGTGCCACGTCCTAACAAGACGGGGGCCACCCACTGATACCTCCTCTACCATTCAGTTCTGGGTTTTGGAGGCCAGAGTGCCACGTCCTAACAAGACGGGGGCCACCCACTGATACCTCCTCTACCATTCAGTTCTGGGTTTTGGAGGCCAGAGTGCCACGTCCTAACAAGACGGGGGCCACCCACTGATACCTCCTCTACCATTCTGTTCTGGGTATTGGAGACCAGAGTGCCACGTCCTGACAAGACGGGGGCCACCCACTGATATCTCCTCTACCATTCTGTTTCTGATATGCATGCATTGTCTCGTCCTCGGCAGAGGTGGGGTCAGACCTTCTGTGGTCATCAGGCCTTCTGTGGCCTTTCTGTTTCCGATGTAGACTATCCGTTTGGACTCTGAAAATTCTGATTTTCTGTCTGTCAGTTCTGATTTCTGTAGTTCTGTTTCGATCTGTATTTAGATGTATTAGGCGGTGTGGTTAGTTGGTATGGGTTGGTATATTCATATCCTACTTGTTTGATGCCTATTGTTACAAGTATGTGTATTTGATTGTGTTTGTTTCTGATATGAGCATGCATGTTAAGTTGATTTATCTTATCTGTTAAATAAAAAGAATTTCAACTTAAGTATGATATTTTTGATGTGTACTATGGATGACTTTTAGTGTCTTTTACTCACTGAGCTTTTTAGCTCACCTCCGTTGTTTAAATGTTTTCAGGTGAGACATCAAGACAGTAATTGCTACAGCTAATATGACGCTAATGTTTGATGTCATTTCTAAGAATAGTCTTCTAAAGATTTATCAGGCCTGCGTGCCTAATTTATTATGACCTATATGACATGTTTTATCTCCTGAGGGCTTATGCCTGTTTTCAGGATATTATATTATAGTTGTTTCGTTTAAATTATTGGATACAAGTCTTGGATTCTTTTATTGAATTGGTTCTTATTTTGAAATGTCCGATTTGAGATGTGTAACCGAATTTGTGTTGTTTATTTTAGTATCTGAATAATCAGTTCTGTATATTTCTGAAATTCCACATATGTGTAGTGTGGACGTTTGTTGTTGTTACAAGATATGTGTGTCTGTGCAGCAGTAGTTTAGAATACTTGCTGCCGGATTTTTTTCTGGATTTCCGGATTTCTATTTCCTAGTAATCGATCCTATTCAGTTCTGTGCGGTTTTCTGTTCCGTAGTAATGTCCTTCGATGCCGCTTTCTTCTTGTGTTTTAATGGAAGAGTAAAAAATTTTTGAAACCCCGTATTTTACTTGTATGCGTGTGGGGTGTGATTCTGAGGGATGTTACAGATGGTATCAGAGCATTTTTACTAGCAATTAGAAACTCCGGGGAAGGAAAACTCTGTTTGTGTATTGCTAGAAACCAAGTTAGGATCTGATTTGTGATTGAATATTGGTTGTTATTCTACTGTGTTATGTGATGCAGGTAAACATAATGGTGCGACCAAGAGCTAGCAGTAGCAACGGTGATCAACAGCCTGATCTGAGGCAGACCATGGAGGCTATGACTGCTATGATGCAACAACAGAACGCATTCATTCAGCAGCAAACTCAGATGATGCAGCAGCAGCAGGCGCAGCACATGGAGGTTCAGCAACAGTTATTGCAGCGGCTGTCGCAGACACAGTCTCAGTCACAGGCACAACCGGCTGGTTCTTCTCTGGGTGATGGCGCACATCAACGATATGCTCGGTTGGTTCGAGAGTTTCAGCACCTGAACCCAACTGCATTTTATGGTAGTCCGGGGCCCAGAGCAGCTGAGGATTGGCTTTTAACACTGGAAAAGATTTTCCAGGTTTTGCGCTGTGATGATGCAGACAAGCTATGTTTGTCTGTCTTCATGTTGCGTGGAGATGCCGAAGATTGGTGGAAGGGAGTTGTCAGACTGGCGGCAACTGAATCTAGAGTTGTTGACTGGCAGTATTTCATGATGAAGTTCAATGCCAAGTTTTTCCCCTCTAGCTTATCTGAGGAGCGCGAGGTGGAGTTTATTCATCTTGAGCAGGGCGACATGACGGTGGATCGGTATGAGGCCACATTCGCTCGGTTGTCGGGGTATGCTCCTCACTTAGTCAACACCGAGGAAAGAAGAGCCAAGAAGTTTCAGCGGGGTTTGAGGAAAGATATCAGGACAAGGGTAGCTATGCTACACTTGGAAACTTATGCTGAAGTGGTAGATAGGGCTCGCACTGCTGAGAGGTGCATTGCGGAGATGGCTGCAGATACTATTCCAGTCACTGCACCCGCCCCTACTTCTGTGACTTACGCACCCACTCTGGGTGGTAAGGATAAGAAGAATTTCAAGAAAGAGAAGAAAGACAATAAGGGGTATCTGGCGCATGTCAAGGTGCAGACTGAGCCTGATTTGGATCTGGCTAAAATTCCTGTGGTAAGAGAGTTTGCTGACGTCTTCTCTGATTTATCTGGGTTACCACCCAGCAGAGAAGTTGAGTTTGGTATCGAGTTGTTGCCAGGCACAGCACCGATATCTAAAGCTCCTTACAGGATGGCAACTTCAGAACTGACAGAGCTGAAGAAGCAACTGGAAGAACTATTAGAGAAGGGGTATATTCGACCCAGTGTTTCTCCATGGGGAGCACCGGTGTTATTTGTGAAGAAGAAGGATGGTACTTTGCGCATGTGCATCGATTACCGTCAACTCAATCAAGTGACTGTTAAGAATAAGTACCCATTACCCCGTATTGATGATCTCTTTGATCAGTTGCAGGGTGCTACTGTATTCTCTAAAATTGACCTGAGGTCTGGCTATTATCAGATGAGTGTTCGGGAGGAGGATGTACCTAAAACTGCATTCAGGACCAGGTATGGGCACTATGAATTTCTTGTTATGCCCTTTGGACTGACAAATGCTCCTGCGGTGTTTATGGATCTGATGAACAGGGTATTTCATGAGCTCCTGGACAAATGTGTGGTCGTCTTCATTGATGATATTCTGATCTACTCCAAGAATGCGCAAGATCACTCTCAGGATTTGCGCAAGGTGTTGGAGATTCTGCGGCTGAAGCAGCTGTATGCTAAGGCCAACAAATGTGAGTTCTGGCTATATCAGATTGGCTTTCTGGGGCACATTATATCTGGCCAGGGTGTGTCTGTGGATCCAGTGAAGGTGGAGGCCATTCTTCACTGGGGAAGACCAACTACAGCGACTGAGGTCAGAAGTTTTCTGGGCTTAGCTGGATATTACCGCCGCTTTGTGGAAGGTTTTTCCAAGCTGGCAGGTCCTCTGACTAAGCTAACTAGAAAAAATTTAAAGTTTGAGTGGTCTGATGATTGTGAGTCTAGTTTTCAGGAACTGAAAAAGAGACTGACCAGTGCTCCTATCCTCATCATTCCCTGTGATGGAGAGAAGTTCACTGTTTACACTGATGCCTCTGGTAAGGGTCTGGGTGCTGTACTGATGCAGCAAGGAAAAGTAGTCGCTTATGCTTCAAGGCAACTCAAAGATTACGAAGTAAACTACCCCACTCATGATCTGGAGTTGGCAGCTGTAGTTTTTGCCTTGAAAATCTGGAGGCACTATCTGTTTGGACAGACATTTGAATTGTTTACAGATCACCAGAGTTTGAAGTATATCTTCACTCAGAAAGAGCTGAATATGAGACAGAGGCGATGGCTTGAATTGATAAAGGATTATGACTTCACCATCCAATATCAGTCTGGTAAAGCCAATGTGGTGGCTGATGCTCTTAGTCGGTATCCTGTGACTCAGATAGCTGCATTGCGAGTCCAGGAGTGGCGACTATTGCAGGAGTTCAGTGACATGCATCTGAGTGTGACTCCGGGTGAGAGAGGCGGTCTTCTGGCTTCTCTCAGGGTTCAGTCAGACTTACTGCAGAGACTGAGATCAGGGCAGCAGTCAGATCAGGATATTCTACGGTGGAAAGAGAGGTCTGAGCAAGGCTGGGATGAGAATTTCAGTAGGTCGGATGATGGTCTCCTCAGATTCCGTGGAAGGGTCTGTGTCCCTGAGGACCCTGAGTTGAGAAATGACATTCTTAAGGAAAGTCATTGCACTAAGTATACCATTCATCCTGGTAGTACCAAGATGTATCAGGATCTGAAAAAGACTTTCTGGTGGCATGGTATGAAGAAGGATGTGCATTTGTTTGTGTCCAGATGTTTGACTTGCCAAACCGTGAAGGCTGAGCATCAGAGGCCGGGCGGTTTGATGCAGTCTCTCCCTATTCCTCAGTGGAAGTGGGAGCATATCAGTATGGACTTTGTGTGTGGGCTGCCCAATACCAGAAGGAATCATGATGCCGTATGGGTGATTGTGGACAGACTCACGAAGTCGGCTCACTTCTTACCGATCAAAATGACTTACAGTTTGGATCGGTTAGCAAAACTGTACATCGATGAGATTGTCAGATTACATGGAGTTCCCTTGGACATTGTCTCTGATCGTGATCCTCGATTTCTATCCAGGTTTTGGAAGAAATTACAGGAAGATTTGGGAACTAATCTGAGTTTCAGCACTGCATATCATCCTCAATCTGATGGTCAGACAGAGAGAACTATTCAGACACTTGAGGATCTTCTGAGATCTTATGTGATTGACTGGTCTGTTGAGTGGGATCTGGACTTATCACTGATAGAGTTCACCTACAACAATAGCTTCCACTCTAGCATACAGATGGCTCCGTATGAGGCCCTATATGGGAGGAAATGCAGAACACCTATATGCTGGGAGGAAACTGGGGACAGAACAGTGCTAAAGTCTGATGCTGTTCAGGAAGCCACTGAGAAGATCAGAGAAATTCAGAAAAAGATGAAGATTGCTCAGGATAGACAGAGGAGTTATGCTGATGTGAGGCGGCGTCCTCTTGAGTTTTTGGTGGGAGAGCATGTTTTCCTAAAGGTCTCGCCTATGAAAGGGGTGATGAGATTTGGGAAGAGAGGAAAATTGAGTCCCAGGTACATTGGTCCCTTTGATATCATTGAGAGGGTTGGACCTGTGGCATATCGACTTGCTCTGCCCCCATCACTGGAACACCTCCATAATGTGTTCCATGTTTCTGCACTCAGAAAATATTGTTCTGATCCTTCTCATGTTCTGGAGTTGGAACCTCTCCAGCTTGAAGAGAACATGACTTTTGTGGTGAAACCTCTCAGAATTGAAGATAGAAAAGAGAAAGTGCTGAGGAATAAGGTTACTCCACTTGTGAAAGTCATCTGGGGAAATCAGTCTGTTGAAGAAGCCTCTTGGGAGGTTGAAGCAGATATGAGAAAGGAGCATCCTCACCTGTTCAGTGATGGGCTTGGTCAGCTTTAGAGGACTAAAGCTCTATAAGGGGGGGAGGATGTAACGCCCTTGATTTTCTGAATTATGATTTAAGGTTAGAAATTCAGTTTCTGTATTTTTATCGGTTAAAATTTTGGGATTTTTGCCTAATTGTAGGACTTTTCCCTACAGGGCAAAAATAATTATTTTCGTTGGGGCTTCGAACCCTCAACCTTGACTATTTGCTCCTGGAATTCTTCCACCATGGTGGCGCATATTTCTGTGTTATTGGAGTGGCGCATGGTGGTTAAGCCCAGGTAAGCCCATTAAAGCCGATTTCCACTTAAGTTAATTGGGTTATTGGATCTTGGATCCGTTTGGGGTGGAAAAAAAAAAATAAAAAAAAAGGGGGAAAATTCGTGAGAGCTCCTCTCCCTCACGATTTTTGGTTTGTTTCTTGCCCTAGCCGCCTGTGTTGTCGCCCCTCACTGTGCTTGGCGCTCCTGCAAACTTCTGACGCTGGTGGTGGCAGACTGGTGGTGGACGAACTTTCTGGAGATCCCTGACCCTCTGTTTTGGCGTTTTCTCTGTGGGCGATTTTTCTGGTGAGTAATTCGATCCTAAGGAGTCTAATCCGAATTAAAATTCGTTATTTGCCATGATTATTCGTATGGGGTTGAATTCAAATAATTATAGGGTTTTAAAATCCTGTTCTGCTGAAATCTGCATTCGTTAATCTGACCTTTGTGTACTATAACCCCAATATCTCATGGTCTATAGATCCAAATCGCACGAAATAAATTTTGTATGAAACTAGATACATTCGGCTTTAATTTGAATCTGATATCGACCATATCCGAGCTGTATTCGTATTTCAATCTGTATTGCAATCTAGCTGTACAAAATCAGTTTTCTGGAAATCTGGATTTCGACCTTTATGTGTTCGAACCATCATATCTCCCTAGGTATAGCTCGAAATCTTGTCAAATCAGTTTTATTAGACCGTAGGCTCGAAGAGCTTTATTTTGACTCCCATAACGCCTATTTTCGATTAGTTATTGGATCTGAAATAAATGTCGCAAGTCTGATATATGAATCTGTTTTCTTGAAATCTGAAATTCTGACCTTCCTATGTTCGAACCCTTATATCTTCCTGTCTAAAATTCGAAATCTTGTGAAACCAGTTTTATTGGAAACTAGATTCAGAGAGCTTCATTTTGAATACAATATTGACTAGCTTTGGTTCGAAATTGGACTAAAAATATATTTTGCAAACTGACAATATAAATCTGCTATGTTTTGGTTAGACGAATATTCCTTTGTGAGAAAAATTTACATTGTATGGTTTAACCTCTTAAATTGTGGTCTGTAGTTCTTCTAAAATTTATTTGTTTGATGAGAAATTTTAGAGAAAACAAAATTGGGGATTTAACTAAGAACTTAGGAATTTTCGAAAATATAGTTCGAGCCAATTTTGGGGCTTTGGTCAATTTTCTTCACGAGCGTGTAATTAAAATTATCTGTAGTGGGGGACTGAAATTATTTACATGAAATTTGTGCGTTCCGTTAAGGTTCTGAAAGTGGCGCCCCTTACAGTAATTTTATAGCTCACGGTTTTAGAAATTTTGAGGAGATTATTTCATGAATAATTTCTGTTCTGTGTTTAAATGTTTGTTATATGAATAATTTCTGTTCTGTATTTAATTGTTTGTTATGTGGATATTTCCTGTTCTGTTTATATGTTGTGAAGTTTCTGAAAACCTTGAATGTGTTAAAACATTTGTGAGAACATAGAATGGTTTGACATGAATTAAGGTTAGTTGTAAGGAATTCACTCATATAAATTCTGTTCTGTGTTTAAGGACTGGATATTAGGGTGTGTCATTTTCTGGTTTGTTAGACTTTGGCATAATGTAAGAATTAAGTAGTGGTTGATCCTACTTCTCCGTTTCAGTATAATCTGTTCTGTAAAATTATGCCCTAGTGTAGCACTCTTCCGTGTCCTTACCCTCCTTCTGTGGCGCTGTAATGGTGCTGATAGTCTACTACGACCCTTGAGACACTATTTCTGTTCTGGGTATTGGAGGCCAGAGTGCCACGTCCTAACAAGACGGGGGCCACCCACTGATACCTCCTCTACCATTCAGTTCTGGGTTTTGGAGGCCAGAGTGCCACGTCCTAACAAGACGGGGGCCACCCACTGATACCTCCTCTACCATTCAGTTCTGGGTTTTGGAGGCCAGAGTGCCACGTCCTAACAAGACGGGGGCCACCCACTGATACCTCCTCTACCATTCAGTTCTGGGTTTTGGAGGCCAGAGTGCCACGTCCTAACAAGACGGGGGCCACCCACTGATACCTCCTCTACCATTCAGTTCTGGGTTTTGGAGGCCAGAGTGCCACGTCCTAACAAGACGGGGGCCACCCACTGATACCTCCTCTACCATTCTGTTCTGGGTATTGGAGACCAGAGTGCCACGTCCTGACAAGACGGGGGCCACCCACTGATATCTCCTCTACCATTCTGTTTCTGATATGCATGCATTGTCTCGTCCTCGGCAGAGGTGGGGTCAGACCTTCTGTGGTCATCAGGCCTTCTGTGGCCTTTCTGTTTCCGATGTAGACTATCCGTTTGGACTCTGAAAATTCTGATTTTCTGTCTGTCAGTTCTGATTTCTGTAGTTCTGTTTCGATCTGTATTTAGATGTATTAGGCGGTGTGGTTAGTTGGTATGGGTTGGTATATTCATATCCTACTTGTTTGATGCCTATTGTTACAAGTATGTGTATTTGATTGTGTTTGTTTCTGATATGAGCATGCATGTTAAGTTGATTTATCTTATCTGTTAAATAAAAAGAATTTCAACTTAAGTATGATATTTTTGATGTGTACTATGGATGACTTTTAGTGTCTTTTACTCACTGAGCTTTTTAGCTCACCTCCGTTGTTTAAATGTTTTCAGGTGAGACATCAAGACAGTAATTGCTACAGCTAATATGACGCTAATGTTTGATGTCATTTCTAAGAATAGTCTTCTAAAGATTTATCAGGCCTGCGTGCCTAATTTATTATGACCTATATGACATGTTTTATCTCCTGAGGGCTTATGCCTGTTTTCAGGATATTATATTATAGTTGTTTCGTTTAAATTATTGGATACAAGTCTTGGATTCTTTTATTGAATTGGTTCTTATTTTGAAATGTCCGATTTGAGATGTGTAACCGAATTTGTGTTGTTTATTTTAGTATCTGAATAATCAGTTCTGTATATTTCTGAAATTCCACATATGTGTAGTGTGGACGTTTGTTGTTGTTACAAGATATGTGTGTCTGTGCAGCAGTAGTTTAGAATACTTGCTGCCGGATTTTTTTCTGGATTTCCGGATTTCTATTTCCTAGTAATCGATCCTATTCAGTTCTGTGCGGTTTTCTGTTCCGTAGTAATGTCCTTCGATGCCGCTTTCTTCTTGTGTTTTAATGGAAGAGTAAAAAATTTTTGAAACCCCGTATTTTACTTGTATGCGTGTGGGGTGTGATTCTGAGGGATGTTACATTAACCGTGGGTTACATGTGTGAATTGTAAAGCAAATTGATGAATACATGCTTTAAGTTTATGTTTAAATTTTATATTGATTTTATGGATACTTGATAAATGCTTATAATATTATAAAACTCATGTTTATTTATCTAAGACCATGTATTCATGTTTGAGAACATTGGGTGATAACATAGCAAGGTTACACTGAACTGACCAGCCTGAAACTTAAGGACTACACTATGTTATGTGATTTTTAAATAATATGTGATTTGTGATTTTTGGAATGTTAAGTGATCTTTGAATATGTGAATATTATGTGGTTATGTGAATTTCGAAAATTATGTTGATATGGGATTTTCGAATATTATCTGTTGTGATCATGTGTTGGTTAGGACTAAGGCTAAGTGTAGCTGTGTACTCAAGGGGATGGTCAATATGTGATATGTTAAGGGTTTGAATTTTCAGCCCTGTATTGTGATATGTGAAGGGGGTTGATGTTCAGCCTACCTGCTATGATTATTGTGATGGGGGTTGATGTTCAGCCTGCCCGATATAATTATTGTGATGACTATCCTAGAGTCTAGTTGACACTTAGGAGTCCACCTTTGTGATATATGATATAAGATGTGTCTGTTGTTCAGTAGGAACCTTTTGGGAGAACGGGTTTTGATGCAAAGTGCCATGTCTTGGTCGGACAGGGGCCACCTCTTGATGTCATCACTCTCTTTTTGTGATATGGGGTGTCGTAGAGCAAAGTGCCACGTCGTGACCCGGCGGGGGCCACCTCTTGAATCTACACACAATCCATCGATGTGTTATGGGGTGTTTTAGAGCAAAGTGCCACGTCGTGACCTGGCGGGGGCCACCTCTTGATTCTACTCACTGTCCATGTTAATATGTTGCATGAAATTTTGCAGTCTCCCAGTGCTTAGGCCAAAGCCGGGTTAGACCATAATGGTCACTACTGAATATGCTGGACAACTAGGTTAATTAAGTGTTGGTGTGTTTAGTTGGTTTAGAGTATAACTCTAGAACCTGAGTTTGTTATATGTGGGTGTGTACATCTGACTGTTTATATGACTTCTGTTTTCTTTATGTTGTTATATGTTGACATAATGTTCCTGTTAAAGATTTTTAAATTAATCTGTCTATATTTTTGAGTGTATGTTATGGATGGTCGATTTAGACTATCCACTCACTGGGCTGTGTAGCTCACCCCTCATTATTTTCAGGTGTAGAGCAGGGGCGCAGTTAGCATTATATGGATATCGTGATTTATGCTTAATGAACTTATGATGCCGGTTGTGGCCTTAATATCTGAATTATGTGAACATGTGCTGCCGACTATGGCTAAACTATATGAATTTGTGTTGCCGGATTGTGGCAGTTAAATGAGTTTGATTTTTGTGTCACCGCGGGCTCCAGCCTGGTTTCGGTGTTTGGTATGAGTTTATAAAAATCGATTTTGTGATTTTGTTTTGAAATTTGGTTTGTGGTGTATTCTTTGTAATCGGTTTTGATATACCTGTAACTTGCATATGTCTAGTGCAAGTATTGCCTGGTGGCAGGTACCTTTATGGATTTTATGGATTTGATACGGATTTGATATAACTGTTGCCTTGCATATGTCTAGTGCAAGGAATGCGTGGTGGCAGGTACCTTTATGAAATTGTGTTTTGTGGAGATTTATACGTATGGATTTTTGAAATTTTCAGATCGGGTTTCCTGAACGGGGTTTTACCTAGCATATGTATCGATCTTGTATGATAACATCCTGTTTCTTTCATGATTTGTGTTGCTTGTTTGGGGTTAAGATAACGGGATGTTACAGAATGGTATCAGAGCAGTTGGCTAGCTAAAACTTAGTTCGGGGGGAAAACATGTTTGTGTATTGCTAGACACCTGATAGGTTTATGTTTGTTTTCCTGACTATGGTGTGTGTGTAGGAATTTAAGATGGTGCGAACCAGAGGAAATGCTAGTGGCGAGGATGAGCAGCCTTCGAACCTCACGAGAACTATTGAGGCTCTGACTGGCATGGTACAGCAACAAGGTGCCATGATTGAGAGGCAAGCTCAGATGCTGCAGCAACAACAGACTCAGCATCAAGAGGCACAACAGCAGCTTTTGCAGCAGTTGACTCAAGAGAGACCCCAGACTACTACTCGAGCGGTGGGGGATGACTCACAGGAGGGCGCTCACAGGCGCTATGCCTCACTTGTGAGTGAATTCCAGAAACTGGGTCCCAGCTCTTTTTATGGGGGCTCAGAATCCAGTACTACCGAGAACTGGCAGTTGGTCTTGGAAAAGATTTTCCAAGTTATGCGGTGCTCGGACGAAGACAAGCTGTGTCTGGCCACCTATATGATGCGTGCTGACGCAGATGAGTGGTGGAAGGGCATGGTGAGACTTGCCGAAGAAAGACATGAGACTGTAGATTGGCCTTACTTCTTGTCTCGATTTAACGAGAAGTACTTCCCAGATAGTTTGGTGGAGGACCGAGAGGTGGCATTTATTCACCTGGAGCAGGGTGATATGACAGTGGACCAGTATGAGTTGCAGTTCACTAAGTTGGGAAAGTATGCTCCTCACCTGATAAACACTGAAAAGAGGAGAGCTACCAAGTTTCTCAGAGGTCTCAGATGGGACATTAGAGAGCAGGTTGGTGCTCAGCACTTGGAGACCTATGTTGAGACTGTTGGGCGAGCACGCACCATTGAGAGATACATAGCTGAGAGGAGTTCTCATGTTGCCGTGACAGTGGTTCCTGCAGCTGAGGCGGCGGTTCCTCAGTATGGTTGTGGCGGCAAGGGTAAGAAGTACCCTAAACATAAGGATTACAAAAAGAGCAGGTATAAGCCTTACTCTTACAAGGCACCGCAGCAGTCCAGGGATGTACCGCAGCAGTTCAGGGATGTCAGAGATGCAAGAAACAGTATCACAGAGGACCGGACTTGTAATTATTGTGGGCTCAAGGGACATCTAGTGAAAGACTGTCATAAGAGGAATGGTGTATGCTTCAGGTGTAAGAAACCAGGGCACATGGTCAAGGACTGCAAAGAGCCTGAGATACAGAATAGAGGCGCAGAGAAGCCTACAGTCCAGACACGAGTTTATGCTGTGGCTGAGAAGGATACACGAGCTTCCCGATCCGTCGTGGAAGGTACCTTATTTGTATTTGATCAGTTAGCTCGTATCTTATTTGATCCTGGTGCAAATCTGTCTTTTGTGTCTGTTAGATTTGCTGCATGTTTACCTGTTGTACCTAAGATGCTAGATTATGTTGTGTCTGTCAATACTCCCTTAGGAAAATCATTGTCTACAGATACTGTTTGTGCTAATTGTGTAGTGCATGTAGAGGGTTATGAGTTTCTGGTAGATCTAATCCTCTTAGACATGCAAGATTATGATGTCATCTTAGGAATGGATTGGTTGTCTTCACATCATGCCACTGTGGATTGCTTTGAGAAAGTAATCACTTTAAATCTGCTAGATGGGAATCGGATTTTTGTGAGAGGTCTAGTGTCAGACCAAGGACCACATGTAATATCTTTCCTGCAGGCCAGGAAGTTACTTGCTAGTGGATGCAAGGGTTATCTTGCGCATGTTAAGGTGCAGGATGATTCTACTTCTGATTTGACTCAGATGGCGGTGGTGAAAGAATTTCCTGATGTGTTCTCTGAAGAATTTTCAGGCTTGCCACCGATTAGAGAAGTGGAGTTTGGCATTGAGTTGGCGCCAGGTACGGCACCTATCTCCAGAGCTCCTTATCGCATGGCTACCTCAGAGCTGGCTGAGCTTAAGAAACAACTGGAGGAATTGCTAGAGAAAGGGTATATCCGGCCTAGTGCTTCTCCCTGGGGAGCGCCAGTGCTGTTTGTAAAGAAGAAAGATGGAACCCTGAGGATGTGTATAGACTACAGGCAATTGAACCAAGTGACTATCAAGAATAAGTATCCTCTTCCCAGAATTGATGATCTATTTGATCAATTACAGGGAGCGACAGTGTTCTCTAAGATTGATCTGAGATCAGGGTATTACCAGCTGAGGGTCAAGGATGAGGATATATTTAAGACTGCTTTCAGGACCAGGTATGGGCATTTCGAATTTTTAGTTATGCCTTTTGGACTGACGAATGCACCTGCTGTCTTCATGGATTTGATGAACAGGGTATTCCATGATTTGCTTGACTCTTGTGTGGTAGTCTTTATAGACGATATTTTGGTATACTCACGGACTACTTCAGATCATGTCAGTGACTTGCGCAGAGTGCTAGAGATTCTGAGGAAGAACCGATTATATGCCAAGGCTAGTAAGTGTGAGTTTTGGCTAGAAAAGATCAGTTTCCTTGGGCATGTGATTTCTGGTCAAGGGGTGTCTGTAGATCCAGTTAAAGTGCAAGCCATTCTCAATTGGGGAAGACCGACTAGTGCTACTGAGATCAGGAGTTTCCTGGGTTTAGCAGGTTACTACCGGAGATTTGTTGAGGGATTCTCCAAGTTGGCGGGTCCTTTAACTAAATTGACCAGAAAGGAGGCCAAGTTTATTTGGGATGATAAGTGTGAAGAGAGCTTTCAAGAGCTGAAAAGGAGGTTGACTAGTACACCGATCCTCATTATTCCTAGTGATGGGGAAAGGTTTACTGTTTATACGGATGCTTCAGGCAAAGGGTTGGGTTGTGTCTTGATTCAGAAGGGTTCTGTAGTAGCCTATGCTTCGAGACAACTGAAGGAGTATGAATTGAACTACCCTACTCATGATTTAGAGTTGGCGGCCGTAGTCTTTGCTTTGAAGATATGGCGCCACTATTTACTGGGTCAGGAGTTCGATCTGTTCACTGATCACCAGAGTCTCAAGTATATCTTCACTCAGAAGGAGTTGAACATGAGACAGAGAAGATGGATGGAGTTGATCAAAGACTATGACTTCTCTATTCAGTATCAGGCTGGAAAGGCCAATGTAGTGGCGGATGCACTGAGCAGACGTCCAGTTACTTCAGTAGCTGCTTTACGAGTCAGTGAGTGGCGGTTACTGCAGGAATTCAGCGATCTCAGGATCAGTGTTTCTCCTAGAGTTCAGTCGGGTTATGTGGCTTTTCTCAGAGTACAGTCTGCTTTGTTGCAGAAGATCAGAGATCAGCAGTCTGTGGATCCGAGATTAGTTCAGATCAGGGATAGTTTGGTTGATGGAGCAGTTCAGGATTTTAGCTTGTCTGATGATGGTATTCTTCGGTTTCGTGGAAGGGTATGTGTCCCTGAGGAACCGAGCTTGAGGAAAGAAATATTGGAGGACAGCCATAACTCCAAATATTCTCTACATCCTGGTGTGACTAAGATGTATCAGGACCTTAAGAAAAATTTTTGGTGGCCGGGTATGAAGAAAGAAGTATCTGATTTTGTCTCTAGGTGTTTAACCTGTCAGACTGTAAAGGCTGAACATCAGAAGCCTGGTGGTTTGTTGCAGCCTCTTCCTATTCCTGAGTGGAAGTGGGAATGCATCAGTATGGATTTTGTGTGTGGTTTGCCCAGAACCAGATTGGGTCATGATGCTATTTGGGTGATTGTTGATAGACTCACTAAATCAGCCCATTTTCTTCCGATTAAGATGACTTATCCTTTAGAGAGGCTGGCTAGATTATACATTGATGAGATAGTCAGACTGCATGGAGTGCCTGTTGATATTGTGTCTGATAGGGACTCTCGGTTTTTGTCCAGATTTTGGAAGAGTTTACAGGAGGGTTTGGGTACTAAGTTGAGTTTTAGTACAGCATACCATCCTCAGTTTGATGGCCAGACGGAGCGTACTATACAGACTCTAGAAGATTTGTTGAGAGCCTATGTGGTTGATTGGAGTTCTGAGTGGAACCGGGATCTATCTTTGATAGAGTTCACTTATAATAATAGTTTCCACTCAAGTATTCAGATGGCTCCTTTTGAAGCTTTGTATGGGAGAAGGTGTAGGACTCCCTTGTGTTGGGAGGAAACTGGTGACAGAATGATTTTGAGATCTGATGCAGTACAGGAGACTACTGATAAGGTCAGAGAGATACAGAATAAACTGAAGATTGCTCGGGACAGACAGAAGAGTTATGCTGATGACCGTCGTCGTTCCTTGGAGTTTATGGTAGGGGATCATGTTTTCTTAAAGGTATCACCTACTAAGGGTGTAATGAGGTTTGGCAGAAAGGGCAAGTTGAGCCCTAGATTTGTAGGCCCTTTTGACATTATTGAGAGAATTGGTCCAGTGGCTTACAGGTTAGCTTTGCTTCCTGCTATGGAACATGTGCATAATGTGTTCCATGTTTCTGCTTTGAGGAAATATCATCCTGATCCATCTCATGTGTTAGAGCTAGAACCTCTTCAGATTCAGAGTGATTTGACCTTTGAAGAAAGACCTCTCCGGATTGTGGATAGAAAGGATAAGGTTCTGAGGAACAAGACTATACCTTTGGTAAAGGTTATCTGGGGAAATAAGTCGGTTGAGGAGGCGACTTGGGAGACTGAAGCTGATATGAGGAAATTTTATGCTTATCTCTTTGATGATATGGATGCTGAGCTTTAGAGGACTAAAGCTTTATAAGGAGGGAGGGATGTAAGATCCAAGGATCTTAAGTCCTGGTAAGCATTATTTTTTTGATTTAAATAAAATTATTGACTGTGTTATTATTCCTGTGTATTGATTGTTAATTTATGATAAATTAATTAGAGATTTTGGTTGATGAATTATAGTTAATTAAATTAGAGATTTTTGGATGTTAATGTTAATTAATTAACTAGCTTATTGGATGCTAATTTTCAGTTAATTAATTAGAGTTTATTGCTTGTTAATTTAAGTTATTTAATTGTTAATTAATTGGAGTTATTGGACGTTAATCCTTATTGGATGTCAATTAAATCCTTATTGGATTTTCATTAAGAGAATGGTTAGTTAATGGTTAAATTAATTAGTAATTATGGGTTATTGGGTTTGCGCTAATTGGGTTTAAAATTCAAATTATTAGTTAAATGGATTAAACCCGATTTGAATTAATGGGTTAATGGGTTAAGAATTAAAAACCGAAAATTCAAATTGGTATTTCGGTTAGGGTAGAGTTTTTGGGCGAGATTTTTGGCTTGAAAGAAATTTTGAGCGACGGCTAGGAGGAAGAAGGCGATTTTGGTGTTCTTGGAATTTTGAGGTGATTTTTCTTCATCTTCTTCCCTTGGCAAATTTCCTTGAACTGAAGAAACTTTCTTGGCGAGTTCTTGGAGATCCCTTGGGCGGCATCAAGGCTTTAGGCGAGTTTGTGGGGAGATTTTAACCCAAGTGTTCACGGTTAAGAGGTGAGTGGTGTGTCTTTTCGATTTCTAGCAATTTGGTTGTATTAATTGATGCGTTAGATTGATTGGAAAGTTTTACCATGCTAAAAACCGAATTTAAGCTATTTATTTATGAAAACCGAAACTTGATGTTAATATTGATATTTGTAGTTAACATGTTTACATGTGAATTGAATCTTGATATTTCTCCATGAAAACATAGTTTATGGTATTTTCATGAAAACCGAATTTAGGGTATGTCTCCATGAAAACCGAAATTAGGGTATTCTTATATGGAGTTTAGGAAGCATTAAATCATTGATCTTGAGTATGAAATTCATGTTAACTAAGGTTTAAAATTTAGTAGATAATATGTTATGTTAACCGTGGGTTACATGTGTGAATTGTAAAGCAAATTGATGAATACATGCTTTAAGTTTATGTTTAAATTTTATATTGATTTTATGGATACTTGATAAATGCTTATAATATTATAAAACTCATGTTTATTTATCTAAGACCATGTATTCATGTTTGAGAACATTGGGTGATAACATAGCAAGGTTACACTGAACTGACCAGCCTGAAACTTAAGGACTACACTATGTTATGTGATTTTTAAATAATATGTGATTTGTGATTTTTGGAATGTTAAGTGATCTTTGAATATGTGAATATTATGTGGTTATGTGAATTTCGAAAATTATGTTGATATGGGATTTTCGAATATTATCTGTTGTGATCATGTGTTGGTTAGGACTAAGGCTAAGTGTAGCTGTGTACTCAAGGGGATGGTCAATATGTGATATGTTAAGGGTTTGAATTTTCAGCCCTGTATTGTGATATGTGAAGGGGGTTGATGTTCAGCCTACCAGCTATGATTATTGTGATGGGGGTTGATGTTCAGCCTGCCCGATATGATTATTGTGATGACTATCCTAGAGTCTAGTTGACACTTAGGAGTCCACCTTTGTGATATATGATATAAGATGTGTCTGTTGTCCAGTAGGAACCTTTTGGGAGAACGGGTTTTGATGCAAAGTGCCATGTCTTGGTCGGACAGGGGCCACCTCTTGATGTCATCACTCTCTTTTTGTGATATGGGGTGTCGTAGAGCAAAGTGCCACGTTGTGACCCGGCGGGGGCCACCTCTTGAATCTACACACAATCTATCGATGTGTTATGGGGTGTTTTAGAGCAAAGTGCCACGTCGTGACCTGGCGGGGGCCACCTCTTGATTCTACTCACTGTCCATGTTAATATGTTGCATGAAATTTTGCAGTCTCCCAGTGCTTAGGCCAAAGCCGGGTTAGACCATAATGGTCACTACTGAATATGCTGGACAACTAGGTTAATTAAGTGTTGGTGTGTTTAGTTGGTTTAGAGTATAACTCTAGAACCTGAGTTTGTTATATGTGGGTGTGTACATCTGACTGTTTATATGACTTCTGTTTTCTTTATGTTGTTATATGTTGACATAATGTTCCTGTTAAAGATTTTTAAATTAATCTGTCTATATTTTTGAGTGTATGTTATGGATGGTCGATTTAGACTATCCACTCACTGGGCTGTGTAGCTCACCCCTCATTATTTTCAGGTGTAGAGCAGGGGCGCAGTTAGCATTATATGGATATCGTGATTTATGCTTAATGAACTTATGATGCCGGTTGTGGCCTTAATATCTGAATTATGTGAACATGTGCTGCCGACTATGGCTAAACTATATGAATTTGTGTTGCCGGATTGTGGCAGTTAAATGAGTTTGATTTTTGTGTCACCGCGGGCTTCAGCCTGGTTTCGGTGTTTGGTATGAGTTTATAAAAATCGATTTTGTGATTTTGTTTTGAAATTCGGTTTGTGGTGTATTCTTTGTAATCGGTTTTGATATACCTGTAACTTGCATATGTCTAGTGCAAGTATTGCCTGGTGGCAGGTACCTTTATGGATTTTATGGATTTGATACGGATTTGATATAACTGTTGCCTTGCATATGTCTAGTGCAAGGAATGCGTGGTGGCAGGTACCTTTATGAAATTGTGTTTTGTGGAGATTTATATGTATGGATTTTCGAAATTTTCAGATCGGGTTTCCTGAACGGGGTTTTACCTAGCATATGTATCGATCTTGTATGATAACATCCTGTTTCTTTCATGATTTGTGTTGCTTGTTTGGGGTTAAGATAACGGGATGTTACAACTGATATCCGATTGCATAAAGTGTGTCACCACTTTATTTTTACCCAATCTCATGGTCATGACTAAATCAGGCTTTCACTTGGGTATGGCCATACACTTTCAGTCATGCAACCATGGGGGTGCCCCGTGGATATCAAGCTTCCCATAGGAAGGGGCAAATCCTATGTCTGTCCATTGATCTTCGCATATGGGTCGTCACATACCCAATGACAACCGTTATGACCTCCCAGCTTACGGCGAGGCGTTAGGTTGTATCAAAGCATGTTCCTAACCATACAGAAGAGTCAATGACCTCAAGTCAAGGGATCAATGCATCTCCTGTCACTTGTGAGGTTAACTCATGACACCAAGTCAGAGCCTCACAGCGGGTCGGTCCAGTATATCCACCACTGATATACCCATATGCCTGCATTAGCACCCCGTGCGTAACCAGCCCATATACCAGTCTCACATGTACCAGAGCTGTCCCTTATCCACTAAGGTACATCGACTGGGGACTAGAGTTCGAGCACAGATACAATCTGTCTCCAGAGACATTATCATGTTAGTACATATGCGTAGATGTAAATAAACATAGATAACGACAATGCCAGAATGATATAAATATTAGAGTCAAGTAGTACATAAGTGGACCAAAACTAGGTCCTAGGGCATATACACCAACATGGATATCATGCTTCCAATAAGGAAGGGGCAAATCCTACTATTGGTCATCCATGTCTCTACATGACTTATGACATGCCTAATGTCAGTCGTTTTGGTCTCCCAATTATGGAGAGACGTAAGACTGTATCAAAGCATACCCATCATCAAATCTAGACATGAATACCTCAAGTCTAAGGATCAATGCAAACCTCTTGCATGTGAGATTGACTTGTTGACTAGACAAGTCAATCCTCACGGTGGATCACTCCAATGCATCCAATGCACCTGTATGTCTGCGTTACTGTGCCCCACACCTAACCAGCCCATACACCAGTCTCACATGTACCAAAGCTGTCCCTTATCTACTAAGGTACCTTGACTAGGGATAGCTTATGAGAATGGATCCAATCCAAACTCCTGGGACATTATTTATGCAACTAAATACATCAACGCAGGTAGAGAAGTCTGCATAATAACGACCATGCCTTTATAGAGAATAATAATTATATCAAAGTACATTCAAACAATGCCTGACCATGTCCAAACATTGGTCTGCAGGGCATATACACCAACAATCTCCCACTTGCACTAAGACCAAGGATAACTGATGTTTAATCAGTCCCTATGTCTCTAGTATGACTTATTTAGCTTCCGCTGCGCCAGAGGCTACGTCAGTGGGTTTTTCTAGATTGCTATCTATGTTTATTTTAACTAATTTGAACCATCATCTTTATCCATGATCTCTAAGATCAGATTGTTGGGGTATGCCCTTAAGGCTAATGTTTGAGGCCTTGGGATTGTATCAGTATCATGTATAAACTCTTATGTTTATAAAGGCAATGGTTGTTATTCAGGTTGATATATTATCTGCTGCAATACATATACTTCTGAATAATGTCTCAATGCTGTTCAGCTAGGCTGACATGCACTTTTGTCCTTAGTCGAGATATCTTGGTGAACATGAGACAGCCTTGATATGATTGAGACTAATATGTATTCTAATCTTATAGGATGCTTCGAGCATGGAATAAGATGTAGACTCATGGGTACATTGGATGTACTGGACAGACCCTACTAGGATATTCAATTGCTTGTCACAATGTGAATAATCCTTGATTGCAACAAGTGGCACATTTCCTCTGACTTGAGATCACTTGTGTTTCTAAATGATGATTGTCATTGTTTTGAGGTAGTTCAATATCATTTGAAACATAATGGTTATAGACTATCTTGGATGGTGAGCTTGAGTCATGTTAGGGCACTAGTGATAGAAAAAGGATCGCCGTCTCCTTCATTGGAGTGTGATGTTCTAAAGGGCCCCCTTGGATGAGATGATTGAGAAAGTGTATGGCCATACCCAGGTGACTATGTTCATCTGATCTAATCATGCTCATCATATTAGAGTTACAAGCTTGACAGGCTTGTCCAATAAGAACATCCAGTGGCAAAGGAAACATGTATGCCTAGTGAGTTGATTCACACTTGTGCTGTGGTTTGGGTGTAGTCTTGGAAGACTCTTTCCTTTATATCGGGAGACAGTGATGTGTTGCTAGATACCCCTCGCTGATCGTGATGACGTAAGTTATCGTTACCGACATTTAAAGGAAACCCTTAGGGTCGCACAATTTGATGATATGGCTTACTTAAGTCAGATCGTGTGGACTGAATTGTTTAGGTTCAGTTTAAAGGGATTTAATCTCTGATTGTGAGTGAGATCTGGTCTGATCATGTTTAATTGATTAGGGCTTAAGATCGGTAAGCTTCGATTGAGAGAATGGATGCTAGATCAGTGAGATCAGGAGCATCGAGAGATCAACGGTCAGATCTTAAGCCTCAGGGGTTTATTGTAATCTGGACTAATGGCTTGGGTTGTTTGGTTTCTTGAACCAAACCGAATTGAACCAGCTCATTGGATGAGCGCATGGTTCAAATGAAGAGGCATTTTGCGATTGGGGTAAGTTGTGGTCGCATGAACGTTGAGACTTTTCTATTTTTAGAAAGCATGTCTCTAAACGTGACCATGACTCTCACGTTCTCAATGCTCACGCTCTCTTGACGCCTCTTTGGGCTTTTCGACACTGGCATCTCTTGCGTGTGAAGGTGTGGACGAAAAGAGGAGCTCTTGCCAAGCATAGGATTTCTCATCTCTTCCCTTCCATTCGGTCAGGATACTTGGACGATCCTTGCTAGCACAAGGGGCGACAAGGAGGAGCCAAGACTCATCTTGTGTGCGTCATCTCTAGAGAAGATCCATTTCGATCTTTGCTTCCAAGACGCCATCTAGAAATGGCATCAGTATGATTTCTTGTCTTGTATGTAATCATTTTAACATTGATCGTAAAGCATGCAATAGATCTAGAAACCCTCTTCCGCTGTTTAAATCCCTTACATGTGCCTATTAGGGTTTCATCCCCTTGACTAGGGGACCTTCAATTGGTATCAGAGCCAAGGTTTATGCATGTTTTTATGATTGCTTGACCCCTTTTTGTGTGATCCATTATATGCGCATGTTCAAGAGATCTAGGGTTATCATCATGCGAAAATTTTACATGAGAGTATTGGCGCATGTTTATAGTTTGTGGCGCATGAATGATGCTTATATGTTGCGCTTGTTGTATGTTATAGTTTTTCTTCAAAACTTCATCACTTGCGCGCCTCACTTAGATCTAAGCGCCTACTGTAAATCCTTAGACAGGTTAGTAGGGTTGAAGTCATCCTCTAGGTTAGATCCAACCAGTCTGATCAGACCATCTGACAGCCTAGATGGGTTGACCAGATAGCACCTGTGCACAAGCGCGAGGTGGCTATAAGTCGACTGCATCACAGGCGTGTAGCGATGTCTGATTGAGACAACTAATTGAGCGCACATGAGTTAGGCCCGGGGTCACACCCGCTTGCCAGACCTCATTGTGGCCGTTCAGCCCTAAACGCATGCATGGTTGACCTTTTGGTCGACTCAAGTCAGTTAGGACTTGGTGCATGCAAGGGCATTGGATCTGACTAGACAAGGTGAGTGGATCCCTATTAATGGACTGTTGTAAGGTTGTAGGGCATATAAGAAAATTAAAAAAAAATGATGCCAATGGGGTTTTCGAAATTTCATTTTCTTATTGGATCACATGCTGATTGGATGCCATATGTTTGTTTAGTTAATCTTATGTGGGCTGCCCTGTTTAATGCCCTGCGAGCCTGGAATTTAAATGTAAATTAATATTTATTGTGATCTGCGCATCACATTTTATTTAATTTATAAAGTGTAATTGACCTGCGAGTCAATCTTGTCTAGATAGATTAATTTGTAATTTAATCAGACAAGAGCACAGAGCACACTTGGCAGAGGCGCATGCAGCAGTGGCTTGACCAGGTGGGAGGTCCAGGGTTCGACTCTGGGACAGGCGCATTTTCCCTGGTGGGCGCACCTGAGCTGCAATTGGCGCTTGGGCCCTAGGTTGGGCCAGATAAGAAGCAAAAGCCCCATGAAGAAAAGCAAGTGAAGACTTAAGTTAGGTTAAGGTCTTACTTAGGCTTAATGGGCTTTTACCACATAAGATCAGCATGCTTTCTCTTTATCAATTATATAATTAGAAATGCATGATTTATTTATCTTCTGCTATCACCATAGGAATTGTATGATAGTTGAGAAGATAAAAGACCGTTAAAATCCAACGTTAAAATTTCAAGCTCGTAAGCCTTCTGACGCGAAACCTCACTGTTCTGACTATCGTTGGAGCCGTGTTGTACCCACTCAATGGGCACGTCCATCTATCTTCAGACTGTGCGGGATTACACCTGCGTGTTACAGAGAAGGGATTTATCGCTTCTCGTTGCTCAGCATAGCACGTGGTGGTCCAGGGAGTAGGTCAGGTCAGCTTGACCATGTAGGCTACATATGTGGCGCATATGGTAGCACATGGAGGCAGCCATCTGTGGGATCAGAGACTGTGTTGTACCAACTCAGTTGGCACAGTCTGCTGGATTGCCCAGATGAAGGGGAATCGCACGGGTTGGCGATTGGCTGGGACAGCCTACCAGAAATTAGTGCTTGTACTCTCTGTGCATCTTATCTCGCCTGAGCGGGACGCGGAGACCAAGTGTGAAATCTGGATCCCATCTCACTAAAAGAGTTCTACTCTTTCGGGCTGTTTTGCTGGATTTTTCAGTCAGATAAAATAGTGAGAAAAAGAATCATTCTTAAGTCCTGATTGATTCTTAACATTGATACTGACCTTGCTGTTCTTGCATTGTTGTAGATTCCTGCAGCAACGAACACCATGAACTTCAATGTGCGATCCCTACTGGAAAGGGAGAAGTTTGCTGGGCCAAACTTCTCAGACTGGTACGGACACCTTAAGATTGTTCTTAAGGCAGAGAGGAAACTGTATGTCCTCGAGACGGCGATACCGCCTCAACCCGCTCCGAACGCCGCAAGGGCAGTTCGGGAAGCCTATGAAAAGCATGTCAATGATAGCATTGATGTCGCTTGCCTGATGCTAGCGTCTATGACGCCACCACTGCAGCGTCAGCATGAGGATATGTCTGCTATAGAAATTATAGCAAACCTCAAGATGCTATATGCTGCACAGGCGAGGACTGAACGCTACAATTTGACCAAGCTTTTCTTTCAGAGCAAACTGGCTGAAGGGAGTCCAGTAGGAGCTCATGTGCTCAAGATGATTGGGCACAAGGAGGCTCTAGAGAAACTGGGACATACCATCAATCAGGAGCTTGCTGTAGACATTATTCTGCAGTCTCTCCCGCCTTCTTTCGATCCGTTCATTATTAACTTTAATATGAACAAGATCGACTGTACGCCGGCAGAGTTGCTGAATATGCTCTTGACTACTGAGGAGACTCTGAAGGGAAAGCCTTCAACCTCTGTCTTAATGGTTCCTTCCAGGAACAAGAAGAAGGGGAAGAGGGGCAAAACCCCAGTCAAGAACTACAACAAGGCGCTGAAACAAAAGGTTAAGCGGTCGAAGGAATACAGATGTTTCCACTGTGGCCAGCTGGGTCACTGGAAAAAGGACTGTAAAGCGCTCCAAGGAGACAAGAAGGGAAGCATCGCTTCTGGCTCAGGTATTTATGTGACTGAGGTCATGTTTTCTTCTTCTATATCATGGGTGTTGGACACTGCATGTGGAGTTCACATTTGTTCAAATGTACAGGAACTCAAGAGAAGAAGACAGGTGGGGCAGCATGAGGTGGACCTACGAGTTGGAAACGGAGCACGGGTTGCTGCTGTTGCTGTAGGGGAATATTACATCTCATTACCATCTGGACTTGCATTGGAACTAGACAATTGTTATTTTGTTCCGAGTATAACTAAGAATATTATCTCTATTCCTGCTCTTGTCAGGAAAGGGTTTTCCTTTGAATGCAATATGTCAAAGTGTGTTTTATCTATTGATAATATTGTTTATGCTACTGGTTCAATTAACAATGGGTTATTCATGTTGGACATGGAATGTTCTATACAAAATATTGATAATAAGAAAGCCAAGTATGCTGATGATAGCACCTTGCTATGGCATAGTCGTTTAGGCCATATTAACAAGAAACGCATTAAGCGGTTGCATGAACATGGACTGCTGGGATCATTCTCCTATGAGGAGATTGATACATGCAAAGCTTGTTTAATGGGCAAAATGACGAAGTCACCTTTTCCTAATAAAGGTCAAAGGGCTTCAGGTTTACTTGACCTTATACACAGTGATGTGTGTGGGCCATTTAGTAAACATGCCAGAGGTGGCTATTCGTACTTCATTACCTTTACTGATGATTTCAGTAGATATGGGTATGTCTATTTAATGAGACATAAAAGTGAATCTTTTGACAAGTTCAAAGAGTTCAAGAATGAAGTACAGAATCAGCTAGGCCGAAATATCAAGGCACTTCGTTCTGATCGAGGTGGAGAATACTTGAGTCATGCGTTTACTGACTATCTGAAGGAGTGTGGGATTATCTCACAGCTCACTCCGCCAGGAACACCGCAATGGAATGGTGTGTCCGAGAGGAGAAATAGAACGTTACTTGATATGGTTCGTTCTATGATGAGTCAGGCTACTCTACCTTACTCCTTTTGGGGATTTGCACTGGAAACAGCTGCAAAGGTACTAAACCGAGTGCCATCCAAGGCAGTTTCAAAGACCCCATATGAGTTATGGTATGGGAAACAGCCGAGCTTGACATTTATCAGGATCTGGGGTTGCGAGGCTTATGTCAAAAAGCTCGCCTCTGGGAAACTAGAGAGCAGATCTGACAAATGCATCTTTGTCGGTTACCCTAAGGAAACTAAGGGTTATTATTTCTACGATCCCAAAGAGAACAAGGTATTTGTTGCTCGGACGGCCATTTTTCTTGAGAAGGAGTTTCTTCTGCAAGAAGCCAGTGGGAGAGAAATAAAACTGGATGAGAATCCAGAGGAAGGACAAAGTAGTCAAGCACAGTTGGATGAGCCTGAGCCGGTAGAACAGGTTACTGAACAACCTCAGGCTCAGATATCACGGGAACCGCGAAGATCGGGAAGGATTCGTCGACAGCCTGAGCGCTATGATGGAGTCTACATCATTGATAATGATGAACCCCTCACTTATGCGGATGCGGTCAGTGGACCAGACTCAGCTAGATGGCTTGAAGCTATGCGAGCCGAGATGGACTCCATGTCAGATAACCAAGTTTGGGATTTGGTTGATCCGCCTCCGGGAGTTATCCCTATAGGCTGTAAATGGATATTCAAGAAGAAGATTGACATGGATGGTAACGTGGTTACCTATAAAGGCAGGCTAGTTGCGAAAGGTTTCAAACAAATCTACGGGATAGATTATGATGAAACTTTCTCACCTGTAGCTATGTTTAAGTCTATTCGGATTCTTTTCGCGATAGCAGCATATTACGATTATGAGATCTGGCAGATGGATGTGAAGACTGCTTTCCTTAATGGAAAATTGGATGAGGATGTGTATATGACACAACCTGAAGGTTTCACTAATCCATCTGATCGTCATAAGGTATGCAAATTAAAGAAGTCCATTTATGGACTTAAACAAGCATCAAGAAGCTGGAATATTCGTTTTGATGAATCAATTAGTGAATTTGGTTTCATCAAGAATGAAGATGACCCGTGTGTATATAAGAGGTTTAGTGGGAGCGTAATTACTTTCCTAGTCCTCTACGTCGATGATATCTTAATCATTGGAAACGATATTCCTGAACTGCATGCTGTCAAAGCATGGTTAAGAAAATGTTTCCAGATGAAAGATTTAGGAGAAGCAGCCTATGTATTAGGTGTGAAGATCTACAGGGATAGATCTAAGAGGCTTCTCGGGCTGTGCCAGAGTACTTACATCGATAAAGTCCTGGAAAGATTTCATTTAGAGAATTCTAAAAGAGGATATCTTCCAGTCAGACATGGTCTGAATCTTTCAAAGAGTCAGTGTCCACAAACACAGACTGAGAAAGATGAAATGGACAATACGCCTTATGCTTCGGCTATTGGATCCATTATGTATGCGATGTTGTGTACTCGCCCAGACGTCGCTTACAGGTTAAGCGTGACCAGTCGATTCCAAAGTAATCCAGGTCAGGCGCACTGGATTGCAGTCAAGAACATCTTGAAATATCTGCGGAGGACCAAAGATATGTTCTTGATATATGGTGGTCAGGAAGAACTCAGTATTGAAGGATATACTGACGCTTCATTCCAATCTGACCAGGATGATTTCCGATCGCAATCAGGCTATGTTTTTAGCTTGAATGGAGGAGCAGTGGTGTGGAAGAGTTTCAAACAGACCATCGTTGCTAATTCCACAACAGAAGCCGAGTATGTTGCAGCCTCAGAAGCATCTAAGGAGGCAGTATGGATTCGCAAGTTCGTTAAGGAACTTGGTGTTGTTCCTTCGAGTGCAGATCCTTTGGTTATCTTCTGTGATAACACTGGAGCAATCGCACAAGCAAAGGAACCGCGGTCGCACCAGAAGTCCAAGCACATACAGAGACGGTTTCACTTGATCCGGGAGATCATTGATCGTGGCGAGATCAAAATCTGCAAGGTTCATACAGATGACAATCTGGTTGACCCACTTACCAAGCCTCTGGCGCAGCAGAAGCATGAGAAGCACTGTAATAATATGGGTTTGAGATTCCTCAACCATTAGATTAAGTGCAAGTGGGAGATTGTTGGGGTATGCCCTTAAGGCTAATGTTTGAGGCCTTGGGATTGTATCAGTATCATGTATAAACTCTTATGTTTATAAAGGCAATGGTTGTTATTCAGGTTGATATATTATCTGCTGCAATACATATACTTCTGAATAATGTCTCAATGCTGTTCAGCTAGGCTGACATGCACTTTTGTCCTTAGTCGAGATATCTTGGTGAACATGAGACAGCCTTGATATGATTGAGACTAATATGTATTCTAATCTTATAGGATGCTTCGAGCATGGAATAAGATGTAGACTCATGGGTACATTGGATGTACTGGACAGACCCTACTAGGATATTCAATTGCTTGTCACAATGTGAATAATCCTTGATTGCAACAAGTGGCACATTTCCTCTGACTTGAGATCACTTGTGTTTCTAAATGATGATTGTCATTGTTTTGAGGTAGTTCAATATCATTTGAAACATAATGGTTATAGACTATCTTGGATGGTGAGCTTGAGTCATGTTAGGGCACTAGTGATAGATAAAGGATCGCCGTCTCCTTCATTGGAGTGTGATGTTCTAAAGGGCCCCCTTGGATGAGATGATTGAGAAAGTGTATGGCCATACCCAGGTGACTATGTTCATCTGATCTAATCATGCTCATCATATTGGAGTTACAAGCTTGACAGGCTTGTCCAATAAGAACATCCAGTGGCAAAGGAAACATGTATGCCTAGTGAGTTGATTCACACTTGTGCTGTGGTTTGGGTGTAGTCTTGGAAGACTCTTTCCTTTATATCGGGAGACAGTGATGTGTTGCTAGATACCCCTCGCTGATCGTGATGACGTAAGTTATCGTTACCGACATTTAAAGGAAACCCTTAGGGTCGCACAATTTGATGATATGGCTTACTTAAGTCAGATCTGAAGGAACCCCTAACTAAGGGGGAAGAAACCCTAAGCATGCTCATCTATCATGCATAGCGGAAAGAGGGCTTCAAGTCAAGATCGGATATGAAACAATATGATCAACTTGAAACTAGAAATCATACCAATGCCATGGACTTGGATCTCGGCTTGGAAGAAGAGATCAAGATAGGTCTCCTCCAAAGTGTGCCACACACAAGATGAAGTTGGCTCACTCCTTGGGGTCGCTTGTGCTAGCAAGTCACTCAAGGAATCTTCACTTGTCGAATGGAAGGGATGATGAACTTCCTTGTTGCCGAGAGTTCCACTTTGCCCAAGCTCTCCTTCTCGTCGTCAACCACACCTCAACCAATGTCCAAGGCGTTGATGAGAAGAGTTCCAACGCATAAGCGTTTTTTTGGCGTTAAGTGAAACCGGCCCCCTTTGATGACTTTCCATAAATGGAAGCTCATCAAAGCATGCGCTCAAGCCATAACCCAAACGCATTTGAGCATTGAACCATGCGTTCACAATTGTGAACCGGTTCAAGCTAAACCGTTCGATTCAACTTTGGTTCATGAACCAAACCGAAATGGCTCAAGCCATGTGGTCTAGACCATATTGAACCCCAAGGCTCATGATCTAACCATTCATCACCTGATGCCCCTGATCTTTCCGATCTAGCATCATCTCTCTTGATCGAAGCTTACCGATCTCAAGCCTTAATCAATCAAACATGATCAGACCAGATCTCACTTACAATCAGAGATAAAATCCCTTTAATCTGAACTCAAAGAATCCAGTCCATTCGATCTGACTCAAGTAAGCCATATCATCAAATTGTGCGACCCTGAGGGTTTCCTCTAAATGTCGGTAACGATAACTTACGTTATCACGATCAGTGAGGGGTATCTAGCAACACATCACTGTCTCCCGATATAAAGGAAAGAGTCTTCCAAGACTACTCCCAAACCATTGCACAAGTGTGACTCCATTCACAAGGCATACATGTGTCCTTTGCCACTGGATGTTCTTATTGGACAAGCGGGTCAAGCTTGTAACTCCAATACGATGAGCATGATTAGATCAGATGCACATTGTCATCTGGGCATGGCCATACACTATCTCAATCATCTCATATAGGGGGCCCATTAGAACATCACACTCCTTAAACAAGGAGACGGCAATCCTATGTCTATCACTAGTGCTCTAACCTGATTCAAGCTCACCATCCAAGATAGTCTATAATCATTATGTTTCAAATGATATTGAACTACCTCAAAACAATGACAATCATCATTTAGAAACACAAGTGATCTCAAGTCAAAGGACATGTGCCACTTAGTGCTCACAAGGATCATTCACATTGTGACAAGCAATGGAATATCCGAGTAGGGTCTGTCCAGTACATCCAATGTACCCATGAGTCTACATCTTATTCCATGCTCGAAGCATCCTATAAGATTAGCACTCATATTAGTCTCAATCATATCAAGGCTGTCTCATGTTCACCAAGATATCTCGACTAAGGACATATAGCCTGTCAGCCTAGCTGAACAGCTTTGAGACATTATTCAGAAGTACACTTATTACAGCAGACAAGGTAACAACCTGAATAATAACCATGCCTTTTATAAACACAAGAGTTTATTACATGATACTTATACAATCCCAAAGGCCTCAAACATTAGCCTTAAGGGCATACCCCAACAATCTCCCACTTGCACTTAATCTAATGGTTGAGAAATCTCAAACCCATATTATTACAGTGCTTCTCATGCTTCTGCTGCGCCAGAGGCTTGGTAAGCGGGTCTGCCAGATTGTCATCTGTATGAACCTTGCAAATCTTGATCTCGCCACGATCAATGATCTCCCGGATCAAGTGAAAACGTCTTTGTATGTGCTTGGACTTCTGGTGTGACCGCGGTTCCTTTGCTTGTGCTATAGCTCCAGTGTTATCACAGAAGATAACCAAAGGATCTGCACTCGAAGGAACGACACCAAGTTCTCTCACGAACTTACGAATCCACACTGCCTCCTTGGATGCTTCCGAGGCTGCAACATACTCGGCTTCTGTTGTGGAATCAGCAACAGTTGACTGTTTGAAACTTTTCCACACCACAGCACCTCCATTCAAGCTAAAAACATAGCCTGATTGCGATCGGAAATCATCCTGGTCCGACTGGAACGAAGCGTCAGTATATCCCTCTATACTGAGTTCTTCCTGACCACCATATATCAAGAACATATCTTTGGTCCTCCGCAGATATTTTAAGATGTTCTTGACCGCAATCCAGTGCGCCAAACCTGGATTACTTTGGAATCGACTGGTCACGCTTAACCCGTAAGCGACGTCTGGGCGAGTACACAACATCGCATACATAATGGACCCAATAGCCGAAGCATAAGGCGTATTGTCCATTTCATCTTTCTCAGTCTGTGTTTGTGGACACTGACTCTTCGAAAGATTCAGACCATGTCTGACTGGAAGATATCCACGTTTAGAATTCTCTAAATGGAATCTCTCCAGGACCTTATCGATGTAGGTACTCTGGCACAACCCGAGAAGCCTCTTAGATCTATCCCGGTAGATCTTCACACCTAATACATAGGCTGCTTCTCCTAGATCTTTCATCTGAAAACATTTTCCTAACCATGCCTTAACAGCATGCAGTTCAGGAATATCGTTTCCAATGATCAAGATATCATCGACGTAGAGGATTAGGAATGTAATCACGCTCCCACTAAACCTCTTATATACACACGGGTCATCTTCGTTCTTGATGAAACCAAACTCAGAGATTGATTCATCAAAACGAATATTCCAGCTTCTTGATGCTTGCTTCAATCCATAAATGGATTTCTTTAACTTGCATATTTTATGACGATCTGATGGATTAGTGAAACCCTCAGGTTGTGTCATATACACATCCTCATCCAGATTTCCATTGAGGAAAGCTGTCTTCACATCCATCTGCCAGATCTCATAATCGTAATATGCAGCTATCGCGAAAAGAATCCGAATAGACTTAAACATGGCTACAGGAGAGAAAGTTTCATCATAATCTATCCCGTAGATTTGTTTGAAACCTTTCGCAACTAGCCTGCCTTTATAGGTAACCACGTTACCATCCATGTCAATCTTCTTCTTGAAGATCCATTTACAGCCTATAGGGATTACTCCCGGAGGCGGATCAACCAAATCCCAGACTTGGTTATCTGACATGGAGTCCATCTCGGCTCGCATAGCTTCAAGCCATCTAGCTGACTCCGGTCCACTGACCGCATCCGCATAAGTTAGGGGTTCATCATTATCCATGATGTAGACTCCGTCATAGCGCTCAGGCTGTCGACGGATCCTACCCGATCTTCGCGGTTCCCGTGATATCTGAGCCTCAGGTTGTTCAATAACCTGATCTACTGGCTCAGGCACATCCAACTGTGCTTGACTACTTTGTCCTTCCTCTGGATTTTCATCCAGCTTTATTTCTCTCCCACTGGCCTCTTGCAGAAGAAACTCCTTCTCAAGAAATATGGCCGTCCGAGCAACAAAAACCTTGTTCTCTTTGGGATCGTAGAAATAATAACCCTTAGTTTCCTTAGGGTAACCGACAAAGATGCATTTGTCAGATCTGCTCTCTAGTTTCCCAGAGGCGAGCTTTTTGACATAAGCCTCGCAACCCCAGATCCTGATAAATGTCAAGCTAGGCTGTTTCCCATACCATAACTCATATGGCGTCTTTAAAACTGCCTTGGATGGCACTCGGTTTAGTACCTTTGCAGCTGTTTCCAGTGCAAAACCCCAAAAGGAATATGGAAGAGTAGCCTGACTCATCATAGAACGAACCATATCAAGTAGCGTTCTATTTCTCCTCTCGGACACACCATTCCATTGCGGTGTTCCTGGCGGAGTGAGCTGTGAGATAATCCCACACTCCTTCAGATAGTCAGTAAACGCATGACTCAGGTATTCACCACCTCGATCAGAACGAAGTGCCTTGATATTTCGGCCTAACTGATTCTGTACTTCATTCTTGAACTCTTTGAACTTGTCAAAAGATTCATTTTTATGTCTCATTAAATAGACATACCCATACCTACTGAAATCATCAGTGAAGGTAATGAAGTACTGATAGCCACCTCTGGCATGTTTACTGAAAGGCCCACACACATCACTGTGTATAAGGTCCAGTAAACCTGAAGTCCTTTGACCTTTGTGAGGAAAAGGAGACTTCGTCATTTTACCCATTAAACAAGCTTTGCATGTCTCAATCTCCTCATAGGAGAATGATCCCAGCAGTCCATGTTCATGCAACCGCTTAATGCGCTTCTCGTTTATATGGCCTAAACGACTATGCCATAGCAAGGTGCTGTCATCAGCATACTTGGCTTTCTTATTATCAATGTTTTGTATAGAATTTTCCATGTCCAACATGTATAACCCATTGTTAATTGAACCAGTTGCATACACAATATTATCATAAGTTAAAACACACTTTGAAATCTTGCATTCAAAGGCAAATCCTTTCCTGACAAGAGCAGGAATGGAGATAATATTCTTGGTAATACTGGGTACAAAATAACAATTGTTTAATTCTAATACAATGCCAGATGGTAAAGTAATGAAATAGTCTCCTACAGCAACAGCAGCAACCCGTGCCCCGTTTCCAACTCGTAGGTCTACCTCATGCTGTCCCACCTGCCTTCTTCTCTTGAGTTCCTGCACATTTGAACAAATGTGAACTCCACATGCAGTGTCTAACACCCATGATATAGAAGAAGATGAAACCATGACTTCCGTCACGTATATACCTGAGCCAGAAGCAATGCTTCCCCTCTTATCTCCTTGGAGCGCTTTACAGTCCTTTTTCCAGTGACCCAGCTGGCCACAGTGGAAACACCTGTTGTCCTTCGACCGCTTCACCTTCTGTTTCAGGGCCTTACTGTAATTCTTGACAGGGGCCTTGCCCTTCTTCCCCTTCTTCTTGTTCCTAGAAGGAACCATCAAGACAGAGGTTGAAGGCTTACCCTTCAGAGTTTCCTCAGTTGTCAAGAGCATATTCAGCAGCTCTGCCGGCGTACAATCGATCTTGTTCATATTAAAGTTAATAATGAACGCATCGAAAGAAGGCGGGAGAGACTGCAGAATAATATCTACAGCAAGCTCCTGGTTGATGGTATGCCCCAGTTTATCTAGAGCCTCCTTGTGCCCAATCATCTTGAGCACGTGAGCTCCCACTGGGCTCCCCTCAGCCAGTTTGCTCTGAAAGAAGAGCTTCGTCAGATTATAGCGTTCAGTCCTCGCCTGTGCAGCATACAGCATTTTGAGGTTTGCTATAATCTCTATAGCTGACATATCCTCATGCTGACGCTGCAGCGGTGGCGTCATAGACGCTAGCATCAGGCAAGCGACATCAATGCTATCATTGACGTGCTTTTCGTAGGCTTCCCGAACCGCCCTTGCGGCGTTCGGAGCGGGCTGCGGCGGTATCGCCGTCTCGAGGACATACAGTTTCCTCTCTGCCTTAAGAACAATCTTAAGGTGTCCGAACCAGTCAGAGAAGTTCGGCCCAGCAAACTTCTCCCTTTCCAGTAGGGATCGCACATTGAAGCTCATGGTGTTCGTTGCTGCAGGAATCTACAACAAGCAAGAACAGCAAGGTTAGTATCAATGTTTCAGAATCAATCCAGGACTTAAGAAAGATTCTTTTCTCACTATTTTGTCTGACTGAAAAATCCAGTAAACAGTCCGAAAGAGTAACACTCTTTTAGTGAGATGGGATCCAGATTTCATACTTGGTCTCCGCGTCCCGCTCAGGCGAGATAAGATGCACAGAGATGACAAGTACTAATTTCTGGTAGGCTGTGCCAGCCAATCGCCAACCCGTGCGATTCCCCTTCATCTTGGCAATCCAGCAGACTGTGCCAACTGAGTTGGTACAACACAGTCTCTGATCCCAGAGATGGCTGCCTCCATGTGCTACCATATGCGCCACATATGTAGCCAACATGGTCAAGCTGACCTGACCTACTCCCTGGACCACCACGTGCTATGCTGAGCAACGAGAGGGGATAAATCCCAACTCTGTAACACGCAGGTGAAATCCAGCACCGTCTGAAGATAGGTGGACGTGCCCACTGAGTGGGTTCAACACGGCTCCAACGATAATCAGAAAGGTGAGGTTTCGCGTCAGAAGGCTTACGAGCTTGATATGTTAGCGTTGGATTTTATCGGTCTTTTATCTTCTTAACTATCATACAAGTCCTATGGTGATAGCAGAAGATAAACTTAAACATGCAATTCTAATTATAAGCAATAAGAAGAAAGCATGATCTTATGTGGTAAAAGCCCATGAACCCTAGTAAGACCTTAATTTACTTAAGTCTTCACTTGAGCTCCTTGCATCTCATCTGGTCCAACCCAGTGCCCTAGCGCCAAGAGCACCTCAGGTGCACCACCAGATGAATGCCCCTCTTGGATGTGTGCACTTGTCTAATCAAAGTACATTTGATCTATCTAGACAAGGTTGACTCGCAGGTCAACTACATATTATAAATTAAGTACAATGTGATTCGCAGATCACAAATTAATTTACAACTTATCCAGGCTCGCAGGCCCCAGCACAGCACACAATAGGGCAACCCACATAAGACTAAATAAACAAGCATATGATTCAATCAACATGTGATCCATTCAAGAAATTAAATTTTGGAAAAACCCATGGCATCAATTTAATTTCCTTATGAGCCCTACAACCTTACAATGGTCCATTGATGGGGATCCACTCATCCATCTAGCTAGATCCTTTGCCCTTGCATGCACCGAGTCCTAACTGACCCGAGTTGACCTAATGGTCAACCATGCATGCCCCAAGGGCTGAACCACCCCATGAGTTTTGGCAAGCGGGTGTGACCCCGGGCCTAACTCAAGTGTGTTCAGTAGTTGTCTCAACCAGACCTCGCTACACGCCCTAGATGCAGTCAACCTATAGCCACCTTGTGCTTGCGCATAGGTGCTATTGGGTCAACCCATCTGAGCTGTCAGATGGTCTGATCAGACTTGGATCCAACCTAGTGGTGACTTCAACCTCATCAACCCATCTAAGGGTTTAATGTAGTGGCACCTTAGATCTAATGAAGCGCGCAAGAGGTAAGTTTTAGAAAACTTTTATAACATGCGCAATGTTACAAACAAACAACATGCTTGATAACCCTTAGATCTAAGGGGGTCCCCTTCAAGGGGGAGCGCATACTTTAGGAGGTCCCCTTCAAGGGGGAGCGCATACTTCAGGAACATATGATACAAGCGCAACATCATGAACATATAAGCGCAACATCAAGCGCAACATCATGAACATATGATACAAGCGCAACATCATGAACATATAAGCGCAACATCATGAAAACAAAGCATGCCTCAAGGAAACAGTAAGCGCAACATCATGTATGGATCACCAATACTTAAAGCAATCATATCGATCATATCATGAGCCTAGCTCTGATACCAATTGAAGGAACCCCTAACTAAGGGGGAAGAAACCCTAAGCATGCTCATCTATCATGCATAGCGGAAAGAGGGCTTCAAGTCAAGATCGGATATGAAACAATATGATCAACTTGAAACTAGAAATCATACCAATGCCATGGACTTGGATCTCGGCTTGGAAGAAGAGATCAAGATAGGTCTCCTCCAAAGTGTGCCACACACAAGATGAAGTTGGCTCACTCCTTGGGGTCGCTTGTGCTAGCAAGTCACTCAAGGAATCTTCACTTGTCGAATGGAAGGGATGATGAACTTCCTTGTTGCCGAGAGTTCCACTTTGCCCAAGCTCTCCTTCTCGTCGTCAACCACACCTCAACCAATGTCCAAGGCGTTGATGAGAAGAGTTCCAACGCATAAGCGTTTTTTTGGCGTTAAGTGAAACCGGCCCCCTTTGATGACTTTCTATAAATGGAAGCTCATCAAAGCATGCGCTCAAGCCATAACCCAAACGCATTTGAGCATTGAACCATGCGTTCACAATTGTGAACCGGTTCAAGCTAAACCGTTCGATTCAACTTTGGTTCATGAACCAAACCGAAATGGCTCAAGCCATGTGGTCTAGACCATATTGAACCCCAAGGCTCATGATCTAACCATTCATCACCTGATGCCCCTGATCTTTCCGATCTAGCATCATCTCTCTTGATCGAAGCTTACCGATCTCAAGCCTTAATCAATCAAACATGATCAGACCAGATCTCACTTACAATCAGAGATAAAATCCCTTTAATCTGAACTCAAAGAATCCAGTCCATTCGATCTGACTCAAGTAAGCCATATCATCAAATTGTGCGACCCTGAGGGTTTCCTCTAAATGTCGGTAACGATAACTTACGTTATCACGATCAGTGAGGGGTATCTAGCAACACATCACTGTCTCCCGATATAAAGGAAAGAGTCTTCCAAGACTACTCCCAAACCATTGCACAAGTGTGACTCCATTCACAAGGCATACATGTGTCCTTTGCCACTGGATGTTCTTATTGGACAAGCGGGTCAAGCTTGTAACTCCAATACGATGAGCATGATTAGATCAGATGCACATTGTCATCTGGGCATGGCCATACACTATCTCAATCATCTCATATAGGGGGCCCATTAGAACATCACACTCCTTAAACAAGGAGACGGCAATCCTATGTCTATCACTAGTGCTCTAACCTGATTCAAGCTCACCATCCAAGATAGTCTATAATCATTATGTTTCAAATGATATTGAACTACCTCAAAACAATGACAATCATCATTTAGAAACACAAGTGATCTCAAGTCAAAGGACATGTGCCACTTAGTGCTCACAAGGATCATTCACATTGTGACAAGCAATGGAATATCCGAGTAGGGTCTGTCCAGTACATCCAATGTACCCATGAGTCTACATCTTATTCCATGCTCGAAGCATCCTATAAGATTAGCACTCATATTAGTCTCAATCATATCAAGGCTGTCTCATGTTCACCAAGATATCTCGACTAAGGACATATAGCCTGTCAGCCTAGCTGAACAGCTTTGAGACATTATTCAGAAGTACACTTATTACAGCAGACAAGGTAACAACCTGAATAATAACCATGCCTTTTATAAACACAAGAGTTTATTACATGATACTTATACAATCCCAAAGGCCTCAAACATTAGCCTTAAGGGCATACCCCAACAAGATCGTGTGGACTGAATTGTTTAGGTTCAGTTTAAAGGGATTTAATCTCTGATTGTGAGTGAGATCTGGTCTGATCATGTTTAATTGATTAGGGCTTAAGATCGGTAAGCTTCGATTGAGAGAATGGATGCTAGATCGGTGAGATCAGGAGCATCGAGAGATCAACGGTCAGATCTTAAGCCTCAGGGGTTTATTGTAATCTGGACTAATGGCTTGGGTTGTTTGGTTTCTTGAACCAAACCGAATTGAACCAGCTCATTGGATGAGCGCATGGTTCAAATGAAGAGGCATTTTGCGATTGGGGTAAGTTGTGGTCGCATGAACGTTGAGACTTTTCTATTTTTAGAAAGCATGTCTCTAAACGTGACCATGACTCTCACGTTCTCAGTGCTCACGCTCTCTTGACGCCTCTTTGGGCTTTTCGACACTGGCATCTCTTGCGTGTGAAGGTGTGGACGAAAAGAGGAGCTCTCGCCAAGCATAGGATTTCTCATCTCTTCCCTTCCATTCGGTCAGGATACTTGGACGATCCTTGCTAGCACAAGGGGCGACAAGGAGGAGCCAAGACTCATCTTGTGTGCGTCATCTCTGGAGAAGATCCATTTCGATCTTTGCTTCCAAGACGCCATCTAGAAATGGCATCGGTATGATTTCTTCTCTTGTATGTAATCATTTTAACGTTGATCGTAAAGCATGCAATAGATCTAGAAACCCTCTTCCGCTGTTTAAATCCCTTACATGTGCCTATTAGGGTTTCATCCCCTTGACTAGGGGACCTTCACAGATGATATCGCTGTAGTACATACTTGAGTGCTAAGTTCCTTTACACATGCTTATGGCCCCAGTAAGAACTATACTGGACCATCAAGCACCATGAACTAAATCATGTTCAAATGAATGAAGCTGCTTCCTTGGCTGCCACAAGAAGCTGCAATGTACTCAGCCTTATTTGTAAAATTTTGCCACTATGGTTTGCATAATGCTCTTTCAGCATACAACACCACAACAAGGCAAAGCGCAAATCCTGGCTGTGGTCATAAGACTGGAACGAAGTATCAGTGTACCCTTGTACACAAAATTCTTCCTGTCTATCATAGACTAGACTTCAATCCTTTATACTTCCCAAGTATATATAAGGATTGCTTTCACAGCTATCAAGTGTCAAACACTAGGATCTGATTGAAACTTACTGGCTATGCTCCAAGCATTTGCCACAAATGGTCTTTTGTATATTACTCAAAACATGATCCATCCTATACACCATGTATCAGGATTTTAGACCCATGTTATTACTCTCCAACTGTGTCATAGGATACAACATCCTCATGAGAGTCAGACCATATCTCTCTGGAAGGTATCAATATTTGGAATCATCCAATATAAACCTTTCCAGAAACTCTTGGATGAACATAGATTGACTAAAGGGCAATAACTTTCTTGGATCTCTATCTATAGATCCTCATGCCTAGGATATAGGCATCATTCCCTAGATCATTCTTCTCGAAATACATCTCAAGCCTTTTCTTCACCATGTGAAGAGCTGAGATGTCATTCCATGTGAGGATTGTTGGGGTATGCTCTTAAGGCTAATGTTTGAGGCCTTAGATTATTTACAGTATCATGTATAATCTATATGTTTTATAAAGGCAATTGTTGTTATTCAGATTGTTACATTATCTGCTGCTGTATGTATACATCTGAGTAATGTCTCAATGATGTTCAGCTTAGCTGACATTCAGTATTGTCATTAGTCGAGATATCTCGGTGAACATGAGACAGCCTTGATATGATTGAGACTAATATGTGTTCTGTTCTTGTAGGATGCTTCGAGCATGGAATAAGATTTAGACACATAGGTGCATTGGATGTACTGGACTGACCCTATTTAGGATATTCAATTGTTTGTCACAATGTAATTAATCCTTATATGCAAGCAAGTGGCATATTTCCTCTGACTTGAGATCACTTGTGTTTCTAAGTGATGATTGGCATTGTCTTGAGGTAATTCAATATCATTTGAAAGATAATGATTAAGGATTATCTTGGATAGTGGGCATGAGTCATGTTAGGGCACTAGTGATAGATATAGGATTGCCTCTCCTAGATGGAGTGTGATGTTCTAAAGGGGCCCCCTGGATAAAATGGTTGAGAATGTGTATGGCCATACCCAGATGACTATGTTCATCTGATCTAACCATTTTCATCATGTTGGAGTCACAGGCTTGACATGCTTGTCCAACGGGAACATCCAGTGGCAAAGGGAAACATGTATGCCAAGTGAATTAGATTCACACTTGTGCTGTGGTTTGGGAGTAGTCTTGGAAGACTCTTTCCTTCATATCGGGAGACAGTGATGTGTTGCTAGATACCCCTCTCTGATCGTGATAACGTAAGTTATCGTTACCGACATTGAAGGAAACCCTTGGGGTCGCACAATTTGATGATATGGCTTGCTTATGTCAGATCGTGTGGACTGGAATTATTCTAGTTCAGTTTAAAGCAATTTAAACTCTGATTGGAAGTGAGATCTAGTCTAATCATGTTTGATTGATTAGGGCATATGATCGGTAAGCTTCGATCGGGAGAATTGATGTTTGATCGTAAAGATCAAGAGGTTCAATGAGATGTGTGGTTAGATCTTGAGCCACTTGGTTCAGAGAGAGATCTTAACCAGGTCTGGTTCGGTTTGATGCTTGAACCAAATTGGGATTGAACCGGTTTACTTTGTGAACGCATGGTTCAATTGAAGAGGAGTTTTCGATGGCTTCATGGGGAGTTAAGAAGGGAGTTACAATTCGGTTCTTACCATTTTTGGTGGCCGAATCTTTCCTTTTTGGAAACAACGGTTTTGAAACCCCTTCTACTCTCTTCCTCCTCTCGCATCTTCTTCATCTTCACGCAAGGGAAGAAGTTAAGAAAAAAAAAACCTACCCAAGGGCGCACATCTCCTCTCCAAGACACGATCAAAGACTCCTTGGTGTCTTTGCTAGCACAAGGAGCACAAGGAAGAAGTTGACATCATCTTGTGTGTGACACTTTTGGAGAAGAGGCACTCGCCCCTTTCTTTTTCCAAGTCGCCACTCACATCATGGCAATGGTAATACTCTAACTTGTCTTTCAAGTTTACAAGGTTGATCATAGTATCAAGTCATGCGATTTTGTTTTCCTTTTTCGCTTCAACAAGTTCATATGAAATAATACTTGCGAACTAGGTTTCCTTCAAGTGAGAATATCATCAATCTTCTAGAACAAGAAATACTATTAAGGTGCTCCCACTGATCTTCTTATAAACACAGGCTCTTTTAAACATGCTTGCATAACACCATGCATATCTTTATGGCCTTGATATGAAAACCTTCTGGCTATTTCCTTATAGATATCTTTTCAGACGTCGATGCAAGAAAGGCAGTTTTCATAACAACACGCCATAACTGATCATGCAATTATAACAAATAGATTCCTAATGGACTTAAAACTCAGCTATTGGTGAAAAATTTCATTATTATCCACCTAGTGGATTTGCCTGAAATTTCTATTCACTAGCTTGCCTTTCAAGGTAACAATGTTACCTTCCATGTCTATCTTCCTAGAATATTTATTTACAGCCTGTGGGAATTACCCCTTTGGCAGCTCATCCAAGTCCCATACTTGATTAGCAGACATGGAGTCCATTATGGTTCTCATGGCCCTTAGCCATTTCTTGGAATCTGGTCCACCGACCGCTTCCATTTCCTCATAAGTCTTAGGTTCATCCTTGATGAAAAATTCGTCATGCCCAGCATATCGAATCGATCCAGACTTATGTGGTTCCTGTGTTACTTGAACCTCAGGTTGACTTTCAACCTGTATATAAGATTTTGCTCTCCATCTGTGTCTAATTATATTGTGGTTGATTCTGGACCTTGTCCCAATCAAATCTACTCCCACTAGCTTCTTTTAAAAGAAATACTTTCACAAGAGAGATAGCAGTTTGAGCAACAAATATTTTGTTCTCTTTGGGATAGAATTAGCACTCTACAGTGCACCACAAACACATACTTTTGAATCAGTGCACATTACATTCCCAATTCCATTGAAGAAATGGGATATTTGTAGTTCGCAACTCAAAAGCTAACTTAGACACTTTCTTATGGAGTGGCAGTGCATCTGTTTGCATGGCATCATAGTAGTATATTTGCATGATTATTCAAAGATGGAACCACATCCAATGTGTTCCTTTTTTCTTTCTTTGAAATTCACCACATAGTGGTGTACTAAGTAAGCTGTGAGATAACTCCACACTTCTTAGGACAGTCATCAAATTCTCCACTAATCACCTTGATTCAATCAAAGTGCTTTAATAGATCCTCCAATTTGACTCAATACTTCATTTGTGAACTTCTTGGATTTCTCCAAAGTTCTTAGGTTGGATAAGGCATACCCACACCTGATGAAGCATATAACACCTCTTCGTGCTTGTTTATATGGGTCCACACACATTGCTGTGTAATAGATCCAACAAGCTACTTACCCTTCCACCCTTTATGGTGAAGGCAGCATCTGTAATTTTGCTCCTTTGAATAAGGCTCACATGTATCATAATCCTGAAAGGATAATAATCCCAACAGTCCATGGACCTTTGGATGTGACCATTCTTCTATGGTTCAAGAGGCAATGCTATAAGAGGGTGTTTATTGAATCATTGGATCTGATCTTGTGTTACATATAGAACCACAAACTATTATCAATTGTATCACTTCAATAGAACATCTCAGATTTAAAGAAAAATATCATTTATTATTTCAAACTGAAATCCTTTCCAAAAGGAATGATGTTCTAATACATAAGCTGATACATAATAGCAAAGTTCTAGATAAAGTCTTCAAGGCAGTGAGATGATATCAATAGCAGCATCCAATGCTCCGTCCCTGACCCGAGAGTCGATCCCATCAAGCCTAATTGTCCTACTTCTTTTGAGCTCCTGCACATGTAAAACATATGTGAGCCTCACATGTGGTACCTAGTACCCATGAATAAGAAGTAGACATAAAGATCTTGGTAACACAATACCTGAAGCGGATGGATTACATCCCTTCTTCTTTGTCATGCTCTTCTTGGCCATTAATCCTCTTCGAAATACCCATGCATTTCCAGTCTTCCGAAGTATTAGCTTCGAAGATACAGAACCATGGTCATTCTCAGATTTAGGCATACACTCTGAAGATCCAATAGAACTCTCCTGATCATTGTCTATAGAGCATGGTGTGAAGAGACCTTTGAGATGTATGATAAGATCATAAATCCCCATCTCATCACACTCAACCTTGACCTCTAGGGTCATGCACTCTAAGACAAGAGTAGTGTACTGTTCGTTATCTTCACAATGTTCAAGATAGACATTCCACTCCCACTCAGTAGTGAAATACACACTGGGCTGGGATGGAGGTCTTTCAAGGAGATGCACCTTATTCTCTTGTTCTAGTATCTTGGACAAAATCTTGAACCACTTTGTCCAATTTGTCCCATCCAGTTTGTTTTTATAAAGTTTTAATCTTAGATCAGGAGATGCCATCTACAATAAGCAAATAAGTAAAATAAGTACTATGATAAAGCATTTAACAAGGACTTTAACTTAAATGCTATCCTCCCACTATTTCCAAAAACAAGTTGAGAACTCTCAAACTCAACATAGAAATAAGTGAGTAGGTTCCTAATTTCACATGCGGTCTCCGCGACTCACGAGGGTGAGTTGGGATGCACAGAGAATCCCATGCTTCCTTAGGTAGGCATACCTGCCAATTATGTCGTGCACAACTCCTCTTAGTTAAGAAAGACTAGGCGCCCTGTGTCCAACAAGGGCTGGATATAACACAGAACCCTATCCTCTCAACAGCTGCCTCTAGTGATTCATCATGTTAGTGACATATGAAAAACTAGTCAAGTCTGGTCCTAACCGTTATGCCCAGGGCCAACGATTCCTTGCGAAGGCACGCCCAGGTTAAAACTAGACTGGGGAAATCATTATCACCTCACACCTTCTAAAGATAAGTGGGTGTGTCCCACGAGGGTGGGAAACAGTTCACAATACCACCGATCGATAGTTTGATGAGGACTACGCGTTAGAAGGCTATTGACTTGATATTGTATTGAGAGTTTTTTGCATGTTTGTTTTATTCTTTTCTAGCATGCAGTTTTCCTATGGTTATGGCAGCAAAGGAAAAACATCACAGGCATGCTATGGACAAAATAATAAACCATCACAGGCATGCTATTTTGGTCGATATGGTCATAGCCCTTTTCATACACATAACTTGTCACGAGCCATGTGACATGTTATCGTGCATCCAAGGGTTGCGAGTCCATGAAGCAAATCAGCCCCTGCTAGAAGCCAAAAGCAAGTGTCCTTCCTTCAGCCGTAAAGTCCATCACCACGCTTCCAAAGCTGGCGCCACTTCTGACTCCGATTGAAGAAGATGTTGGGGTATGCCCTTAAGGCTAATGTTTGAGGCCTTGGGTTATTATAAGTATCATGTATAAACTGAGTATATGTTTATAAAGGCAATTGTTGTTATTCAGATTGTTGCATTGTTTGCTGTTGTATGTATACCTCTGAGTAATGTCTCAATGATGTTCAGCTTTGCTGACATTCAGAGTTGTCCTTAGTCGAGATATCTTGGTGAACATGAGATGGCCTTGATATGATTGAGACTAATATGTGTTCTGGTCTTATAGGATGCTACGAGCATGGAATAAGATTTAGACACATAGGTGCATTGGATGTATTGGACTGACCCTACTTAGGATATTCAATTGTTTGTCACAATGTGAATAAATCCTTATAAGCAAGCAAGTGGTATATTCCCTCTGACTTGAGATCACTTGTGTTACTAAGTGATGATTGGCATTGTCTTGAGGTACTTCAATATCATTTGAAAGATAATGGTTAAGGATTATCTTGGATAGTGGGCATGAGTCATGCTAGGACACTAGTGATAGATATAGGATTGCCTCTCCTAGTTGGAGTGTGATGTTCTAAAGGGGCCCCCTGGATGAGATGGTTGAGAAAGTGTATGGCCATACCCAGATGACTATGTTCATCTGATCTAACCATTCTCATCGTGTTGGAATTACAGGCTTGACACGCTAGTCCAACGAGAACATCCAGTGGCAAAGGGAACATGTATACTGAGTGAATTGGATTCACACTTGTGCTATGGTTTGGGAGTAGTCTTGGAAGACTCTTTCCTTCATATCGGGAGACAGTGATGTGTTGCTAGATACCCCTCTCTGATCATGATAACGTAAGTTATCATTACTGACATTGAAGGAAACCCTTAGGGTCGCACAATTTGATGATATGGCTTACTTATGTCAGATCGTATGGACTAGAATTATTCTAGTTCAGTTTAAAGTAATTTAAACTCTGATTGGAAGTGAGATCTAGTCTGATCATGTTTGATTGATTAGGACATATGATCGGCAAGCTTCGATCGGGAGGATTGATGCTTGATCGAAGAGATTAAGAGCGTCAAGAGATGTGTGGTTGGATCTTGAGCCACTTGGTTCAATAAGATCAAAACCAGGGTTGGTTTGATTTGGTCCTTGAACCAAATAAAATTGAACCGGTTCACTTAGTGTGAGCGCATGGTTCAATTAAAGAGGGAAGTTTCGGTTGGTTCACTTAAGGTGAACGCATGGGAGTTAAGAGAGGGGGTTACACTTTTGGTTCTTACCATAAGTGGTAACCGAATCTTTCTATCTTTGGCTCTCACGTTTTCGAAGCTTGCTCTCTCGCCTCCTCGTGTAGTTAGTTGCTTGATCATCTTCACGCAACAACAAAGAAGTGGAGTTCGGCCAACAAAGAGATAGCACATCTCCTCTCCAAGTTTCGATCAAGGACTCCTTAGTGCCTTGCTAGCACAAAGAGCACAAGGAAGAAGCCATCAACATCTTGTGTGTGATTCCTTTGGAGAAGAGGCGCCTTTCCCCTTTCTTCTTCCAAGCCGCCACTCAAACCATGGCCATGGTAATGCTTCAACTTATCCTTTCATGGTTGATTATATTTCAAGTCAAGCGATCCATGAAACCTAGTTTTTCCGCCTATGCAAAATTTTCGAAATGCATGTTACCTAGGTTTACCTTCAATTGGTATCAGAGCGCTGGTTTTTGGCTTGATATATATGATTGCCATCTTGTGTTGCATGTTTGATTTTATGCTTTGGATATATCTACTAGATGCGCATGCTTTTGTTATCATGAGAAAATACATGCCATGTGTTCATACCAAATGTTAGATCTACATGTATTTTTCATTCAAGCTTATGCATGTGATGTTTACTTGCGCTTGTCATAGAAGTTTTCAATCAAAACTTATCATCATGCGCGACCCTCACCTAGATCTATCTAAGCGCCTACTTCAAATACTTAGATGGGTTAACAATGTTGAAGTCGTCAGTCAAGTCTGGACCCAATAGCCTAATCAGACCATCTGACAACCTAGATGGGTCGGCCGGATAGCACCAGTGTGCATGCAATACAGGTGGCTATAGGCCGACTGCAGAAGGGCATGTAGCGATGTCTGATTGAGCCGCCTAGTGAACGATCATGATTAAGGCACGGGGTCACACCCACTTGCCAGAAATCATGTGGGACGTTCAGCCCTTAAGGCATGCATAGTTGACCATGTGGTCGACGCAAGTCAGTTATGACTGGGTGCATGCAAGGGCAGTGGGTCTGACTTGGTCTAACGAGTGGATACCTGTTAATGGACCGTTGTAAGGTAGTAGGGTACATAAGGAAATAAAATTGATGCCATGGGTTTTTTTTTCAAAAATTTTATTTCTATTTGGATCACATGTTTGCATGTTTAACATGTTAATTGGGTGTTTATTTAATCTTATGTGGGCTGCCCTTATTTTGTGTGCTGTGCTGGGGCCTGCGTGCCTAGAATTAAATATAAATTTTGCTGTGATCTGCGAATCACACTTTAATTTATGAAAATGTATAATTGACCTGCGTGTCAAACCATGTCTAGATAGATTAAAATGTAATTTGATCAGACATGAGCACATGAGCACACATGGCAGAGGCGCTTGCAGTCAGTGGCTTCACCAGGTGGGAGGTCTAGAGTTCGACTCTAGAGTAGGCGCATACTGCCTGGAGGGCATTTGGACCCGGGCTGGGCCAGATGAAGTACAAGAGTCCCATAAAGAGCTCAAGTGAAGACTTTTGTGAAACTAGGGTTTTACTTAGGCTTTTATGGGCGTTTACCACATAAGATAATTGTGCTTTCATTTACTGTTGTAAGTAATATTAGCACAAGCATGTTTTATTCTTCTGCTATCACTATAGAATTTGCATGATAGTAAGAAGATGAAAGACCGTTAAAATCCAATGTGAATATCAAGCTCGATTGCCTTCTGACGCGAAACCTCACTGTTCTGACTATCGTTGGGGCCGTGTTGTACCCACTCAGTGGGCACGCCCAGCTATCTTCAGACGGTGCGTGATTACACCTACATGCTACAGAGAAGGGATTTATCGCTTCTCGTTGCTCAGCATAGCACGTGGTGGTCCAGGAAGTAGGTCAGGTCAGCTTGACCATATAGGCTACATATTGAGCATATGATAGCTAGATGGAGGCAGCCATCTGAGGAATCAAAGACCGTGTTGTACCAACTCAGTTGGCACAGTCTTCTGGATTGCCTAGATGAAGGGGAATCGCACGGGTTGGCGATTGGCATGGATAGCCTACCAGTGATTAGTGCTTGAACTCTCTGTGTATCTTATCTCGCCTGAGCGGGACGCGGAGATCAAGTATGAAATCTGGATCCCATCTCACTAAAAGAGTTTCACTCTTTCGGGCTGTTTTATTGGATTTTTCAGTCAGATAAAATAGTGAGAAAAGAATCATTCTTAAGTCCTGGATTGATTCTAACATGCATACTAACCTTGTTGTTCTTGCTATGTTGTAGATTCCTGCAGCAACGAACACCACAGGGCTCAATTTGCGATCCATATTGGAAAGAGAGAAGTTTGCTGGGCCAAACTTCTCAGACTGGTACAGACAGCTTAAGATTGTACTTAAAGCTGAGAGGAAGATGTATGTCCTTGAGTCGGCAATACCGGCTCAACCCGCTGCGAACGCCGCAAGGGCGGTTCGGGATGCTTATGAAAAGCACGTCAGTGATAGTACTGATGTCGCTTGCCTTATGCTTGCGTCAATGACGCCTGAGCTCTAGCGTCAGCATGAGGATTTGTCAGCTATTGATATTATAGCAAATCTCAAAATGCTGTATGCTGCACAGGCAAGGACAGAACGCTATAACTTGACAAAACTTTTCTTTCATAGCAAACTAACTGAAGGGAGTCCAGTGGGAGCTCACGTACTCAAGATGATTGGGTACAAAGAAGCTCTAGAGAAACTGGGACATACCATCAATCAAGAACTTGTTGTAGATATTATTTTGCAATCTCTCCCGGCTTCTTTCGATCCGTTCATCATTAATTTTAATATGAACAAAATCGACTGTACTCCGGCAGAGTTACTTAACATGCTCTGTACCACAGAGCAGACTCTTGAGAAAGGAAAGCCTTCATCCTCTGTCTTAATGGTTCCTTCAAGGAATAAGAAGAAGGGGAAGAAGGGCAAAACCCCTATCAAGAAGCTATAACAAGGCTTTGAAACAAAAGGTGAAGCGGTCAAAGGACAACAGATGTTTCCATTGTGGCCAGCTGGGTCACTGGAAGAAGGACTGTAGAGCGCTCCAAGGAGAGAAGAAGCGAAGCAAGCCTTTCACTTCTGGCTCAGGTATTTACGTGACTGAAGTCATGGTAGCTTCTTCTATTTCATGGGTGTTGGACACTGCATGTGGAGTTCACATTTGTTCAAATGTGCAGGAACTCAAGAGATGAAGACAGGTGGGACAGCATGAGGTGGACCTACGAGTTGGAAACGGGGCACGGGTTGCTGCTGTTGCTGTAGGGGAATATAACATCTCTTTACCATCTGGTTTTGTATTAGAACTTGACAATTGTTATTTTATACTAAGCATAACTAAGAATATTATCTCTATTCCTACTCTTGTCAGGAAAGGTTTTTCTTTTGAATGCAAAACTTCACAGTGTTGTATTTCATATGATAATATTGTTTATGCAACTGGGTCGATTAACAATGGGTTATACATGTTGGACATGGAATGTTCTGTACAACAAATTGATAACAAGAAAGCCAAGTATGCTGATGATAGCACCTTATTATGGCATAGTCGTTTAGGCCACATTAACAAGAAGCGCATTAAGCGGTTGCATGATCATGGACTGCTGGGATCATTCTCCTATGAGGAGTTTGATACATGCAAAGCTTGTTTAATGGGTAAAATGACGAAGACTCCTTTTACTAATAAAGGTGAAAGGGCTTCAGGTTTACTTGACCTTATTCACAGTGATGTGTGTGGGCCGTTTAGTAAACATGCCAGAGATGGCTATTCATACTTCATTACTTTTACTGATGATTTCAGTAGGTATGGTTATGTCTATCTAATGAGACATAAGAGTGAATCTTTTGACAAGTTCAAAGAATTCAAAAATGAAGTACAGAATCAGTTAGGCCGTAATATCAAGGCACTTTGTTCAGATCGAGGTGGAGAATACTTGAGTCGTGAGTTTACTGACTATCTGAAGGAGTGTGGGATTATCTCACAGCTCACTCCACCAGGAACACCGCAATGGAATGGTGTGTCCGAAAGGAGAAATAGAACCTTATTGGATATGGTTCGTTCTATGATGAGTCAGGCTACTCTACCTTACTCCTTTTGGGGATTTGCACTGGAAACAGCTGCAAAGGTGCTAAACCGAGTGCCATCCAAGGCCGTTTCAAAGACACCATATGAGTTATGGTATGGGAAACAGCCGAGCTTGACATTTATTAAAATCTGGGGTTGCGAGGCTTATGTCAAAAAGCTTGTCTCTGGGAAACTGGAGAGCAGATCAAATAAATGTATATTTGTCGGTTACCCTAAAGAAACTAAGGGTTATTATTTCTATGATCCCAAAGAGAACAAAGTATTTGTTGCTCGAACGGCTATTTTTCTTGAGAAGGAATTTCTTCTGCAAGAGGCAAGTGGGAGAGAAATAAAGCTGGATGAAATTCCAGAAGAAGGACAAAGTAGTCAAGCTCAATTGGATGAGCCTGAGCAAATAGATCAGGTTGATGTTCAACCTGAGGCTCAGATATCACGGGAACCGCGTAGATCGGGAAGGATCCGTCATCAGCCTGAGCGCTATGACGGAGTCTACATCATTAATGATGAACCCCTCACTTATGCGGATGCGGTTAGTGGACCGGAATCAGCAAGATGGCTTGAAGCTATGCGAGCCGAGATGGACTCCATGTCAGACAACCAAGTCTGGGATTTGGTTGATCCGCCTCCGGGAATAATCCCTATAGGCTGTAAGTGGATCTTCAAGAAGAAGAAAGACATGGATGGTAACGTGGTTACCTATAAGGGCAGGCTAGTTGCGAAAGGTTTCAAACAAATCTACGGGATAGATTATGATGAAACTTTCTCTCTTGTAGCCATGTTCAAGTCCATTCGAATTATTCTCGCGATAGCAGCATATTATGATTATGAGATCTGGCAAATGGATGTGAAGACCGCTTTCCTTAATGGAAAACTGGAAGAGGATGTGTATATGACATAGCCTGAAGGTTTCATCAATCCATCAGAATGTCATAAGATATGCAAATTAAAGAAGTCCATTTATGGACTAAAACAAGCATCGAGAAGCTGGAATATTCGTTTTGATGAATCAGTCTGTAAATTTGGTTTCATCAAAAATGAAGATGACCCGTGTGTATATAAAAGGTTTAGTGGGAGCGTGATTACTTTCCTAGTCCTCTACGTCTATGATATTTTAATCATTGGAAACGATATTCCTGAACTACATGCAGTTAAGGCATGGTTAAGAAAATGTTTCCAGATGAAAGATTTGGGAGAAGCAGCCTATGTATTAGGTGTGGAGATCTACAGAGATAGATCTAATAGGCTTCTCGGGCTGTGCCAGAGTACTTACATCGATAAGGTCCTGGAGAGATTCCATTTAGAAAATTCTAAAAGAGGATATCTTCCAGTCAGACATGGTCTGAATCTTTCAAAGAGCCAGTGTCCTCAAACACAGTCTGAGAAAGATGAGATGGACAATACGCCTTATGCTTCGGCTATTGGGTCCATCATGTATGCGATGTTATGTACTCGCCCAGACGTCGCTTACGGGTTAAGCGTGACCAGTCGGTTCCAAAGTAATCCAGGGAAGGCACACTGGATTGCAGTCAAGAATATTTTGAAATATCTTCGGAGAACCAAAGATATGTTCTTGATTTATGGAGGTCAGGAAGAACTCAGTATTGAAGGATATACTGACGCTTCGTTCTAATCTGACCAAGACGATTTCCGATCGCAATCAGGCTATGTTTTTAGCTTGAATGGAGGAGCAGTGGTGTGGAAGAGTTTCAAACAATCAATTGTTGCTGATTCCACAACAGAAGCCGAGTATGTTGCAGCCTCAGAAGCATCAAAGGAGGCAGTATGGATTCGTAAGTTCATTCAAGAACTTGGTGTTGTTCCTTCAAGTGCAGATCCATTGGTTATCTTCTGTGATAACACTGGAGCGATTGCACAAGCAAAGGAACCACGGTCACACCAGAAGTCCAAGCACATACAGAGAAGGTTTCATTTGATCCGTGAGATCATAGATCGAGGAGAGATCAAGATCTGCAAGGTTCATACAGATGACAATCTAGCTGACCCGCTTACAAAGCCTCTGGCGCAGCAGAAGCATGAGAAGCACTGTAATAATATGGGTTTGAGATTTCTCAACCATTAGTTTAAGTGCAAGTGGGAGATTGTTGGGGTATGCCCTTAAGGCTAATGTTTGAGGCCTTGGATTATTATCAGTATCATGTATAAACTGAGTATATGTTTATAAAGGCAATTGTTGTTATTCAGATTGTTGCATTGTCTGCTGCTGTATGTATACCTCTGAGTAATGTCTCAATGATGTTCAGCTTTGCTGACATTCAGAGTTGTCCTTAGTCGAGATATCTTGGTGAACATGAGACAGCCTTGATATGATTGAGACTAATATGTGTTCTGGTCTTATAGGATGCTACGAGCATGGAATAAGATTTAGACACATAGGTGCATTGGATGTACTGGACTGACCCTACTTAGGATATTCAATTGTTTGTCACAATGTGAATAAATCCTTATAAGCAAGCAAGTGGTATATTCCCTCTGACTTGAGATCACTTGTGTTACTAAGTGATGATTGGCATTGTCTTGAGGTACTTCAATATCATTTGAAAGATAATGGTTAAGGATTATCTTCGATAGTGGGCATGAGTCATGTTAGGACACTAGTGATAGATATAGGATTGCCTCTCCTAGTTGGAGTGTGATGTTCTAAAGGGGCCCCCTGGATGAGATGGTTGAGAAAGTGTATGGCCATACCCAGATGACTATGTTCATCTGATCTAACCATTCTCATCGTGTTGGAATTACAGGCTTGACACGCTTGTCCAACGAGAACATCCAGTGGCAAAGGGAACATGTATACTGAGTGAATTGGATTCACACTTGTGCTATGGTTTGGGAGTAGTCTTGGAAGACTCTTTCCTTCATATCGGGAGACAGTGATGTGTTGCTAGATACCCCTCTCTGATCGTGATAACGTAAGTTATCGTTACCGACATTGAAGGAAACCCTTAGGGTCGCACAATTTGATGATATGGCTTACTTATGTCAGATCGTGTGGACTGGAATTATTCTAGTTCAGTTTAAAGTAATTTAAACTCTGATTGGAAGTGAGATCTAGTCTGATCATGTTTGATTGATTAGGACGTATGATCGGCAAGCTTCGATCGGGAGGATTGATGCTTGATCGAAGAGATCAAGAGCGTCAAGAGATGTGTGGTTGGATCTTGAGCCACTTGGTTTAATAAGATCAAAACCAGGGTTGGTTTGATTTGGTCCTTGAACCAAATAAAATTGAACCGGTTCACTTAGTGTGAGCGCATGGTTCAATTAAAGAGGGAAGTTTTGGTTGGTTCACTTAAGGTGAACGCATGGGAGTTAAGAGAGGGGGTTACACTTTTGGTTCTTACCATAAGTGGTAACCGAATCTTTCTATCTTTGGCTCTCACGTTTTCGAAGCTTGCTCTCTCGCCTCCTCGTGTGGTTAGTTGCTTGATCATCTTCACGCAACAACAAAGAAGTGGAGTTCGGCCAACAAAGAGATAGCACATCTCATCTCCAAGTTTCGATCAAGGACTCCTTAGTGCCTTGCTAGCACAAAGAGCACAAGGAAGAAGCCATCAACATCTTGTGTGTGATTCCTTTGGAGAAGAGGCGCCTTTCCCCTTTCTTCTTCCAAGCCGCCACTCAAACCATGGCCATGGTAATGCTTCAACTTATCCTTTCATGGTTGATTATATTTCAAGTCAAGCGATCCATGAAACCTAGTTTTTCCGCCTATGCAAAATTTTTGAAATGCATGTTACCTAGGTTTACCTTCAGAAGACTCCTTGTTGTCAAGATGAAGCCTTAACCTATCATATAATTCTACATCTATTCTAAACAAGTTGAAAAATTCTTTACAACAAGATAGGGAGAGAACCACACGCAGGTGGAAAGAGATTTTACAAGCATTCATCACAAGTGGAAACATGCTTCCACATCACAACACAGGAGGGCACTCGCTATGACCATATCAACCCATGGAAGAGACAAGTGGCGCATATATAAAATTTGAAAATCCGGAATAATCAAATTTTATCCCCTTATGCGCCAACTCCATCCAAAGCACTCTCTCAATCAAATTTATGCTAAAATTGGGATCAAGTTTCATGATGATTTCATGGACCCTATCGGCTGGCAATTTTGTCCGATCAAGAGACCCGGCCAGTCCGAAGACACAATGCCCGTCCTACTTGACAAAACTACGTGCGCCTTCGGTCTTAAATCAAACATAAAACAAAATCAAATTTCGGCCATAAATTGAAAAGAGAGGTTTAGATGAAAAACGCTTTCTACATGAAACGCGCATGGATAGAAGAAAAATTTTCCAAAAATTTTTCATACATACACCGTGTGTTTCTCGCAAGTAGCTCTGATACCACTGTTAGGGAATACCGGGTGTAATTTAAAATTTTTGCATTCCCAGGACGCAGCGGAAGAATCATTACACCCGAAACATATTCCAGTCCCAAGGATCCATGCGAGAGAGAAGACATAAGGATGTGTTAGAGATGTACCTCTCTTGCTTGTCTAGTTGCCGAAGCCATGTTGAATACGATCAAGTGCTCGCCCTCTATAAGTATCCACGCGTCGACTCCTTGATCGTTGCTCCCTTCCACGCTTGGTGCTAGCCTCGAGAAGAGAATCAAGCCTTCACCTCACTTGCGCCACCTTCAAGAGAACTTGCGCCAAGGAGGGGATAGGGAAGATGCCGCCAAGGACTTCCCTCTTCTTCTTTGCTTGCGCCACCTCCAAAGTGCGCCTATGGCCAAGGAACGATGAGGGCTTGTGACAAGAAGACACCACCAAGCACAAATAATCCTTGCGCCAAAGAAGAGAGGAAGAGGAAGAACTTGCGGCTCCAAGGAAGAAGATTGCGCTCCTTGATGAAGAAGGAGAGCTCCAAGCTCTCAAGTTGTCGCCACCTTAAGCCTCCATGCCTCCTTGTGTATGAGACCTCACGTCTTCAAGTAAGGAAAAACAAGAGGGGGCGACAAGGGGTCCTATAAATAGGACTAGAGGCGGTTTGGGCAAGGGCTAGGATCATGCCAAGTGTATGGCTAGGATGAGGTGTCTTGAGGCAAGGAAAGTCTCCAAGACTTTACCATAAACCTCATTCAACCTATCCATAAATGTCCAAGCACTATATCAGCCCAAGACATGCCTCAAATGCATTCTTACCATCAAAGGAGAAGTGGCTAGGCGCAACATGCAAGAGGAATTCGGCTAGGGTGGTGTCTTGGGAGAAACTAGGGTTTGAGGTAAGGTAAGTCTCCAAGACATTACCATATATCTCTTCACTATATCCATATGCGCCTAGGAACTTCCCATAAAAGTTCTCAGGCCTTAACAGCCCCAAGACTTGCCTTAGAGGCAAGTATTCCATCCAAGGAAGAGGGGCTAGGCGCCCTTTACTTCCATAATGAAGCAAAGGCGCCTCCCTCACCCCATTATGCCCCTAGGTGCCAATAGGGTGAGATTTCTCCCCATTATACCCTTTTAAGCCAATTCCCTCTTCATGACAACTAATTATTGGGCCTCATAGGATAATGAGATAGCCCAAACTTCATGGCATGGGTTGATTAAGCCATTGGATCTAATGCAATGCAACTCTAATCCAAATGTGACCAATTAAGGTTAATTTTGGGTCAACCTGCCAAAAATGAAGTTTGGCTCCAATAACTTTCTTCCAACTCATCAGGCCCATTGGCGCTGATGAAATCTTCCAAATTGATCCAAGTTATCCAATAACTTGATCATAAGGCTTCTGATTAAAGCAACGTCAAGAGTCTATTGCGTGTGACCCCGTAGGATCCATATGACGATGGCAATGATGTAAAGATCATACGTAGTGAGGGGTATCTAGCAACACATCACTACTATCCATGTCATAGGACTTAAGTCATTATGGCAACAACTCCTAACAAGCAACGAGGATTCCCATTGCATTATAGATCCCTTTGCCTAAACTGATATCCTGCCATTGGATTAGTCTCAAGTTTATCAATCCAATGCATTGGTCATGACTCAACAAGTGTGGCCACACATTCCTGTCATGCACCAATAAGGTGGGGCGCCCCCGAGTGGATATCATGCTTCCAATAAGGAAGGGGCAAATCCTACTACTGGTCATCCATGTCTCTACATGACTTATGACATGCCCAATGTCAGTCGTTTTGGTCTCCCAATTACGGAGAGACGTAAGACTATATCAAAGCATACCCATCATCAAATCTATACATGAATACCTCAAGTCTAAGGATCAATGCAAACCTCTTGCATGTGAGATTGACTTGTTGACTAGACAAGTCAATCCTCACGGTGGATCACTCCAATGCATCCAATGCACCTGTATGTCTGCGTTACTGTGCCCCGCACCTAACCAGCCCATACACCAGTCTCACATGTACCAAAGCTGTCCCTTATCTGCTAAGGTACCTTGACTAGGGATAGCTTATGAGAATGGATCCAATCCAAACTCCTGGGACATTATTTATGCAACTAAATACATCAACGCAGGTAGAGAAGTCTGCATAATAACGACCATGCCTTTATAGAGAATAATAATTATATCAAAGTACATTCAAACAATGCCTGACCATGTCCATACATTGGTCTGCAGGGCATATACACCAACAATAGGTTGCTCTAACATTGGCATGATGCTCTAAGTGGCACCTAGCAGTGCATCGCTGCTGCCCAAGTCATCGGAATGGATATTGACATCGACATCCCTATCATCGCAACTAGGTATAGATGCATTACAGTCGCTTTGCCAAACTGATATCTGATTGGACAAGTGTGTCACCACTTGTTTTTACCTAATCACATGGTATGGCTATACACTTTTAGTTATTGAACCATAGGAGGGCCCCATGGATATCATACGCCCATCAGGAAAGGGCAAATCCTCTGTCTATTCATTGACCTTATCATAAGGGTCATTGCATGCTCAATAACAACCGTTATGACCTCCCAACTATGGTGAGATGTTATGTTGTATCAAAGCATGTTCCTAACCATATGGTAGAGTCAATGACCTCATGTCAAGGGATCAATGCATCTCCTATCACTTGTGAGGATAACTCATGACACCAAGTCATTAACTCACAGTGGGTCGGTCCGGTAGCGGTATATCCACCACTGATATACCCATATATCTACGTTAGCACCTCGTGCCTAACCAGCCCATATACCAGTCTCACAAGTACTTGATGACACCAAAATTTATCATAATTTCTATGTCATTTTGTTGATGGTTTTGTGTCATATTCATAGACTTTGCTTATTTTTATACCCTTTTTATCAATATTTACGGAATCTACACTCTTTTCTATTTTTAATGATTTTCAGGTAAAAAGACATGTTTTTCAGTCAATTTCGAGCAATCCAAGTGCATAATTGAATTCACAACATCAAAAGGAGATCACACGTCAAATTTCAGAAGATTTGGAGCTTTAGAGGAAATTACGGCACCTCCAATATATTCTTTATAGTACCGTAATTTGGAGGTTTTTCGGGTAGAAAATCTCATATGATTACGACACTATCGTAAATATCTTTACGGTGCCGTATTTTGGAGCGTTTTTTATCAGATGATTGATGGAGATTACGGTACTATCGTAAGGATCCTTACGGTACCATATTTCGGGTCGATTTTCAACCGAAAGATTTTTACATTACGGCACTACCATAAAGAATGTTACGGTACCATAATTCTAGAAGATTTCAAGCCGAGACCTCACTGTCCAGATTACGGCACTGCCGTAAAGACCATTACGGTCGTAATTACATCACTGCTCGCGACTTTCCCGGTCAACTCCGAAGCCCAATTTTTGCGTGGTTGATTGCGGATGAACCAGGCCCTTATATTCGAAGCAGTAAGAAGGAGAAAGGGAGCCAAGGACACTAAAATCCCTAATTTTCATTCACCACAGAGAGAGAAATCGCCTCACACGCCGCCGCCCTAGGTTTCGCTGCCGGGAAGCATACAGTGCATCTCCGGCCGTGAAATTTGAGTGAAAGCTACACATAGAGGAGGAGAAGCAGCACCTAAAGTTTCAACGTGATCAGAGATCAGACGGAGGAGAAATCACCAGAAAACCGAGCGTCGCCGCTGTTCGCCCAGATTACGGCTGTACCGTAATTTTCACTCTTCCTCTGTTTTGATTTTCTTCATCATGAATCATTGTAATCTTCCTTCTATGATAGCTTAAACCACTTTTGGGACATGGGGGAGTAATTCACTTGAGTTTTAATGACTAGATGACTATCTTTTCTATTATTTCATCTTGTTTAATCTTAGCATAATGATTTTACTCTTGTGATGTTTTCTTCTTAGACTCTCCTTAGATCTATATTATTATTTATGTTTTAGAATTTTCGCTATTGACTGAAAAGTAATTGCTTGAGAATTTGGAACCCTAGAATTGCATGATAGGAACCCTTTTTAGGTTAGTTCTTGTTTGTTTGATTCTAGTAAGCTAACTGCCATGATAATAATGTAAATCTAGGATTGAGTCTAAGCTTTCAAACGTGGAGATCTTGTGTGAAAGCAAAGATCAGAACGTTAGAGAACCTTGAGTAAAACTAGTGTCGAGATTCGGATACACGAAAGTGATACTTGAAATTCCACTAGAGATTATCGACTTAGAACTCGGATGCACGAAAGTGATCCTTGAGTTCTTAGTTTGATGATTTACTTATCATTAGCATTGGGACGACTCTTGCGCGAGAGTGAAGATTTATCCCTACATGGTTATCTGCACGAAAGTGAGATAATCCTTTTATTCAAGTAAATTGCATCTTTGTCATGATAAAATTAAACTGATAAAATATCTATTCATGTCTAGTCATAAAAATTAAAGTGAACGAAACCCTAGTCCTAGCTTCTCTCTCTGATAATTTCATTTTAGCGCTTTGGTCTTCATTTGCTAGTTTGCACTCTTTCGATTGCCTAGATAGTGAAAAATCAATTATTCGGTACTCAGCAACATAGGTCCCTGTGGATTCAATACTTTCTTTATTACTTCGAATATCCGTACACTTGCAGACACAACAAGTTTTTGGCACCGTTGCCGGGGATCTTCGTTTTTGTTGATATCGAAGACATTGAGATTATTGCTAGACTAGGTTTTTAGTTACTATTTTTATTTTATTTTTTGTTATTTAGTTTTTGAAGGAACCCCTAATAAAGGGGGGGGGGGAAACCCTATACATGCGCATCTAGCATGCAATGCGGAAAAAGGGCTTCTAAAGATCGCATATGAACTATATAATCAACTTAAACCAACTTAAGATCATGATATGATCTTACCATTGCCATGGATGGAAGGCGGCTTGGAAGAAGAAAACAAGGTTGATCTCCTCCAAAAGGTGCGCACACAAGAAGACAAAGACTACTCCCTTCTCAACTTTGTGCTAGCAAAAGCTTCAAGGGGTCTTATCGCATGAAGGAGATGATGAACTCTTGGCCGATCTTTCTTCTCGTCACTTTCACCACACAAGAAAGTGTGTGTCGTCGAGAGCAAGAAGATGGAGAGGAGCGTTAGCCAAACTTGTGATCGAATGTGGAGACATTCATCACAATTGTCAAACCGAAATGCCATAAATGGCAAGTCATCAAAGCTTGCGTTATGCGTTCACATGAAGTGAACCAAACGCATAGCTCTCCTCTCAAATGAACCAAGCGCTCACATGTGAGCCGGTTCAATTCAATTGGTCCAATGACCAAACCAAATCAGCCCAATAATCGGTTCAGACCAAATTAAACCCTAAGGTTCAAAATCTGACCGTTCATCCTTTTAATGCTCTTGATCTCTTCGATCTAGCATCCACACTCTCGATCTAAGCTTACCGATCTCAAGCCCTAATCAATCAAACATGATCAGACTGGATCTCACTTACAATCAGAGTTTAATCTCCTTTAAACTGAACTCGAACAATTCAGTCCACACGATCTGACTTAAGTAGCCATATCATCAAATTGTGCGACCCTAAGGGTTTCCTTTAAATGTCGGTAACGATAACTTACGTTATCACGATCAGCGAGGGGTATCTAGCAACACATCACTGTCTCCCGATATAAAGGAAAGAGTCTTCCAAGACTCCACCCAACCACAGCATAAGTGTGAATCAACTCACTAGGCATGCATGATTCCTTTGCCACTGGATGTTCTTATTGGACAAGCATGTCAAGCCTGTAACTCCAATACGATGAGCATGATTAAATCAGATGCACATAGTCATCTGGGTATGGCCATACACTTCCTCAATCATCTCATATAGGGGGGCCCTTTAGAACATCACACTCCTTAAACAAGGAGACGGCAATCCTTTATCTATCACAAGTGCCCTAACCTGACTCAAGCTCACCATCCAAGATAGCCTATAATCATTATGTTTCAAATGATATTGAACTACCTCAAAACAATGACAATCATCATTTAGAAACATAAGTGATCTCAAGTCAAAGGACATGTGCCACTTAGTGCTTACAAGGATCATTCACATTGTGACAAGCAATGGAATATCCGAGTAGGGTCTGTCCAGTACATCCAATGTACCCATGAGTCTACATCTTATTCCATGCTCGAAGCATCCTATAAGATTAGCACTCATATCAGTCTCAATCATATCAAGGCTGTCTCATGTTCACCAAGATATCTCGACTAAGGACATATAGCCTGTCAGCCTAGCTGAACAGCTTTGAGACATTATTCAGAAGTACACTTATTACAGCAGACAAGGTAACAACCTGAATAATAACCATGCCTTTATAAACTTAAGAGTTTATTACATGATACTTATACAATCCCAAGGCCTCAAACATAAGCCTTAAGGGCATACCCCAACAATCTCCCACTTGCACTTAATCTAATGGTTGAGAAATCTCAAACCTATATTATTACAGTGCTTCTCATGCTTCTGCTGCGCCAGAGGCTTGGTAAGCGGGTCTGCCAGATTGTCATCTGTATGAACCTTGCATATTTTGATCTCGCCTCGATCAATGATCTCCCGGATCAAGTGAAACCGTCTCTGTATGTGCTTGGACTTCTGGTGCGACCGCGGTTCCTTTGCTTGTGCGATGGCTCCAGTGTTATCACAGAAGATAACCAAAGGATCAGCACTCGAAGGAACGACACCAAGTTCTCTCACGAACTTACGAATCCACACTGCCTCCTTGGATGCTTCCGAGGCTGCAACATACTCGGCTTCTGTTGTGGAATCAGCAACAGTTGACTGTTTGAAACTCTTCTACACCACTGCTCCACCATTCAAGCTAAAAACATAGCCTGATTGCGATCGGAAATCATCCTGGTCCGACTGGAACGAAGCGTCAGTATATCCCTCTATACTGAGTTCTTCCTGACCACCATATATCAAGAACATATCTTTGGTCCTCCGCAGATATTTTAAAATGTTCTTGACCGCAATCCAGTGCGCCAAACCTGGATTACTTTGGAATCGACTGGTCACGCTTAACCCGTAAGCGACGTCTGGGCGAGTACACAACATCGCATACATAATGGACCCAATAGCCGAAGCATAAGGCGTATTGTCCATTTCATCTTTCTCAGTCTGTGTTTGTGGACACTAACTCTTCGAAAGATTCAGACCATGTCTGACTGGAAGATATCCACGTTTAGAATTCTCTAAATGGAATCTCTCCAGGACCTTATCGATGTAAGTACTCTGGCACAGCCCGAGAAGCCTCTTAGATCTATCCCTGTAGATCTTCACACCTAATACATAGGCTGCTTCTCCTAAATCTTTCATCTGGAAACATTTTCCTAACCATGCCTTAACAGCATGCAGTTCAGGAATATCATTTCCAATGATTAAGATATCATCGACGTAGAGGATTAGGAATGTAATTACGCTCCCACTAAACCTCTTATATACACACGGGTCATCCTCGTTCTTGATGAAACCAAACTCAGAGATTGATTCATCAAAACGAATGTTCCAGCTTCTTGATGCTTGTTTCAGCCCATAAATGGACTTCTTTAACTTGCATATTTTATGACGATCTGATGGATTAGTGAAACCTTCCGGTTGTGTCATATACACATCCTCATCCAGATTTCCATTGAGGAAAGCTGTTTTCACATCCATCTGCCAGATCTCATAATCGTAATATGCTGCTATCGCGAAAAGAATCCGAATAGACTTAAACATGGCTACAGGTGAGAAAGTTTCATCATAATCTAACCCGTAGATTTGTTTGAAACCTTTCGCAACTAGCCTGCCTTTATAGGTAACCACGTTACCATCCATGTCAATCTTCTTCTTGAAGATCCATTTACAGCCTATAGGGATTACTCCCAAAGGCGGATCAACCAAATCCCAGACTTGGTTATCTGACATGGAGTCCATCTCGGCTCGCATAGCATCAAGCCATCTAGCTGACTCCGGTCCACTGACCGCATCCGCATAAGTTAGGGGTTCATCATTTTCAATGATGTAGACTCCGTCATAGCGCTCAGGCTATCGACGGATCCTACCCGATCTTCGCGGTTCCCGTGTTATTTGAGCCTCAGGTTGTTCAGTAACCTGTTCTACCGGCTCAGGCTCATCCAACTGTGCTTGACTACTTTGTCCTTCCTCTGGATTCTCATCCAGCTTTATTTCTCTCCCACTGGCCTCTTGCAGAAGAAATTCCTTCTCAAGAAATATGGCCGTCCGAGCAACAAACACCTTGTTCTCTTTGGGATCGTAGAAATAATAACCCTTCGTTTCCTTAGGGTAACCGACAAAGATGCATTTGTCAGATCTGCTCTCTAGTTTCCCAGAGGCGAGCTTTTTGACATAAGCCTCGCAACCCCAGATCCTGATAAATGTCAAGCTAGGCTGTTTCCCATACCATAACTCATATGGCGTCTTTGAAACTGCCTTGGATGGCACTCGGTTTAGTACCTTTGCAGCTGTTTCCAGTGCAAAACCCCAAAAGGAATATGGAAGAGTAGCCTGACTCATCATAGAACGAACCATATCAAGTAACGTTCTATTTCTCCTCTCGGACACACCATTCCACTGCGGTGTTCCTGGCGGAGTGAGCTGTGAGATAATCCCACACTCCTTCAGATAGTCAGTAAATGCATGACTTAGGTATTCTCCACCTCGATCAGAACGAAGTGCCTTGATATTTCGGCCTAGCTGATTTTGTACTTCATTTTTGAACTCTTTGAACTTGTCAAAAGATTCACTTTTATGTCTCATTAAATAGACATATCCATACCTACTGAAATCATCAGTGAAGGTAATGAAGTACTGATAGCCACCTCTGGCATGTTTACTGAAAGGCCCACACACATCACTGTGTATCAGGTCAAGTAAACCTGAAGTCCTTTGACCTTTGTTTGAAAAAGGTGACTTCGTCATTTTACCCATCAAACAAGCTTTGCATGTATCAATCTCCTCATAGGAGAAAGATCCCAGCAGTCCATGATCATGCAACCGCTTAATGCACTTCTCGTTTATATGGCCTAAACGACTATGCCATAACAAGGTGCTGTCATCAGCATACTTGGCTTTCTTATTATCAATGTTTTGTATAGAATATTCCATGTCCAACATGTATAACCCATTGTTAATTGAACCAGTTGCATACACAATATTATCATAAGATAAAACACACTTTGAAATCTTGCATTCAAAGGCAAATCCTTTCCTGACAAGAGCAGGAATAGAGATAATATTCTTGGTAATACTGGGTACAAAATAACAATTGTTTAATTCTAATACAATGCCAGATGGTAAAGAAATGAAATAGTCCCCTACAGCAACAGCAGCAACCCGTGCCCCGTTTCCAACTCGTAGGTCTACCTCATGCTGTCCCACCTGCCTTCTTCTCTTGAGTTCCTGCACATTTGAACAAATGTGAACTCCACATGCAGTGTCCAACACCCATGATATAGAAGAAGAAGAAACCATGACTTCCGTCACGTATATACCTGAGCCAGAAGCGATGCTTCCCCTCTTATCTCCTTGGAGCGCTTTACAGTCCTTTTTCTAGTGACCCAGCTGGCCACAGTGGAAACACCTGTTATCCTTCGACCGCTTCACCTTCTGTTTCAGTGCCTTGCTGTAATTCTTGACAGGGGCCTTGCCCTTCTTCCCCTTCTTCTTGTTCCTAGAAGGAACCATCAAGACAGAGGTTGAAGGCTTACCCTTCAGAGTTTCCTCAGTAGTCAAGAGCATATTCAGCAGCTCTGCCGGCGTACAATCGATTTTGTTCATATTAAAGTTAATGATGAACGCATCGAAAGAAGGCGGGAGAGACTGCAGAATAATATCCACAGCAAGCTCCTGGTTGATGGTATGCCCCAGTTTCTCCAGAGCCTCCTTGTGCCCAATCATCTTGAGCACGTGAGCTCCCACTGGGCTCCCCTCAGCCAGTTTGCTCTGAAAGAAGAGCTTCGTCAGATTATAGCGCTCAGTCCTTGCCTGTGCAGCATACAGCATCTTGAGGTTCGCTATAATCTCTATAGCCGACATATCCTCATGCTGACGCTGCAGCGGTGGCGTCATAGACGCTAGCATCAGGCAAGCGATATCAATGCTATCATTGACGTGCTTTTCGTAGGCATCCCGAACCGCCCTTGCGGCGTTCGGAGCGGGCTGCGGCGGTATCGCCGTCTCGAGGACATACAGTTTCCTCTCTGCCTTAAGAACGATCTTAAGGTGTCCAAACCAGTCAGAGAAGTTCGGCCCAGCAAACTTCTCCCTTTCCAGTAGGGATCGCACATTGAAGCTCATGGTGTTCGTTGCTGCAGGAATCTACAACAAGCAAGAACAGCAAGGTCAGTATCAATGTTCAGAATCAATCCAGGACTTAAGAAAGATTCTTTTCTCACTATTTTGTCTGACTGAAAAATCCAGTAAACAGTCCGAAAGAGTAACACTCTTTTAGTGAGATGGGATCCAGATTTCATACTTGGTCTCTGCGTCCCGCTCAGGCGAGATAAGATGCACAGAGATGACAAGCACTAATTTCTGGTAGGCTGTCCCAGCCAATCGCCAACCCGTGCGATTCCCCTTCATCTTGGCAATCCAGCAGATTGTGCCAACTGAGTTGGTACAACACAGTCTCTGATCCCAGAGATGGCTGCCTCCATGTGCTACCATATTCGCCTCATATGTAGCCTACATGGTCAAGCTGACCTGACCTACTCCCTGGACCACCACGTGCTATGCTGAGCAACGAGAGGGGATAAATCCCAACTCTGTAACACGCAGGTGAAATCCAGCACCGTCTGAAGATAGATGGACGTGCCCACTGAGTGGGTTCAACACGGCTCCAACGATAATCAGAAAGGTGAGGTTTCGCGTCAGAAGGCTTACGAGCTTGATATATTAGCGTTGGATTTTAACGGTCTTTTTATCTTCTTACTATCAGGCATATCCTATGGCTATAGCAGAAGATAAACATAAACATGCCATTCTAATTATTTAAGCAATAAAAAGAATGCATGATCTTATGTGGTAAAAGCCCATGAACCCTAGTAAGACCTTAATTTTACTTAAGTCTTCACTTGAGCTCCATTGCATCTCATCTGGTCCAACCCAGTGCCCTAGCGCCAAGAGCACCTCAGGTGCACCACCAGGTGAATGCCCCTCTTGGATGTGTGCTTTTGTGCTCTTGTCTAATCAAAGTACATTTGATCTATCTAGACAAGGTTGACTCGCAGGTCAACAACATATTATAAATTAAGTACAATGTGATTCGCAGATCACAAATTAATTTACAATTTTTTTAAATCCAGGCACGCAGGCCCCAGCACAGCACACAAATGGGCAACCCACATAAGACTAAATAAACAAGCATATGGTTCAATCAACATGTGATCCAATCAAGAAATTAAAATTTTGAAAAACCCCATGGCATCAATTTTAATTTCCTTATGAGCCCTACAACCTTACAATGGTCCATTGATGGGGATCCACTCATCCATCTAGTTAGATCTTTTGCCCTTGCATGCACCGAGTCCTAACTGACCCGTGTTGACCTGATGGTCAACCATGCATGCGTCAAGGGCTGAACCACCCTCATGAGTTTTGGCAAGCGGGTGTGACCCCGGGCCTAACTCAAGTATGTTCAGTAATTGTCTCAACCAGACCTCGCTACACGCCTTTGATGCAGTCAACCTATAGCCACCTCGTGCTTGCGCACAGGTGCTATCTGGTCGACCCATCTAGGCTGTCAGATGGTCTGATCAGACTAGCTTGATCTATACTAGATGATGCCTTCAACCCCATCAACCCATCTAAGGATTTAATGTAGTGGCACCTTAGATCTAATCAACCGCGCAAGATGTAAGTTTTGTAAAACACTTAGAGCATGCGCAAACATACAAACAAAGTTGATAACCCTTAGATCTAAGGGGGTCCCCTTCAAGGGGGAGCGCAAACTTTAGGGGGTCCCCTTCAAGGGGGAGCGCATACATAGCCCATGATACAAGCGCAATCTACATGTTAGCATGATACAAGCGCAATCTACATGTTAACATGATACAAGCATCAAGTAAGCGCAAGCTTCTAAAGATCGCATATGAACTATATAATCAACTTAAACCAACTTAAGATCATGATATGATCTTACCATTGCCATGGATGGAAGGCGGCTTGGAAGAAGAAAACAAGGTTGATCTCCTCCAAAAGGTGCGCACACAAGAAGACAAAGACTACTCCCTTCTCAACTTTGTGCTAGCAAAAGCTTCAAGGGGTCTTATCGCATGAAGGAGATGATGAACTCTTGGCCGATCTTTCTTCTCGTCACTTTCACCACACAAGAAAGTGTGTGTCGTCGAGAGCAAGAAGATGGAGAGGAGCGTTAGCCAAACTTGTGATCGAATGTGGAGACATTCATCACAATTGTCAAACCGAAATGCCATAAATGGCAAGTCATCAAAGCTTGCGTTATGCGTTCACATGAAGTGAACCAAACGCATAGCTCTCCTCTCAAATGAACCAAGCGCTCACATGTGAGCCGGTTCAATTCAATTGGTCCAATGACCAAACCAAATCAGCCCAATAATCGGTTCAGACCAAATTAAACCCTAAGGTTCAAAATCTGACCGTTCATCCTTTTAATGCTCTTGATCTCTTCGATCTAGCATCCACACTCTCGATCTAAGCTTACCGATCTCAAGCCCTAATCAATCAAACATGATCAGACTGGATCTCACTTACAATCAGAGTTTAATCTCCTTTAAACTGAACTCGAACAATTCAGTCCACACGATCTGACTTAAGTAGCCATATCATCAAATTGTGCGACCCTAAGGGTTTCCTTTAAATGTCGGTAACGATAACTTACGTTATCACGATCAGCGAGGGGTATCTAGCAACACATCACTGTCTCCCGATATAAAGGAAAGAGTCTTCCAAGACTCCACCCAACCACAGCATAAGTGTGAATCAACTCACTAGGCATGCATGATTCCTTTGCCACTGGATGTTCTTATTGGACAAGCATGTCAAGCCTGTAACTCCAATACGATGAGCATGATTAAATCAGATGCACATAGTCATCTGGGTATGGCCATACACTTCCTCAATCATCTCATATAGGGGGGCCCTTTAGAACATCACACTCCTTAAACAAGGAGACGGCAATCCTTTATCTATCACAAGTGCCCTAACCTGACTCAAGCTCACCATCCAAGATAGCCTATAATCATTATGTTTCAAATGATATTGAACTACCTCAAAACAATGACAATCATCATTTAGAAACATAAGTGATCTCAAGTCAAAGGACATGTGCCACTTAGTGCTTACAAGGATCATTCACATTGTGACAAGCAATGGAATATCCGAGTAGGGTCTGTCCAGTACATCCAATGTACCCATGAGTCTACATCTTATTCCATGCTCGAAGCATCCTATAAGATTAGCACTCATATCAGTCTCAATCATATCAAGGCTGTCTCATGTTCACCAAGATATCTCGACTAAGGACATATAGCCTGTCAGCCTAGCTGAACAGCTTTGAGACATTATTCAGAAGTACACTTATTACAGCAGACAAGGTAACAACCTGAATAATAACCATGCCTTTATAAACTTAAGAGTTTATTACATGATACTTATACAATCCCAAGGCCTCAAACATAAGCCTTAAGGGCATACCCCAACAGTTTTCTTGGAATCACTTGATCTATCTATTTTGCATGCGCAGGAGACTTAGGTCAGGACCACTTGTTCCATTGGATCCTGAAATCAACAAAACACTTAGAGTGCGCAGGAAGTTAAGACTGGAAGAAGATTTAAAAGAGACATCGCAACAAGAGATACAAGTAGAAATCTTAGAGATGGGAGATAATCAGAGAACCCTTAGGGACTATGCAGCCCCTAATCCTCAAGAGATTCACTCTACCATTGCTAGACCAGCGATAGAGGTTAACAACTTTGAAATTAAGCCTGCTTTTATTTCCATGATTCAACAAAATCAGTTTGGAGGATCTCCACTAGAAGAACCAAACCAACACTTGTCTTTATTCTTAGAATTATGCGATACTATCAAAATTACTGGTGTTTCTAACGATGCTTTGAAATTAAGACTTTTTCCTTTTTCTCTTAGGGACCGGGCGAAATCATGGCTACAATCACAACCTACTGGAACCTTCACAACTTGGAATCAACTTTCAAATTCCTTCTTGATGAAATACTTCCCTCCAAGCAAGATAATTCGACTAAGAAATCAAATTACAAGCTTTCAACAAAAAGATGGGGAGTCATTCAGTGAGGCATGGGAGAGATTTAATGAATTACAACGGAAGTGTCCTCACCATGGCATTGAAGACTGGATTTTATTGCATACTTTTTATGATGGATTATTGTATAATACCAAATTAACTGTGGATGTTTCTGCAGGTGGAGCCCTGATGAGCAAAACGATTGATGTTGCTTTCAGATTGCTAGAGGAGATGGCATTGAATCACAATCAATGGACTATTGAGAGAGGAGTACTTTACAAGCCTTCTCAAAGTAAGGGTGAAAGTGATGGATGGCGATCCGTAGCAGAGAAGGTAGACTTTTTGTGCAGTAAGTTTAATTCTATGCAGACTGCTTCTATTTCTTCTATCACTTGTGAAATTTATGGCAATGATGGTCATACTTTTGAAAATTGTAGAATAGTTGTTGATCTGGGTAATGAGCATGTGAATGCCATTGGGAATTAAAATCAAAGTAGATCTAATGATCCCTATTCTAGTACTTATAACCCTGGATGGAGAAATCACCCCAACCTTTCATGGAAAAACAATAACAATGTAGGGGGAAACAATGAGAATAAAGGATACCAAAGATCAAATCAGAATTTTAATCAAAATCAAAATCAAAATCAGAATTCAAACATAGAATCCATGCTTGAGAAAATATTGGCCAACCAAAATCAATTCATGCAAACCACAAATAAAGAAATTGAAAACCTTAAGGGATTGGTTAGTCAATTAGCTTCACAGATGGGATCCATGGAAGCTCACACCAAAATTCTTGAAAATCAAATAGCACAACAAGCGAGTGTACCTTACAGGCCCCTAGGAATTTGTCTGCTAAACCTGAGATAAACCCTAGGGAGCACTGTAATGCCATCATGACTAGAAGTGGAAAACAACTAGGAGAACCTAGAGGAAGGTTTCAAAACACTGAAAAAGGGCTTGATTATAATGAATAGGAACTAGAGTTAGGAGAATCTTCTTCACATGAGGAATCCCAAACCTGTTTACCACCTCAAAAGGGTGATGAACCAAAAGGAGATGAATCATGTGAGAAAGACAATCCTAAACCTAATTTGCCTGCACCTTACAAGCCACTCATACCCTTTCCCCAATGGTTAGCTCAGAATAAATTAGACAAAAAGTTTGGCAAGTTCCTTGAAATCCTGAAAAAGCTTTATATTAACATTCCATTTACTGAAGCTATTTCTAAAATGCCATCTTATGCCAAATTTTTAAAAGAGATTTTGTATAACAAAAGAAAGCTAGATGATTATGGCACTTGTACTGTTACTTTGACTGAAGATTGTAGTGCTATCATACAGAACAAACTGCCACCAAAACTGAAGGATCCAGGTAGTTTTTCTATACCATGTTCTATAGGCACTATGGCTTTTGACCGAGCCTTATGTGACCTAGGTACTAGCGTGAGTCTAATGCCTCTTTCTGTTTACAGGAAACTAAATATTGGAGAGCTAAAGCATACATCCATATCCTTACAGCTCGCGGATTCATCGGTAAAGTATCTTGTAGGTATATTAGAAAATATCCCAATAAAAATAGGTAGGTTTTTCATTCCTGCAGATTTTGTAGTGTTAGACATGGAGGAAAATTCTAGAAATCCTATAATTCTTGGTAGACCACTATTGGCCACTGCTAAGGCAAACATAGATGTGAAAGACGGAAAGATTACTTTTGATATATGTGACAACAAGATTGAATTTAATCTTAATGATTCATTGAACAAACTTTCATACTCAAAATCTTGTTGTAGTGTCAAAATATTTAATGATGATATTTATGATGTTTCAAGCTTATTTGATGAAACCTCGAATTATGAATCTAACAATCTTTCTGAGGGTATTGATAAGAAATTATAGAAGAAAAAGACAAGAAGGAAGAGAAGAAGATCAAAATTGATGGAGAGAGGAAAGAAAATTTGGAGCAAATTTAGAGATTATTTCAAGACCGAGCCTTATGTTATTCAAAGAGAAGCCCAAATCAAAAGAAAATCAGAAGTGCAATCTAGGAGTTCATGATCAAATCTGAGTGTAAAAGGGTCAAGCTAATGACTTTTAAATTAGCGCTTCTTGGGAGATAACCCAAGCTTTCTAACTTTAGTTTTGCTTTCTTTAATTTATTTATTTTAATTTTCTTTTAGGACTAATTTTTACAATTTTTTTCTATAGGAATAGAGATTTGGCGTGAAATTACGGCACTACCGTAATATTCTTTACGGTACCGTAATCCCAGTTATTTTTAACTAGAGAGTTTTAACTCATTACGATACCGCCGTAAATTCCTTTACGGTACCGTATTTTGTGACAAAATCTTCCCGAGAGTTTTTCGTTTTACTACAGTACCGTAAACTTGTTTACGGTGCCGTAATTTTTTAATTTTTGAATTTTCAATTTTTTTGAATTTTGAATTTTTTGAAATTTGAATTTTTCAAAAAAAAAAATTTCATTTCTGATCGATATTACGGCACCACCGTAAACTTCTTTACAGTGCCGTAACTGCTGCTGCTTTTCGACCCGAGAGTTTTTACCATTACGGCACCGCCATAAACGCCTTGACGGCCGTAAATGTATCTGAAAAATGCGATAAAGGTGTCGTAACCTAATTTCTTCTGCTAAAGTTTTGAGGTTTTCTCACTCGCTCGTGCACAGATCTTGAAGCTCCGACCTTCCCCGACCTTCGGAAGACTCAGGTGACCCTTCCCATCCGGTTATCTCCGCCGATCTGGTACTCTCTCGTCCGATTTCACTGTTTTAGCGAGTTTTGACCTAGTTTCCGCCCCCTTTGCTCGTGTGCTTCCGTTTCTCAACCAATTTTGGGGATTTTTGTTTCTATCTGCTCGTGAAAGGATAGGCTTTCGATTCTCTCTTGTTTCAAGAAATTCAGACCAATTTCTAGGGAGATCTGTGCTGAAACGTGATGAACGAGTTTAGGTTTTACTGTTCACCGTCGCCCTTTTCGATTTTTCATTGATTTCTGAATCCAAGCATGATTTTAAGTTGACATCTTACTTAATTAATGTTGTTGATAACGATTGGAAGTGTTATCCCTATTTATTTTGCTATATTTATGTTGAATCTTAGTTGCAGCTTGTGATTGTAACAATGCCACCAAGAACCAAGGGACTTGTTGCCAAGAGAAAAGGAAAGGCACCAGCTAAACCTTCCTTTCCACCCAACCCACATGGAATTTTGTTCAGAAATGAAATTCAAGCTGCAAGATATAATCAACTAGTTGAGAGAAGAGTAATTGCCACCAAGTATGCTAATAAGAGGACCTTGGAGACATTGGGTTTGCATGAAGATGTCATGTGGATGTTTGAGCAAATCAAAGCCCAGAGATACTTCCAAATGACACCACAAACATATCTACCATTGGTGCTTGAATTTCTGAGTAGTTTTGATGCGCAGTTGTATGAGTATAGTGAAAGACATGCAGATGGTTATATCACCTTCCGCAAACCTAATGTAGAGAGGCAGCTGTCCATGCAAGACTTGAGAACCATCTTCCAGTTTGGCACAGGAGGCCGAGGCCTCACATCAGTTTCAGTGGGGTATGCTGAGGATGTATTTTAGAACCAAATCACTAAAGAGACCAACTTTTTAGCACTTACGGCTAGAGCTTCAAAGATTTCCAATCCTTGCATCAAGTATGTTAACAGAGTTTTGGCCCACACTATCTTTGGTAGAGGTGACAGTGATGGGATGGTAAGGCAAACTGAATTGTTCTTTTTATGGAGTATGCTATTTGAATATCCCTTGGATGTTGCCTTCTTCTTCTTGAAACACTTGGAAAAAGTTTCTAGGGCAAAGAAAGGAACTATTGTGATAGGTGGTTTCATTACACCTATAGCCCTGTACTTGAGAGTTGAACCCTATGGGACAGAGATTGCAAGAGGGAGTCCAAGACTTGACTTAGAGTCTTGTATTGCAATGAAAATAGTGATAAGAGAAGGAGATGGTTTTTCACTGATTCTTGAACCTAGAGAACATAAGTTACCACTTCCATGCACTGAGAAAAACACAATTAGAAACCAAGAGAACTGGAGGTTGGTTCTAGATGTTGGTGTATATGCCCTAGGACCTAGTTTTGGTCTATTATTGTACTACTTGACTTGGATATTTATATATATCATTCTGGCATTGTCATTATCAATGTTTGTCTACATCTGCGATTATGTACTTACATGATAATGTCCCTGGAGATAGATTGGATCTGTGCTCAAATGATCGTCCTCAGTCAATGTACCAGAGTGGATATGGGATAACTCTGGTACTTGTGAGACTGGTATATGGGCTGGTTAGGCACGAGTTGCTAACGCAGACATATGGGTAAATCAGGAGTGGATATACTGGACCGACCCGCTGTGAGGCAATGACTTGGTGTCACGAGTTATCCTCATAAGTGATAGGAGATGCATTGATCCCTTGACTTGAGGTCATTGGTCATTCTATATAGTTAGGGACATGCTTTGATACAACCTAACACCTCGCCGTAGTTGGGGGGTAATAACGGTTGTCATTGAGCATGTCACGACCCATAGGAGAAGGTCAATAGACAGACATAGGATTTGCCCCTTCCTAAAGGAAGCATGATATCCATGGAGCTCCTCTATGGTTCTATGACTGAAAGTGTATGGCCATACCCAGGTGAGACTAGATTTAGTCATAACCATGAGATTGGGTAAAAACAAGTAGTGACACACTTGTCCAATCGGATATCAGTTCGGCAAAGAGACTGTAATGCATCTGTACCTGATTGCGATGATGGAGATGTCGATGTCGATATCCATTCCGATGACTTGGGTAGCAGCGATGCACTGCTAGGTGCCACTCACTGCTTGTGGTGACCTTAGGTCAGCACTGCCAACGTCAGAGGAACCTACAAGGTCGCACACCTTGATACTCGAGTTCTCGTATTGATCGAGAAGCCTTATGATCGAGTTATTGGATGACTCAGATCTATTTGAGAGATTTCATCAGCGCCGATGGGCCTGATGAGATGGAAGAAACTTATTAGGGCCAACTTCCATTTTTGGCATATTGACCAAAGTAACCATGGTTAACCTAGTTTGACGTTGAGTTAAATTGGATTAGATCCAATGGGTTGATTAACATGCATAATGGACCTTGGGCTAGGCCCATTCTATAGTTGGGCTTATTAATAAGTTAAATGGGCTTAAGGAGAAGAATGTGTAGGCGCATGTTTAACCCTAGTTAGACTAGGGTTGGCGCCTATAACACATATGGTTAATCTAAGTTGATTTAATCATTTGTGGGCTAATTAATTAATTAAATAAATAAATAATTGGAGTCCTATTTAATAGGGCTGATTATTTAAATAATTAATTAGAGTCCTAATTGGATTAGGACTTGATTATTTAAATAATTAATTAGACTCCTAATTGGATTAGGACTTGATTAATTATTAAAATAATTCTATTTCCTACTTCTCCAAGCCGCCTACTTGGCTTGATCATAGCCATCCCTAATCGCCTCTCCATGCTATAAATATAACCCCTAATTGCCCCTCTTGCATGGATGAATTACTTGAAGGCGTGAACAATAGAAGGGGCGAGAGCAAGGAGAACTTGCGCGAACATCTTCCATACCCTAGACGCAAGCAACCTTCCTCCTTTCCTCTTAGCGTTTGGAGCATTGGAGCTTGGCGGCTTGTCTTCTTCCCTCCTCCTCCTTGGTGCAACTTCTCTAGAAGGTGGCGCAAGTGAAGTGGAGGTCTCCCTAAGGCTTGGATCTTCTTCCCGAGGCTAGCACCGGGCATGGAAGAAGAGGACTCGAGGCATCTGTGTGTATGAGACTGCATAGGGCGCACGCTTGGGCGCCTACCTCGACATCGACCTCATCTTGCTTTAAGGTATTTTCTATCTCATCGTGTCGACTCTCTCGCATGTGATCTTCATTGGGTTTTTCGGACTAGCCTATTTCGGGGATATTATTCCGCTGTGCATTGTATTTGTTTCTGAAAAATTTATAAAATATCCCCAGGGTTTCCCAACAGTGGTATCAGAGCGAATTGCGAGACTCGAATGATGTATTTTCATGCTTTTCCATGCTCACATGCCATATCTCAATTTTCGCAAATTGCATGATCACATGGCAAACGATTTTTCTAAAGTAGGAAAATGATGACACCAAAATATATAGTATATTTTGTATCATTTTATATATCTTTTCATGATAAATTGAAGATCTTTTGCTTGTTTTTATGCTAAATTTATCAAATATTGCAAAATCTACTTCCATTTTGGTTTTTCATCATTTTCAGGTAAAAAGGCACTATTTTGAGGCGTTTTCAAGCAGAATCAAATACATAGATGAATTCACAACATCAAGAGGAAATCACACATCAAATTTCAGAAGAATCAGAGCTTCAGATCAAATTACGGCACCCCCACTATGGACTTTACGGTACTGTAATTGGACTGCACTCCCAGATCGAAATTACGGCATTGCCGTAAACATATTTACAATACCGTAATTTGGAGTTTTCCAGAACAGAGAAATTTGAGACATTACGGCACTGCCATAAACATCTTTACGGTGCCGTAATATGGGCAAGATTTTGACCAGAGACTCGATGAAGATTACGGTACTGCCATAAGAAAGTTTACGGTACCGTAATTCTAGATGGTTTTCAACCCGAGAGATTTCAAACATTACGACAGCATCGTAAAGTCATTTATGGTACCATAATTCCAGATAATATTGAAGCCGAGAACTCACCATCCAGATTACGGCACTGCCGTAAACCGCATTAGGCCGTAATTCCAAGTCAAAAACGTGATTTTTACGGGTCCGAATCTTGCGCGGACCATATCATTTGATCCAGACCTCCAAATTAAAATCCGAAAGATGTTACGGACTCATATTTATGAGGAGAAGACGCACGAAGTAGAAACCCCAATGTTTATCTAGTATTGAGAGAGCAATTGACAGAGAGGTGATTAGGGTTTGGCCTCATGACGAGAGGCATAGAGAGCACCTCAGGCCATAATTTTCACTCAGAAGCTTCACCTAGAGGAGAGGAGGTCGCACCAGAAGTTTTAGAGCAAAAGGAGTTCGATTGGAGGAGGAATCAACAAAAGAACGCCACTGGCACTGTTCATACGCGTGATTACGGCTATAATTTCTATTACAGCCGTGTTGTAACGTCTATTCTCTCCTTCTTTTTGATTTCTGACGCTTTGAAACTATGGTTGATTGTATTTCTTTCTCCATTCAAGCTTAAACATATTTGGGACATGGGTGTATTCCCTTTTATTTTATATAATTAGATAACTTTTTATTTCGTCAAGATAATTTTGCCATGATAATTTTACCTATGTGATTATTGTTCTAAATTTCTCCTTAGTTGACTTCTTATCGTCATGTTTAGAGTTCTTGCAATAAGGACAGAAAGGTGACATGCTTGAGAATTGGAACCCTAAAATTGATAAATAGGAAGTCGATGTAAGAGATTAGGTTAAAGTTTTTATTTCTTTATTTTAGTGACGTGATTGCCATGTTGATAATTATCAACCTAGGATTAAGTTAGTGTGTCAAACGTGGAGATCTTGCATGAAAGTGAGGATCGGAACGTTGGAGAACCATAGGTAGAACTTGTGTTGAGACTCGGATGCACGAAAGTGATCCTTGAGATTCCACTTGAGAGAATCAACTTAGAATTCGGATGCACGAAAGTGATCTTTGAATTCTTTGATTGATGATTTACTTATCATTAGCCTGGGATAGATCTTGCGCGATAGCAAGGATTGGTCCCTGCATGATTGTCTGCACGAAAGTGAGATGATCCCTTTATGAAGTAAATTAAGTCTTTATCATGATAAGATTAGTCTGGCGACCTTTTATTTATGTCTAGTCATTAGAATCAAGGAGGATGAAACCCTAGTCCCAGTTATTTCTCTCTGATTATCTTTTTAGCATAATTTTCTGCATAGTTTACTTCCATCATATTCGGCTTGCTTAGCTAGTGAGAAAACATCTATTTGGTACTTAACACGTAGGTCTCTATGGTTCGATATTTTTATTACTTCGAAGTATCCATGCACTTGCGGACACAACAAGTTTTTGGCGCCGTTGCCGGGGATTAGTTCAAGGTACACGCCAAACAACTTGGGATACAACAGAAAAATTAGGGTTTCTTGTTTCTATCATCTTTTCAACCTCTTTTGGATTTTTGGGTTATTTTTCCTGTATGATTTAAAGGATCAAAGGCACACGTGGTTTTGTCAAGTAGGACAGGCATTGTGTCTTCGGACTGGCCAGGTCTCTTGATCTGACAAAATTACCAGCTGAGAGGATCTTTGAAATCATCATGAAAATTAATTGCGAATAACCAAGAGATTTGTGAAAAGAAGATGAGGAAAAGAGACTAGTTTTATGAAAAATTAAAATTTCAGATTTTATGTTTTTCATGAGCATGTAGAACTGTATGTGTAGATACCTTGCTTGTGCATAATGTTGTGATCATGAGTCAAGCCCCTTTGCATGCCTGTGATGTATCTTTGTGAGGCCTGCGTGCCGCTTTTCTTTTCTTTTATTTTTGTAACAAGAAGAAGAAGATTAGGGCCCAACCACAAGGAACATGGCGCATGCATGCTTGATGGCGCATGGAGGAGTGGCGCAAGATGGCATGGCCGAACCCTAGGGTTTGAGAGCAAGCTATCTTGGCTCCTTGCATGGTGGCGCATCATCTAAGGAGAAAGACCCATGGCATTGGCTAGCTATCTTGGCTCCTTGCATGGTGGCGCATCATCTAAGGAGAAATACCCATGGTGGCATGAAGCTAAGGACACCAAAAGCCCTAATTTTCGTTCACCACAGAGAGAGAAATTGTCTCACACGCCGCCGCCCTAGGTTTTGCCGCTGGGAAGCGTACAGTGTATCTCCGGCCATGAAATTTGAGTGGAAGCTACGCATAGAGGATGAGAAGGAGCACCTAAAGTTTCAATGTGATCGGAGATCAGACGGAGGAGAAATCACCAGAAAACCGAGCGCCGCCGCTGTTCGCCCAGATTACGGCCATAAACTTCTTTACGGTCGTACCATAATTTTCACTCTTGCTCTATTTCGATTTTCCTCATCATGAATCATTGTAATCTTCCTTCTATGATAGCTTAAACCTCTTTTGGGACATGGGGGAGTAATTCACTTGAGTTTTAATGACTAGATGACTATCTTTTCTATTATTTCATCTTGTTTAATCTTAGCATAATGATTTTACTCTTGTGATGTTTTGTTCTTAGACTCTCCTTAGATCTATATTATTATTTATGTTTTAGAATTTTTGCTATTGATTGAAAAGTAATTGCTTGAGAATTTGGAACCCTAGAATTGCATGATAGGAACCCTTTTTAGGTTAGTTCTTGTTTGTTTGATTCTAGTAAGCTAACTGCCATGATAATAATATAAATCTAGGATTGAGTCTAAGCTTTCAAATGTGGAGATCTTGTGCAAAAGCAAAGATCAGAACGTTAGAGAACCCTCAGTAAAACTAGTGTCGAGATTCGGATGCACGAAAGTGATCCTTGAAATTTTACTAGAGATTATCGACTTAGAACTCGGATGCACGAAAGTGATCCTTGAGTTCTCAGTTTGATGATTTACTTATCATTAGCGTTGGGATGACTATTGCGCGAGAGCAAAGATTTATCCCTGCATGGTTGACTGTACGAAAGTGAGATATTCCTTTTATTCAAGTAAATTGCATCTTTGTCATGATAAAATTAAACTGATAAAATCTCTATTCATGTCTAGTCATAAAAATTAAAGTGAACGAAACCCTAGTCCCAGCTTTTCTCTCTGATAATTCCGTTTCAGCGCTTTGGTCTTCGTGAAAGTCCCCTATAGCTAAGGGGGCGAAACCCTGACAGGTGGCGCAAATAATTTTGCAAGCGGAAACTAGGGTTTCAAGAGACCTTACGTAATGACATATGATTAACTTCATAAGGTTTAGATTCATACCATAGCCATTTCGTTTGGATGGCGTCTAGGAAGCAGAGATCGACAGGGGTCTCCTCCAGAGAATGCGCACACAAGATGAGAGTGTGCCTACTTTCTTGGTGCTCCTTGTGCTAGCAAGGTTCCAAGAAGTCTTTAACGTATGGAAGGGATGGAGACGATTTTCCTTTCTTGGCCGAATCCTCCTCAAAGCTCCAAGCGTCGCCACACACGAAAGTGTCGAGAGGAATAATGGGTAGAGAGGCGAGAATAGAATTAATTCTCTTCGAACGTGAGAGATCTCCAAGTGGAGATCATGGTTTCTAAAAATAGAAACCACCACTCGCTCAAACGTTCACGCCAAGTGAACAAGTCGCCACCTCTTCTCCCTTTGAACCATGCGCTCATATATGAGCCGGTTCAATTTGGTTCGGCTCAAGAAACCAATCAAGCCAAGTCTTCAGTCCAGATCATATTAAACCTAAAGGTTCAAGATCTGACCGTTCATCTCTTAATGCTCCTGATCTCACCGATCTAGCATCTATTCTCTCAATCGAAGCTTACCGATCTTAAGCCCTAATCAATCAAACATGATCAGACCAGATCTCACTTACAATCAGAGATTAAATCCCTTTAAACTGAACCAAAACAATTCAGTCCACACGATCTGACTTAAGTAAGCCATATCATCAAATTGTGCGACCCTAAGGGTTTCCTTTAAATGTCGGTAACGATAACTAACGTTATCACGATCAGTGAGGGGTATCTAGCAACACATCACTGTCTCCCGATATAAAGAAAAGAGTCTTCCAAGACTACACCCGAACCATAGCACAAGTGTGAATCAACTCACAAGGCATGCATATTTCCTTTGCCACTGGATGTTCTTATTGGACAAGCGTGTCAAGCTTGTAGCTCCAATATGATGAGCATGATTAGATCAGATGAACATAGTCACCTGGGTATGGCCATACTCTTTTCTCAATCATCTCATCCAGGGGGCCCCTTTAGAACATCACACTCCAATTAAGGAGACGGCAATCCTATGTCTATCACTAGTGCCCTAACCTGACTCAAGCTCACCATCCAAGATAGTCTATAATCATTATGTTTCAAATGATATTGAACTACCTCAAAACAATGACAATCATCATTTAGAAAACACAAGTGATCTCAAGTCAAAGGAAATGTGCCACTTGTTGCATTGAAGGATTATTCACATTGTGACAAGCAACTGAATATCCTAGTAGGGTTTGTCCAGTACATCCAATGTACCCATGAGTCTGCATCTTATTCCATGCTCGAAGCATCCTATAAGATTAGAACACATATTAGTCTTAACCATATCAAGGCTGTCTCATGTTCACCAAGATATCTCGACTAAGGACTTTACAGCATGTCAGCCCAGCTGAACAGCTTTGAGACATTATTCAGAAGTACACTTATTGTAGCAGACAATGTAACAAACTGAATAACAACCATGCCTTTATAAACATAAGAGTTTATACATGATACTGTTACAATCCCAAGGCCTCAAACATTAGCCTTAAGGGCATACCCCAACAATCTCCCACTTGCACTTAATCTAATGGTTGAGAAATCTCAAACCCATATTATTACAGTGCTTCTCATGCTTCTGCTGTATGAACCTTGCATACTTTGATCTCGCCACGATCTATGATCTCCCGGATCAAGTGAAAACGTCTCTGTATGTGCTTGGACTTCTGGTGCGACCGTGGTTCCTTTGCTTGTGCGATTGCTCCAGTGTTATCACAAAAGATTACCAAAGGATCTGCACTCGAAGGAACAACACCAAGTTCCTGAACGAACTTACGAATCCATACTGCCTCCTTGGATGCTTCCGAGGCTGCAACATACTCGGCTTCTGTTGTGGAATCAGCAACAGTTGACTGTTTAAAACTCTTCCACACCACTGCTCCTCCATTCAAGCTAAAAACATAGCCTGATTGCGATTGGAAATCATCCTGGTCAGACTGGAACGAAGCGTCAGTATATCCTTCAATACTGAGTTCTTCCTGACCACCATATATCAAGAACATATCTTTGGTCCTCCGCAGATATTTTAAGATGTTCTTGACTGCAATCCAGTGTGCCTGACCTGGATTACTTTGGAAACGACTGGTCACGCTTAACCCGTAAGCGACGTCTGGGCGAGTACACAACATCGCATACATAATGGACCCAATAGCCGAAGCATAAGGCGTATTGTCCATTTCATCTTTCTCAGTCTGTGTTTGTGGACACTGACTCTTCGAAAGATTCAGACCATGTCTGACTGGAAGATATCCTCTTTTAGAATTCTCTAAATGAAATCTCTCCAGGACTTTATCGATGTAAGTACTCTGGCACAGCCCGAGAAGCCTCTTAGATCTATACCTGTAGATCTTCACACCTAACACATAGGCTGCTTCTCCTAGATCTTTCATCTGAAAACATTTCCTTAACCATGCTTTAACCGCATGCATTTCAGGAATATCGTTTCCAATGATCAAGATATCATCGACGTAGAGGACTAGGAAAGTTATCACGCTCCCACTAAACCTCTTATATACACACGGGTCATCCTCGTTCTTGATGAAACCAAATTCACTGACTGATTCATCAAAATGAATATTCCAGCTTCTTGATGCTTGTTTAAGTCCATAAATAGACTTCTTTAACTTGCATATTTTATGACGATCTGATGGATTAGTGAAACCTTCTGGTTGTGTCATATACACATCCTCATCCAGATTTCCATTAAGGAAAGCTGTCTTCACATCCATCTGCCAGATCTCATAATCATAATATACAGCTATCGCGAGAAGAATCCGAATAGACTTAAACATGGCCACAGGTGAGAAAGTTTCATCATAATCTATCCCGTAGATTTGTTTGAAACCTTTCGCAACCAGCCTGCCTTTATAGGTAACCACGTTACCATCCATGTCAATCTTCTTCTTGAAGATCCATTTACAGCCTATAGGGATAACTCCCGGAGGCGGATCAACCAAATCCCAAACTTGGTTATCTGACATGGAGTCCATCTCGGCGCGCATAGCTTCAAGCCATCTCGCTGACTCCGGTCCACTGACCGCATCCGCATAAGTGAGGGGTTCATCATTATCAATGATGTAGACTCCGTCATAGCGCTCAGGCTGTCGACGGATCCTTCCCGATCTTCGCGGTTCCCATGATATCTGAGCCTCAGATTGTTCAATAACCTGATCTACCGGCTCAGGCTCATCCAACTGTGCTTGACTACTTTGTCCTTCTTCTGGATTCTCATCCAGTTTTATTTCTCTCCCACTGGCCTCTTGCAGAAGAAACTCCTTCTCAAGAAATATGGCCGTCTGAGCAACAAATACCTTGTTCTCTTTGGGATCGAAGAAATAATAACCCTTAGTTTCCTTAGGGTAGCCGACAAAGATACATTTGTCAGATCTGCTCTCTAGTTTCCCAGAGGCGAGCTTTTTGACATAAGCCTTGCAGCCCCAGATCCTAATAAATGTTAAGCTCGGCTGTTTCCCATACCATAACTCATATGGAGTTTTTGAAACTGCCTTGGATGGCACTCGGTTTAGTACCTTTGCAGCTGTCTCCAGTGCAAATCCCCAAAAGGAATATGGAAGAGTAGCCTGACTCATCATAGAACGAACCATATCAAGTAACGTTCTATTTCTCCTCTCGGACACACCATTCCATTGCGGTGTTCCTGGCGGAGTGAGCTGTGAGATAATCCCACACTCCTTCAGATAGTCAGTAAACGCATGACTCAAGTATTATCCACCTCGATCAGAACGAAGTGCCTTGATATTTCGGCCTAGCTGATTCTATACTTCATTCTTGAACTCTTTGAACTTGTCAAAAGATTCACTTTTATGTCTCATCAGATAGACATAACCATACCTACTGAAATCATCAGTAAAGGTAATGAAGTACTGATAGCCACCTCTGGCATGTTTACTAAATGGCCCACACACATCACTGTGTATAAGGTCAAGTAAACCTGAAGCCCTTTGACCTTTGTTAGGAAAAGGTGACTTCGTCATTTTACCCATTAAACAAGCCTTGCATGTATCAATCTCCTCATAGGAGAATGATCCCAGCAGTCCATGATTATGCAACCGCTTAATGCGTTTCTTATTAATATGGCCTAAACGACTATGCCATAGCAAGGTGCTGTCATCAGCATATTTGGCTTTCTTAATATCAATATTTCGTATAGAACATTCCATGTCCAACATGAATAACCCATTGTTAATTGAACCAGTTGCATAAACAATATTATCAAAAGAAAGAACACACTTTGAAATATTGCATTCAAAGGAAAATCCCTTCCTGACAAGAGCAGGAATGGAGATAATATTTTTAGTAATGCTGCGAACAAAATAACAATTGTTCAGTTCTAATACAATTCCAGATGGCAAAGAGATGAAATAGTCTCCTACAGCAACAGCAGCAACCCGTGCCCCGTTTCCAACTCGTAGGTCCACCTCATGCTGTCCCACCTGTCTTCTTCTCTTGAGTTCCTGCACATTTGAACAAATGTGAACTCCACATGCAGTGTCCAACACCCATGATATAGAAGAAGAAGATATCATGACTTCAGTCACAAATATACCTGAGCCAGAAGCGATGCTTCCCTTCTTGTCTCCTTGGAGCGCTTTACAGTCCTTTTTCCAGTGACCTAGCTGGCCACAGTGGAAACATCTGTATTCCTTTGACCGCTTAACTTTTTGCTTCAGAGCCTTGCTGTAACTCTTGACAGGGGCCTTGCCCTTCTTCCCCTTCTTCTTGTTCCTAGAAGGAACCATTAAGACAGAGGTCGAAGGCTTTCCCTTCAGAGTTTCCTCAGTAGTCAAGAGCATATTCAGCAGCTCTGCCGGAGTACAATCGATTTTGTTCATATTAAAGTTAATAATGAACGCATCGAAAGAGGGCGGGAGAGACTGCAGAATAATGTCTACAGCAAGCTCCTGGTTCATGGTATGCCCCAATTTCTCTAGAGCTTCCTTGTGCCCAATCATCTTGAGCACGTGAGCTCCCACTGGGCTCCCTTCAGCCAGTTTGCTCTGAAAGAACAGCTTTGTCAAATTATAGCGTTCTGTCCTCGCCTGTGCAGCATACAGCATCTTGAGGTTTGCTATCATGTCTATAGCAGACATATCCTCATGCTGACGCTGCAGCGGTGGCGTCATAGACGCTAGCATCAGGCAAGCGACATCAATGCTATCATTGACGTGCTTTTCATAAGCTTCCCGAACCGCCCTTGCGGCGTTCGGAGCGGGCTGAGGCGGTATCGCCGTCTCGAGGACATACAGTTTCCTCTCTACCTTAAGAACAATCTTAAGGTGTCCGAACCAGTCTGAGAAGTTCGGCCCAGCAAACTTCTCTCTTTCCAGTAGGGATCGCACATTCAAGCTCATGGTGTTCGTTGCTGCAGGAATCTACAACAATGCAAGAACAGCAAGGTCAGTATCAATGTAAATAATCAATTCAGGACTTAAGAATGATTCTTTTTCTCACTATTTTATCTGGCTGAAAAATCCAGCAAAACAGCCCGAAAGAGTAGAACTCTTTTAGTGAGATGGGATCCAGATTTCATACTTGGTCTCCGCGTCCCGCTCAGGCGAGATAAGATGCACAGAGATTACAAGCACTAATTTCTAGTAGGCAGTCCCAGCCAATCGCCAACCCGTGCGATTCCCCTTCATCTGGGCAATCCAGCAGACTGTGCCAACTGAGTTGGTACAACACAATCTCTGACCCCACAGATGGTTGCCTCCATGTGCTACCATATGCGCCACATATGTAGCCTACATGGTCAAGCTGACCCAACCTACTCCCTGGACCACCACGTGCTATGCTGAGCAACGAGAAGCGATAAATCCCTTCTCTGTAACACGCAGGTGTAATCCCGCACCGTCTGAAGATAGATGGACGTGCCCACTGAGTGGGTACAACACGGCTCCAACGATAGTCAGAACAGTGAGGTTTCGCGTCAGAAGGCTTACGAGCTTGATATTTTAGCGTTGGATTTTAACGGTCTTTTATCTTCTTCACTATCATGCAATTCCTATGGTGATAGCAGAAGATAAATAAATCATGCTGTTCTACTTATTTAAACAATAAAAGAAAGCATGGATCTTATGTGGTAAAAGCCCATAGCCTAAGTAAGACCTTGATTAACTTAAGTCTTCACTTGCTTTTCTTCATGGGTCTTTTGCTGCTCATCTGGCCCAACCCAGGGCCCAAGCGCCATCTGCAGCTCAGGTGCGCCTACCAGGGAAAATGCGCCTGGTCCCAGAGTCGAACCCTGGACCTCCCTCCTGGTCAAGCCTCTGCTGCAAGCGCCTCTGCCAAGTGTGCTCTGTGCTCTTGTCTGATTAATTTACAAATTAATCTATCTAGACAAGATTGACTCGCAGGTCAATTACATTTTATAAATTAAATAAATGTGATGCGCAGATCACAATAAAATAATTTACATTTAATTTCCAGGCACGCAGGCCCCAGCACAGCACACATTAAACGGGCAGCCCACATAAGAATAAATAAACAAGCATAGGCCTCATCCAAACAACATGTGATCCAGCAATAAGAAAATAAAATTTTTAAAAACGCATAGTTATCAATTTTACTTTTCTTATATGCCCTACAACCTTACAACGGTCCATTGATGGGGATCCACTCATCATATCTAGTCAGATCCACTGCCCTTGCATGCACCAAGTCCTAACTGACTTGAGTCGACCCAGTGGTCAACTATGCATGCGCCAAGGGCTGAACAACCATCATGAGTTCTGGCAAGCGGGTGTGAACCCGGGCCTAACTCATGTGCGTTCACCAGGTGTCTCAACCAGACCTCGCTACACGCCTTTGATGCAGTCGACCTATAGCCACCTCATGCTTGCGCATGGGTGCCATCTGGTCGACCCATCTAGGCTGTCAGATGGTCTGATCAGACTATTGGATCTAACCTAGAGGATGACTTCAACCCCATCAACCCGTCTAAGGGTTTATAGCAGGGGCGACTTAGATCTAATAAGGAAGCGCGCAAGATAACGTTTCAGAAAACATGTAACAAGCGCCAATCCTAATCATGCATTAAAATAAAACATGAATACACACATGCGCTAACATCTAATACCTAGCATGTAGATTCGCATTTGATGATAATTAGATCTACAACCGAAAACAAGGATCACACATAATCATGAAACAATCATATGATCATACGATAACAACTTGGCTCTGATACCAAATGAAAGTCCCCTATAGCTAAGGGGGCGAAACCCTGACAGGTGGCGCAAATAATTTTGCAAGCGGAAACTAGGGTTTCAAGAGACCTTACGTAATGACATATGATTAACTTCATAAGGTTTAGATTCATACCATAGCCATTTCGTTTGGATGGCGTCTAGGAAGCAGAGATCGACAGGGGTCTCCTCCAGAGAATGCGCACACAAGATGAGAGTGTGCCTACTTTCTTGGTGCTCCTTGTGCTAGCAAGGTTCCAAGAAGTCTTTAACGTATGGAAGGGATGGAGACGATTTTCCTTTCTTGGCCGAATCCTCCTCAAAGCTCCAAGCGTCGCCACACACGAAAGTGTCGAGAGGAATAATGGGTAGAGAGGCGAGAATAGAATTAATTCTCTTCGAACGTGAGAGATCTCCAAGTGGAGATCATGGTTTCTAAAAATAGAAACCACCACTCGCTCAAACGTTCACGCCAAGTGAACAAGTCGCCACCTCTTCTCCCTTTGAACCATGCGCTCATATATGAGCCGGTTCAATTTGGTTCGGCTCAAGAAACCAATCAAGCCAAGTCTTCAGTCCAGATCATATTAAACCTAAAGGTTCAAGATCTGACCGTTCATCTCTTAATGCTCCTGATCTCACCGATCTAGCATCTATTCTCTCAATCGAAGCTTACCGATCTTAAGCCCTAATCAATCAAACATGATCAGACCAGATCTCACTTACAATCAGAGATTAAATCCCTTTAAACTGAACCAAAACAATTCAGTCCACACGATCTGACTTAAGTAAGCCATATCATCAAATTGTGCGACCCTAAGGGTTTCCTTTAAATGTCGGTAACGATAACTAACATTATCACGATCAGTGAGGGGTATCTAGCAACACATCACTGTCTCCCGATATAAAGAAAAGAGTCTTCCAAGACTACACCCGAACCATAGCACAAGTGTGAATCAACTCACAAGGCATGCATATTTCCTTTGCCACTGGATGTTCTTATTGGACAAGCGTGTCAAGCTTGTAGCTCCAATATGATGAGCATGATTAGATCAGATGAACATAGTCACCTGGGTATGGCCATACTCTTTTCTCAATCATCTCATCCAGGGGGCCCCTTTAGAACATCACACTCCTTAAACAAGGAGACGGCAATCCTATGTCTATCACTAGTGCCCTAACCTGACTCAAGCTCACCATCCAAGATAGTCTATAATCATTATGTTTCAAATGATATTGAACTACCTCAAAACAATGACAATCATCATTTAGAAAACACAAGTGATCTCAAGTCAAAGGAAATGTGCCACTTGTTGCATTGAAGGATTATTCACATTGTGACAAGCAACTGAATATCCTAGTAGGGTTTGTCCAGTACATCCAATGTACCCATGAGTCTGCATCTTATTCCATGCTCGAAGCATCCTATAAGATTAGAACACATATTAGTCTTAACCATATCAAGGCTGTCTCATGTTCACCAAGATATCTCGACTAAGGACTTTACAGCATGTCAGCCCAGCTGAACAGCTTTGAGACATTATTCAGAAGTACACTTATTGCAGCAGACAATGTAACAAACTGAATAACAACCATGCCTTTATAAACATAAGAGTTTATACATGATACTGTTACAATCCCAAGGCCTCAAACATTAGCCTTAAGGGCATACCCCAACACTTCGTTTTCTAGTTTGCACTCTTTTGATTACCTAGATAGTGAAAAAACAATTATTCGGTACTCAGCAACATAGGTCCCTGTGGATTCGATACTTTCTTTATTACTTCGAGTATCCGTACACTTGTGGACACAACTGTACCAGAGCTGTCCCATATCCACTCAGGTATATTGACTGGGGACAAGAGTTTGAGCATAGATCCAATCTATCTCCAGGGACATTACAATACAAGTACATAATTGCAGATGTAAACAACACATAATAATGACAATGCCAGAATGATATATAAGAACTATCAATATCAAGTAGTACAAAAGTAGACCAAAACTAGGTCTTAGGGCATAAACACCAACAGGATGTAGGCGGCCTCCCATAAGTCTTTCATCTCGAAACACTTCCCTAACCATGTCTTCACAAACTGAAGACCAGGGATGTCATTTCTGATGAGTAGTATGTCATCGACATACAAGACCAAAAAAGTCACCAAGCTCCCACTGAATTTTCTGTATACACAGGCGTCATCTTCGCTTTTGATAAAACCATAATCTCTCAAAGCTTCATCAAATCGAAGATTCCTACTTCGAGATGCTTGCTTTAATCCATAAATGGATTTCTTTAGCTTGCAGACCTTACTGGCGTCTACAGGATGGATGAAGCCATTAGGTTGTGTCATGTACACATCCTCTGTCAGCTTCCTGTTAAGGAACGTTGTCTTAACATCCATCTGTCATATCACATAATCTTGATATGCAGCTATATCAAGCAGAATCCGAATGGATTTGATCATGGCAACTGGCAAGAAGTTTTCATCATAGTCCATCCCGTGGACCTGCCTGTATCCTTTACACACAAGCCTACCCTTATAGGTAACTATGTTGCCATCCATGTTAGTATTCCTTTTGAAGACACATTTATAGCCTATGGGTTTTACCCCATCAGACAACACTACCAAATATCAAACAACACTACCAAATCCCAGACTTGGTTAGCTAACATGGAATTCAGCTCAGATCTCATGGCCTCAAGCCATCTCTTGGAGTCTAGTCCAGCAACCGCCTCATCATAGGTCCTGGGCTCATCCTCAATGATGAAGATCCCGTCATGTTAGGTCGACAGTGACCCATACCTCTCAGGTGTACGATGAATCCTCCCAGACCTATGTGGGACCTATGTCTGAGCCTCTAGTTGCCTAGCAACTAGTGCAGTTGGCTCAGACTCCATCTTTGTGTCTTGTGGTTGCAGTTGGACCTCGTCTAAGTCAAACTTCCTCCCACTAACTTCTTTCATGAGAAATTCTTTATCTAGAAAGATAGCACCCCGAGCAACAAAGACATTGTTCTCGGTAGGGACACAGAAGTAGTATTCTTTAGTTTCCTTAGGATACCCCCACAAACACACATTTATCAGATCTGGGTTCTAGCTTGCTAGAATCCAAACGTTTAACATAAGCCTCACATCCCCAGATCCTGATAAAAGAGAGTTTAGGGCGTCTCCCACTCCATACCTCGTATGGAATCATGGAGACACTCTTAGATGGAACGTTATTCAGTATGAGAGAAGTTGTCTAAAGTGCATGACCCCAGAATGAGGGTGGTAGAGTTTCATGACTCATCATAGATGGAACCATGTCCAACAAGGTTTGATTTCTCCTTCCAGACACACCATTCCATTGAGGTGTTCTAGGAGGAGTGAGTTGGGATAGGATCCCATACTCTCTAAGATAGTCAAAGAAATCACTGCTCAGGTACTCTCCACCACGATCTGATCGAAGAGTTTTGATAGATGATGTAGGAGCATATCACATGATATTTGATCTAATTTTGACTTAGTCAATTTTTGCATAATTATTGTAAATCTTGATTATTCATAGACTTAGTCAACAATTATGTTTATAGAGGCACTAATCCATCTTATTTTGCCATGACAATATGAGGTCCCCTGACTACGGTCAAATCTCCTAAGCTCAAGCTAGTTCAAGCTTATTCAAGTCCAAAGATGATGTGCTGTCAACTCAAATAGAGAAATAAGGGAGATTGAGAAGACTTGGCTGCAACGCTTACGTGAAGGACAAGCCAAACAAGCTGAAGCAGCTCTCAATGATGTAAAGGATGGCTGTGACTTACCAAAATGAGAAGGAGACGTTGGAGACTTCCTTGAGCATTACAACCAACGGTCACAAAAACTTTCCAGCTAACCATTTTCCTCCTGCTCTATAAAATGTAATCTCTCACATGTAAGTGAATTGAAGAATTGAAGTTGAAATCAATGGAAATAGTTTTCCTCCGTTTGTCGGATGTCTCCTTCTCCCCTCTCTTCCTCTAGGTGCCGAGCACCTCTCCTCTCCCTTTTCTCCAGCTGAACGCCACTCTTCTCCACCTCTTCCTCGTTTAAACAAGCTTCCGCCGCTGTCGCAAAACTCCCCTGCTTCCCGCCGAATCCAGCCTGGAACTCTCCATTCGCCTCACCGCCGGCGACGATCCGGCCGACGGATCGTCCTCAAACTCCAGCCACACATCCTCCCTTTCAGGTCGAACCCACAACCGGCAGGATCGCCCCATCCGACGTCTGGATCGCCGGAATCGGAAGATTTCCGGTGACGCCTCAGCTCACACCCCTGTTTCCGCCCTTCACCACTGATCGCCGTCGATCTCCTCCGACAAGCCCCCGTTCGACCCCAAACTCCGGCCACGAGTTCACCGTGGCCTGAGGATCTTCCAGTTGTAGCAGGTTGGGAGTTCAGACCGTCTCCGACGAGCGCTGGCAGCCTCTGCCCCATCCCGTGTCCTCCCCTGTTTCCGCCATAAACAAGGCATTGTTGACGCCGCCCTTCTCCTAGCACCCAGACGCCACCGCCGGCCGGCCATCACGCCGGAATGCGTCCCTACAGCCTCGAGCCACCCTTCCCCACGCCTCTGCAACCACCAACGTCGACCAGTTCATGCGCCCGATCCTCCGCTGCTTCACGAGGACACAGTCCATCCACCTGTAACTGTTTATTTCCTTACCCAATCTTAAACTTGATTAGCGTTTTGTAATGCAGATAATTAACGTGCTGGGTGATCCTGATGTACCTGATTTTTCTACGATGGGGAAGAACGCGCTCTGATCATTGGACCCAATAACAAGACCTGATCTTCCTCCATTATTCTAATCAGTTGGACTGAACCCAGATTCCTCAGATCAGCTAAGTATCTGATCATCTTACTGCTTGGAATTATGGCTGCTTATTGTGATTTTAGGATTTAATTACTTTTCTTTCTGGTTTGCACATCACGTGTCTGCCCCCCACATCAGTTTGGTATCAGAGCAGCAAGTGGCCAACTCTTGTCTGGCCACACCGATCCCTGGTTTGCTCTTTGTTTTAATTAAACAAAAAAAAAAAAAAAAAGAACTATTACTGCATGCTTTCATGTTATTTAGTTGCAAATTCTAAGTTATTTGCTACTGTAGTTTATTTGAAAGAAAAAATGCTTACCTTGAATTCAATCCTGCACAAAACTGCATCTGGTTAAAACTGCATATGATCTATAGAATTTCTCAAAGTTGTATCTCAATATTACTCATCACCGAAACTCAAATCTGCACTGCTTTCAGATTTGCAAATTCTGATTTCTGAGATTTATGATTCCGTATTCTTGGGCTACTTACAACTCCTGATTTCTACCCTTGCTCTATCGCTGATTTGTTCTTGAACAAGCTCGCTATAGTATGGGCTTTCTTTGCTAAGTTTAAGTTCTGAGATTTGTTTCTGTTTTGCGCGTTCCAACTGATTCCATAAGCTTCCAAGTAGCAGTGCTTGATTTCTAAAATCTGTTGTCTATTCTTGTGTTTTGTGTTGAAACCTTGATGTTTTCTCATCTGCTGATTCTGGAATTTGCATTGAGGTTTCTGATTTTAGCCTGGATACCGTAACTAACCGGGTTCGTTGCACCATGCTCAGTTGTGGGCTGTGTTGGGCTGTGTCTCATTGAATTTTCGGATTCCTCATCTGATAGAACATTCGGATTTTGAAAGGCAAAGTGGGTGTGGATTTCACCTCAGCATTGGGTGAAACAACTCACTTAGTTGCTAAAGGTTACACACTAAAGCTGGAGTTTTGATTTTCAGCTGGAAAAGTACTGTTACTTACCAGCTTGTGTTGTGTTATATGCTTACATTGAGAACAATTATGCATAGAACTGCATAATACTTCTGGATTTTTGCTATGCACCTCAAATTCTGCATGTGTTTTCCTGATTCTCCACTTAGTTTTATAAATCCTGCAAACTGTGAACTGCTGCTGAACTTATCATTGCATTAATATCTGATCTCGTAGTATACCTTCACTACTGTACTACCATTGCTAATACCTGCTGAATTTGTAAACTCTGCTCACTGCCGAAACCTTCCTCACTGCATTTACTGTAGCTTATTGCTCCAAATACTGGTATTACAAGTTTGTGTGCACTGCTTGCTGAAATCTGTATTCTTCTACCATAGCTGAATTCCTATATACTGCAGATTCAACCTGATTTTGCATGATTAATACTTGTCCTGCTAATATTACCTGCTGTGTTTGATCTGTGCTTGTTGAAAACCTCTGCTGAACATGTATACCTCCCTGTTACACTTTATACCATCAACGTATTTCAGTTTAAAATACCTATAACTGCAGCCATGGATGTATTGGTTTTTAGCTGAAATTACAGCATTTGGTTGTAAGTGAACCTAAATTAGGTTCGGTCTGAATTTTGATTGACTGCTAGTTTTGAAACCTGAAAGTCCTGCAACAGAAAATTATCTTGCTTCTCACATTTACATTTAGGGTATCTGGAAACCTGCATCAAATCTTGCTGAAAATTCATCTCCTGTTAATTACCATCAGCATATTTCAGTCTGAAGCACCCATAAGGCAGCTACTTATTCATCTATTATGACTCTAAATTCTGCACTTGAATGCTGAAATTTTCCAATCTACTGGCATTATTTTCTGAACATATATATGCTGCAATTATTTTTTTTGGATTGGCCTTGATACACGGATCTTCTACATGCTGAAATAGTATTCCTGCACTGCACTTAAACAATAGTCATTTCTAGCATTAATTTTCTTGTTTATCATCATGCGTTATTTTACTCAACAGGAAGTTATAGCTAGAACAGAACTAATAACTGTTAGGGAACAAAAGGCTCTTACACTTAGTTTTACAACATTTAAATATAGGGTTCTTACTCATAAGCCTAGTTGTTTCACAACATACACTTTGTGCAATGGTTATAATAGTAAAACTGTTATTGATCATCAAGTCAAGTTTAATGTTATATCTCCCAAAGTCATTGAGCAATTTGGCCTCACCATACAAAAACATGATTATCCATATGTCATAACTTGGGAAGACTATACTAAAACTTTAGTTGACTTTCAATGCTTAGTTCCTATTCAATTAGGCAATATGAAAACTGAAATTTGGTGTGATGTAATGAGTTTAGAAGGATTTGACATCTTATTAGGGAATGAATTCATGCATGATTATCAAGGACATTATTTTCACAACCCTTGGAGTTATAGTTTTATTCATAAAGGGATGCCACACATAATTCACCCTTATGATGAGTTAAGGGAGAAAACTAAAAAGTTGCAACATGAGTTCAAGGAGCATATGAAAAAGTTGCAACAATCAATGGAGAAATTAAGAAAGCCCCATTTACAAGTTGAACAAGAGAGTCCTAATCCTCTAGAGTTCAACCAAACATTAGAGCCTACTTTAGAACCTAAAACATGTCTTGATGAAACCACTAAATTTGAAGAAATAAATCATGAAGTACCATTACCTTCAATTTTAGGGCCCATACCCATAGGTCCTTTAGAAAACATGCCTCAACTTGACTCTAGCACATCTATTCCAACTAAGGAACCCATTATTAACACATGTGAGAATCAATTGCCCATAGAGACTCCATTAGGCATAAAACAACTTAAGTTTGGAACATTTATCATTGATGACTTAGATAGCCAAGTTGAATCCACATCCATAGATCATGATGAACCACACTTTGAACCAATGTTAGATCCTTTTGCCATTGACCTAGACCCCAAGTCTCAATCATTAAGAGAACCACATCTTGAAGGCTTAGAAGACTTGACCCATGATCCCATGATCCTTGAGTCATGCCTCTTAGATCCAACTACCCACGCTCCTAAGCCACCTGTAAGGTCAATCAAACAAAGTGAAAACATGAGTGCTTTATCTCTTTTGCAAGTTGAACATATTGATTTTATCTTTCCTTCTCTTAGATCCTATAATGGACTACATGAGCTTGCTAATATGTCTTGTTTAAATCTGAATTTTCTTTCACCTAGCTTATTGATTGTGAGAAGTACATTAGGGGTTAAAACAAGACAACCCACTCAACTTATGCATGATCAACTCCTCTTCCTACCTATCCTCAAAGATGAATACACCTATAGGCCTCCACCTAAGCGTGATAAATTGTTAATTTCCATGCTAGTAGTTTAATTGTTGCTAGTCATTTTAATTAACCTAAGTTTCTCCAGGAGTAGAAACACTTGAACCAGGGGTGTATGATGTAGGAGCATATCACATGATATTTGATCTAATTTTGACTTAGTCAATTTTTGCATAATTATTGTAAATCTTGATTATTCATAGACTTAGTCAACAATTATGTTTATAGAGGCACTAATCCATCTTATTTTGCCATGACAATATGAGGTCCCATGACTACGGTCAAATCTCCTAAGCTCAAGCTAGTTCAAGCTTATTCAAGTCCAAAGATGATGTGCTGTCAACTCAAATAGAGAAATAAGGGAGATTGAGAAGACTTGGCTGCAACGCTTACGTGAAGGACAAGCCAAACAAGCTGAAGCAGCTCTCAATGATGTAAAGGATGGCTGTGACTTACCAAAATGAGAAGGAGACGTTGGAGACTTCCTTGAGCATTACAACCAACGGTCACAAAAACTTTCCAGCTAACCATTTTCCTCCTGCTCTATAAAATGTAATCTCTCACATGTAAGTGAATTGAAGAATTGAAGTTGAAATCAATGGAAATAGTTTTCCTCCGTTTGTCGGATGTCTCCTTCTCCCCTCTCTTCCTCTAGGTGCCGAGCACCTCTCCTCTCCCTTTTCTCCAGCTGAACGCCACTCTTCTCCACCTCTTCCTCGTTTAAACAAGCTTCCGCCGCTGTCGCAAAACTCCCCTGCTTCCCGCCGAATCCAGCCTGGAACTCTCCATTCGCCTCACCGCCGGCGACGATCCGGCCGACGGATCGTCCTCAAACTCCAGCCACACATCCTCCCTTTCAGGTCGAACCCACAACCGGCAGGATCGCCCCATCCGACGTCTGGATCGCCGGAATCGGAAGATTTCCGGTGACGCCTCAGCTCACGCCCCTGTTTCCGCCCTTCACCACTGATCGCCGTCGATCTCCTCCGACAAGCCCCCGTTCGACCCCAAACTCCGGCCACGAGTTCACCGTGGCCTGAGGATCTTCCAGTTGTAGCAGGTTGGGAGTTCAGACCGTCTCCGACGAGCGCTGGCAGCCTCTGCCCCATCCCGTGTCCTCCCCTGTTTCCGCCATAAACAAGGCATTGTTGACGCCGCCCTTCTCCTAGCACCCAGACGCCACCGCCGGCCGGCCATCACGCCGGAATGCGTCCCTACAGCCTCGAGCCACCCTTCCCCACGCCTCTGCAACCACCAACGTCGACCAGTTCATGCGCCCGATCCTCCGCTGCTTCACGAGGACACAGTCCATCCACCTGTAACTGTTTATTTCCTTACCCAATCTTAAACTTGATTAGCGTTTTGTAATGCAGATAATTAACGTGCTGGGTGATCCTGATGTACCTGATTTTTCTACGATGGGGAAGAACGCGCTCTGATCATTGGACCCAATAACAAGACCTGATCTTCCTCCATTATTCTAATCAGTTGGACTGAACCCAGATTCCTCAGATCAGCTAAGTATCTGATCATCTTACTGCTTGGAATTATGGCTGCTTATTGTGATTTTAGGATTTAATTACTTTTCTTTCTGGTTTGCACATCACGTGTCTGCCCCCCACATCAATAGATCTGCCAAGTTGGTTCTCTACATCATGTCTGAACTCCTTAAATTTCTCAAAGGATTCAGATTTATGTCTCATCAAATAGACATAACCATATCCACTAAAATCATCAGTAAATGTGATGAAGTAGTTGTACCCTCCTCTTGCTTGTTTATTCAATGACCCACACACATCATTGTGTATAAGATCCAATAAACATCTTGCCCTCTCACCAATCTTGTTGAAGGCGCTTTTGTCATTGATGACTCTAAATTACATAGTATTTTTCATACTTATTAACTAGTTTTTTGGGGTCATAATCATGCTCTTTTGCTTATTTTTATGCCTTATTTGTCAAATACTTCAGAATCTACACCTTTCTTGGTTTTTGATTAATTTCAGGTAAAAAAAGCATTATTCTGATGGGTTTTTAAGCAATTTCAATACGTACAAGGATTCTAATCATCAAGAGGAGTTTACACATCAACTTTCAAGTCAAACCAAGTTTTCTAGCGAAATTACAGTAGTGCCGTAATGTATTTTACGGCCGTAATATGCAAATATGGCACTACCATAATGATTTTCACGACTGCTTCCCGTAGTAACTTTTTGGAAAATTACGGCACTACCATAATAATTTTTCGGTGCCGTAATTCAAGTCCAAATTCATACACTAACTTTTGAAGAGAATACGGTACTGCCATGAGACTTTTTATGGTACCGTAATGTCAAGCGAATTTCATACCAAGACTTCAGAAGGCATTACGGCATCGCCCTAATGAATTTCATGGTACCATAATTATAGCCCAGATGCCCGATTCTTTCGCTGGAAACTTAAGAAGACAATTTCTTGAGCTTTAGGGCACCAATTGAAGATCCGTAAAAAGAGGAACGATCAGGATAAGGAGGAGGCAGAGCCAAAAGTGAAAGGAACAATTTTTATCACGAATTCACGACGAATTTGAGAGAATCACAACCGCCCTAGGGTTTGTCAGTTCTTAGCATACAGACCACCTCCGGCCATGAAATTAGAAAGGAAGTTTCTCCTGAAAGAGGAGAACATACTACAAAAGTTTTAAAGTGAAAGGAGATCAATCGAGGGAGAAATTAACAAAAACAAGGGCGCTGCCACTGTTCATCACATCCAAGAGCAAAATTACGGGCTGTAATTTTCATTACAGCCCTGTTTTGTAACTTTTACTCTTTTCTTTCAATTTCTAATCACTCTAAATAATATTTTATTGTAATTCTTTGATCATGCTGGCTTAATCCCTCTTTTGGGACATGGTGGAGTAATCCCCTAAATTTCTTAATGAGTAGATTAATTTTATTTTCGTCCAGATAATTTTACTGTGATAATTCTACTTATGTGATGATTGCCCTTGATTCTCCATAGATTCATATTAATCATCATGATTTAGAGTTTTTACGATATGGACTAAAAAGTGATTTGTGAAAACTTGAAACCCTAAAATTGAACATTAGGAACTCATCGTAAGAAATTAGGTCTGTTCTTATTTCTCGATTTTAGATGTATATTGCCATGTTGATAATCTGAACTTAGGATTGAGTTATTGAAATAAACATGATGATACTGTGAGAGATCAAGAATCGGATCGTTGGAGAACCATAAGTAGAACCTGTGAAAATTATAGTATGAAAATATGTAGTTTTCACTTGAGACGATTGACTTAGAATTCAGATGCATGAGAGTGAGGATTAGTTCTTTGTAAATTGTCTGCGCGAGAGCGAGATGATTTCTTTATGAAGTAAATTATATCTTTATCATAATAAAATTTGATTGACGAACATCTATTCATATCTAGTTATGGAAATTTAGGCGGATGAAACCCTAGTCCCAGTTTCTCTCTCTGATATTTTCGTGTAGATTCTGATACTTTGCTTTCATATTTTTGATTGCCTAGCTAGTAAGAAATTGATTATTCGATACTTGGCAAATGAGGTCTCTGGGGTTCGATATCTTAATTATTACTTCGAGTATCTGTGCACTTACGGACACAATAAGTTTTTGGCGCTGTTGCGGGGGACCTTGGTTTTTGTCAATATTGAAGATATTAAGAGTATTGCTAGGCTAGGTTTTGTTTATTTTCTATTTTTCTATTCTTTTCTTTTTACTTGAAATTATTGGATCTATCTACTTTGCATGCGTAGGAATCTTAGATCAGGACCTCTAGTTCCTTTTGATCTTGAGATAAATAAAACTCTTAGACTGCGCAGGAAGCTTAGATTTGAGGAGAGACAAGAAGAAGAAGTAGACATAGCAGACAAAAGATCGCTTAGGGACTATGCAGCCTCTAATCCACAGGAGATTCATTCTAGCATTGCTAGACCGGTTATAGAGGCTAACAACTTTGAAATCAAGCCTGCTTTCTTGTCTATTATCCAACAAAACTAGTTTGAAGGATCTCCATTTGAAAATCCTAACCAACACCTTGCTTTGTTTCTTGAATTATGTGATACAATTAAGATTAATGGTGTTTCTAATGATGCATTAAAACTGAGATTGTTTCCTTTTTCTCTTAGGGACCGAGCGCGTTCTTGGCTCCAAGCTCAACCTACCGGTACCTTCACCACATGGGAACAACTATCAAATGCTTTCTTGATGAAATACTTTCCACCTAGCAAGACTATCCAATTGAGAAACTAGATAACAAGCTTTACACAGAGGGATGGTGAATCTTTTAGCGAGGCATGGGAGCAGTTTAACGATTTACAACGGAAGTGTCCTCACCATGGCCTTGAAAATTGGGATTTAATTCATACTTTTTTACAATAGTTTGCTATATAATACCAGACTAACTGTTGATGCTGCTGCAGGAGGAGCTCTCATGAGCAGAACCATTGAAGATGCCTTCAAGTTGCTAGAGGAGATGGCTTTAAATCACAATCAGTGGACTTCTGAGAGGAGTGCTGTATCAACCTTCTCAAGGTAAGAACGAAAGTGATGGTTGGCGCACCTTGGCAGAACAGGTAGATTCTTTGTTCAGCAGATTTGATTCATTTAAAATGCAATCTGCTATAGTTTCATCTTCTATAGTTTGTGATATCTGTGGTAATAATGGTCATATTTCTAAAGAGTGTAAAGTCATTGCTAATCAGGGGAGTGAACAAGTTAATGCTTTAGGGAATTTTAATCAAAGTAGAAACAATGATCCCTATTCTAGTACTTACAACCCTGGATGGAGGAATCACCCCAACCTATCTTGGAAGAGTAACAACAATGTAGGGGGACAAACTGAAAATAGAGGATACCAACAAAGGCCAAATCAAAATCAAAATGAACCCCAGAATTCAAATATTGAATCCATGTTAGAAAAGTTTATGGCTAATCAAAATCAATTCATGACAAATCAAAACAAGGAAATTAAAGAGCTTAAAGGATTGGTTAGCCAACTTGCTTCTCAAGTAGGATCTCTAGCAGCCCACAATAAAATATTAGAAAATCAAATAGCACAACAAGCAAGCACTTCTTACAGACCCCCAAGAAAATTACCTGCTAAACCTGAATTAAACCCTAGGGAGCACTATAATGCTATCATTACTAGGAGTGGGAGGCAATTAGATGAACCTAAAAAGAAATCTGAGGATAATGAAAAAGAGCCTAATGATGAACATGACAATGAATTAGATTTAGAAAAATCTTCTATGCATGAGCAGTCCCAAACTAGTTTGCCACCTCACCAAGGTGATGAACCTAAATGTGCCATGTCAGTCAGATAGCTCTAAGCTTAGTTCTCCTACACCTTATAGGCCACCTATACCTTTTCCCCAGAGATTAGTGCAAGCAAAATTAGATAAGCAATTTGAGAAATTCCTTGATGTTTTAAAGAAGCTTTACCTTAATATTTCATTCACTGAAGCTTTATCTCAAATGCCCTCATATGCTAAATTTTTGAAAGAAATCTTGTCTAATAAGGGAAAGATAGAGGATTGTGATACTGTGGCTTTAACTAAAGAATGTAGTGCTATTATCCAGAACAAACTGCCACCGAAATTAAAAGATCAAGGTAGTTTCTCTATACCTTGTTCTATTGGGAGTATGTCTTTTAACCGAGCCTTATGTGATTTGGGTGCTAGTGTAAGCCTAATGCCATTATCTATTTGCAGGAAATTGGACATGGGAGAGCTTAAACCAACTTCAATATCTTTACAGCTCACGGATAGCTCGGTAAAGTATCCTATTGCTATTTTAGATAATGTTCCAATCAAAGTAGGTGAGTATTTTATTCCAGCAGATTTTGTAGTCCTTGAGATGGAAGAAAGCTATAAAAATCCTATCATCCTTGGTAGACCCTTTTTGGCCACGGCAGGAGCAGTCATAGATGTTAAGAAAGGAAAACTCACACTAAATATAGGTGAAAACATAATTGAGTTAGAATTGGCAGATTCACTGAACAAACTTTCATATTCAGGATCATGTTGTAGTGTTGATTTAGTAGATAATATTGTTAGTGATGTACACAATTTATTTGATGAATCCTCTAATTTTGAGACTGACATTTTTTCTGAGTGTGTGGATAGAGGATTTCAGGAGAAAACTGAGCCAATTTCTGTAAAAAGAAGGAAAAAGAGACAAAGAAGAAAAGGAGGCTCAAAATTACTTGATAAAGGAAAGAAGATCTTAAGTAAAGTTGGACATTGTTTCATGAATGAGCCTTATGTTGTCAGAAGTGGTGCACAAACCAAAGAAAAATCAGAGTGGCAACCGAAGAAATCAAGATCAAATCCGAGTGCAGAACGGTCAAGCTAATGACCATTAAATTAGCGCTTCTTGGGAGGCAACCCAAGCACTCTTTCTTTCCTTTCATTTTTGCATTTTTGCTTTATTTTTAGTTTATTTGTGTACTAACTTGTTCTTTTTCTCTTTGTAGGTAATTCCAGATTGATTTTTTTGTAATAAACGACGATCTCTGAATTTTTTGATAAATTATGGTATTGCCGTAATGGTTTTTACGGTACCGTAATGCCTATACGGTACTACCGTAATAGATTTTATCGCTCGTAATTTTGATCTATTTTCATCCAGAAAGTTTGAGGTTTTTGAACAAATTACGGCAGTGTCGTATTTCCTTTACGGTACCGTATTTTCGGTCTGTTTTCCACCCGAGAGTTCTGGAATTTTTGAGCAAATTACGGCAGTGCCGTATTATCTTTATGCTACCGTAATTTGATGCCTTTTTCCTACCGAGAGTTTGTTCGACTTTACAGCACTACCGTATTATCATTACGGTACTGTAATTAGGCTGACCCCACGCGATTTTAATGTCGTATTTAGGGTTTTGATGCCGTGATTTAGGGTTTTTCCGCTCGAGATCGCGCCAACTCATGATTTTCTTCAATCCATTGCTTCCAAACCCTCAAGCGACCCTTCCTAACTAATCTCCAACTGATTTTCGACTGATTTCCACCTGAGATTTGGAGTTTTCGAGCCCGAACGAGCTCAGTAGCAGTTCATCCGCCGGTTTTCCGCCCTCTTCGATTTTCTTCATCTGAGCTCCGATTCGATTGATTCCAGCATTAGATAGTTTCGAAAGAGGTAGGAGATTCTTCCTGGAAGTGATTAAAGGATTGATTTCAGCTTGAAAACCCAGATTTGGAGGCTTGATTCAGCACCTGCGTGAAGCTCTGTTCGCCCCATTGGTAAAAGCATTGTTCATTCTAGTTTTTGCATATAGCTTTGAAATCTTTTGCTTGCATATCAGCATGTCACCAGTGAAGAGAGTTGTCTCTAAGAGAAAGGGTAAGGGCCCAGCCGAATCTTCAGCCCCACCTCCACCATTGAACCCATATGGCATCATTGTTGTGTCCGCAAGTATACGGATACTCGAAGTAATATTTAAGATATCGAACCATAGAGACCTTGCTATTAAGTACTGACGAATTGAATTCTTACTAGCTAATCAAACCACGAATGATGAAAATAATCAATCGAACGGTATACAGAAAATCAGAGAGAAAAAATTGGGACTAGGGGTACATCCACCTTAATATCTATGACTAGATATAATTAAATGTTCATCAATCTATTTTCATTATGGTAAAGATATAGCTTACTTAATAAAGAAATTAACTCGCTCTTGCGCAGTCAATTTACAAAGAACGATCCTCACTCTCGTGCAAGATCAATTCAATGTTTAATATAAGTAAACTTCAACAGAGAGATTAAGAATCACTCTCGTGCATTCTATCTCAATGTCAAGATCTCAAGCAAAACTAAGTATTCTCATACCTTAGTCTTACAGGTTTTACTTAAGGTTTTCAAACAATCCAATATCTATCTCTAGCATATTTTCATGTCTAAAACAATAATAATTTATAGATTAAAACATCAACAAGAATTAAACTTCTAAAATCTAGAGATAAGAACACAACTAATTTCTCATGATGAATTCCTACCATAAATTCTAGGGTTCCAAGTTTTGCATATCATCTTTTCAGTCCATATCACAAAACTCTAACACATGTTAATGAATGAAACTAGAAAAGATTATAGACATTAATCTCTTAAGTAAAATTACCATGCCAAAAATATTTTGATGGAATAAGATCATCTAGTCATTGAAATATCAAGGGGATTACGCCCTTTGTCCCAAAAGAAGGTTTAAGCTAGCATGATTGAAGGAGTACAATAAAATATGGTTTTAGATTGATCAGAAATTGAAAGGGAAGAGTAAAAGTTACAAAATAGGGCTGTAAATTACAGCCCGTAATTTGCAGCGGGGTCATGATGAACAGTGTAGGGACCACATTTTTGGTGATTTCTCCCTCGATCGGTCTCCTTCCACTTTGAAACTTCTGTGGGGTGTTCTCCTTCCTCAGGCGAAGCTTCCTTTCAAATTTCGTGGCCAGAGGTGGTCGGTACGATGAATGGTGATGAACCCTAGAGCGACGATGATTCTCTCAAATTCTCTCAGTCGAGTGGATCAAATTTGTACCTTTTGCTTCGAAAAACTCCCTTTGCTAATTGTTGTGTCCGCAAGTGCACGGACACTCTAAGTAATATTTAAGATATCGAACCACAGGGAGTTCGCTATTAAGTACTGACTAATTGAGTTTTCACTAGCTAAGCAAATCGAGGGTTGTGTAAATAGCAATCGAACTGTAATCGAAGTAAATCAGAATGAGAGAATCGGGACTAGGGGTTCATTCGTCTTAATATTCATGACTAAATATGATTAAAGATTCATCAATTTATCTTTGTTACGGATAAGATATAATTCACTTAATAAACAAACTAACTCACTCTCATGCAATTAGTTTACAAAGAACGATCCTCACTCTCATGCAAGATCAATTCAATGCTAAATATAAGTGAATTTTGGCTAAAGAGATAAAGAATCACTCTCGTGCATTCTACCTCAATACCAAGATCTCAAGCAAAACTAAGCACTCTCGCACCTTAGTTTCACAGGTTTTACTCAAGGCTTTCTAACAATCTAACATCTATCTCTAGCATGTTATCATGTCTGAAACAACAATAAATTCTAGGTCATAACATTAACAAGAAATAAGCTTCTAAAATCTATGGGTAAGAACACAACCAATCTCTTGCGATGAGCTCTTACAATAAATTCTAGGGTTCCAAGTTCTATGATATCATCTTCTCAGTCCATAGCATAAAACTCTAAAACATGTTAATGCATGATGCTAAAAATGATTGAAGGCATAAATCACTTGAGTAAAATAACCATAGCAAAGATATATTGATGTGAGAAAAGTTATTTAGTCATTGAAATATCAAGAGAATAACACCCCCATGTCCCAAGAGGAGTTTAAGCTAGCATGCTGAAGAAGTTACAATATTCCATGGTTTTAGAGAGTCGAAAATCAAAGGAAGAAAAGAGTTTAGAAAATACAGCACGGCTGTGAAATATTTCACAGCCGTATTTTGCAAGTTGAAACGGTGAACAGTGTCGGCGCCTCTTCTTTCTTTGATTTCTCTTCCAATTGATCTCCTTTCGTTCTAAAACTTCTGGTACGTTGTCTCCTCCTCTAGGCGAAGCTTCAGTATGAATTTTGCTATCTGAGATGGTCTGGATTCATCGCGATGGCGTAACCCAAGGCGGCAGTATGAATTGTGATTTCTCTCTACCGAGTGGATGAAAATTAGGGCTTTTTATGTCGTCCTCTTCCTCTCGTTGGTTACCTCTAGATTGCTTCTTACAGCATCAAATTTAAGTGTCTGGATCACTCACAATCGTCACCGCAAAAATCGGGCGTCGAAATTGACCTGGGAGTCGCGTTCAAAAATAGAAATATGGCAGTGTAATAGTTCACGGCCCTGCCGTAAAATCGGCTGAACTCTCAAGTCGGAAACGTCTGGAAAATACGGCCCGTGAAATAGTTTACGGCAGTGCCGTAATTTTAGCAATGGTTTCTGTTCCGAAAGTGCTCCAAAATACTGCCGTGTAATTCTTTACGGTGGTGCCGTAAAAACCGGGAAGTTTTCTGTTTGGAAAATCGCCAAAATATGGTCGTGCTCTCGATAATACGGTAGCCGCAATAAATACGGTACTGTATTATAAATACGGCCCTGCCGTATTTTGGTCCTCAGCCTCGATTTGCGTAAAATTTCTTGTGTGACCTCTTCTTGATGTTGAGAATTCTTCTATGTATTTGATTTTGCTCGAAAACACCCTAAAATGATGCTTTTTTTCCTGAAAATCATGAAAAACTAAAATAGAAGTAGACTTTGCAATATTTGATGGATTCAGCATAAAAACAAGTAAAAGATCCTCAATTTGACATGAAAAGGTGTTTAAAATGATACAAAATATACTATATATTTTGGTGTCATCAAAATACAGAAGGCTCAAACTTTGCTTGTCCTCAAGCAAAAAAATCAAAATTTGATTAAAAGAATAACCTTTTCATGCTCAATAAATTTTTAAAATACAATCATTAGTGAAAAATCCCATCAATTGTTTCACAAAACTTCAAATAAACATATCATTCTTAGAATTCAATCCTCTAGATTCACAACTCAATCAAATAAAACTTTGCAACTTGTACAATAAATAGAATTTTCAATCTCATGATTTCACCCAGTTTCAGTTCAAATCTATCATGCTTTTGTTTACAGGAATTAGGTTTCCAAGATCTTTTTCCACACATATTTTTTTATTCATTTTTTTTTCTTTTTCATGTATTTTGTTATTTTTGCATAGATGGCATGTACCCACTTAGATACACACTTTTTATTTTTGACTTCAACTCTTATCTTTGGTACCACTATCAATTTTGCATAGTGCCAAGTAGAGGAGTCTTATTCTTTTTATCTCTCATTATTTTTCATGCATAGACTTCAACCCATGTCTTAGGTACCACTATGAATTTTACATAGTGCCAAGTAGGGGAGTCTCTCACTATTTTTTTGGATCTTGGATTCTTATTTCCCAATAAATAGCAAAATTAGACTAAACATCTACTAGGTTGATCAATTGACATCAATTCACAAATCATACTTATATGCTCATTTTATTTAAAGGAGTAGTTTCACTTTTAGATTTTATTCCTCGAATAACACATCTACCCAAAATTTCATGCATCAACCAATGTTAAATTTCAAAGATAGATATGTATTGAAGAAATAAATCTAACATGATAGGTTTCTCTCTAATCACAAATATGGGTCCATTCATCATCAATCAATCAAGTCATCAACAATATAAAACAAGAATATACTCATCATCATCATCAATGAAAATTTTTCAAGATAGAAGCAACAAGCAAAGTAAAATCACATGCGTCCAACAATCTCAAGAAAAATAATATCATCATCGCATGGTACAACCATATCGAAAAGTAATCATCAGTGTAATCATTATTATTGTACAACCACATTGAAAATATAAGCATGTCAAGAATAGCAGTGTGGGCGGTCGTAGAGAATCATCCTTCCCTTCATCATATGAAACAACAATAAGATATAGAAAAATATAGCATAGCAAAGAAATAAAGGTTGATAATACTCACAAAGCATCTACTCATCCTCATCTGATCGTGTGGCCTCAAAGTCCCTTGCAGCAGTCTCCATGGGATCATAGTATGGCGTCCCTACTTGATCACCTTCATATCCATAGTTTCTGTGATCTGCATAACCTAAACGGTCATAAAGGAAGTTGCCCATGTCTTCCATATGATTACTCAATCTCTCCATATCCCTGTGGATGTATCCCAGAGTCTCTTGCATCCCATCCAGGCGGCGTTCTTGGTTGTACATCTGTGCTGTGAGTGCCTGAAAACCTGGATCGTGATGGCTAGCAAAACCACCCCTCATCCCATGTGAGGAAGTACCAGCAGGCTGCGAAGAATCATGAGGAGGTGACTCCATCCCATAGGGATCACCCCTTCCACCCCAGGTGGGTGGCGGTGGAACTGTATCTAGCGGTGGAGTAAAAGCTGCCTCAGCCGCACTAGGAGATAACTTCCAGTTGCCTCTTTCTCTGACCGTGGTCTTCTCGATGTGAGGTAAGGGTAGAAGAGGGATATTTGGTCCAAGGACCAAACAAAAAATGTCACCTTCTCTAATAATCATCTTCATTGCTATACAAGACTCAATGTCTAGTCTTGCATTCCCTTTTGCCAACTCAGTTCCATAGGGCTCTATTCCAAAATATCTAGCCATAGGAGTGACTAAGCCTCCTATCACCACAGATCCTCTGCTTGCTCTGGCAACTTTGTCCATGAAGAAAGCCACATCAATAGCAAATCCAATGAGCATCCCCTAAAGAAAATAGAGTTCATGTTGACGGACCATGCTGTCGCTATCTCCTCTTCCAAACACAGTGTGTGCTAGAACCCTGTGGGTATACTTAATACAAGGGTTCTTGATCATGCTAGCTCTAGCAGAAATGACATAGAAATGACTCTCATCTGTAATTTGGTTCCAAAAAATGCCTTCCATGAATCCAAGAGGCATCTCAGTATATCCTCCTGTGCTCAACTCAAAGATATCTCTTACTTCTTGCAATGTAAGCTTCCTCTCCTCATTAGCTAATCTGAAAGTGATTTCCCCTTCTGTAGGTCCATTCGAAAATTCCCTTAAGTCAATTGTTAAGCTACTCAAGAACTCCAGAACAAGTGGTAGATAAGTGTGCGGAGTCATCTGGAAGAACTGCTTAGCCTTGATCTTCTCAAACATCCAAAGCACGTCCTCATAAAGCCCCAAGGCTTCCAATGTTCTTCGATCAGCATACTTAGTGTTGATGATTTTTCTTTCTAAAATTTTGTTGTATCTGGATTCCTGCATTTCATTTCTAAAGATTATCCCATGGGGGTTCTGTGGTTGAGACGATTCAGCAGGGGCTTTCCCTTTTCTTCTTGGACAAATTGACTTTGTTCTTGGTGCCATGAGTATGAACTTAAGCTGCAATTTTCAATTTAATGCAAATACAGCAAATATATGACATTGTATCATACTCTCAACATCATTAGAAATGTTAATCAAGTTCATTGGAAACGAAAATCAACTTAGAACTCAGGCTTAAACTCAAGAAAACAGAGTAAACGTCAATGAACAGTAACTTCGAGTAAGTTCAGCGTACTTCAGTTCAAATCGGTGACGGAAATTGGTTTAAATTCTTCCAAACAGCAAAGGATCGATAGCCTATCCTCTAACGGGTAAATGAAAACAAGAATCACTCAAAATGGTTGAGAAATGCGTGAAAACAAGTGAAAGGGGTGAAACTTGATAAAAACTCATCAAATCTGTAAAATCGGTGAAATGAGTACCTAATCGACGACGAAAGTTGAATGGGAAAGGTCATCGGCGTCCCCAGGTGGTCGGAGATGATCAAAAATCCAAGAACAGCTCAAAAACGACTAAGAACGAGGGTAAAAACCCTAAAAACGGTCCGGTCAAAACCCTAAATATGGCACAGAGTTCGCGTGTCAGAAAACGAAATACGGTAGTGTAATGTCTTACGGCACTGCCGTAAAATTACGACTGCTCTCGGGTTAAAGCTGGATCAAAAATATGGTACCATAAAGCAATTTACGGTACTGCCGTAAAATCTCGGTAGTGTTCTATTCAAAAATGACTCAGAAATACAGTCCCGTGTAATCCATTATGGTACTGCCGTAAAAATCAAGGAGTGAAATTTTTTTTATTATTATTATTCTTTTTTTTTTATTTTTTTTTTGGGTAAAATACGGTACCGTAAACTAACTTATGATAGTGCCGAAAAAACGAGGAGACTCTCTGGTTGATTTGTGCAACAAAATATGGTACCGTGTAAGTGTTTACGGTAGTGCCGTAATTTCGTCACAACCCTCTAGTAGAAAGTGAACCGAAAATACGGTGCTGTAACAGACTTTACGGTAGTACCGTATTTTGCATCAAATCACGATTTTCCTACAAAAATAAAAGAAAAATTAGTCCTAAGCAAAAATTGAAACAAATAGAGGTTAGAAAGCTTGGGTTGCCTCCCAAGAAGCGCTAATTTTAATGGTCCTTAGCTTGACCCTTTCACTCTTGGATCCGCTTGTATTTTATCAAGTAGATAATTCTCCCCTTCTTCAATCTGATTTCTGTGATAGTAGTGTTTCAATCTCTGTCAATTAACTTTGAATACTCCTTTCTCTTCACTCCATATGTCGACGGCTCTGTAGGATAAGTCTTCTTCACCTGAAAAGACCCAGACCATCGAGACTTAAGTTTACTAGGAAAAAGTCTCAATCTAGAATTAAACAAGAGAACGAAGTCACTTGGTTGAAATTCTTTTCTGAGTACGTGTTGATCATGCCATCTCTTGGTCCTCTCCTTGTAGATCTTTGCATTTTCATAAGCAGAGAGTCTAATTTCATCAAGTTCACTCAATTGCAATTTCCTCTTTTCACTTGCACTCTTCAAGTCAAAATTTAATGCTCTGATTGCCCAGAATGCTTTATGCTCAAGTTCTACAGGAAGGTGACATGATTTGCCATAAACCAATTGAAATGGTGACATACTTATTGGTGTTTTGAAAGCAATCTGGTATGCCCAAAGTGCATCATTGAGCTTGAGCGCCCAGTCCTTCCTTGTTCTTGACACTGTCTTTTCCAATATCCCTTTAATTTCTTTGTTAGATATCTCCACTTGTCCACTTGTTTGGGGATGGTAAGGTGTTGCAACTCTATGATTTACCCCATATTTTCTAAGTAAGGCTAAAAATTTGTGTTCAATAAAGTGGGATCCTCCATCACTAATCACAACTCATGGTACTCCAAAGCATGGGAAGATAACTCTTTTAAATAGTTTCACCACAACCCTATAATCATTAGTGGGAGAAGCAATGGCTTCTACCCACTTGGAAACATAATCTACCGCCACGAGTATATAATTATTCCCTCCAGATGATGGAAAAGGTCTCATGAAATCAATACCCCAAACATCAAAAATTTTAACTTCAAGTATGGTGGACAATGGCATCTCATTCCTTCTATTTATGTTCCCCATCCTTTGACAATTATCACAAGACATTATAAAATTCCTTGCATCCTTAAATAATGTGGGCCAATAAAATCAAGATTGTACTGCCTTGAAAATTGTCTTCTCAGTACTAGCATGTCCTCCATATGATGATCCATGACACTGCAATAATATGTCTTTCATTTCTTCTTCGGGGATACATCTCCTAAATATTCTAGCTGCACATCTTTTGAACACATAAGACTCATCCCAAAAATAGTGTTTAACATCTGCTAAAAATCATTTCTTGCCTTGGTAACTCAAATCAATAGGAAATATATTAGCAACTAGATAATTTACAATATCTGCATACCAAGGGGCCTTAATTTGTTCAATCCTCATCAGTTGTTCCTCATGAAAGGAATCATTAATATCACCTTTTGTTTCTTCTACAATCATCCTTGAAAGGTGGTCTGCAACTAAATTCTCAGTTCCTTTCTTATCTTTGATTTATAGATCAAATTCTTGCAGAAGCAAAATCCATCTCAACAACCGTGGCTTACTGTCCTTCTTCTGCATCAAATATTTAACTGCAGCATGATCAGTATATACTACAACTTTTGAATTTATCAAGTAAGATCTGAATTTGTCAAATGCAAAAACTATAGCCAACAACTCCTTCTCAGTAGTGGTGTAATTCCTCTGTGTTTCATCTAAAGCTTTACTGGCATAAGAGATCACATAAGGCTTCTTTTCCTTTCTTTGCCCTAGAACTGCTCCCACTACAAAATCACTGGCATCACACATAAGCTCGAAGGGTAACTCCCAGTCAGGTGGTTGCATAATAGGTGCTGATGTCAAGGCTTTCTTCAGTTCCTGAAAAGCAGACAGACATTTCTCATCAAAGCAGAATTTTGCATCTTTACAAAGTAAATCAGTTAGAGGTTTAGCAAGTTTAGAGAAGTCCCTGATGAACCTCCTGTAAAACTCTGCATGTCCCAAAAAGCTCCTGATCTCCTTGACAGTGGTGGGTGGTGTCAACTTCTCAATTACTTCTATCTTGGCCTTGTCCACTTCAATCCCTCTCTCTGAAACAAGATGACCCAAAACTATCCCCTATCTAACCATAAAGCGACACTTTTCCCAATTCATGACAAGGTTAGTCTCTTCGCATCTCTGTAAAACTCTAGAGAGATTAGCCAAGCAGTCATCCAAAGAAAAACTATAGACAGAGAAATCATCCATAAAAACATCCATGAAATCTTCAATAAACTCAGAAAAAATCGCCATCATACACCTCTGAAAAGTAGCAGGTGCATTGCATAAACCAAAGGGCATTCTTCTATAAGCAAAAGTACCATATGGACATGTAAAGGTGGTCTTATCCTAATCATCAGGATGAATGGGAATCTAAAAAAATCCGGAATATCCATCAAGATAACAAAAGTAAGAGTGTTTAGCAAGTCTCTCAACCATTTGATCAATGAAAGGCAAGGGAAAATGATCCTTCCTAATGGCAGCATTTAATTTTCTATAATCAATACACATACGCCAACTAGTGACAGTTCTAATAGGTATCAATTCATTTTCCTTATTTTTCATTACAGTGACACCTCCCTTTTTAGGAACACAATGTACAGGGCTTACCCACTTACTATCTGTGATAGGGTAGATAATACATGCATCAAACAATTTTAGTACTTCCTTCTTCACCACTTCCTTCATAGACGGGTTGAGTCTTCTCTGAAAATCTGCATGCGGCTTGTGCTCATCCTCCATGTGAATCCTGTGCATACAAAAAGAAGGATTAATCCCCTTCAAGTCATCAATGGTGTACCCAATTACCTTTCTATGAACTCTCAACTCCTTTAAGAGCAGATTAGTTTCCCTGGAATCTAGTTTAGCATCAACAATCACAAGGTAGGTGGAGTTAGGACCAAGAAATTCATATCTAAGGTTATCAGGTAAAACTTTCAACTCAATTTTAGGAATTTTTCACTTTCATCATCAAAAGTAGCACAATCTAAAATATTATGTTTTTCATCATCAAAATCATTCTCAAAACCAGAATTATCAAATTTTTCACAAGAATTTTCCAAGGAATCAGAAAAAGAGTTAGAGAAAGAATCAGAAAAAGAAACATCAACAGAAGAATCATTAAACAGACAACTAACATCATAGACTGTGTCATCAATAGCATGAATAGTGCAACAAGAACTAGCATATGCAGGTTTTTTCAATGAATTGTTTAAATCAAATTCAATCTTATTGTTGCCAATTCTCAAAGTAAGTTTACCGTTCCTTACATCAATAAGGGCTCCAACAGTGGCTAAGAACGGTCTACCCAAAATAATAGGAATCTTGGCATCCTCTTCCATTTCAAGTACCACAAAGTCAGCAGGTATGAAGTACTTACCAACTTGTATAGGAACATCCTCTAGAATACCTACTGGGTATTTTACTGATCGATCGGCGAGATGCAAAGAAATTGTAGTTGGCTTGGGAGCTCTCATATCCAGTTTCCTGCACACAGACAAAGGCATCAGACTCACGCTAGCTCCCAAGTCACATAAGGCTCGATCGAAAGCAACATTCCCAATTGAACAAGGAATAGAGAAACTACCTGGATCCTTTAATTTCGGTGGCAACTTGTTTTGAATAAGAGCACTGCATTCTTCAGTTAGTGCCACAGTACCGTAGTCCTCAATTTTTCTTTTATTAGATAAAATTTCTTTTAAAAATTTTGCATAAGTAGGCATTTGGGATAATGCATCTGTAAAAGGAATATCAATGTATAACTTTTTTAACATTTCCAAAAATTTCCCAAACTGTCTATCTAGCTTAGCTTGCACAATCCTCTGGGAAAAGGGATAGGTGTCCTATATGGCTATGGTGAACTACGTCTAGGTTCCTCAACTTCACAAGGTAAGTCACTTCTCTATGAAGACTCCTTCTCCTTAGAAGGAGAAGAATCAGGAAGGGACTGCCCTTGTGTGGGCTGTGGTTCCAAAATTGGTTATGTTAGGGAATACTGGGTGTAATTTAAAATTTTGCAGTCCCAGGACGCAGCGGAAGAATTGTAAGATCCAAGGATCTTAAGTTCTGGTAAGCATTATTTTTCTATGATAAATTATGATAAATTATTTGGATTTAAATAAAATCATTAGCTGTGATATTGTATTATGATTTAAATAAAATTGTTGAGTGCTAATTTATTGGCTTATTGATTGTTAATTTGTAATTAATTGATTTGAGGTTATTTGGTTGTTAATTTATTGTAAATTAATTAGAGATTATTTATTTGTTTGTTGGCTGATATTTTATGATAAATTATTATTGGTTGTTCATGTTAAATTAATTAGGATTTATGGTTGTAAATTGTAAGTTAATTAATTAGACCTTATTGGTTAATTAATTAAATCCTTATTGGATATTAATTAAATCCTTATTGGATTTGTGTTTAAGTGAAATAATTAATTGGATGTTAGATTTAAAAGTCAAATTATTAGTTAAATGGATTAAGTCCTAATCGGATTAGCTAATTGGGTTTGAAAATTCGGAATTATTAGTTAATGGGTTAAACCCTATTGGGATTATTTGGTTAATGGATTAAAAACTTAAAATCGAATTGTTAAGAGGGAATTTGCGCTTAGGGTAAGGGTTTTTGGCGATTTTGGCTTGAGGAAAATTGTGGGCGACGGCTTGAAGGAACTTGGCGATTCTTGGAGATTTGGAGGCGACTTTCTTCTTCCTTCTTCCCTTGGCCGAAATTTTTGAGTGTGTGGTGGTGTTTCTCCTCCATTGTTGGCATCTTCCTAGGAGCATTGCAAAGCTTGACGATTTATTGTGGAGTTTTTTTCCTTGTGTTCTCGGTTAAGAGGTGAGTGGAATGTCTTGTTTGATCTATCCATTTAGTTGTGTTTATGTTAAATAATACACTTGAATTCTTGGAAAATTTCCATGTTAAAACCGAAATTATACAAAGTGTATTTAAGGTATGAAAACCGAATTTAGAATATTTGTTCATAAGATTCTTGTTTACTAAGGTTTAATTTAAGTTGGAAATTTAGAGTATTTTCCTTGAAACCGAATTCAAAATGTTCTTGTTCTTCATGAAAACCGAAATTTTTGTAAAGGTGTATATCTCATGAAAACCAAAAATTGTGGCATGAAATTTAAGGTATTTTTATAGAGAATTTTGGGTAATATTAAGCCAATGATTGTTGTAGCCGAAACCTTGTTAATTGTAAATTTGATGATTTTAGTTAACATGTTTACATGTGGTAATTGGTGATAATTGTGGTAATTTGTAAAGTAAATTATAAGAACACATGATTTAAATTTTAAGTTGATTTTATGGATGCTTGATACATGATATATATATGGTTATGTATTTATGCAATGTTGAGAAATTGTTTGGAAAATTTGGGTGATAACATAGTAAGTTTTGATTGAACTAATCAGCATGAAATCTAAGGACCACACCATATTATATGATTGTTAATATTATGTAATTAGGTGATTGTTAAATGTTAAGTGTTTATGTGACCTTTGGAATTTTATGTTGACCACACCATATTATATGATTGTTAATATTATGTAATTAGGTGATTGTTAAATGTTAAGTGTTTATGTGACCTTTGGAATTTTATGTTGATCATTATGTGATTATGTGAAATATGAATATTATGTGATTATGTGAATTTCGAAAATTATGTTGATATGGGGTTTTCGAATATTATCTGTGATGATCATGTGATGGTTAGGACTAAGGCTAGGTGTAACTATGAACTCAAGGGGATAGTCCTTATGTGATATGTTAAGGGTCTGAATTTCAGCCCTGTATTGTGATATGTGAGGGGGTTGATGATCAGCCTGCCTATTATGATTATTGTGATGGGGGTTGATGCTCAGCCTGCCCGATGTGATTTTTGTGATGACTATCCTAGAGTCTAGTTGACACTTAGGAGTCCGTTTATGTGACCTTTGTGAAATATGTCCACCCTTGTGAAATATGAAATAAGATGTGTCTGTTGTCCAGTAGGAACCTTTTGGGAGAACGGGTTTTGACGCAAAGTGCCATGTCTTGGTCAGACAGGGGCCACCTCTTGATGTCACTACTCTTTTATGTGATGGGGTAATATAAGACGCAAAGTGCCATGTCTTGATCAGACAGGGGCCACCTCTTGATGTCATTACTCTTATATGTGTTGGGAATGATATAAGACGCAAAGTGCCATGTCCTGATCAGACAGGGGCCACCTCTTGATGTCATCATTCTCGTTTTATGTTATGGCGTGATAGACCAGCGTGCCACGTCGTGACCTGACGGGGGCCACCTCCTGATTCTATTCACTGTCCATGTTTATGTGTTGCACGAGATTTTGCAGCTCCCAGTGCTTTGGCCAAGCCGGGTTAGACCATATTGGTCACTTTGTGAATATGCTGGACAACTAGGTTAATTAAGTATGGTGTGTTTAGTTGGTTTAGAATATGTGTGTTCGGTTGGTTTAGAGTATAACTCTAGAACCTGAGGTTATTATATGTTGGTGTGTATATTTTTGGCTGCTTATATGACTTTTACATCGAATTTGTTATTATGTGTTGACATGATATCCTGTTAAAGATTTTTAAAATAATCTGCATATGTTTTTGAGAGTATGTTATGGATGGTCAATTAGACTATCCACTCACTGGGCTGTGTAGCTCACCCCTCACTATTTTCAGGTGTAGAGCAGGGGCGCAGTTAGCATTATATGGATGCTGTGAATTATGCTTAATGTGTTTATGATTATGATGCCGGTTGTGGCTAAAACTTATGATTTATATGAACTATGTGAACCATGTGATGTGAACAATGTGAACTATGTGAATTTGTGTTGCCAGATGGTGGCAATCAACTGAGTTGGATTTTTGTGTCACCGCGGGCTTCGGCCTGGTTTCGGTGTTTGGTATTAGTTTATAAAATCGATTTTGTGGATTTGTTTTGAAATTGAAGTTGATGTGTATTTTTGCAATCGGTTTTGATACAACTGTAACGTGCATATGTCTAGTGCACGTATTGCGTGGTGGCAGGTACCTTTATGTGATTTATGAGATTTGTGATTCGAAGATTTTATGTGTTTGGAGTTTTGAAAATTTTCAGATCGTGTTTTTCTTGGACTCGATTTTACCTAGCATTTGATCGATCTTATATGAAACATCCTATTACTTTTGTGATTGTGTTACTAGCTTGAGGTTCAGAATGTGGGATGTTACAGAATGGTATCAGAGGAGTTGGCTAGCTAAAACTTAGTTTGGGGGAAAACATGTTTGTGTATTGCTAGACACCTGTTAGGTTTATGATTGTTTTCCTGACTATGATATGTGTGTGACTATGATATGTGTGTGTAGGAATTTGGAATTTAAGATGGTGCGAACCAGAGGAAATGCTAGTGATGAGGGCGAGCAGACCCCAAACCTCACTAGAACTATTGAGGCCTTGACTGGCATGGTACAGCAACAAGGTGCCATGATTGAGAGGCAAGCTCAGATGCTGCAGCAGCAGCAGACTCAGCACCAAGAAGCACAACATCAGCTTTTGCAGCAGCTGACTCAAGAGAGACCCCAGACTACTACTCGGGCAGTGGGGGATGACTCTCAGGAGGGCGCTCACAGGCGTTATGCCTCGTTAGTGAGTGAATTTCAGAAACTGGGTCCTAGCTCATTTTATGGGGGCTCAGAATCCAGTACTGCTGAGAACTGGCAGTTGGTCTTGGAAAAGATTTTCCAAGTTATGCGCTGCTCAGATGAGGATAAGCTATGTTTGTCCACCTATATGATGCGTGGCGACGCAGATGAGTGGTGGAAAGGAGTTGTGAGACTAGCAGCGGAAAGGCAGGAAACAGTGGATTGGCCTTACTTCCTATCTCAATTTAATGAGAAGTATTTTCCAGATAGCTTGGTAGAGGACCGAGAGGTGGCATTTATTCACCTGGAGCAGGGTGATATGACAGTGGACCAGTATGAGCTACAGTTCACGAAATTGGGAAAGTATGCTCCTCACCTGATAAACACTGAAAAGAGGAGAGCTACCAAGTTTCTGAGAGGTCTCAGATGGGATATTCGAGAGCAGGTTGGTGCTCAGCACTTGGAGACCTATGTCGAGACAGTTGGGCGAGCACGCACTATAGAGAGGTATATATCTGAGAGGAGTTCTCATGCTACGGTGACTGTAGTTCCTGCAGCTGAGGCGGCGGTTCCTCAGTATGGCAGTGGCGGCAAGGGTAAGAAGTACCCTAGGCATAAAGATTATAAGAAGAGCAGGTATAAGCCTTACTCCTACAAGGCACCGCAGCAGTCCAGGGATGCACCGCAGCAGTTTAGGGATGCCAGGGATGCAAGAAACGTTATCACTTGTAGTCATTGTGGGCTCAAAGGACATCTAGTGAAAGACTGCCATAGGAAGAATGGTGTATGCTTCAGGTGTAAGAAACCCGGGCACATGGCCAAGGACTGCAAAGAGCCTGAGATGCAGCCTAGAGGCACAGATAAGCCTACAGTCCAGACCAGAGTGTATGCTGTGGCTGAGAAGGATACACGAGCATCCCGATCCGTTGTGGAAGGTACATTATTTGTATTTGATCAGTTAGCTCGCATTCTATTTGACCCTGGTGCAAATTTGTCTTTTGTCTCTGTTAAGTTTGCTGCATGTTTACCTGTTGTACCTAAGATGCTAGATTATGCTGTGTCTGTTAGTACTCCTTTAGGAAAGTCATTGTCTACAGACACTGTATGTGCTGATTGTGTAGTGCATGTAGAGGGTTATGAGTTTCTGGTAGACTTAATTCTCTTAGACATGCAAGATTATGATGTCATCTTAGGAATGGACTGGTTGTCTTCGCATCATGCCTCGGTGGATTGCTTTGAGAAAGTAATCACTTTGAATATGTTTGATGGGAATCAGCTTTTTGTGAGAGGTCTAGTGTCAGACCAAGGACCACATGTGATATCTTTCCTGCAGGCCAGGAAGTTACTTGCCAGTGGTTGCAAGGGTTATCTTGCACATGTTAAGGTGCAGGATGATTCTACTTCTGATCTGACTCAGATGGCGGTGGTGAAAGAATTTCCTGATGTGTTCTCTGAGGAATTTTCAGGTTTGCCACCAGTTAGAGAAGTGGAATTTGGCATTGAGTTGGCGCCAGGTACGGCACCTATCTCCAGAGCTCCTTATCGTATGGCTACTTCAGAGTTGGCCGAGCTTAAGAAACAACTGGAGGAATTGTTAGAGAAAGGGTACATTCGGCCTAGTGCTTCACCTTGGGGAGCGCCAGTGCTATTTGTGAAGAAGAAAGATGGAACCCTGAGGATGTGTATAGACTACAGGCAGTTGAACCAAGTGACCATCAAGAATAAGTATCCTCTTCCCAGAATTGATGATCTATTTGATCAATTACAGGGAGCTACAGTGTTCTCTAAGATTGATCTGAGATCAGGGTATTATCAGCTTAGAGTCAAGGATGAGGATATATTTAAGACTGCATTCAGGACCAGGTATGGGCATTTTGAATTTCTGGTTATGCCTTTTGGACTGACGAATGCACCTGCCATCTTCATGGATTTGATGAACAGGGTATTCCATGAGTTGCTTGACTCTTGTGTGGTGGTCTTTATAGACGATATATTGGTGTACTCTCGGACTACTTCAGATCATGTCAGTGACTTGCGAAGAGTACTAGAGGTTCTGAGGAAGAACCGGTTATATGCCAAGGCTAGTAAGTGTGAATTTTGGCTAGAGAAGATCAGTTTTCTGGGACACGTGATTTCTGGTCAGGGGGTGTCTGTGGATCCAGTTAAAGTGCAAGCCATTCTTGATTGGGGAAGACCGACTAGCGCTACTGAGATCAGGAGTTTTCTGGGTTTGGCAGGTTACTATCGGCGATTTGTTGAGGGATTCTCTAAGCTGGCGGGTCCTTTAACTAAATTGACCAGAAAGGAGGCTAAGTATATTTGGGATGACAGGTGTGAAGAGAGCTTCCAAGAGCTGAAGAGAAGGTTGACTAGTACACCAATCCTCATTATTCCTAGTGATGGGGAAAGGTTTACTGTTTATACAGATGCTTCTGGCAAAGGGTTGGGTTGTGTCTTGATGCAGAAGGGTTCTGTGGTAGCCTATGCTTCGAGACAACTGAAGGAGTATGAATTGAACTATCCTACGCATGATTTAGAGTTGGCGGCCATAGTCTTTGCTTTGAAGATATGGCGTCACTATTTGTTGGGTCAGGAGTTTGATCTGTTCACTGATCACCAGAGTCTCAAATATATCTTCACTCAGAAGGAGTTGAACATGAGACAGAGGAGATGGATGGAGTTGATCAAAGATTATAACTTCTCTATTCAGTATCAGGCTGGAAAGGCCAATGTAGTAGCGGATGCACTGAGCAGACATCCAGTTACTTCGGTAGCTGCACTGCGGGTCAGTGAGTGGCAGTTACTGCAGGAGTTCAGAGATCTCAGGATCAGTGTTTCTCCTAGAGTTCAGACTGGTTATGTGGCTTTTCTCAGAGTACAGTCTGCTTTGTGGCAGAAGATCAGAGATCAGCAGTCTGTAGATCCGAAATTAGTTCAGATCAGGGATAGTCTGGTTGATGGCGCAGTTCAGGATTTTAGCCTGTCTGATGATGGTATTCTTCGGTTTCGTGAAAGGGTATGTGTCCCTGAGGAACCGAGCTTGAGGAAGGAAATATTGGAGGACAGCCATAACTCCAAATATTCTCTACATCCTGGCGTGACTAAGATGTATCAGGATCTCAAGAAAAATTTTTGGTGGCCGGGTATGAAGAAAGAAGTGTTTGATTTTGTCTCTAGGTGTTTGACCTGTCAGACTATAAAGGCTGAACATCAGAAGCCTGGTGGTTTGTTGCAACCTCTTCCTATTCCTGAGTGGAAGTGGGAATGCATCAGTATGGATTTTGTGTGTGGTTTGCCAAGAACCAGATCGGGTCATGATGCTATTTGGGTGATTGTTGATAGACTCACTAAATCAGCCCATTTTCTTCCGATTAAAATGACTTATTCTTTAGAGAGACTGGCCAGATTGTACATTGATGAGATAGTCAGACTGCATGGAGTGCCAGTTGATATTGTGTCTGATAGGGATTCTCGATTTTTGTCCAGATTTTGGAGGAGTTTACAGGAGGGTTTGGGTACTAAGTTGAGTTTTAGTACCGCATACCATCCTCAGTCTGATGGCCAGACGGAGCGTACTATACAGACTCTAGAAGATTTGTTGAGAGCCTATGTGGTCGATTGGAGTTCTGAGTGGAACCGGGACCTATCTTTGATAGAGTTCACTTATAATAATAGTTTCCACTCCAGTATTCAGATGGCTCCTTATGAGGCTTTATATGGAAGAAGGTGCAGGACTCCCTTGTGTTGGGAGGAAACTGGTGACAGGATGATTTTGAGATCTGATGCAGTACAGGAGACTACTGATAAGGTCAGAGAGATTCAGGATAAACTGAAAATTGCTCGGGACAGACAGAAGAGTTATGCTGATGATCGTCGTCGTCCTTTGGAGTTTATGGTAGGAGACCATGTGTTCTTGAAGGTGTCGCCTACTAAGGGTGTTATGAGGTTTGGCAAAAAGGGCAAGTTGAGCCCTAGGTTTGTAGGTCCTTTTGATATTATTGAGAGAGTTGGTCCAGTGGCTTACCGTTTAGCTTTACCTCCTGCTATGGACCATGTACATAATGTATTCCATGTCTCTGCTTTGAGGAAATATCATCCTGATCCATCTCATGTGTTGGAGTTGGAACCTCTTCAGATTCAGAATGACTTGACTTTTGAGGAAAGACCTCTCCGGATTGTGGATAGAAAAGATAAAGTTCTGAGGAACAAGACTATACCTTTGGTAAAGGTTATCTGGGGAAATCAATCAGTTGAAGAAGCAACATGGGAGACTGAAGCTGATATGAGGAAAAATTATGCTTACCTCTTTGATGATATGGATGCTGAGCTTTAGAGGACTAAAGCTTTATAAGGAGGGAGGAATGTAAGATCCAAGGATCTTAAGTTCTGGTAAGCATTATTTTTCTATGATAAATTATGATAAATTATTTGGATTTAAATAAAATCATTAGCTGTGATATTGTATTATGATTTAAATAAAATTGTTGAGTGCTAATTTATTGGCTTATTGATTGTTAATTTGTAATTAATTGATTTGAGGTTATTTGGTTGTTAATTTATTGTAAATTAATTAGAGATTATTTATTTGTTTGTTGGCTGATATTTTATGATAAATTATTATTGGTTGTTCATGTTAAATTAATTAGGATTTATGGTTGTAAATTGTAAGTTAATTAATTAGACCTTATTGGTTAATTAATTAAATCCTTATTGGATATTAATTAAATCCTTATTGGATTTGTGTTTAAGTGAAATAATTAATTGGATGTTAGATTTAAAAGTCAAATTATTAGTTAAATGGATTAAGTCCTAATCGGATTAGCTAATTGGGTTTGAAAATTCGGAATTATTAGTTAATGGGTTAAACCCTATTGGGATTATTTGGTTAATGGATTAAAAACTTAAAATCGAATTGTTAAGAGGGAATTTGCGCTTAGGGTAAGGGTTTTTGGCGATTTTGGCTTGAGGAAAATTGTGGGCGACGGCTTGAAGGAACTTGGCGATTCTTGGAGATTTGGAGGCGACTTTCTTCTTCCTTCTTCCCTTGGCCGAAATTTTTGAGTGTGTGGTGGTGTTTCTCCTCCATTGTTGGCATCTTCCTAGGAGCATTGCAAAGCTTGACGATTTATTGTGGAGTTTTTTTCCTTGTGTTCTCGGTTAAGAGGTGAGTGGAATGTCTTGTTTGATCTATCCATTTAGTTGTGTTTATGTTAAATAATACACTTGAATTCTTGGAAAATTTCCATGTTAAAACCGAAATTATACAAAGTGTATTTAAGGTATGAAAACCGAATTTAGAATATTTGTTCATAAGATTCTTGTTTACTAAGGTTTAATTTAAGTTGGAAATTTAGAGTATTTTCCTTGAAACCGAATTCAAAATGTTCTTGTTCTTCATGAAAACCGAAATTTTTGTAAAGGTGTATATCTCATGAAAACCAAAAATTGTGGCATGAAATTTAAGGTATTTTTATAGAGAATTTTGGGTAATATTAAGCCAATGATTGTTGTAGCCGAAACCTTGTTAATTGTAAATTTGATGATTTTAGTTAACATGTTTACATGTGGTAATTGGTGATAATTGTGGTAATTTGTAAAGTAAATTATAAGAACACATGATTTAAATTTTAAGTTGATTTTATGGATGCTTGATACATGATATATATATGGTTATGTATTTATGCAATGTTGAGAAATTGTTTGGAAAATTTGGGTGATAACATAGTAAGTTTTGATTGAACTAATCAGCATGAAATCTAAGGACCACACCATATTATATGATTGTTAATATTATGTAATTAGGTGATTGTTAAATGTTAAGTGTTTATGTGACCTTTGGAATTTTATGTTGACCACACCATATTATATGATTGTTAATATTATGTAATTAGGTGATTGTTAAATGTTAAGTGTTTATGTGACCTTTGGAATTTTATGTTGATCATTATGTGATTATGTGAAATATGAATATTATGTGATTATGTGAATTTCGAAAATTATGTTGATATGGGGTTTTCGAATATTATCTGTGATGATCATGTGATGGTTAGGACTAAGGCTAGGTGTAACTATGAACTCAAGGGGATAGTCCTTATGTGATATGTTAAGGGTCTGAATTTCAGCCCTGTATTGTGATATGTGAGGGGGTTGATGATCAGCCTGCCTATTATGATTATTGTGATGGGGGTTGATGCTCAGCCTGCCCGATGTGATTTTTGTGATGACTATCCTAGAGTCTAGTTGACACTTAGGAGTCCGTTTATGTGACCTTTGTGAAATATGTCCACCCTTGTGAAATATGAAATAAGATGTGTCTGTTGTCCAGTAGGAACCTTTTGGGAGAACGGGTTTTGACGCAAAGTGCCATGTCTTGGTCAGACAGGGGCCACCTCTTGATGTCACTACTCTTTTATGTGATGGGGTAATATAAGACGCAAAGTGCCATGTCTTGATCAGACAGGGGCCACCTCTTGATGTCATTACTCTTATATGTGTTGGGAATGATATAAGACGCAAAGTGCCATGTCCTGATCAGACAGGGGCCACCTCTTGATGTCATCATTCTCGTTTTATGTTATGGCGTGATAGACCAGCGTGCCACGTCGTGACCTGACGGGGGCCACCACCTGATTCTATTCACTGTCCATGTTTATGTGTTGCACGAGATTTTGCAGCTCCCAGTGCTTTGGCCAAGCCGGGTTAGACCATATTGGTCACTTTGTGAATATGCTGGACAACTAGGTTAATTAAGTATGGTGTGTTTAGTTGGTTTAGAATATGTGTGTTCGGTTGGTTTAGAGTATAACTCTAGAACCTGAGGTTATTATATGTTGGTGTGTATATTTTTGGCTGCTTATATGACTTTTACATCGAATTTGTTATTATGTGTTGACATGATATCCTGTTAAAGATTTTTAAAATAATCTGCATATGTTTTTGAGAGTATGTTATGGATGGTCAATTAGACTATCCACTCACTGGGCTGTGTAGCTCACCCCTCACTATTTTCAGGTGTAGAGCAGGGGCGCAGTTAGCATTATATGGATGCTGTGAATTATGCTTAATGTGTTTATGATTATGATGCCGGTTGTGGCTAAAACTTATGATTTATATGAACTATGTGAACCATGTGATGTGAACAATGTGAACTATGTGAATTTGTGTTGCCAGATGGTGGCAATCAACTGAGTTGGATTTTTGTGTCACCGCGGGCTTCGGCCTGGTTTCGGTGTTTGGTATTAGTTTATAAAATCGATTTTGTGGATTTGTTTTGAAATTGAAGTTGATGTGTATTTTTGCAATCGGTTTTGATACAACTGTAACGTGCATATGTCTAGTGCACGTATTGCGTGGTGGCAGGTACCTTTATGTGATTTATGAGATTTGTGATTCGAAGATTTTATGTGTTTGGAGTTTTGAAAATTTTCAGATCGTGTTTTTCTTGGACTCGGTTTTACCTAGCATTTGATCGATCTTATATGAAACATCCTATTACTTTTGTGATTGTGTTACTAGCTTGAGGTTCAGAATGTGGGATGTTACAAGAATCATTACACCCGAAACATATTCCGGTCCCAAGGATCCATGCGAGAGAGAAGACACAAGGATGTGTTAGAGATGTACCTCTTTTGCTTGTCTAGACGTCGAAGCCATGTTGAAGGCACCCAAGTGTTCGCCCTCTACAAGTATCCACGCGTTGACTCCTTGATCGTTGCTCCCTTCCACGCTTGGTGCTAACCTCGGGATGAGAATCAAGCCTTATTGTTCCTTCACTATTCTTGCGCCACCTCCAAGGTTCATGTGCCAAGTGCAAGGAAGATGCCGCCAACTCCTTATCCTCTTCACTCCAAGAGAAGAGGGAGAAGAAGAGTTTCGGCCCTTAGGAAGAGTAGGAGGAAGTGGCGCCACCAAGTCCTTCTCCAAGTCACGCCAAAAGGAGAGGAAGGAGAAGACTTACGGCCACTAGTAGGAAGAAGGGTTGCACCACCTTGATGTTGTCGCCCTTTGCCCTTGCTCTCGCCCCTCTATCTGTGTTCACGCCACTAAGCATTCAAAACTATAGAGGGGGCGACAATGGGTCCTATAAATAGGACTAGAGGCGGTTTGGGCAAGGGCTAGGATCATGCCAAGTGTATGGCTAGGATGAGGTGTCTTGAGGCAAGGAAAGTCTCCAAGACTTTACCATAAACCTCATTCAACCTATCCATAAATGTCCAAGCACTATATCAGCCCAAGACATGCCTCAAATGCATTTTTACCATCAAAGGAGAAGTGGCTAGGCGCAACATGCATGAGGAGTTTCGGCTAGGGTAAGGGTTTGGACGCATTTAGGGTTCATAAGGAAAGTCTCCAAGACTTTACCATAAACATCGTCCTACTTCTCATATGCGCCCAAGCTCTTTCCAAAAGAGTCCTCAAGCCATATCAACCCCCAAGACTTGCCTTAGAGGCAAGTATTCCATCCAAGGAAGAGGGGCTAGGCGCCCTTTACTTCCATAATGAAGCAAAGGCGCCTCCCTCACCCTATTATGCCCCTAGGCGCCAATGGGGCGAGATTTCTCCCCATTATACCCTTTTAAGCCAATTCCTCTTCATGAAAACTAATTATTGGGCCTCATTGGATAATGAGCTAGCCCAAACTTCATGGCATGGGTTGATTAAGCCATTGGATCTAATCCAATGCAACCCTAATCCAAATGCGACCAATCTAGGTCAATTTCGGGTCAACCTGCCAAAAATGAAGTTTGGCTCCAATAACTTTCTTCCAACTCATCAGGCCCATTGGCGCTGATGAAATCTTCCAAATGGATCCAAGTTATCCAATAACTTGATCATAAGGCTTCTGATTAAAGCAACGTCAAGAGTCTATTGCGTGTGACCCCGTAGGATCCATATGACGATGGCAATGATGTAAACATCATAAGTAGTGAGGGGTATCTAGCAACACATCACTACTACCCATGTCATAGGACTTAAGTCATTATGGCAACAACTCCTAACAAGCAACGAAGATTCCCATTGCACTATAGATCCCTTTGCCTAAGCTGATATCCTGCCATTGGATTAGTCTCAAGTTTATTATCCAATGCATTGGTCATGACTCAACAAGTGTGGCCACACTTTCCTGTCATGCACCAATAAGGTGGGGTGCCCCGAGTGGATATCATGCTTCCAATAAGGAAGGGGCAAATCCTACTATTGGTCATCCATGTCTCTACATGACTTATGACATGCCCAATGACAGTCGTTTTGATCTCCCAATTACGGAGAGACGTAAGACTGTATTAAAGCACACCCATCATCAAATCTAGACATGAATACCTCAAGTCTAAGGATAAATGCAAACCTCTTGCATGTGAGATTGACTTGTTGACTAGACAAGTCAATCTTCACGGTGGATCACTCCAGTGCATCCAATGCACCTGTATGTCTGCGTTACTGTGCCCCGCACCTAACCAGCCCATACACCAGTCTCACATGTACCAAAGCTGTCCCATATCTGCTAAGGTACCTTGTCTAGGGATAGCTTATGAGAATGGATCCAATCCAAACTCCTGGGACATTATTTATGCAACTCTATACATCAACGCAGGTAGAGAAGTCTGCATAATAACGACCATGCCTATATAAAGAGTAATAGTTCTATCAAAGTACATTCAAACAATGCCTGACCATGTCCATACATTAGTCTTTAGGGCATATACACCAACAGGTTCCTCACTAGGTATGACATCAGGCTCAACCTCTTCATCATCTAATGGTCCCCTTGGATCTTCCAATTGTCTCCCACTCCTAGTTATGATGGCATTACAATGTTCCCTGGGGTTTGGTTCAGGTTTTGCATGTAACTTCCCTGGGGGTCTATAAGGTGTATTAGCCTATTGTGCTATCTGAGTTTCTAACATCTTATTATGAGCAACAACACCATCCAACCTAGAATTTATCTATTTAAGGGTTTCTGTAATCTCATCATTTTTGCTCATCTGCTTACCCATGAACTTCTCAAACATCTCTTCTAAACTAGATTTTTGGGTATGGCTCTGGTTCAACTGTCTCTGATTATACCCTCTATTCTCATTTTGCCCACTAGTTTGATTGTTACTCTTCCATGACAGATTAGGATGGTTCCACCAGCCAGGATTGTAGGGATTGGAGTAAGGGTCATTAGATCTACCTTGGTTGTAACCCCCCACTGCATTAACTTGCTCACTCTCCTGGTCAACAATAACCTTGCACTCCTCAGCATAGTGCCCATTGCTCCCACAAACTTCACAAACAACAGAAGATACAGCAGCGGTTTGCATTTGGAAAGAATCAAAATGGTTGCATAATGAATATACCTTTTCTGCAAGAGAACGCAAACCATCACCATCGTTCTTACCCTGAGAAGGCCGATAAAGCACTCCTATCTCCGAAGCCCACTGGTTGTGATTTAGCGCCATCTCCTCAATCAAGGCATGGGCTGCATCAACAGTCTTGTTCATCAATGCTCCTCCTGTAGTAGCATCAACAGTTAAGCGTGTGTTGTAAAGCAAACCATTATAGAAAGTTTGAATTAAAACCCAGTCTTCCACTCCATGGTGGGGGCACTTCCGTTGAAGCTCATTGAAGCGTTCTCATGCTTCACTCATTGATTCACCATCTCTTTGAGCAAAGCCTATGATTTGGTTCCTCAACTGGATCATCTTACTAGGAGGAAAATACTTCTGCAAGAAGGCGTTTGACAACCACTCCCAAGTAGTGAACGTCCTAGTTGGATGTGCATAAAGCCAAGCTTTTGCTCTGTCTCTGAGAGAAAAAGGAAACAGTCTCAGTCTAAGGGCATCATCAGATACACCATTAATCTTTATGGTGTCACAAAATTCAAGGAAAAGGGATAAGTGTTGGTTTGGATCTTCCAAAGGAGATCCACCAAACTGATTCTGTTGGATCATCGATAAGAATGCTGGTTTGATCTCAGAGTTGTTTGCATCTATAGCAGGCCTAGTGATGCTGGAATGAATTCCCTGTGTATTTGGGGCTGCATATTCTCTAAGCATTCTCCTCTCTGCCATGATGGATTCTTCCTCTCTTACTTCGGCAAATCTCAACTTCCTGCGCAATCTAAGTGTTTTATTAATTTCAGGATCAAAGGGAACTAATGGTCCTGACCTAAGATTTCTGCACATAAACAGGTAGAAAGTCCGAAAAGTTCAGAAATTGTAGAGCTTAAAAGAAAATCAGAATCTATCATAGAAAGTAGTAAAAAAAACAAAAAACAAAAACTTAGTCTAGTGATAATAACAACTATATCAATATCAATAAAACCGAAGTTCCCGGCAACGGCACCAAAAACTTGTTGTGTCCGCAAGTGCACGGATACTCGAAGTAATATTTAAGATATCGAACCATACGGACTTCGGTGTTAAGTACCGACTAATTGAGTTTTCACTAGCTAAGCAAATCAAGGGTTGTGTAAATAGCAATCGAACTGTAATCAGAGTAAATCAAAATGAGAGAATCGGGACTAGGGGTTCATTCGTCTTAATATTCATGACTAAATATGATTAAAGATTCATCAATTTATCTTTGTTACAGTTAAGATATAATTCACTTGATAAACAAACTAACTCACTCTCGTGCAATTAGTTTACAAAGAACGATCCTCACTCTCGTGCAAGATCAATTCAATGCTAAATATAAGTGAATTTTGGTTAAAGAGATAAAGAATCACTCTCGTGCATTCTACCTCAATACCAAGATCTCAAGCAAAACTAAGCACTCTCGCACCTTAGTTTCACAGGTTTTACTCAAGGCTTTCTAACAATCTAACATCTATCTCTAGCATGTTATCATGTCTGAAACAACAATAAATTCTAGGTCATAACATTAACAAGAAATAAGCTTCTAAAATCTATGGGTAAGAACACAACCAATCTCTTGCGATGAGCTCTTACAATAAATTCTAGGGTTCCAAGTTCTATGATATCATCTTCTCAGTCCATAGCATAAAACTCTAAAACATGTTAATGCATGATGCTAAAAACGATTGAAGGCATAAATCACTTGAGTAAAACAACCATAGCAAAGATATATTGATGTGAGAAAAGTTATTTAGTCATTGAAATATCAAGAGAATAACACCCCCATGTCCCAAGAGGAGTTTAAGCTATCATGGTGAAGAAGTTACAATATTCCATGGTTTTAGAGAGTCAAAAATCAAAGGAAGAGAAGAGTTTAGAAAATACAGCACGGCTGTGAAATATTTCACAGCCGTATTTTGCAAGTTGAAACCGTGAACAGTGTCGGCGCCTCTTCTTTCTTTGATTTCTCTTCCAATTGACCTCCTTTCATTCTAAAGCTTCTGGTACATTGTCTCCTCCTCCAGGCGAAGCTTCAGTATGAATTTCTCTATCTAAGATGGGCTGGATTCGTCACGATGGCGTAACCCAAGGCGGCAGTATGAATTGTGATTTCTCTCTGCCGAGTGGATGAAAATTAGGGCTTTTTGTGTCGTCCACTTCCTCTCGTTGGTTGCCTCCTGATTTCTTCTTACAGCATCGAATTTAAGGGTCTGGATCATTCTCAATCGTCTCCGCAAAAATCGGGCATCGAAATTGACCTGGGAGTCGCGTTCAAAAACAGAAATACGGCAGATTAATAGTTCACGGCCCTGCCGTAAAATCGGCTGAACTCTCTGGTCGAAAACGTCTAGAAAATACGGCCCGTGAAATAGTTAATGTCAGTGCCATAATTTTAGCAATGGTTTCTGTTCCGAAAGTGCTCCAAAATACAGCCGTGTAATTCTTTATGGTGGTGCCGTAAAATCTGGGAAGTTTTCTGTTTGGAAAATCACCAAAATACGGCCGTGCTCTTGATAATACAGTAGCCGCGAAAAATACGGTACCGTATTATAAATATAGCCCTGCCATATTTTGGTCCTCAGCCTCGATTTGCGTGAAATTTCTTATGTGGCCTCTTCTTGATGTTGAGAATTCTTTTATGTATTTGATTTTGCTCGAAAACACCCTAAAATGATGCCTTTTTGCCTGAAAATCATGAAAAACCAAAATAGAAGTAGACTTTGCAATATTTGATGGATTCAGCATAAAAACAAGTAAAAGATCCTCAATTTGGCATGAAAAGGTGTTTAAAATGATATAAAATATACTATATATTTTTGTGTCATCACTAATGCCGAGCCTTCCCCCTTTTATGGATCTTCAATTGGTGCCCTAAATCTCGAGAAATCATCTTTTTAAGTTTCTGGCGGAAGAATCGGGCAACTAGGCACAAAATTACGGTACCGTGACAATCATTACGATACTGCCATAATTTCTTCTGAAGTTTTTGCGGAAGAATCGTCTTTTTAAGTTTTTGTCACGATGGTGCTGTAATCTCCTCGTTTGTTGCTGAAAGTTTCTGTGTGAAATTTGCCCAACTTTACAGTACCATAAAAATCCTTACGGCAGTGCCGTAATTCTTCCTCAATCCTCTGAAGTTTCAGCCTAAATTTGGACTGAAATTACGGCACCGTTAAATATATTGCAGCAGTGCCATAATTTTCCAAAAATCTCCTGCGGAATGCACCCGTGAAATTCATTACGGTAGTGCCATATTCCCAAATTACGGCCGTAAAATTCATCACGGCACTACCATAATTTCACTAGAAAACTCGATTTGTCTTGAAATTTGGTGTGCAAACTCCTCTTGATGATTAGAACTCATTCATGCATTGAAATTGCTCGACAACTCAAGATAATGATGCCTTTTATCTGAAATTGATCAAAAACCAAGAAAGGTGTAGATTCTGAAATATTTGATAAATAAGACATAAAAATAAGCAATAGAGCATGATTATGACACAAAAAATGCAGTGGATTTAGCAAGAAATATGCTATAAAATTTAGAGTCATCAAAATACATAAGGCTCAAACGTTACTTGTCCTCAAGCAAATAAAGAAATCAATACTGATTATGAAAACAAATTTTCAAATGATGAATAAATTTCTAAGATACAATTACATATGAAAAATTAACATCAAATAATAACTTAAATTTTTAAACAAATTTATCGTCCTCCGAATTCAATCTTTAAGATCCATGACTCAATCAAGTAAAATTTCGCAATGTACATAAATATAACTTCAATCTCATGAGTTCACCTAGTTTATGTTTTGAGTCCATGATGTTTTTGTTTACAGGAATAGGAACCTCAAAATCTTTTTTCACTCAAATTTTTCTCTCTTCTTTTTTTTTTATGCATCTTTGACATTTTCTAAAATGAATACCACCTTTCTTCTGGTGACATATTTAGAATACATTGGTCACATAACCAACATAATAGAACTCATATCTTTTTAAGTAGAAAGAATTCTTTTTGAGATAGCGGAGTTAATGTCAAAGAATCTCTCTCATGGCACGCACTCACATTGGTACATACTTTTTAATTGAACTTCAACTCTATTATTCGGTACCAATGTAAATACAATGCCAAGAAGAGCAGTTATTCTTTTCAGACTTCAACCCATGTCTTTAGGTACCACTGCCAATTTTTTGCAGTGCCAAATAGGGGAGTCACTCTTCTTTTTGGATTTCAGATTCTTTCTTCCCAACAAAGAACAAGATGGACTTTAATGATTTACTAGGTTTAATCAATTCATATCAATTCAAAAATCACACCACATATGCTCATTTTATCTAGAAGAGTTATTTCTCTTTCAAATCTCATTCATTAAACAATATACTTACCCAAAACTTCATGTATTAATCAATGGAAAATTTCAACAGATAAATTATATCAAAGAAATAAACTCAGCATTTTAAATCTATTTCCAATTCTCAAGTATTGTCATGAACAGTAATTCATCATCAAGAAAAGTTTCGGCATGATAGTAGCAGTATTTTTATGATTAAACAAACCACACAGGCATGTATCACATTATTACCAAATCATAACAAAAATCATCATCACCAAACCACATATCATACCAAACACATAGTATCAATCAAAAATCAGAATATCACTTACAACCACATCGAATCACCAACAAATCAAGTATCATAAGAATCTCAGTACAACCATATCGAAGAAAATTCAACAGTTATCAAATCATCCTTAACACAACCCAATCGAAATCATGTAGCAATTAAAATTAAGAAGTGAGGATCAGTAGCAGTAGGACACAAGAAGTCTGACAGAGTCATCCTTCCCTACACAAGTATAAAATTAGTATCAATCAATAAAGCATAAGTAAAGCAATAGAACAGGAAGAAGAAACTCACAAATCTCTACTTGTCAGAGTCGGTCTCCTCGTCATCTCCCTCAGCCTGAGTGGCGTCCATGGGATCCTGAGAACCTCCCTCTCCTGCATCACCATAAATCCTACCTCTCTTGGTATCCTCAAAGCCAAATCGATCGTAGAGAAAGTTTCCCATCTCTTCCATGTAATTTCCTAGCGCTTCGACGTCCTGGTGAATGTGGCTCATGGCGTCGGATATCCTCCCATGGAACCCATGATCTTCTCCATGCGCTGCTCCTGTCGGTACATCTGAGCAGAGAGAGCTTGAAATCCTGGGTCTTGATAGCTTTTCCATCCACTCTGATCTAGAGCTACACAATATGAGGAAGATCTGGTGTCTCCGTGTGATGGTGGATCGGCAACTCTAGGAGGTGAGGAATCAATACCCATACAAAATGGGTCATCACCCCAAGTAGGAGGTGGTGGTGGCACTGAGGTCTCTGGTGCAGGAGTGGCATAAGAAACGCAGAACGAGGATAGCTTCCAATTTTCTTGATTTTGCACTGTAGTCCTTCCTGAGTTTGGCAATGGCAAAGTGCGAAGCCCAGGCTGCAGAATCAAGCAATATGTGTCCCCATCCCTAACAATCATCTTCATGGCAATGCAGGATTCAATGTCAATCCTAGCATTGCCCCTAGCAACCTCAATTCCATAGGACTCAATCCCCAAATATAATGAATGCTATAGGAGTAAGGAATCCTCCTATCACTATTGTGCCCTTCTCAGCCCTAGCTACTTTGTCCAAGTATTTCATAAAGAAGAAAGCAATATCCATGAAATATCCATGAAGCATGCACCAAAGAAAAAATAATTCAGTATGATGGACCATACCGTCGCTGTCCCCTCACCCGAAAATGGTATGAGCTAAAACTCGGTGGGCGTATTTGATGCATGGGTTGGAGATGCTTGTGGCTCTTGCTGATGAAGGTGAAAATCTAGTCTCTGAAGTGATTTGATTCCAGAAGACATTTTCAATAAACCCGATAGGTGGTTTGGTGCGCCCTTCATTCGGTAGATAAAAATATGCCTAAGCTCCCTCAGTGTAAGCTTCTTTTCTTCATTGGCCATTCTGAATCTAATCTCTCACTTGGCTGGTCCATCAGTGTACTCATCATAGTCCATCTCCAAGCTACTGAGAACTTCCAGTACAAGAGGCAGATAGGTTTGTGGAGTCATATCAAAGAATTGCCTCATGGCTATCTGGTCAAACATCCAAATTACTTCCTCTTTCAATCCCAAGATCTCCAAGGCACGAGTATCAGCATACTTAGTCTTGACAGTGCGTCTAGTAAGCAAATGGTTGTACCTCTGTTCCTGCACTTCATCTCTGAAGATGATACCAAAAGAATTCGGTGGTGGAGGCAGAGCTTCGGCTGGGGCTTTCCTCTTTCTCTTAGAAACCATTCTCTTCATAGGTGACATGATGAATGTGCAAGCAAAGAGTAAAGAACCTCTAAAAAAAAACTGAAAGTGGAAGCGTTACCGAATCAGGGCGAACAGAGCTTCCATAGGAGCTTGAAACAAGCTCTAAATCCGGATTTCTAAGTTGCAATCGAGCTTCCAAACTCTTTGAGGAATGATCTTCTAACCTTTTCGAAGCTTTCTGGAGTTGGAAGCAGCTAAATCAAAGCTTGGATGAGGAAGAACGAACAGGGGCGAAAACTCGGCGGAAGAACAGCAGGCGAGCTCGATTGAGCTCAAAATCTCTCAAAATCTCAAGTGGAAATCACTAGAGAATGGTTAGGAAAGGTCTCCTAAGGGTTTAGGAAGCAAGGAATCGAAGAACTCAAGAGGTTGGCACGATCTCGAGCGAAAAACTCTAAAACACGATGTCAAAACCCTAAATACGGTACCAAAATCACATGCGGCCTATCAAATTACAGTACTATAAAACCTTCACGATAGTGTCGTAAAAACGAATAAACTCTCAGCAGGAAAAAATCATTAAATTACGGTACCATGAAAATCATTATGGTACTACTGTATTTCATCCAAAAATCCCAAAAGTTTCTACAAAAAAATGATCCAATTTTATGGTATCGTGTAAAGCATCACGGCACTGCCGTAATTTTCTCAAAACTTAGAAACTTTCTCGTCAAAAATCATTCAAAAATACGGTACCGTGTAAAACATCACGGTACTGCCATAATCTGCACAAAAATTTGAAAAGTTTCTGTAAGAAAAAGACTCAAAATTACGGTCTGTAAAATTCATCACGGTAGTGCCGTAATTCAAATAAATCCTTCTATAGAGAATCAACTCGAAATTACGGTACCGTAAGAAACATTATGGTGGTACCGTAATTTGTCAGAAAATCAAAAATTGCCAAAAAAAAAAATGTACCTAAAAATAAGAAAAAGAAAAATAAATCGTAAACAAAACAAATTATGACAAAAATAAACACAAAAACAAAAGAAAGAGTGCTTGGGTTGCCTCCCAAGAAGCGCTAATTTAAAGATTATTAGCTTGACCGTTCTGCACTGTGAAAACACTGGAGCAATCGCACAAACAAAGGAACCGCGGTCGCACCAGAAGTCCAAGCACATACAGAGACGGTTTCACTTGATCCGGGAGATCATTGATCGTGGCGAGATCAAAATCTGCAAGGTTCATACAGATGACAATCTGGCAGACCCGCTTACCAAGCCTCTGGCGCAGCAGAAGCATGAGAAGCACTGTAATAATATGGGTTTGAGATTCCTCAACCATTAGATTAAGTGCAAGTGGGAGATTGTTGGGGTATGCCCTTAAGGCTAATGTTTGAGGCCTTGGGATTGTATCAGTATCATGTATAAACTCTTATGTTTATAAAGGCAATGGTTGTTATTCAGGTTGATATATTATCTGCTGCAATACATATACTTCTGAATAATGTCTCAATGCTGTTCAGCTAGGCTGACATGCACTTTTGTCCTTAGTCGAGATATCTTGGTGAACATGAGACAGCCTTGATATGATTGAGACTAATATGTATTCTAATCTTATAGGATGCTTCGAGCATGGAATAAGATGTAGACTCATGGGTACATTGGATGTACTGGACAGACCCTACTAGGATATTCAATTGCTTGTCACAATGTGAATAATCCTTGATTGCAACAAGTGACACATTTCCTCTGACTTGAGATCACTTGTGTTTCTAAATGATGATTGTCATTGTTTTGAGGTAGTTCAATATCATTTGAAACATAATGGTTATAGACTATCTTGGATGGTGAGCTTGAGTCATGTTAGGGCACTAGTGATAGATAAAGGATCGCCGTCTCCTTCATTGGAGTGTGATGTTCTAAAGGGCCCCCTTGGATGAGATGATTGAGAAAGTGTATGGCCATACCCAGGTGACTATGTTCATCTGATCTAATCATGCTCATCATATTGGAGTTACAAGCTTGACAGGCTTATCCAATAAGAACATCCAGTGGCAAAGGAAACATGTATGCCTAGTGAATTGATTCACACTTGTGCTGTGGTTTGGACAGCACAAATCGGTAAGCTTCGATTGAGAGAATGGATGCTAGATCGGTGAGATCAGGAGCATCGAGAGATCAACGGTCAGATCTTAAGCCTCAGGGGTTTATTGTAATCTGGACTAATGGCTTGGGTTGTTTGGTTTCTTGAACCAAACCGAATTGAACCAGCTCATTGGATGAGCGCATGGTTCAAATGAAGAGGCATTTTGCGATTGGGGTAAGTTGTGGTCGCATGAACGTTGAGACTTTTCTATTTTTAGAAAGCATGTCTCTAAACGTGACCACAACTCTCACGTTCTCAATGCTCACGCTCTCTTGACGCCTCTTTGGGCTTTTCGACACTGGCATCTCTTGCATGTGAAGGTGTGGACGAAAAGAGGAGCTCTCGCCAAGCATAGGATTTCTCATCTCTTCCCTTCCATTCGGTCAGGATACTTGGACGATCCTTGCTAGCACAAGGGGCGACAAGGAGGAGCCAAGACTCATCTTGTGTGCGTCATCTCTGGAGAAGATCCATTTCGATCTTTGCTTCCAAGACGCCATCTAGAAATGGCATCGGTATGATTTCTTCTCTTGTATGTAATCATTTTAACGTTGATCGTAAAGCATGCAATAGATCTAGAAACCCTCTTCCGCTGTTTAAATCCCTTACATGTGCCTATTAGGGTTTCATCCCCTTGTCTAGGGGACCTTCAATTGGTATCAGAGCCAAGGTTTATGCATGTTTTTATGATTGCTTGACCCCTTTTTGTGTGATCCATTATATGTTCATGTTCAAGAGATCTAGGGTTATCATCATGCGAAAATTTTACATGAGAGTATTGGCGCATGAATGATGCTTATATGTTGCGCTTGTTGTATGTTATAGTTTTTCTTCAAAAACTTCATCACTTGCGCGCCTCACTTAGATCTAAGCGCCTACTGTAAATCCTTAGACAGGTTAGTAGGGTTGAAGTCATCCTCTAGGTTAGATCCAACCAGTCTGATCAGACCATCTGACAGCCTAGATGGGTCGACCAGATAGCACCTGTGCGCAAGCGCGAGGTGGCTATAAGTCGACTGCATCACAGGCGTGTAGCGATGTCTGATTGAGACAACTAATTGAGCGCACATGAGTTAGGCCCGGGGTCACACCCGCTTGCCAGGCCTCATTGTGGCCGTTCAGCCCTAAACGCATGCATGGTTGACCTTTTGGTCGACTCAAGTCAGTTAGGACTTGGTGCATGCAAGGGCATTGGATCTGACTAGACAAGGTGAGTGGATCCCTATTAATGGACTGTTGTAAGGTTGTAGGGCATATAAGAAAATTAAAAAAAAATGATGCCAATGGGGTTTTCAAAATTTCATTTTCTTATTGGATCACATGCTGATTGGATGCCATATGTTTGTTTATTTAATCTTATGTGGGCTGCCCTGTTTAATGTGTGCTGTGCTGGGGCCTGCGAGCCTGGAATTTAAATGTAAATTAATATTTATTGTGATCTGCGCATCACATTTTATTTAATTTATAAAGTGTAATTGACCTGCGAGTCAATCTTGTCTAGATAGATTAATTTGTAATTTAATCAGACAAGAGCACAGAGCACACTTGGCAGAGGCGCATGCAGCAGTGGCTTGACCAGGTGGGAGGTCCAGGGTTCGACTCTGGGACAGGCGCATTTTCCCTGGTGGGCGCACCTGAGCTGCAATTGGCGCTTGGGCCCTAGGTTGGGCCAGATAAGAAGCAAAAGCCCCATGAAGAAAAGCAAGTGAAGACTTAAGTTAGGTTAAGGTCTTACTTAGGCTTAATGGGCTTTTACCACATAAGATCAGCATGCTTTCTCTTTATCAATTATATAATTAGAAATGCATGATCTATTTATCTTCTGCTATCACCATAGGAATTGTATGATAGTTGAGAAGATAAAAGACCGTTAAAATCCAACGTTAAAATTTCAAGCTCGTAAGCCTTCTGACGCGAAACCTCACTGTTCTGACTATCGTTGGAGCCGTGTTGTACCCACTCAGTGGGCACGTCCATCTATCTTCAGACTGTGCGGGATTACACCTGCGTGTTACAGAGAAGGGATTTATCGCTTCTCGTTGCTCAGCATAGCACGTGGTGGTCCAGGGAGTAGGTCAGGTCAGCTTGACCATGTAGGCTACATATGTGGCGCATATGGTAGCACATGGAGGCAGCCATCTGTGGGATCAGAGACTGTGTTGTACCAACTCAGTTGGCACAGTCTGCTGGATTGCCCAGATGAAGGGGAATCGCACGGGTTGGCGATTGGCTGGGACAGCCTACCAGAAATTAGTGCTTGTACTCTCTGTGCATCTTATCTCGCCTGAGCGGGACGCGGAGACCAAGTGTGAAATCTGGATCCCGTCTCACTAAAAGAGTTCTACTCTTTCGGGCTGTTTTGCTGGATTTTTCAGTCAGATAAAATAGTGAGAAAAAGAATCATTCTTAAGTCCTGATTGATTCTTAACATTGATACTGACCTTGCTATTCTTGCATTGTTGTAGATTCCTGCAGCAACGAACACCATGAACTTCAATGTGCGATCCCTACTGGAAAGGGAGAAGTTTGCTGGGCCAAACTTCTCAGACTGGTACGGACACCTTAAGATTGTTCTTAAGGCAGAGAGGAAACTGTATGTCCTCAAGACGGCGATACCGCCTCAACCCGCTCCGAACGCCGCAAGGGTGGTTCGGGAAGCCTATGAAAAGCATGTCAATGATAGCATTGATGTCGCTTGACTGATGCTAGCGTCTATGACGCCACCGCTGCAGCGTCAGCATGAGGATATGTCTGCTATAGAAATTATAGCAAACCTCAAGATGCTATATGCTGCACAGGCGAGGACTGAACGCTACAATTTGACCAAGCTTTTCTTTCAGAGCAAACTGGCTGAAGGGAGTCCAGTAGGAGCTCATGTGCTCAAGATGATTGGGCCCAAGGAGGCTCTAGAGAAACTGGGACATACCATCAATCAGGAGCTTGCTGTAGACATTATTCTGCAGTCTCTCCTGCCTTCTTTCGATCCGTTCATTATTAACTTTAATATGAACAAGATCGACTGTACGCCGGCAGAGTTGCTGAATATGCTCTTGACAACTGAGGAGACTCTGAAGGGAAAGCCTTCAACCTCTGTCTTAATGGTTCCTTCCAGGAACAAGAAGAAGGGGAAGAGGGGCAAAACCCCAGTCAAGAACTACAACAAGGCGCTGAAACAAAAGGTTAAGCGGTCGAAGGAATACAGATGTTTCCACTGTGGCCAGCTGGGTCACTGGAAAAAGGACTGTAAAGCGCTCCAAGGAGACAAGAAGGGAAGCATCGCTTCTGGCTCAGGTATTTATGTGACTGAGGTCATGTTTTCTTCTTCTATATCATGGGTGTTGGACACTGCATGTGGAGTTCACATTTGTTCAAATGTACAGGAACTCAAGAGAAGAAGACAGGTGGGGCAGCATGAGGTAGACCTACGAGTTGGAAACGGAGCACGGGTTGCTGCTGTTGCTGTAGGGGAATATTACATCTCATTACCATCTGGACTTGTATTGGAACTAGACAATTGTTATTTTGTTCTGAGTATAACTAAGAATATTATCTCTATTCCTGCTCTTGTCAGGAAAGGGTTTTCCTTTGAATGCAATATGTCAAAGTGTGTTTTATCTATTGATAATATTGTTTATGCTACTGGTTCAATTAACAATGGGTTATTCATGTTGGACATGGAATGTTCTATACAAAATATTGATAATAAGAAAGCCAAGTATGCTGATGATGGCACCTTGCTATGGCATAGTCGTTTAGGCCATATTAACAAGAAACGCATTAAGCGGTTGCATGAACATGGACTGCTGGGATCATTCTCCTATGAGGAGATTGATACATGCAAAGCTTGTTTAATGGGCAAAATGACGAAGTCACCTTTTCCTAATAAAGGTCAAAGGGCTTCAGGTTTACTTGACCTTATACACAGTGATGTGTGTGGGCCATTTAGTAAACATGCCAGAGGTGGCTATTCGTACTTCATTACCTTTACTGATGATTTCAGTAGATATGGGTATGTCTATTTAATGAGACATAAAAGTGAATCTTTTGACATGTTCAAAGAGTTCAAGAATGAAGTACAGAATCAGCTAGGCCGAAATATCAAGGCACTTCGTTCTGATCGAGGTGGAGAATACTTGAGTCATGCGTTTACTGACTATCTGAAGGAGTGTGGGATTATCTCACAGCTCACTCCGCCAGGAACACCGCAATGGAATGGTGTGTCCGAGAGGAGAAATAGAACGTTACTTGATATGGTTCGTTCTATGATGAGTCAGGCTACTCTACCTTACTCCTTTTGGGGATTTGCACTGGAAATAGCTGCAAAGGTACTAAACCGAGTGCCATCCAAGGCAGTTTCAAAGACCCCATATGAGTTATGGTATGGGAAACAGCCGAGCTTGACATTTATCAGGATCTGGGGTTACGAGGCTTATGTCAAAAAGCTCGCCTCTGGGAAACTAGAGAGCAGATCTGACAAATGCATCTTTGTCGGTTACCCTAAGGAAACTAAGGGTTATTATTTCTACGATCCCAAAGAGAACAAGGTATTTGTTGCTCGGACGGCCATTTTTCTTGAGAAGGAGTTTCTTCTGCAAGAAGCCAGTGGGAGAGAAATAAAACTGGATGAGAATCCAGAGGAAGGACAAAGTAGTCAAGCACAGTTGGATGAGCCTGAGCCGGTAGAACAGGTTACTGAACAACCTGAGGCTCAGATATCACGGGAACCGCGAAGATCAGGAAGGATTCGTCGACAGCCTGAGCGCTATGACGAAGTCTACATCATTGATAATGATGAACCCCTCACTTATGCGGATGCGGTCAGTGGACCAGACTCAGCTAGATGGCTTGAAGCTATGCGAGCCGAGATGGACTCCATGTCAGATAACCAAGTTTGGGATTTGGTTGATCCGCCTCCGGGAGTTATCCCTATAGGCTGTAAATGGATCTTCAAGAAGAAGATTGACATGGATGGTAACGTGGTTACCTATAAAGGCAGGCTAGTTGCGAAAGGTTTCAAACAAATCTACGGGATAGATTATGATGAAACTTTCTCACCTGTAGCTATGTTTAAGTCTATTCGGATTCTTTTCGCGATAGTAGCATATTACGATTATGAGATCTGGCAGATGGATGTGAAGACTGCTTTCCTTAATGGAAAATTGGATGAGGATGTGTATATGACACAACCTGAAGGTTTCACTAATCCATCTGATCGTCATAAGGTATGCAAATTAAAGAGGTCCATTTATGGACTTAAACAAGCATCAAGAAGCTGGAATATTCGTTTTGATGAATCAATTAGTGAATTTGGTTTCATCAAGAATGAAGATGACCCGTGTGTATATAAGAGGTTTAGTGGGAGCGTAATTACTTTCCTAGTCCTCTACGTCGATGATATCTTAATCATTGGAAATGATATTCCTGAACTGCATGCTGTCAAAGCATGGTTAAGAAAATGTTTCCAGATGAAAGATTTAGGAGAAGCAGCCTATGTATTAGGTGTGAAGATCTACAGGGATAGATCTAAGAGGCTTCTCGGGCTGTGCCAGAGTACTTACATCGATAAAGTCCTGGAAAGATTTCATTTAGAGAATTCTAAAAGAGGATATCTTCCAGTCAGACATGGTCTGAATCTTTCAAAGAGTCAGTGTCCACAAACACAGACTGAGAAAGATGAAATGGACAATACGCCTTATGCTTCGGCTATTGGATCCATTATGTATGCGATGTTGTGTACTCGCCCAGACGTCGCTTACGGGTTAAGCGTGACCAGTCGATTCCAAAGTAATCCAGGTCTGGCGCACTGGATTGCAGTCAAGAACATCTTGAAATATCTGCGGAGGACCAAAGATATGTTCTTGATATATGGTGGTCAGGAAGAACTCAGTGTTGAAGGATATACTGACGCTTCGTTCCAATCTGACCAGGATGATTTCCGATCGCAATTAGGCTATGTTTTTAGCTTGAATGGAGGAGTAGTGGTGTGGAAGAGTTTCAAACAGTCCATCGTTGCTGATTCCACAACAGAAGCCGAGTATGTTGCAGCCTCAGAAGCATCTAAGGAGGCAGTATGGATTCGCAAGTTCGTTAAGGAACTTGGTGTTGTTCCTTCGAGTGCAGATCCTTTGGTTATCTTCTGTGAAAACACTGGAGCAATCGCACAAACAAAGGAACCGTGGTCGCACCAGAAGTCCAAGCACATACAGAGACGGTTTCACTTGATCCGGGAGATCATTGATCGTGGCGAGATCAAAATCTGCAAGGTTCATACAGATGACAATCTGGCAGACCCGCTTACCAAGCCTCTAGCGCAGCAGAAGCATGAGAAGCACTGTAATAATATGGGTTTGAGATTCCTCAACCATTAGATTAAGTGCAAGTGGGAGATTGTTGGGGTATGCCCTTAAGGCTAATGTTTGAGGCCTTGGGATTGTATCAGTATCGTGTATAAACTCTTATGTTTATAAAGGCAATGGTTGTTATTCAGGTTGATATATTATCTGCTGCAATACATATACTTCTGAATAATGTCTCAATGCTGTTCAGCTAGGCTGACATGCACTTTTGTCCTTAGTCGAGATATCTTGGTGAACATGAGACAGCCTTGATATGATTGAGACTAATATGTATTCTAATCTTATAGGATGCTTCGAGCATGGAATAAGATGTAGACTCATGGGTACATTGGATGTACTGGACAGACCCTACTAGGATATTCAATTGCTTGTCACAATGTGAATAATCCTTGATTGCAACAAGTGGCACATTTCCTCTGACTTGAGATCACTTGTGTTTCTAAATGATGATTGTCATTGTTTTGAGGTAGTTCAATATCATTTGAAACATAATGGTTATAGACTATCTTGGATGGTGAGCTTGAGTCATGTTAGGGCACTAGTGATAGATAAAGGATCGCCGTCTCCTTCATTGGAGTGTGATGTTCTAAAGGGCCCCCTTGGATGAGATGATTGAGAAAGTGTATGGCCATACCCAGGTGACTATGTTCATCTGATCTAATCATGCTCATCATATTGGAGTTACAAGCTTGACAGGCTTGTCCAATAAGAACATCCAGTGGCAAAGGAAACATGTATGCCTAGTGAATTGATTCACACTTGTGCTGTGGTTTGGGTGTAGTCTTGGAAGACTCTTTCCTTTATATCGGGAGACAGTGATGTGTTGCTAGATACCCCTCGCTGATCGTGATGACGTAAGTTATCGTTACCGACATTTAAAGGAAACCCTTAGGGTCGCACAATTTGATGATATGGCTTACTTAAGTCAGATCGTGTGGACTGAATTGTTTAGGTTCAGTTTAAAGGGATTTAATCTCTGATTGTGAGTGAGATCTGGTCTGATCATGTTTAATTGATTAGGGCTTAAGATCGGTAAGCTTCGATTGAGAGAATGGATGCTAGATCGGTGAGATCAGGAGCATCGAGAGATCAACGGTCAGATCTTAAGCCTCAGGGGTTTATTGTAATCTGGACTAATGGCTTGGGTTGTTTGGTTTCTTGAACCAAACCGAATTGAACCAGCTCATTGGATGAGCGCATGGTTCAAATGAAGAGGCATTTTGCGATTGGGGTAAGTTGTGGTCGCATGAACGTTGAGACTTTTCTATTTTTAGAAAGCATGTCTCTAAACGTGACCACGACTCTCACGTTCTCAATGCTCACGCTCTCTTGACGCCTCTTTGGGCTTTTCGACACTGGCATCTCTTGCGTGTGAAGGTGTGGACGAAAAGAGGAGCTCTCGCCAAGCATAGGATGTCTCATCTCTTCCCTTCCATTCGGTCAGGATACTTGGACGATCCTTGCTAGCACAAGGGGCGACAAGGAGGAGCCAAGACTCATCTTGTGTGCGTCATCTCTGGAGAAGATCCATTTCGATCTTTGCTTCCAAGACGCCATCTAGAAATGGCATCGGTATGATTTCTTCTCTTGTATGTAATCATTTTAACGTTGATCGTAAAGCATGCAATAGATCTAGAAACCCTCTTCCGCTGTTTAAATCCCTTACATGTGCCTATTAGGGTTTCATCCCCTTGTCTAGGGGACCTTCACCTCTCTCGCAGCCATCGTTTGCCGCTGTTTGCCATCAGCCCTCACTGCCATTCGCCTCTCTCACAACCGCCGTTCGCTGCTGTCCGCCATCAGCCCTCGCCACCATCTGCCTCTCTCATAGCCACCATTCGCCACTGTCCATCATCAGCTCTCGCCTTCTCTAGCTGTGTTTGTTTTCTTCTCCACCTCTCTTGCCGTCATCAGCTGTTTTCTCCCTGATTTCTAATTTTTTTTTTCTCAGCTTTATGATCTTAACCATCTGCTACAAAAAAAATTAGTTTTTATCTTGACATCACAACTCAAGTTCTCATTTCATTGTACATAAGTTTTTTCCGTATCCTTGTACATGGAACCAATAAAAAATTCTATCTTTATTTTTTTCTACACTAGTGTCGTGAAGCGCAATTTAAGTTCATAAGCACCTTAGCCTGTGCGTTTTGAACTGTTTGAGGTCTTGTAGATATAAAATGGATCAAGCAATGTGGAAACCTGTAAGTTATTGACTTTTATTTGGAGGCTTGTGATTTAGCTATTACATGTTACTCATTTAATTAGAGTATGAGACTGTTAAGCTATAATACCTTGAATAACAGTATAAATTCCTTGTTTTTTGATGTGCAATAGAATTCATTCATTTCAGGCTGAACATCACCTCAACATCTCTACTAGTTGATGCTGTTATCATCTCATAGTTGTTGTATCATCTCATAGTTGAACAATAGCACCAGAACATAAATACAGAGCTAGTAGGTAAGCAAAACTATTACTTTTGAGATTACAGATTAGATAAACTTGTCAATTCTATTTCAACTTACTTATTGTTGTTGGTATTCCATGTTTTCCTTTCCTATTTTTGTGTGATTGTTTTGAAAGATTATAAAATTACAAGAGTGGATGTCCTGAATTTACCGGGTTATTTTGCCAAGTTACTTGGAGAGATATTTGAATGCTATCTTGGGTTAACAGGGCAAAGGAATCTTCATCATTAGTGGTATAAAATGTTCTTATTGTGTCACCAAATAGTCAAGTTATTGCTTTATGTTTAGTGGACTACTACAAATCCATCAAATAACTTGTGTGTTTGATCTTCTTTCTCATAAGAGATTTAAGTGTTCTTATTCTTTCCCTAATGTGTGTTTGATCTTCTTTCTCTTAAGAGATTTAAGTGTTCTTATTATTTCCCTAAATAAAAAAGTAATTCCTGTAGATTTATTAGAATATTCACTTCATTTTACAACTTGAAACAATGACACCATGTTGGTGAGTCAGTAACATTATCCCTGATGATGTTCCTCAGTACTTCCCTCAAACAAACTTTTACAAATATTTATGCTCTTTATAACTAATCAAACTACTACTTGTTCTTCATTGTTTACCTTTATTCAACTGAATTTCAATCATCATATTCCAAGCATGAAAATCTACAACCTACTAGTGATGTAATGCCCTGTGTATGTAGTTATTGTATATTTCTATTTATGCCAATGTTTTGATCTTCATAACCTGTTGTGCTGTGAGATGTTTGTGTGTTAACCAATAACCACAAAATGTGCTTATTTGAGCTCGGTGTATTGTAGTTTTATTGGTATTTCTTATAGAACTATCATATTCATTAATTTAATTCTTATGTAAAAGCAATCTTCTGCTCCTAACTCCTTAGGCTAGTATAAGAATATTGGGCCTTTATTATTCATCAAGATTGTTCTTTTTAATGATCTTTCTCTTATGAAGCAATGTTCTTTTTAAGCAAGTTTTACTTTTTCAGTGATGAATGCAGTTGAAATGAACTTGGTTTTTTTAAATTAGTTTAGCATTATTTTAGTCTTAGAGTAAAACTAGAACAAACATGAAATTTCTTTCCACTTTGGTATCATTAGTTAAAATTTAACATAGTGGTATATTTATGTGAAAATAGATGGCACAAAGTTCACAAGCAACCACCAAAAATGTCAAAGCCGTGTGGAATGTACCTACAACACTCATATATTGTGATGTATGTATTGCTGCAATTGATAAAAACTTACGGCCTCGATCTCATTTCTCAACGCAAGGGTGGAAATTTGTGTTAGAAAATTTTCAAAAACTCAGTGGTTTGAAGTACGATAAAGTAAAACTGAAAAATAGATGGGATCAAATGAAAGCTGATTGGAAACTTTGGAAAGAGTTGAAGGGAAAAGAAACCGGGTTAGGATGGAATTCAAGACTAGAAACTATAGATGCTACACCTGAATGGTGGGCTTCTAAGATTGCGGTATGCATTTAATTTTTAATGTTCTTTAATATTGTTATAATCAATAATATGATTATTATTTCTAATTTAATTGTAGATAAACAAAGACTATGCAAAGTTTCGAAAGAAGGGTATTCATCCTGATATCGAGACAAAAAATGATCTCATGTTTGGAAGTACCATAGCTACTGGTGATCAAGTTTATACACCTGCTGTAAACAATGAGAATGAGATCCCTGACGACTTGCAAGCACATGCTGAAAGTAATAACCAAGTGGATGAATGCAATGAGCCAAGACATGTTGAACCAATCAGTAGTAAAACAAGTGGTAAAAGAAAATGTAGAATTGCATCTACAGTGAGGGATGATTTACATTCATTAGCAACATCCATAGAACAAAGGGTTGCTATTGAGACCAAGCTTGTAGACCCTCTAGGATGCAGTATTGAGGACATTATAGCAGATGTCAGCTCTAATCCATAAATTGAAGCTGATCCAGACCTCTTCTTTTTTGCAACATCCATATTCAGAGACAAAACAAATAGAGTGATGTGGAAAGCAATGAAAACACCTGAAAAAAAATTAGGATTCTTAAAATATCTATATGCACGCCAGTGAAGACATCTTGCTCTATTTTAAGGGACTACTTTTAAGGGACTACTGTAAAACATTATCAATGATTTCCTAGTACTTGTTACTTGTGTTGTAATGTTATTGTGTTGTTATGTTGTATTGCTAGTTGTGAACTATTGAACTTTATGTGTTATGTTTTTATTTTAATATGAATGTATGAATGTTAAATTTTAATGTAATGTTGTATTGTTAGTTGTAAACTATTGAACTTTATGTGTTATGTTGTATTGCTAGTTGTGAACTATTGAACTTTATGTGTTATGTTTTTATTTTAATATGAATGTATGAATGTTGAATTTTAATGTAATGTTGTATTGTTAGTTGTAAACTATTGAACTTTATGTGTTATGTTGTATTGCTAGTTGTGAACTATTGAACTTTATGTGTTATGTTTTTATTTCAATATGAATGTATGAATGTTGAATTTTAATGTAATGTTGTATTGTTAGTTGTATATTGAACTTTATGTGTAATGTTATATTGCTAGTTGTGAACTATTGAACTTTATGTGTTATGTTTTTATTTTAATATGAATGTATGAATGTTGAATTTTAAGGTATCCAATTACTCATTATATTTTTGTTATTTTTTTATTTTATAGATATGGATGTTGATGATAGTGATAGTGAAATTGATGAGATAAAGTATATTGAAAATACATCAGTTGAGTTTTGGAAAACGGCTCATGTTACAATGACTACGATAACTGACTATTTTTCAAAACACATACACAAGAAACCTTGTAAGGTATCTGATAATCATTGTATGAGTTGGATGAGAGACATTTTAGAAGGACATCCTGAAAGATGCCGAAGAATGATGAGGATGGAACAAACTGATTTCATGACTTTATGTCATGCCTTGCAAAACATATATGGTCTAAAGCCATTAAGGAATATATCAACAATTGAGAAGGTCGGCATATTTGTTTTTGTGTTAGCACAAGGTGCATCAAATAAACATACACAAGAAAGATTTCAACATTCAGGAGAAACAGTGAGTAGAGTTTTCAACGAAGTGTTGAAATCAGTATTGAAGTATGCAAAAATATTGATTGAACTTGCCGATAGAGAGTTTCAGGAGATTTCGCAAGAAATATTATTTGATAATCGTTATATGCCTCATTTTAAGGTATGTTATAATTATTTATCAATTGCTACAATGCATCTAACTATTTTATCCTAATCATTTGTTTTATAATATAGGATTGTATTGAGGCTATCAATGGTACACATGTGGATGCAATTGTTCCACTTCATGATCAGATACGGTTTACAGGAAGAAAGGGTCGACCAACCCAAAACATCTTAGCTGCTTGTTCTTTTGATATGAGGTTCACGTACGTATTGGCTAAATATGAGGGATCTGCCCATGATGCTCGCGTTTTATCATAAGCACTTAATTTGAATTTTCCAAAACCTCCTCCCGGTTAGTATGCAATTATTTTTAAATATCTTATCACATTCATATTCATTATAATTGTATGTTATAATTATATAAGTAATTTACAGGAAAGTATTACTTAGTTGACGCTGGATACTCACAAATGAATGGGTACCTTCGCCCATATAAAGGAGTGAGGTACCATCTTCAAGAGTTTCAACAAGGTCATCCACCACAAGGTCTTAAAGAACTATTCAATAAAGCACACTCTTCTCTTAGAAGCTGCATTGAACGAAGTTTTGGAGTGTGGAAAAAAAGGTGGAATATATTACGGGATATGCCATCATTTTCATATGAAACACAGGTGAAGATTGTAGTTGCATCGATGGCACTGCATAATTATATTAGAGCTACAACCTCATCTGATCAAATATTTGAAGAAGTTGATACTGAAGTAAATTTCATGCCAGAAGATAATCACGAAGAAAATGAGGAATCTTCTGAAGTGGAAGTAAATTCCACTCCAATAGATATGCAACCTAATCAGATTGCTTTGATTTTGATGGCATCAAACATGTAATTCTAATATATTTTTAAATGTATAACAGTGGTGACATGCATTACTCTTTTATATGTGGTTTTTATTATAATATTTATTTATGTGAGTTATGTGAGTTTTTATTATAATATTTTCATTTGAGTTATATGTTTATGAGTATATTTTTAAGAATATTTGTGCTTAACAGCACAACACAGCATAAGCACCTTTTCAACCAGCACAGCATAAGCAGTTCACAAGCTGTGCAATCCAAGCACCTTCCCTGCTTCTCCAGCCAGCAGCTTTTCAACTAGCGCTTCTTCAACTAGCAGAAGCTAGGCTAAACGGAGTCATAGTCTACTACCACAAGTATATACTTGTTACCTCTAGACGATGGAAACAGTCCCATAAAATTAATTCCCCAAACATCAAATATTTCAACTTCAAGTATAGTGGACAATGGCATCTCATTCCTCTTGTTAATATTCCCCATCCTTTGACAACTATCACAAGACAGTATAAAATCTCTTGCATCTTTAAATAAAGAGGGCCAATAAAATCCGGATTGTAATACTTTAAAAACAGTCTTCTCAGTACTAGCATGCCCTCCATATGATGATTCATGACATTATAATAGTATATCCTTGATTTCTTGTTCGGGGATATATCTCCTAAATATGCCATCTGCACATCTCCTAAAAACATAAGGATCATCCCAAAAATAGTGTTTGACATCAGCTAAAAATCTTTTCTTGCCCTGATAACTCAAATCAACAGGAAAAACATTAGCAATAAGATAATCCACTATGTCTGCATACCATGGAGCCTTAATCTGATCAATCCTCAAAAGTAGTTCCTTAGGAAAGGAATCATTGATTATATCACCTTTATTGTCTTCTACAATAATCCTCAAAAGATGATCTACAATAAAATTTTCAGTTCCTTTCTTGTCCTTTATTTCCAAGTCAAACTTTTGTAGAAGCAAAATCCATCTAAGTAGACGCGGTTTACTGTCTTTCTTCTGCATCAAATACTTAACCACTGCATGATCAGTGTACACCACAACTTTTGAATTTATTAAATAAGATCTAAATTTATCAAAAGCAAAAACAATAGCTAAAAGTTCCTTCTCAGTTGTGGTGTAATTCCTTTGTGTCTCATCCAAAGCTTTACTAGCATAGTAGATCACATAAGGCTTCTTTTCCTTTCTTTGACCTAGAACTGCTTTGATGACACCGAAATTCATCGTGATTTCTATGCCATTTTATTGATATTTATATGTCATATTCATAGACTTTGCTTGTTTTTATGCCATATTTTATCAATATCTATGGAATCTACACTCTTTTCTGTTTTTGATTATTTTCAAGTAAAAAGGCACTATTTTTAGGCATTTTCAAGCGAAATCAAATACATAGAAGGATTCCCATCATCAAGAGGAGGTCACCCAAGAAATTTCACGCAAAACGGAGCAAGTCAGCAAATTACGGTAGTGCCGTAATCCATTTTATGGTATCGTATTTTCAGACAGTACCGTAAAATCCGAGCCCTGCCGTATTTTGAAGAATTTCCTAACATAAAGTTTTTCAGATTTTACGGCACCACCGTAAACAATATTATGGTACCATATTTTAGAACGCTTCAGAAGAGAAACTTCGCTCAATATTACGGCACTACAGTAAGAAACTACATGGGTCGTAATTGTCAAACGTTCGCGAACAGAGAGTTCAGCCAATTTTACGGCACCGTAAACCAGATTACGGTGCAGTAATTCCCGGACGACATCAGAATAGAAGACTCGAGCGATTTTACAGCAGTGCCGTAAACTATTCCACTATCGTAATTCCTGTTCTGGACGCAACGCCCAGGTCAACTTCAATGCCCGAATCTTGCGGAGAGGATGGCGAGCGATCCAGAACTCCAAATTGGATATTGTAAGAAGCAAAAGGGAGCTTTTGACGAGAGGAACGGACACATACCGGAAGCCCCAATTTTCATCGACTGTGGAGGGAGAAATTGCGATTCATGCCGCCGCCTAGGGTTTCGCCGCCGCGCTCAATCCAGACGATCTCCGGCCGTGATTTTCATACTAAAGCTTCATCTGAAGGAGGAGACAACGGGCCCGAAGTTTCAAATCGAAAGGAGATCAATTGGAAGAGAAATCGAAGAAAAAGGAGTCGCCGACACTGTTCATCGACGATCTTTGCAAATTACGGCTTTGAAATACTTCATAGCCGTGCTGTATTTTCTAAACTTCTCTTTTCCTTTGATTTTTCATCCTCTGAAACCATTACTTATTGTAATTCCTTCATGATTGTCACATCCCGTTATCTTAACCCCAAAAGAGCAACACAAGTCACAAAGGAACAGGATGTTATCACACAGGATCGATGCACATGCTAAGTAAAACCAAGTTCAGGAAAAGTCGATCTCAAAATTTTCGAGAATCCATACATAGAATCTCCACGAAACATAATTTCACAAATGTACCTGCCACCACGCAATACTTGCACTAGACATATGTAAGTCAACAGTTATATCAAAACCACATAAAATCCGTAAAATCCATAAATCACGTAAGGGTACCTGCCACTAGGCAATACTTGCACTAGACATATGCAAGTTCACATTTATATCAAATCTGATCGCAAAATACGAATCAACTCGAAATTCAAAGCAAAGCCACAATATCGATTTTATAAACTCATGGAACTAACATCAATGACCCAAACACCGAAAACAGGCCAAAGCCCTCGGTGACACAAAAATCAAAATCTCAAAACTGCCACAACCGGCAACACTGGTTCACAAAGTTTAGCCATAACCGGCCCCAGTTAACTAAACACAAATAAATCTTATACATCGCACCAGCATAGTTGTAGAGAAAATCACAATATCCATAACATACGCTAACTCAGGCAATGCGCCCCTGCTCTACACCTGAAAAGAATGAGGGGTGAGCTACACAGCCCAGTGAGTGGATAGTCTCAATCGACCATCCATAACATACACTCAAAGATACATGCAGATTATTTTAAAAATCTTTAGCAGAACATTATGTCAACATATAACTAAAACAAAGAACAGAAAACAAAGAACAGAACTCATATAAACAATTAAATGTACAGGCATCACACAAATGTCACCCCAGAGTAACCAAAGTTCTAGAGCCATACTCTAAACCAACTAAACACACCAACCACTTAGTTGTTGTCCAGCATAAATCAAGAGTGACCCCTAGGGTCCAACCCGGCTTTGGCCTAAGCACTGGGAGAAGCCTGCAAATCACATGCAACACAAACATGGACAGTGTGTAGACTCAAGAGGTGATCCCCATCCGGTCAAGATGTGATACCTTGATCTACACCACCCCATAACACAAAAATCTAAAAGTCTAAGAGTGATGAAATCAAGAGGTGGCCCCTGTCCGACCAAGACATGGCACTTTGCTTCAATCACTCGTTCTCCCAAAGGGTTCCTTATCTGGACAACCACTAGACACATCTTATATATTATTTCACAATCACAAAAGTGGACTCCTAAGTGTCAACCAGACTCTAGGATAGTCATTTTCATCACGATAATCACAACAGACAGGCTGAAACATCAACCCCTCACATATCACAAACACAGGGCTGAAATCTCCAACCCCTAATCTATCACATATAGACTATCCCCTTGAGTACACAGTTACACTTAGCCTTAGTCCTATCCATCCAATCACATCACATAACATTCAAAACTACATAATCACATAATGTATTGTAGAGTCCTTAGGTTTCATGCTGATCAGTTTGGTTTAACCTTGCTACGTTATCACCCAAGTTTCTCAAACAAGGATACATGGCCATAAATATATAACATGCTGCACATAGAGAAACAATCATGGATCCTATAACATTATTAGCATTTATCAAGGCATCCATAAAAATCAACATAGGATTAAACTTTGTATTTGTACAATCTACTTTACATAATACCACATGTAGCCACGGTTTCTACAATTACTAGCATATTATCCACTTAAAATTTAAACCCTAGTTAATAAGAATTTCATGCACAAGAATCACTGATTTAAAGCTACCTAAATTCCATATAAGAAATATCTTAAATTTCATGTTGCAAGATTTCGTTTTTTTCATGATAGATACACCTTAGTTTCGGTTCTTAACATGGTAAAATTATCAAGAAATCAAACTTATCATCTAACACAAACAAATGGGTATAAATCGAATAAGACACCCCACTCACCTCTTATCTTGAACCGTGAACACCAAGATGAAGTTCCCTCCACAAACTCGTCTAAAGGCCTTGATGTTCTTAGGTAGACGCCACCAATGGAAGAGAAACGCCACCAAACACCAAAGACGCCGGCCAAGGGAAAAAGAAGAGGAAGAAGAAAATTCGTCCAAGCCTTCAAGAAATCGCCCAAGCCTTCAAGAAATCGCCCAACTTCTTTGCCCTAGCCGTCCGCCCCCCCCCCCCCCCCCCCCCCCCCCTTGAATTTTCGGTTTTTAATTTTTTAAACCCGCAACTAATTAATTCGAATAGGGTTTATGAATTAACCCACTTACTGATTAATTCAAATTTTAAACCCAAAATCCATCTAACTTAAGTGTAAACCCAATAACCCATAATTAATTATTCACTTAAGCGAAAATCCAATAAGGATTTAATTAACATCCAATAAGCTCTAATTAATTAATTACTAGAGTCAAAATCCAATAAGACTTAAATTAATATCCACTAACCCTTTGCCACTAATTTATAAATAACCCCTAAAGGTTTTAGAGATAAAACTCTCCCCCATCCTAGAGTTTACAAAAACAAAACATAAGAAAAATATCACAGCCAATGATTTTATTTAAATCAAAAAAATAAAATATCACAGTCAAAGATTTAAATCAAGAATAATACTTACAAGGACTTAAGATCCTTGGATCTTACAATGATGATAGCTTAAACTACTTTTGGGACATAGGGGAGTAATTCACTTAATTTCTAATGACTAGATAACTACTTTTTTACTATTTCGTTGAGTTTAATCTTAATATGATGATTTTGCTCATGTGATAATTGTGCTTAGACTCTCTATAAGTCCATGTTACTAATTATGTTTTTAGAGTTTTCGCAATGAAACTGAAAGGTGATTTGCTTGAGAACTTGGAACCCTAGAATTGCATGTTAGGATCCCTTCCTTAGGTTAGATCTAATTTGATCTGTTCTAGTAGATTAATTGCCATGATTATAACATGAACCTATAGATCGAGTCTATTTGTCAAACGTGGAGATCTTGTGCGAAAGCAAGGATCAGCATGTTGGAGATCCATGAGTAAAACTAGTGTAGAGACTCGGATGCACGAAAGTGATCCTTGAGACTCCACTAGAGATTATCAACCTAGAATTTGGATGCACGAAAGTGATCCTTGAGTTCGTTGTTTGATGATTTACTAATCTTCAGCGTTGGGACGAATCTTGCGCGAAAGCGAAGATAAATCCCTGTGCGGATGTTTGCACGAAAGTGAAACAATCCTTTTATTAAGTAAATTACATCTTCATCATGATAAAATTGAACTGACGAAATCCTTATTCATATCTAGTCATAAAAGTTAAAGTGAACGAAACCCAAGTCCCAGCTTTTCTCTCTAATAATTCTGTTTTAGCTTCCGATTTCTATTCTCACTACTTCGATTAGCCTAGATAGTAAGAAATCAACTATTTAGTATTCGACAACATAGGTCTCTATGGGTTGGATATCTTAATTATTACTTCGAGTATCCGTGCACTTGCGAATCACAACATGCTTCTACAACAAAATCACTGGCATCACACATAAGCTCAAAAGGTAATTCCCAATCAGGTGACTGCATGATAGGTGCTGTTATTAAGGCCTTCTTTAGTTCCTAAAAAGCAAACAAACAATTCTCATCAAAGTAGAATTTAGCATCTTTACAAAGTAAATCAGTGAGTGGTTTAGCAAATTTAGAAAAATCCCTGATAAAACGGCTGTAAAATCCTGCATGTCCCAAGAAGCTTCTAATCTCTTTAACCATGGCGGGTGGTGCTAGCTTCTCAATCACTTCAACTTCTGTCTTGTTGACTTCTTTCCCTCTCTCTGAAATAAGGTGCCCCAAAACTATTTCCTGCCTAACCATGAAATGACACTTCTCCCAGTTAAGGACAACGTTAGTTTCTTCACACCTCTGCAAAACTCAAGACAAATTAGCCAAACAATCATCAAAAGAAAAGCCATAAACAGAAAAATCATCCATGAAAACATCCATAAAATCGTCAAAAAAATCAGAAAATATTGCCATCACACACCTCTGAAAAGTAGCAGGTGCATTACACAATCCAAAAGGCATCCTTCTATACGCAAAAGTACCATATGGGCAAGTAAAGGTGGTCTTGTCTTGATCATCAGGATGAATGGGAATTTGAAAAAATCCAGAATATCCATCAAGAAAACAGAAATAAGAATGCTTAGCAAGTCTCTCAACCATCTAATCAATAAAAGGTAAGGGGAAGTGGTCTTTCCTAGTGGCTGCATTTAATTTCCTATAGTCTATACACATGCACCAACTAACAACTATTCTAACAGGAATCAACTCATTATCTTTGTTTTTCATAACTGTGACACCCCCCCTTTTTAGGAACACAATGTATAGGACTTACCCACTTACTATCAGAGATAGGATAGATAATACCTGCATCAAGCAATTTCAAAACTTCCTTCTTTACAACTTCCTTCATAGACGGGTTGAGTCTTCTTTGGAAATCCACTTGTGGTTTGTGCTCATCCTCCATATGAATCATGTCCATACAAAAAGAAGGATTAATTCCTTTCAAGTCATCAATGGTATACCCAATTACCTTTCTATGAACCCTCAACTCCTTCAAGAGCAAATCAGTCTCCCTTTCATCTAATTGGGCATCAACAATAACAGGGTAAGTAGAGTCAGGACCAAGAAATTCATAGCGAAGATTATTAGGTAAAGCCTTAATTTCTACTTTTGGAATTTTCTCCTCTTCATTAAATATAGTGCAGTCAAATAAATCATGAGTTTCAGCACAAGAATCAAAATCAAAATAGGAATCATGAGAATCATCACAAGAATCAGAAGGGTCAACAAATAAGAAACCAAGATCATAAACCACATCATCCACAGCATGAACATGTGTAGGTTATAAGCTGTGCTAGCCTTCTATGCTATCTGTCTCTAAAATCTTATTATGTGCAACAACACCATCCAATCTAGAGTTGATTTGCTTAAGGCTCTCTATAACCTCTTCATTTTGTCTCATCTGGGCACCCATGAATTTTTCAAACATGTCCTCTAAGCTAGATTTTTGGGGTTGACTCTGATTTTGTTGCCTTTGCTGGTACCCTCTATTTTCATTCTGTCCACTAGCATGATTGTTACTCTTCCAAGACAAGTTAGGATGGTTCCTCCAACCAGGGTTGTAGGTATTAGAATAAGGGTCATTATTTCTACTTTGATTGTAACCCCCTACTGCATTAACTTGCTCACCACCCAAATCAACAATAACCTTACACTCTTCAGCATAGTGCCCGTGATTCCCACATACGTCATAAGTAATAGAAGAAACTGCAGCAGTTTGCATTTGAAAAGAATCAAATCGATTACACAAAGAATCTACCTTTTCTGCTAAAGAACGCCAACCATCACTTTCATTCTTACCATGAGGAGGACGTTACAGCACTCCTCTCTCAGTAGTCCACTGGTTATGATATAAGGCCATCTCTTCAATCAGTGTGTACATCTTCAATTGTTTTCTTCATCAGGGCTCCTCCTGCAGCAGCATCAACAGTTAGATGGGTACTATAAAGTAAACCATTATAAAAAGTTTGAATTAAAACACAATCTTCTAATCCATGGTGAGGCCACTTCTGTTGTAACTCATTGAAGCGCTCCCATGCCTCACTAAGTGATTCACCATCCCTCTATGCAAATCCCATGATCTGATTTCTCAACTGAATCATCTTATTGGGTGGAAAGTACTTTGTTAAGAAAGCTTTTGACAGTTGTTCCCAAGTAGTGAATGTTCTAGTTGAATGAGAATGTAGCCATGCTTTTGCTCGGTCCCTGAGGGTAAAAGGAAATAATCTTAGTTTAAGAGCATCATCAGATACACCATTAATTTTTATAGTATCACAAAATTCAAGAAAAAGAGATAAGTGTTGATTAGGATCTTCTAGAGGAGATCCTCCAAATTGATTCTGTAGGATCATTGACAGGAAAGATGGTTTAATCTCAAAATTATTTGCATCAATTGCAGGCCTAGTTATACTAGAACGAATTCCCTGTGTGTTCGGGGCTGCATAATCTCTAATTGTTCTTCTTTCAGCCATGATTGATTCTTCTTCTCTTTCTTCTACAAATCTCAGTTTCCTGCGCAATCTAAGAGTTTTATTAATTTCAGGATCAAAAGGAACTAATGGTCCTGATCTAAGAGTCCTGCGCATAAACAAGTAGAAGATCAAATAAGCTTAGAATTTACAAAAAATAAGAGAAAACTAGAATCTATCAAAGAAAATAATAAAAACAGAAAAAAAAAGCTTAGTCTAGCAATCCTATCAATTATATCAATATTAACAAAACCAAGGTCCCCGGCAACGACGCCAAAAACTTGTTGTGACCGCAAGTGTATGGATACTCGAAGTAATATTTAAGATATCGAACCATAGAGACCTTGCTATTAAGTACTGATGAATTGAATTTTTACTAGCTAAACAAATCGCGAATGATGAAAATAATCGATCGAATGGTATATGGAAAATCAGAGAGAAATAAATGGGACTAGGGGTTCATCCACCTTAATATCTAAGACTAGATATAATTAAATGTTCATCAATCTATTTTCATTATGGTAAAGATATAGCTTACTTAATAAAGAAATTAACTCGCTCTTGCACAGTCAATTTACAAAGAACAATCCTCACTCTCATGCAAGATCAATTCAATGTTTAATATAAGTAAACTTCAACAGAAAGATTAAGAATCACTCTCGTGCATTCCACCTCAATCCCAAGATCTCAAGCAAAACTAAGTATTCTCATATCTTAGTCTTACAGGTTTTACATAAGGTTTTCAAATAATCCAATATCTATCTCTAGCATATTTTCATGTCTAAAACAATAATAATTTCTAGATCAAAACATCAACAAGAATTAAACTTCTAAAATCTAGAGATAAGAACACAACTAATTTCGTACGATAAGTTCCTACCATAAATTCTAAGGGTTCCAAGTTTTGCATATTATCTTTTCAGTCCATATCACAAAACTCAAACACATGTTAATGAATGAAACTAGAAAAGATTAAAGACATTAATCTCTTAAGTAAAATTACCATGCCAAAAATATTTTGATGGAATAAAGATCATCTAGTCATTGAAATATCAAGGGGATTACACCCTTTGTCCCAAAAGAAGGTTTAAGCTAGCATGATTGAAGGAGTACAATAAAACATGGTTCTAGATTGATCAAAAATTGAAAGGGAAGAGTCAAAGTTACAAAATAGGGCTTTAATAAAAATTACAGCCTGTAATTTATAGTAGGGTCGTGATAAATAGTGCAGGCGACCACATTTTTGTTGATTTCTCCCTCAATCGGTCTCCTTTCACTCTAAAACTTCTGTGGGGTGTTCTCCTTTCTCAGGCAAAGCTTCCTTTCAAATTTCATGGCCGGAGGTGGTCGGTATGATGAACGGCAATGAACCCTAGAGCGGCGGCGATTCTCTCAAAGTCTCTCTATCGTGTGGATCAAAATTGTTCCTTTTACTTCGAAAAACTCCCTTTGCTAATACTGAGCCTTCCCCCTTTTACAGATCTTCAATTGGTGCTCTAAATCTCGATAAATCATCTTTTTAAGTTTCTGGCAGAAGAATCGGGCAACTAGGCAAAAAATTATGGTACCGTGACAATCATTACGGTACTGCCGTAATTTCTTCTGAAGTTTCTGTATGAAAATGGGCCGCAATTACGGCACCATAAAATTTGTCATGGTAGTGCCGTAATCTCCTCGATTGTTGCTAAATGTTTTTGTGTGAAATTTGCCCAACTTTACGGTACCATAAAAATCCTTACGACAGTGTCGTAATTCTTCCGCAATCCTCTGAAGTTTCTGCCTGAATTTGGACCGAAATTATGGCACCGTGAAATATATTACGGCAGTGCCGTAATTTTCCAAAAATCACTTGTGGAATGTGACCGTGAAATTCATTATGGTAGTGCCATATTCCCATATTACGGCTGTAAAATTCATCACGGCACTATCGTAATTTCGCTAGAAAACTCGGTTTGTCTTGAAATTTGATGTACAAACTCCTCTTGATGATTAGAACTCGTTCATGCATTAAAATTACTCAAAAACTCATGATAATGGTGCCTTTTATCTGAAATTGATCAAAAACCAAGAAAGGTGTAGATTCCAAAATATTTGATAAATAAGGCATAAAAATAAGCAACAGAGCATGATTATGACCCAAAAATGCAGTGGATTTAGCAAGAAATATGCTATGAAATTTAGAGTCATCAATCATCTTCAGAGACGAAGTGCAGGAACAGAGGTACAACCATTTGCTTACTAGACGCATTGTCAAGACTAAATACACTGATACTAGTGCTTTGGAGCTCTTGGGGGTGAAAGTGGATTTACTGTGGATGTTTGACCAAATTGCTACTAAGAAATTCTTTGCGATGACCCCAGACCTATTTACCTCTAGTGTTGGAGGTTCTCAGTAGCTTGGAGATGGACTATGACGAGTACACTGATGGACCAGCCAAGGGAGAGATTAGATTTAGAATGGTCAATGAAGAAAAGAAGCTTACATTGAGGGAGCTTAGGCACATTTTTCATTTACCGAACGAGGGACGCACCGAGCCACCTATTGGGTTCATCGGGAATGTCTTCTAGAACCAAATCATTACAGAAACCAGATTCTCTCCCTCATCAACCAGAGCAACAAGTATCTCCAACCCATGTATCAAGTATGCACACTGAGTCCTGGCTCATACTGTCTTCGGGTGAGGGGACAGTGATGGTATGGTTCGACATACTGAGTTATTCTTTCTTTGGTGCATGTTGCATGGTTATTTTGTGGATGTTGCTTTCTTCTTCATGAAACACTTGGACAAGGTTGCTAGGGCCAAGAAAGGCACAATTGTGATAGGAAGATTCCTCACTCCTATTGCACTTTTTCTGGGAATTGAGCCCTACGGGATTGAGGTTGCAAGGGGCAATGCTAGGATAGACATTGAATCCTGCGTTGCCATGAAAATGATTGTCAGAGAGGGAGATACTTATTGCTTGATTCTACAACCCGGTCTTCCTACTTTACCATTGCCTAATCCAGGAAGAACCACTATTCAAAACCCAGAGAATTGGAAGCTTTCCTCTGATGCTGCTTCTTATGCTACTCCAGCACCTGTGGACTCTGTACCACCACCACCGGCGCCTAGGGTGATGACCCATTTGGCATGGGTATTGATTCTTCACCCTCCCAAGCTGACGATCCACCACACTCCAGAGCTGCTGATCCGCCACCACAGAGAGCTACCGGGTCTACCTCACGTCGAGCTGGCCCTGATCAAAGCGGGTGGCAAAGTCATCTAGATCCTGGCTTCCAGGCTCTTTCTGCTGATGTGCACTGATTGACCTCTATTGTGGGGAGGATATTCGATTATGTGGTGCATATACATGATGACGTTGAAGAGATTAAAGACTACCTTTGTCTCAAGTGCAGAGTTGATGGAGAAGGAGGTTCTTAGGGAGATCCAATGGACGCCGCCCCAGCTGATAGAGACGAGGAGAGGACTAACTCTGATTGAGTAGAGTTTTGTGAGTATCTTCCCCTTTTCTTTATTTTACTACACTTTTATAAATTTTTGATGATTTACATATTCTTGTAGGGGAAGATGACCTTGTCATTGCTTCCCTTGTGTTCGCCGGCTACGGATCTTCGGTTTTTGAGATATAACTGCATAAATTCATTCGATTTGGTTGTATAAGATGATATGATGATAGTTCGACTTGGTTGTATGTGATGTTTTGATTGATTCTCTGTGATTGGTACGGTGCATGACTTGGTTAACACAATGACGATTTTAGTTCTGATTTAGTAAATGATGTGATAAATGCCTGTGTGATTTGTTCTAATCATGAAAATACTGTTGTATCATGCCAAAATTTTTCTTGATGATAAATTACTGTACATGACAATACTTCAGAATGGGAAATAGACCTAATATGGTAAATTTATTTCTTTGATATAATTTATCTGTTGGAATTTTCCATTGATTAATACATGAAGTTTTGGGTAAATATATTGTTTAATGAATGAAATTTGAAAGAAAAATAACTCCTTTAAATAAAACGAGCATATGTTGTATGATTTTTGGATTGATATCGATTGATCAAACCTAGTAGATCCTTAAAGTCCATCTTGTTATTTGTTGGGAAGAAAGAATCCGAAATACAAAAAGGAAAGTGACTCCCTTATTTGGCACTGCGTAAAATTGGCAGTGGGACCTAAAGTCATGGGTTGAAGTCTGAAAATAATAACTCCTCTTCTTGGCATTGTATTTGCAATGGTACCGAATATAAGAGTTGAAGTTCAATTAAAAAGTGTATATCTATGTGGGTGCATGCCTTGAGAGAGATTCTTTGACATTAACTCCGCTATCTCAAAAAGATTTTTTTTCCTACTTAAAGGAATATGAGTTCTATTATGTTGGTTATGTGACCAATATATGCTAAATTTGTCACCAAAAGAAATGTGGTATTCATTTCAGAAAATGTCAAAGATACATAAAAAAAAGAGAGAAAATTTGAGTGGAAAAAGATTTTCTAGTTCTTATTCCTGTAAACAAAGACATCATGGGCTCAAAACTAAAACTAGGTGAACTCATGAGATTGAAGATCTATTTATGCACATTACGAAATTTTATTTGATTGAGTCATGAATCTTAAGGATTGAATTCGGAGGACAATATATTTATTCATCTTCTGAAAGTTTATTTTTCATAATCAGTATTGATTTCTTTATTTGCTTAAGGACAAGCAAAGTTTGAGCCTTATGTATTTTGATGACTCTAAATTTCATAGTATTTTTCATACTTATTAACTAGTCTTTTGGGGTTATAATCATAATCTTTTGCTTATTTTTATGCCTTAATTGTCAAATACTTCGAAATCTACACCTTTCTTGGTTTTTTATTAATTTCAAGTAAAAAAACATTATTCTGATGGGTTTTTAAGCAATTTCAATGCGTACAAAGATTATAATCATCAAAAAGAGTTTACACATCAAATTTCAAGTCAAATTGAGTTTTCTAGCAAAATTATGGCAGTACCGTAATGGATTTTACGGCCGTAATCTGCAAATATGGCACTACCGTAATGATTTTCACGGCTGCTTCCCGTAGTAACTTTTTGGAAAATTACGGCTCTACCGTAATAATTTTTTGATGCCGTAATTCAAGTCTAAATTCATACAATAACTTTTGAAGAGAATACGGTACTACCTGAGACTTTTTATGGTACCGTAATTTCAAGCGAATTTCATACCGAAACTGTAGAAGACATTATGGCATCGCCGTAATGAATTTCATGGTACCGTAATTTATGGCCCAGATGCCCAATTCTTCCGCTGGAAACTTAAAAAGATGATTTCTTGAGCTTTAGGGCACCAATTGAAGATAAGTAAAAAGGGGAATGATCAGGATAAGGAGGAGGCGGAACCAAAAGCCAAAGGAACAATTTTTATCATGGATTCACGATGAATTTGAGAGAATTGCCGCCGCCCTAGGGTTTGTTAGTTCTCAGCGTACATACGACCTCCAGCCACGAAATTTGAAAGGAAGCTTCGCCTGAAGGAGGAGAACATGCTACATAAGTTTCAGGGTGAAAGGAGATCGATCGAGGGAGAAATCAACAAAAACAAGGGCGCCGCCACTTTTCATAGCGTCCAGGAGCAAAATTACAGGCTGTAATTTTCATTACAGCCTTGTTTTGTAACTTTTACTATTCTCTTTCAATTTCTAATTACTCTAAATGATGTTTTATTATAATTCTTTGATCATGCTAGCTTAAACCTTCTTTTTTGTCATCTTCCCTAATAAACAAGGCTCACAAGTATCAAACTCCTCGAAGGAGATTGAATCTAACAACTCATTTGCATGGAGTTGTTGAATGCGATTCTTGTTTATAAGGGCAAATCGATAATGCCATAGGAAGGCGCCAACTGAACCACTCAGTTTGATCCTTTTATTGTTTATGTTACAAATAGAGCCATGTCCAAGACATATAAACCATTGCATAAAGTACCCTTCCCATAAAACATATTTACAAATGAAAAAGAACAAGAGTTCTCCTTTATTTCAAATTTAAATCCTTTCTTTGCCAAGCAAGGAATGGATACAATGTTCTTAATAAGTGAAGGTACATAGTACAAATGATTTAACTCTAACTGAAGTCCAGAAGGTAGGGAGAGAGTCAAAATTCCTACAACAACAGTAGTAACATGTGTCCCATTTCCAACTCGTAGGTCAATCTCTCCAAGCCGCACCAATCTACTTTTCTTGAGCCCCTGCATATTTGTACAAATATGAGCTCCGCATGCCATATCCAATACCCATGACATAGAAGTAGAAAGGTTGACTTCGGTAACATAAATACCTGAGCTTAAAGATGAAGTCTTGTCTTTCTTCTTCTCATTCTGAAGTTGCACCATGTCCTTTATCATGTGATGTGGTCCTCCCCATGAGTAGCACTTATTATTCCTGATCCTTTCCATCTTTAACTTCAGTTGCTTGGTCAGGCCTTTCGGCTCAACACACTGAATCTTAACTTTAGGAGGATTGAGCCTAATCAATTCTTCGAAGAGCTGCTTTAGATTGGAAATAATCTAGAAGACACTCTTCTGTTCATATTGCCCTCGAAACTCAGGTGACATGTTGGTTAGTATCAAATTAGTAACCTCTAAAGTATCAACTCGATGCTTATCATAAGCATCCTTCTCAGCCGCTGAGGTCGAACATGGAAGTGGTTCAGGAATAGGCTGCTCAAGGACATAAAGCTTCCTCTCAAGCTTGAGCACAATTCTCAAGTTCATGTACGAATCTAGTAAGTTGGATCCAACCAACTTGTCCTTCTCCAGGACAGATCGCAGTGACTATCTACTATTGTTTGTAGAGATTGATCTACAACAACCAAGAAGAGCATATTAGTACTACTTCAAGTCATTTAAACTGGACTTATTTTAAATGACTATGCTCCCACTATTTTAATTGAATTGACAACCCACAAAATCAATCGGGAAATCTGAGATTTCCTAGTGAGATAGAATCCTTATTTCACATGAGGCTTTCCGTCCCATGAGGGTGGGATGAGATGAACAAAGTAACCCATGCTTCTTAAGGTAGGCTCGCCGGCCGATTGCACTTGGCAACTCCCCTTATTGAGATGATCTGGGCATTTCATGTCCAGCAAGGGCTGTATATAGCATGAAACTCTAACCTCTCAATGATGCCTCTAGAGTTCCATCATGTGTCGAGCACATGTAGAAATCTAGTCAAGTCTGTTCCTAATCATCATGCGCAGGGCCAACAAGTTTCCTTGCAAAGGCACGTCCAGGTTAAAACTGGACTGGGAAACCATTGTCACCACACACCTTCTAAAGATAAGTGGGTGTATCCCACGAGGGTGGGAAACAGTGCACAACACCACTAATCGATAGCTTGATGAGGGCTACGAGTTAGAAGGCTACTAGACTTGATATTTTAGATTGTGGGTTTTTGAGGTCACGTGCTCTTAGTTTTATCTTTTGTCTAGCATTATAGGCATGCAATCCTATAGTGATAACAAGAAGATAAAACATCTCAGGCATGCTTTTGCAAGTAAGGAAAGCAATAAAGATGATGATGTGGTCATTGTTGGGAAACCCCGGGGATATTTTACAATTTTTCAAAGATAGACATTATAAATACATTGCACAGCGGAAGCAATATCCCCGAAACAGGCCAGTCCCAAAAACCCAGTGAAGATCGTCAAGTGAGGGAGTCGACACGATGTGATAGAAAGTACCTTAGAGCAAGATGAGAAGCTTATGTCGAGGTAGGCGCCCAAGTGTTCGCCCTCTGTAGTTTCACACACACGGATGCCTTGAACTCTCTTCTTCCTCACCCGGTGCTAGCCTCGGAAAGAAGATCCACGCCTTAGGAGAGTCCTCCAAGCAACTTGCGCCACCACGAAGAAGGGATGCGCCAAGGAGAAGGAGGAAGATGGGATGTCGCAAGCTTTGTTCCTTCTTCGCGCCAAGGAAAGAAAGGGAAGGAGGAAGAAGCTTGCTTGTGCCCTTTAATGGAAGAAGAAGAGAAGAGAACTCCAAGTTGTCGCCCCTTCATTTGCTCCACGCCTTCAAGAGTGTTAGTCTCATGAGAGGGGGCGGCAAGGGTCTCTTTTATAACAATGATAGGCGGTTTAGGAGAGTTTGGCAAGTGTAGGTAATTAGGGCATGATTCTAGGAATTTACTCAATCAATTATGTTGACTAAATCCCTCATCCATATGCACCCAAGCCTTACCTAAGCAAGCATAGAGCCATATGCGCCCAAAGGTTACCTAAAGAGGCAATACATTCATGCATGCGCAAAGACTAGGTCAAGCCATCATGAATCCTTGCCTAAATTGGTTTGGGCGAAAATCCTAATCCAATTAGGATTCTATTTATGTAAATAATCAGCCCCCACTTGCACAAATTAAATCTCGATCAATATCTCAAGTGATTAGATTAAATCCCAATCCAAATCAATCACTTGGAGATGTCAAACATGCCATAAGCGCAACTCCTAATCCAATTAGGAGTCTCATGCGCCCACTTGATATTTTTCTCCCCATTATACCCCTTTAGTCTCTAATCTTTTCATGACAACTCATTAGTGAGCCCAATTAAGCAATGGGCCTAGCCCAAAGTCCATTATGCATGTTAACCAAGCCATTGGATCCAATCCAAGTTAACCCAAGGTCAAATGAGCCAAACCATGGTTAATATGGTCAATATGCCAAAAATGGAAGTTGGCTCTAATAAGTTTCTTCCATCTCATCAAGCCCATTGGCGCTGATGAAATCTTCAAAATAGATCCGAGCTATCCAATAACTCTATCATAAGGCTTCTCGATCAATACGAGAACTCGAGTATCTTGGTGTGCGACCCTGTAGGTTCCTTTGACGTTGGCAGTGCTGACCTAAGGTCACCACAAGCAGTCAGTGGCACCTAGCAGTGCATCGCTGCTACCCAAATCATCGGAATGGATATCGATATCGACATCCCCATCATCGCGACTAGATACAGATACATTACAGTCCCTTTGCCGAACTGATATCCGATTGGACAAGTGTGTCATCACTTGTTTTCACCCAATCACATGGCTATGACTAAATCAGGTCTTCACCTGGGTATGGCCATACACTTTCAGTCATAGACCATAGCGGAGCTCCATGGATATCATGCTTCCCTTAAGAAGGGGCAAATCCTTTGTCTGTACATTAATCTTCGTATATGGGTCGTGACATGCTCAATGACAACCTTTATAACCTCCCAATTACAGCGAGGTGTTAGGTTGCATCAAAGCATGTCCCTAACCATATAGAAGAGTCAATGACCTTAAGTCTAAGAATCAATGCATCTCCTATCACTTGTGAGGTTAACTCATGACACTAAGTCATTGCCTCATAGCGGGTCTATCCAGTATATCCGCCAGTGATATACCCATGTGTCTGCGTTAGCACTGCATGCCTAACCAGCCCACAAACTAGTCTCACAAGTACCATAGCTGTCCCATATCCACTAAGGTACATCGACTGGGGATATTAATTTGAGCACAGATCCAATCTGTCTCCAGGGACATTATCATGCAAGTAGATAATCGCAGATGTATACAAACATAGATAATGACAATGCCAGAATGATATATAAATATCAGAGTTTAAGTAGTACATAGATTGACTAAATATAGATCTTAGGGCATATACACCAACAATCTCCCACTTGCACTTAGACCTAGAGGTTGAGGATTCTCAACCCCATATCCCTGACATGACCATCATGCTTCTGCTGTGCCAAAGCCTTGGTCAGTGGTGTTGGTGTATATGCCCTAGGACCTAGTTATTGGTCCATTATTGTACTACTTAACATTGATATTTTATATATATCATTCTGGCATTGTCATTATCTATGTTTGTCTATATCTGCGAATATGTACTTACTTGATAATGTCCCTGGAGACGGATTGGATCTGTGCTCAAATGATTGTCCCCAGTCGATGTACCTAAGTGGATATGGGACAGCTCTGGTAATTATGAGACTGGTATATGGGCTGGTTAGGCACGAGATGCTAACGCAGACATATGGGTATATCAGTGGTGGATATACTGGACCGACCCGCTGTGAGACAATGACTTGGTGTCACAAGTTATCCTCACAAGTGATAGGAGATGCATTGATCCCTTAACTTGAGGTCATTGGCCATTCCATATGGTTAGGGATATGCTTTGATACAACCTAACACCTCACCGTAGTTGGGGGGTCATAACGGTTGTCATTGGGCATGTCACGACTCATATGAGAAGGTCAATGAACAGACATAGGATTTGCCCCTTCCTAAGGGAAAGAGACTGTAATGCATCTGTACCTGATTGCGATGATGGGGATGTCGATGTCGATATCCATTTCGATGACTTGGGTAGCAGCGATGCACTACTAGGTGCCACTCACTACTTGTGGTGACCTTAGATTAGCACTTCCAACGTCAAAGCAACCTACAGGGTCGCACACCTTGATACTCGAGTTCTTGTATTGATCGAGAAGCCTTATGATCGAGTTATTGGATGACTCGGATCTATTTGGGAGATTTCATCAGCACCGATGGGCCTGATGAGATGGAAGAAACTTGTTAGGACCAACTTCCATTTTTGGCATATTGACCGAATTAACCATGGTTAACCTAGTTTGACCTTGGGTTAAATTGGATTAGATCCAATGGGTTGATTGACATGCATAATGGACCTTGGGCTAGGCCCAATTTATAGTTGGGCTTATTAATAAGTTAAATGGGCTTAAAGGGTAGACGCATGTTTAACCCTAGTTAGACTAGGGTTAGCGCCTATGCCTCATATGATTAATTAAAGTTGAATTAATCATTTGAAATAAAATAGGGGCTAATTAATTAATTAATTAGAGTCCTAATTATGTGGAGATTTAATGGGGCTGATTATATTTAAATTAATTAGAATCCTAATTGGATTAGGATTTAATTATTTAAATAATTAGAGTCCTAATTGGATTAGGACTTGATTAAATCAAGCTTTCCTACTTCTTCTCCTAGCCGCCCACTTGGCTTAATTGTAGCCATCCCTAAGCCGCCCATGGTCTCTATAAATAAGACCCTAGCCGCCCCCCTCTCAAGAGACAATTCTCTTGGAGACGTGAGCAAAGGGTGAGGACGTGAGCAAGGCTAAGGGGCGAGAGTAAGGGGCTTTGGCGTGAGCTCTTCTCATCTTCCATCAAGTGGCCGCAAGGCCTTCCTCCTCCTTTCCTCCTCTTGGCGCATACCTTCTTGGAGTTGGCGCAAGTTGCTTGGAGGACTCTCACAAGGCTTGGATCTTCTTCCCGAGGCTAGCACCGGGCGAGGAAGAAGAGGAGTCGAGGTGATCTGTGTGTGTGAGACTGCAGAGGGCGCACGCTTGGGCGCCTACTTTGGCATCGGCTACATCTAGCTTTCAGGTATCTTCTATCTCATCGTGTCGACTCTCTCGCTTGACGATCTTCATTTAGTTTTTGGGACAGGCCTGTTTCGGGGATATTAGTTTTGTTGCGCAATGTATTTGTGTAATTTCTATCTCTAAAAATTGTAAAATATCCCCGGGGTTTCCCAACAAGTGGATCTACTAGATTGTTCTCTGTATCAACTCTGCTAATCTTGACATCACCCCGATCAATGATCTCTCTAATCAGGTGAAATCTCCCGATTGACTTTGTGGGTTGTCATTTAAAACAAGTCCAGTTTGAATGATTTGAAGTAATACTAATCTGCTGTTTCTTGATTGTTGTAGATCAATGGCAACAAACAATAGCGGATTAACACTGCGATCACTCCTTGATAAGGATAAGTTGGTTGGAACCAACTTTATGGACTGACATCGGAACTTGAGGATAGCCCTCAAGCTCGAGAAGAAGTTGTATGTCCTAGAGCAGGCTCTTCCTGCGCCTCCTCCGCCTAATGCCCGAGCAGCAGATAGGGATGCTTTTAGAAAGTATCAGGATGACTCTGTGGAGGTGGCATGTCTCATGATGGCCACTATGGCACCTGAACTTCAGGTGCAATATGAGGAGCAGAACGCTTTTCAAATGATTACTCATTTGAAACAGATGTTCGAGGCTCAGGCTAGAACAAAGAGATATGACACTGCCAAGGCAGTCTTTCGGTGTAAGTTATCTGAAGGTGCCCCAATAAGACCTGATGTTCTCAAGATGATCGGGAACGTGGATCATCTTAAGAGGCTGGGACACAATATAGATAACGAGCTGGTTGTGGACCTTATTCTGCAGTTCCTGTCCCCTAGCTTTAGTTCGTTTATCATAAATTTTAACATGAACCGGATTGAATGCACAAGGGAGAAACTGATGAGTATGCTCATGACAGCCGAGCGTGAGATGGGAAAATCTAAACCTAGTTCTGTTCTTTTGGTCCCTAAGGCCAAGAAGATGAAGAAAAAGGCACCTGCCAAGGGCAAGGCCAAAGGTCCCATCAAAGCACTGAAGAAAAAGGTGAAGAAGTCAAAGGATCAAAGATGTTTCCACTGTGGCGAGCAGGGCCACTGGAGGAGGGACTGCAAACAACTTCAGAATGAGGAGAAGAAAGGCTTGGCCTTAGCTTCTAGCTCAGGTATTTATGTTACTGAAGTCAATCTTTCTACTTCTATGTCATGGGTATTGGATACCGCATGTGGAGCTCATATTTGTACAAATATGCAGGGGCTCAAGAAAAGTAGATCGGTGCGGCCTAGAGAGATTGACCTACGGGTTGGAAACGGATGACAAGTTGCTGCTGTTGCTGTAGGAGTTTTGACTCTCTCCCTGCCTTCCGGACTTTTATTAGAGTTAGATAATTGCTATTGTGTACCTTCACTTACTAAGAACATTGTATCCATTCCTTGCTTGGCAAGGAAGGGATTTAAATTTGAAATAAATAAGAACTCTTGTTCTTTTTCATTTGCAAATGTGTTCTATGGGAAGGGTACTTTATGCAATGGTTTATATGTCTTGGATATGGATAGCTCTATTTGTAACATAAATAATAAAAGGACCAAACTGAGTAGTTCAGTTGGTGCTTTCCTATGGCATTGTCTTTTAGCCCATATAAACAAGAATCGCATTCAACAACTCCATGCAAATAGGTTGTTAGGTTCAAGTTCCTTGGAGGAATTTGATACATGTGAGCCTTGTTTGCTAGGGAAAATGACAAAGGCGCCTTTCACCAAGACTAGTGAAAGAGCAAGAGGTTTGTTGGATCTCATACATAGTGATGTGTGTGGGCCATTCAATAAACAAGCCAGAGGAGGGCACAACTACTTCATCACATTTACTGATGATTTCAGTAGACATGGTTATGTCTACCTAATGAGACATAAGTCTGAATCATTTGAGAAATTCAAAGAGTTTAGACATGAAGTAGAGAACCAACTTGGTAGATCCATTAAGGCTCTTCAATCAGATCGTGGTGGAGAGTACCTGAGTGGTGAGTTTCTTGACTATCTAAGAGAGTGTGGGATTTTATCCCAACTCACTCCTCCTGGAACACCCCAATGGAATGGTGTGTCTGCAAGGAGAAATCAAACTTTATTGGACATGGTTCGATGTATGATGAGTCATGCAACTCTACCTCCCTCATTCTGGGGACATGCACTTAATACAGTTTCTCTAATACTGAATAACGTTCCATCTAAGAGTGTCTCCAAAATACCATATGAGGTATGGAGTGGGAGACGCCCTAATTTATCTTTTATCAAGATCTGGGGATGTGAGGCTTATGTCAAGCGTCAGGATTCTAGCAAGCTAGAACCTAGATCTGATAAATGTACATTTGTGGGATCCCCTAAGGAAACTAAGGGTTACTACTTCTATAATCCCACTGAGAACAAAATATTTGTTGCTCGGGATGTTGTCTTTCTAGAGAAAGAATTTCTCATAAAAGAAGTTAGTGGGAGGAAGTTTGACTTGGATGAGGTCCAAGTGCAACCACAAGATGTACAGATGGAACCTGAGCCACCTTCACCAGTTGCTAGGCAACCTGAGGCTCAGACACAGGACCCACGTAGGTTTGGGAGGATTCGTCGTGCACCAGAGAGGTATGGGTCGCTGCCGACCCAACACGACGGGATATTCATCATTGAAGATGAACCTAGGACTTATGATGAGGCGGTCAGTGGACCGGACTCTGAGAGATGGCTTGATGCCATGAGATCCGAAATGGATTCCATGTCAACCAACCAAGTATGGGATTTGGTTGAGTTACCTGATGGGGTAAAACCCATAGGGTGTAAATGGGTCTTCAAGAAGAAGACAGACATGGATGGCAATGTAGTTACCTACAAAGGTAGACTAGTGGCTAAGGGATTCAAACAAGTCCATGGGGTGGACTATGATGAAACCTTTTCGCCAGTTGCTATGTTCAAATCCATTCGGATTCTACTTGCTATAGCTGCATATCATGATTATGAGATATGGCAGATGGATGTAAAAACAGCTTTCCTTAATGGGAAGCTAACCAAGGATGTGTATATGACACAGCCTAATGGCTTCATCCATCCTGCAGAGGCCAATAAGGTCTGCAGGCTAAAGAGATCCATTTATGGATTAAAGCAAGCATCTCGAAGTTGGAATCTTTGATTTGATGAAGCTGTGAGAGATTATGGCTTTATCAAAAGCGAAGATGACGCCTGTGTATACAGAAAATTCATTTGGAGCTTGGTGACTTTTCTGGTCTTGTATGTCGATGACATACTACTCATCGGGAACGACATCCCAAGTCTTCAAGAGGCTCCTAGCCCTTGGAGGAGGCCGCCTATATCCTAGGCGTGAGGATCTACCGGGATAGATCCAAGAGGCTCCTAGCCCTTAGTCAGAGTACCTACATTGATAAGGTCCTGGAGAGGTTTAGCTTAGAGCAATCCAAGAAAGGGTACCTTCCAGTAAGACATGGCCTTACTCTATCCAAGAGCTAGTGTCCCACCACACAGGCTGAGAGGGATGACATGAGTCGAGTGCCTTATGCTTCGACAATGGGATCGATCATGTATGCAATATTGTGTACTAGACCAGATGTGGCTTATGCTGTGAGCATAACCAGCCGATGCCGATACCAATCCAATCCTGGTTTACAGCACTGGGTGAAGGAACCCCTTTCAAGAGGGGGGCGAAAACCCTATTAGGGTGGCGCATAAAATTTTGCAAGCGGAAGAAGGGCTTTCATAGATCTTTCTATCGCATATGATCAACTTAGATAGATATGAGAAGGATCCATACCGTCGCCATCTCTTGGATGGTGTCTTGGAAGAAGAAAGCAAAAGAGATCTCCTCCAAAGGTTGTCGCACACAAGAGGAAGAAGGCCTACTTCTTTGGGGCGATTTGTGCTAGCAATGCTCCAAAGCTTCCTTGATCGTTTGAGGGATGATGTGATGAAAACTTGGCCGAATCCTCTTGACGTCAACCTTCACGCCGCAAGCCGTGAGTCGTCCAATGCGAAGAGCGAATTAGCGAGAGGAATAGAGAGGAGGCGTTGCAAGTGAACGTGGAAACGTTCCCACTTTGAAAACCGAAAGTTCCCAAAATAGCAAGCCTTGATTACATGCGTTATGCGTTCACCAAGTGAACCATGCGCAACTCTCTTCACCCACCTGAACCTTGCGCTCAACTCATGAGCCGGTTCAAGATGTTTGGTTCAATGACCAAACCAAATCAGCCCAAACATTAAGTCTAGATCGAATTAGACCCTAAGGTCCTAGATCTGACCATTCATCTCCAGATGCTTCTGATCTGATCGATCTAGCATCAACACTCTCGATCGAAGCTTACCGATCTCAAGCCCTAATCAATCAAACATGATCAGACCAGATCTCACTTACAATCAGAGTTTAAATCCCTTTAAACTGAACCGAAACAATTCAGTCCACACGATCTGACTTAAGTAAGCCATATCATCAAATTGTGCGACCCTGAGGGTTTCCTTTAAATGTCGGTAACAATAACTTACGTTATCACGATCAGTGAGGGGTATCTAGCAACACATCACTGTCTCCCAATATAAAGGAAAGAGTCTTCCAAGACTACACCCAAAACACAGCTCAAGTGTGAATCCTTTTCACTAGGCTTCACTAGGCATACATATTTCCTTTGCCACTGGATGTTCTTATTGGACAAGCGTGTCAAGCTTGTAGCTCCAATATGATGAGCATGATTAGATCAGATGAACACAGTCACCTGGGTATGGCCATACACTTTCTCAATCATCTAAGCCGGGGGGGCCCCTTTAGAACACCACACTCCTTAAACAAGGAGACGGCAATCCTATGTCTATCACTAGTGCCCTAACCTGACTCAAGCTCACCATCCAAGATAGTCTATAACCATTATGTTTCAAATGATATTGAACTACCTCAAAACAATGACAATCATCATTTAGAAACACAAGTGATCTCAAGTCAGAGGAGATGTGCCACTTGTAGCAAACAAGGATTATTCACATTGTGACAAGCAATTGAATATCCTAGTAGGGTCTGTCCAGTACATCCAATGTACCCATGAGTCTACATCTTATTCCATGCTCGAAGCATCCTATAAGATTAGAACACATATTAGTCTCAAGCATATCAAGGCTGTCTCAAGTTCACCAAGATATCTCGACTAAGGACTTAACTGCATGTCAGCCTAGCTGAACAACTTTGAGACATTATTCAGAAGAACATATATTGCAGCAGACAATGTAGCTTAACTGAATAACAACCATGCCTTTATAAACATAACAGTTTATTACATGATACTGTTACAATCCCAAAGGCCTCAAACATTAGCCTTAAGGGCATACCCCAACACTGGGTGGCTGTAAAGAACATCCTGAAGTATCTAAGAAGAACTAAGGATTTTTTTCTAGTCTATGGGGGACAGGAAGAACTCAGTATGCAGGGCTACACTGATGAATCTTTCCAGTCTGACCCTGACGACTTTAGATCGCAGGCCGGCTATGTGTTTAAGATAAATGGCGGCACTGGAAGAGCTTCAAGCAGTCCACTATTGCCGATTCTACGACGGAAGCTGAGTATGTGGCCGCTTCTGAGGCAGCCAAAGAAGCTGTTTGGATACGGAAGTTTATTTCTGAACTTCAGTTGGTTCCCAGTGCAGTGGATCCCATTGAAATCTACTGTGAAAACAATGGAGTAATTGCACAAGCCGAAGAACCACGATCTCATCAAAAATCCAAACATATACTCAGAAGATTTCATCTGATCAGAGAGATCATAGACAGAGGTGATGTCAAGATTAGCAGAGTTGACACAGAGAACAATCTGGTAGACCCATTGACCAAGGCTTTGGCGCAGCAGAAGCATGACTGTCACGCTAGAGATATGGGGTTGAGATTTCTCAACATCTAGGTCTTAGTGCAAGTGGGAGATTGTTGGTGTATATGCCCTAGGACCTAGTTATTTGTCCATTATTGTACTACTTAACATTGTTATTTTATATATATCATTTTGGCATTATCATTATCTATGTTTGTCTACATCTGCGAATATGTACGTACTTGATAATGTCCCTGGAGACGGATTGGATCTGTGCTCAAATGATCGTCCCCAGTCGATGTACCTGAGTGGATATGGGACAGCTCTGGTAATTATGAGATTGGTATATGGGCTGGTTAGGCACGAGATGCTAATGCAGACATATGGGTATATCAGTGGTGGATATACTGGATCGACCCGCTGTGAGGCAATGACTTGGTGTCATGAGTTATCCTCACAAGTGATAGGAGATGCATTGATCCCGTAACTTGAGGTCATTGGCCATTCCATATGGCTAGGGATATGCTTTGATACAACCTAACACCTCACCGTAGTTGGGGGGTCATAACGGTTGTCATTGGGCATGTCACGACCCATATGAGAAGGTCAATGAACAGACATAGGATTTGCCCCTTCCTAAGGGAAGCTTGATATCCATGGAGCTCCTCTATGGTTCTATGACTGAAAGTGTATGGCCATACCCAAGTGAGACCTGATTTAGTCATAACCATGAGATTGGATAAAAATAAGTGGTGACACACTTGTCCAATCGGATATCAGTTCGGCAAAGAGACTGTAATGCATTTGTACCTGATTGCGATGATGGGGATGTCGATGTCGATATCCATTTCGATGACTTGGGTAGCAGCGATGCACTGCTAGGTGCCACTCACTGCTTGTGATGATCTTAGATCAGCACTGCCAATGTCAGAGGAACCTACAGGGTCGCACACCTTGATACTCGAGTTCTCGTATTGATTAGGAAGCCTTATGATCGAGTTATTAGATGACTCGAATCTATTTGGGAGATTTCATCAGCACCGATGGGCCTGATGAGATGGAAGAAACTTGTTAGGGCCAACTTCCATTTTTGGCATATTGACTGAATTAACCATGGTTAACCTAGTTTGACCTTGGGTTAAATTGGATTAGATCCAATGGGTTGATTGACATGCATAATGGACCTTGGGCTAGGCCCAATTTATAGTTGGGCTTATTAATAAGTTAAATGAGCTTAAAGGGTAGACGCATGTTTAACCCTAGTTAGACTAGGGTGGGTTAGCGCCTATGCCTCATATGATTAATTAAAGTTGAATTAATCATTTGAAATAAAATAGGGGCTAATTAATTAATTAATTAGAGTCCTAATTATGTGGAGATTTAATGGGGCTGATTATATTTAAATTAATTAGAATCCTAATTGGATTAGGATTTAATTATTTAAATAATTAGAGTCCGAATTGGATTAGGACTTGATTAAATCAAGATTTCCTACTTCTTCTCCTAGCTGCCCACTTGGCTTAATTGTAGCCATCCCTAAGCCGCCCATGGTCTCTATAAATAAGACCCTAGCCGGCCCCCTCTCAAGAGACAATTCTCTTGGAGATGTGAGCAAAGGGTGAGGGCGTGAGCAAGGCTAAGGGGCAAGAGTAAGGGGCTTTGGCGTGAGCTCTTCTCATCTTCCATCAAGTGGCCGCAAGGCCTTCCTCCTCCTTTCCTCCTCTTGGCGCATACCTTCTTGGAGTTGGCGAAAGTTGCTTGGAGGACTCTCACAAGGCTTGGATCTTCTTCCCGAGGCTAGCACTGGGCGAGGAAGAAGAGGAGTCGAGGTGATCCGTGTGTGTGAGACTGCAAAGAGCGCACGCATGGGCGCCTACGTTGGCAGCTACATCTAGCTTTCAGGTATCTTCTATCTCATCGTGTCGACTCTCTCACTTGACGATCTTTATTGGGTTTTTGGGACTGGCCTATTTCGGGGATATTAGTTCCGCTGCGCAATGTATTTGTGTAATTTTTATCTCTGAAAATTGTAAAATATCCCCAGGGTTTCCCAACAAGTGGATCTACTAGATTGTTCTCTGTATCAACTCTGCTAATCTTGACATCGCCCCGATCAATGATCTCTCAGATCAGGTGAAATCTCCTGAGTATATGTTTGGACCTTTGATGAGACCGTGGTTCCTTTGCCTGTGCAACGGCTCCATTGTTGTCACAATAGAGCTCAATGGGATCCACAGCAGTTGGTACCACTTAAAGATCAGAAATGAATTTCTTTATCTAAACAGCTACTTTGGCTACCTCAGAAGCAGCAACATACTCGGCCTTTATTGTAGAATCAGCTATGGTTGACAGCTTGAAGCTTTTCCAGCAAACAGTGCCTCCATTTAGTCTGAACACATAGCCGGCCTGTGATCTAAAGTCGTCAGGGTCAGACTGGAATGAAGCATCAGTGTAGCCCTTGAAAGAACCCCTTTCAAGAGGGGGGGGCGAAACCCAGCATGGCGCATATTAAAATTTTAAGCAGCGGAAAGGGTTTCAAAGGATTAGTTTCATGAGATATGATCAACCATATAACATCCGATTGCACGGAAGAGATAGAATCATACCATAGCCATTTCTAGATGGCGCCTTGGAAGCAAAGATCGAACTGGATCTTCTCCAGAGGTGACGCACACAGTTGATGTCGCCTACTCCTCTTTGGCGCTCCTTGTGCTAGCAAGGCCCAAAGGTGTCCTTGTCGAATGGTAAAAGGGAAGAGATGTTTTGCTTGGCGATTTCTTTTCCTCTTTTCGTCAACCTCTTCACAACACCAAGTTCTCTCGTCAAGAGCAAGAGGCAAGGCGACGAACACAAGAGAGAAAGGGGGGGGCGTGAACGTGAGAGGTGGTCACGCAAGAGAAGTGCTATCTAAAAATAGCATGCCACTTCTCCACTTGCGATCATGGGTTTACCCCAATCGCCAACTCACTTCACCCTTGAACCATGCGCTCATCCATGAGCCGGTTCATCTTGAATTTGGTTCAATAGCCAAATAAACCAAGCGACATGGCCTAGATCAAATTAAAACCCTAAGGTTCCAGATCTAACCGTTGATCTCTTGATGCTCCTGATCTCACTGATCAAGCATCCATTCTCTCAATCAAAGCTTACCGATCTCAAGCCCTAATCAATCAAACATGATCAGACCAGATCTCACTCATAATCAGAGATTAAATCCCTTTAAACTGAACCCAACTAATTCAGTCCACACGATCTGACTTAAGTAAGCCATATCATCAATTGTGCGACCCTGAGGGTTTCCTTTAATTGTCGGTAACGATAACTTACGTCATCACGATCAGTGAGGGGTATCTAGCAACACATCACTGTCTCCCGATATAAAGAAAAGAGTCTTCCAAGACTACACCCAAAACACAGCACAAGTGTGAATCCAACTCACGAAGCATACATATTTCCTTTGCCACTGGATGTTCTTATTGGACAAGCGTGTCAAGCTTGTAACTCCAATATGATGAGCATGATTAGATCAGATGAACATAGTCACCTGGGTATGGCCATACACTTTCTCAATCATCTCATCCAGGGGGCCCCTTTAGAACATCACACTCCTTAAACAAGGAGACGGCAATCCTATGTCTATCACTAGTGCCCTAACATGACTCAAGCTCACCATCCAAGATAGTCTATAATCATTATGTTTCAAATGATATCGAACTATCTCAAAACAATGACAATCATCATTTAGAAAACACAAGTGATCTCAAGTCAGAGGAAATGTGCCACTTGTCATATACAAGGATTATTCACATTGCGACAAACAATTGAATATCCTAGTAGGGTCTGTCCAGTACATCCAATGTACCCATGAGTCTACATCTTATTCCATGCTCGAAGCATCCTATAAGATCAGAACACATATTAGTCTCAATCATATCAAGGCTGTCTCATGTTCACCAAGATATATCGACTAAGGACTTATAGCATGTCAGCCTAGCTGAACAGCTTTGAGACATTATTCAGAAGTACACTTATTACAGCAGACAAGGTAACAACCTGAATAACAACCATGCCTTTATAAACATAAGAGTTTATTACATGATACTGATACATTCCCAAGGCCTCAAACATTAGGCTAAGGGCATACCCCAACAATCTCCCACTTGCACTTAATCTAATGGTTGAGAAATCTCAAACCCATATTATTACAGTGCTTCTCATGCTTCTGCTGCGCCAGAGGCTTGGTAAGCGGGTCTGCCAGATTGTCATCTGTATGAACCTTGCAGACTTTGATCTCGCCACGATCTATGATCTCCCTGATCAAATGAAACCGTCTCTGTATGTGCTTGGACTTCTGGTGCGACCGTGGTTCCTTTGCTTGTGCGATTGCTCCAGTGTTATCACAGAAGATAACCAAAGGATCTGCACTCGAAGGAACAACACCAAGTTCTCTCACGAACTTACGAATCCACACTGCCTCCTTGGATGCTTCCGAGGCTGCAACATACTCGGCTTCTGTTGTGGAATCAGCAACAGTTGACTGTTTGAAACTTTTCCACACCACTGCTCCTCCATTCAAGCTAAAAATATAGCCTGATTCCGATCGGAAATCATCCTGGTCAGACTGGAACGAAGCGTCAGTATACCCTTCAATACTGAGTTCTTCCTGACCACCATATATCAAGAACATATCTTTGGTCCTCCGCAGATATTTTAAGATGTTCTTGACTGCAATCCAGTGCGCCAAGCCTGGATTACTTTGGAAACGACTGGTCACGCTTAACCCGTAAGCGACGTCTGGGCGAGTACACAACATCGCATACATAATGGATCCAATAGCCGAAGCATAAGGCGTATTGTCCATTTCATCTTTCTCAGTCTGTGTTTGTGGACACTGACTCTTCGAAAGACTCAGACCATGTCTGACTGGAAGATATCCTCGTTTAGAATTCTCTAAATGAAATCTCTCCAGGATTTTTTTTGATGTAAGTACTCTGGCACAGCCCGAGAAGCCTCTTAGATCTATCCCTGTAGATCTTCACACCTAATACATAGGCTGCTTCTCCTAGATCTTTCATCTGGAAACATTTCTTTAACCATGCTTTAACAGCATGCATTTCAGGAATGTCATTTCCAATGATCAAGATGTCATCGACGTAGAGGACTAGGAAAGTAATTACGCTCCCACTAAACCTCTTATACACACACGGGTCATCCTCGTTCTTGATGAAACCAAATTCAGTGACTGATTCATCAAAACGAATATTCCAGCTTCTTGATGCTTGCTTAAGTCCATAAATGGACTTCTTTAACTTGCATATTTTATGACGATCTGATGGATTAGTGAAACCCTCAGGTTGTGTCATATACACATCCTCATCCAGATTCCCATTAAGGAAAGCTGTTTTCACATCCATCTGCCAGATCTCATAATCGTAATATGCAGCTATCGCGAAAAGAATCCGAATAGACTTAAACATAGCTACAGGTGAGAAAGTTTCATCATAATCTATCCCGTAGATTTGTTTGAAACCTTTCGCAACTAGCCTGCCTTTATAGGTAACCACGTTACCATCCATGTCAATCTTCTTCTTGAAGATCCATTTGCAGCCTATAGGGATAACTCCCGGAGGCGGATCAACCAAATCCCAAACTTGGTTATCTGACATGGAGTCCATCTCGGCGCGCATAGCTTCAAGCCATCTTGCTGACTCCGGTCCACTGACCGCATCCGCATAAGTGAGGGGTTCATCATGATCAATGATGTAGACTCCGTCATAACGCTCAGGTTGTCGACGAATCCTTCCCGATCTTCGCGGTTCCCGTGATATCTGAGCCTCAGGCTGTTCAATAACCTGATCTACCGGCTCAGGCTCATCCAACTGTGCTTGACTACTTTGTCCTTCCTCTGGATTCTCATCCAGCTTTATTTCTCTCCCACTGGCCTCTTGCAGAAGAAACTCCTTCTCAAGAAATATGGCCGTCCGAGCAACAAATACCTTGTTCTCTTTGGGATCGTAGAAATAATAACCCTTAGTCTCCTTAGGGTAACCGACAAAGTTACATTTGTCAGATCTGCTCTCTAGTTTCCCAGAGGCGAGCTTTTTGACATAAGCCTCGCAGCCCCAGATCCTGATAAATGTCAAACTCGGCTGTTTCCCATACCATAACTCATATGGAGTTTTTGAAACTGCCTTGGATGGCACTCGGTTTAGTACCTTTGCAGCTGTTTCCAGTGCAAAACCCCAAAAGGAGTAAGGAAGAGTAGCCTGACTCATCATAGAACGAACCATATCAAGTAACGTTCTATTTCTCCTCTCGGACACACCATTCCATTGCGGTGTTCCTGGCGGAGTGAGCTGTGAGATAATCCCACACTCCTTCAGATAGTCAGTAAACGTATGACTCAAGTATTCTCCACCTCGATCTGAGCGAAGTGCCTTGATATTACGGCCTAGCTGATTTTGTACTTCATTCTTGAACTCTTTGAACTTGTCAAAAGATTCACTTTTATGTCTCATTAAATAGACATACCCATATCTACTGAAATCATCAGTAAAGGTAATGAAGTACTGATAGCCACCTCTGGCATGTTTACTAAATGGCCCACACACATCACTGTGTATAAGGTCAAGTAAACCTGAAGCCCTTTGACCTTTGTGAGAAAAAGGTGACTTCGTCATTTTACCCATCAAACAAGCTTTGCATGTATCAATCTCCTTATAGGAGAATGATCCCAGCAGTCCATGATCATGCAACCGCTTAATGCGTTTCTCGTTAATATGGCCTAAACGACTATGCCATAGCAAGGTGCTGTCATCAGCATACTTGGCTTTCTTAATATCAACATTTTGTATGGAACGCTCCATGTCCAACATGAATAATCCATTGCTAACTGAACCAGTTGCATAAACAATATTATCATAAGATAAAAGACACTTTGAAATATTGCATTCAAAGGAAAAACCCTTCCTGACAAGAGCAGGAATGGAGATAATATTTTTAGTAATACTGGGAACAAAATAACAATTGTCTAGTTCCAATACAAGTCCAGATGGTAAAGAAATGAAATAGTCTCCTACAGCAACAGCAGCAACCCGTGCCCCGTTTCCAACTCGTAGGTCCACCTCATGCTGTCCCACCTGTCTTCTTCTCTTGAGTTCCTGTACATTTGAACAAATGTGAACTCCACATGCAGTGTCCAACACCCATGATATAGAAGAAGAAAACATGACCTCAGTCACGAATATACCTGAGCCAGAAGCGATGCTTCCCCTCTTATCTCCTTGGAGCGCTTTACAGTCCTTTTTCCAATGACCCAGCTGGCCACAGTGGAAACACCTGTATTCCTTGGACCGCTTCACCTTTTGCTTCAGAGCCTTGCTGTAGCTCTTGACAGGGGTCTTGCCCTTCTTCCCCTTCTTCTTGTTCCTGGAAGGAACCATTAAGACAGAGGTCGAAGGCTTTCCCTTCAGAGTCTCCTCAGTAGTGAGGAGCATATTCAGCAGCTCTGCCGGAGTATAATCGATTTTGTTCATATTAAAATTAATAATGAACGCGTCGAATGAAGGCGGGAGAGACTGCAGAATAATATCCACAGCAAGCTCCTGGTTGATGGTATGCCCCAGTTTCTCTAGAGCCTCCTTGTGCCCAATCATCTTGAGCACGTGAGCTCCTACTGGGCTCCCTTCAGCCAGTTTGCTCTGAAAGAAGAGCTTTGTCAAATTGTAGCGCTCAGTCCTTGCCTGTGCAGCATACAGCATCTTGAGGTTCGCTATCATGTCTATAGCAGACATATCCTCATGCTGACGCTGCAGCGGTGGCGTCATAGACGCTAACATCAGGCAAGCGACATCAATGCTATCATTGACGTGCTTTTCATAGGCTTCCCGAACCGCCCTTGCGGCGTTCGGAGCGGGCTGAGGCGGTATCGCCGTCTCGAGGACATACAGTTTCCTCTCTGCCTTAAGAACAATCTTAAGGTGTCCAAACCAGTCAGAGAAGTTCGGCCCAGCAAACTTCTCCCTTTCCAGTAGGGATCGCACATTGAAGTTCATGGTGTTCGTTGCTGCAGGTATCTACAACAATGCAAGAACAGCAAGGTCAGTATCAATGTTAAGAATCAATCAGGACTTAAGAAAGATTCTTTTTCTCACTATTTTATCTGACTGAAAAATCCATTAAACAGTCCGAAAGAGTAGAACTCTTCTAGTGAGATGGGATCCGGATTTCATACTTGGTCTCCGCGTCCCGCTCAGGCGAGATAAGATGCACAGAGAGTACAAGCACTAATCTCCGGTAGGCAGTCCCTGCCGATCGCCAACCCGTGCGATTCCCCTTCATCTGGGCAATCCAGCAGACTGTGCCAACTGAGTTGGTACAACACAGTCTCTGATTCCACAGATGGCTGCCTCCATGCGCTACCATATGCGCCACATATGTAGCCTACATGGTCAAGCTGACCCGACCTACTTCCTGGACCACCACGTGCTATGCTGAGCAACGAGAAGGGATAAATCCCTACCCTGTAACACGCAGGTGTAATCCCACACCGTCTGAAGATAGATGGACGTGCCCACTGAGTGGGTACAACACGGCTCCAACGATAATCAGAACAGTGAGGTTTCGCGTCAGAAGGCTTACGAGCTTGATATTTTAGCGTTGGATTTTAACGGTCTTTTATCTTCTTCACTATCATGCAATTCCTATGGTGATAGCAGAAGATAAAGTAATCATGCAATTCTAATATTTAAATAATAAAATAAAAGAAAGCATGAATCTTATGTGGTAAAAGCCCATAGCCCTAAGTAAGACCTTAATTTAACTTAAGTCTTGACTTGTTTTGCTTCATGGGGCTTTTGTTGCTCATCTGGCCCAAACCAGGGCCCAAGCGCCATCTGCAGATCTGGTGCGCTCACCAGGGAAAATGCGCCAGGTCCTAGGGTCGAACCCTAGACCTCCCACCTGGTCAAGCCACTGCTGCATGCGCCTCTACCAAGTGTGCTCTGTGCTCTTGTCTAATTAAATTACAAATTTAACTATCTAGACAAGATTGACACGCAGGTCAATTTCACATTATAAATTAATTAAACTGTGATTCGCAGATCACATAAATAAAAATTAATTTACAACAATAATTTCCAGGCACGCAGGCCCCAGCACAGCACACAGTTAACTTGGGCAGCCCACATAACAATAAATAAACATACAGATGCATCAATCATCATGTGATCCAATCATGAAAAATTAAATTTTAAAAACCCCTTGGGATCATTTTTAATTTTCCTTATTTGCCCTACTACCTTACAATGGTCCATTACTAGGGATCCACTCATCAGACCTGGTCAGATCCACTGCCCTTTCATGCACCAAGTCCTAACTGACTTGAGTCGACCAATAGGCCAACTATGCATGCGCCAAGGGCTGAACGACCACACTGAGGTCTGGCAAGCGGGTGTGACCCCGGGCCTAACTCATGTGCGTTCATAGGTTGTCTCAATCAGACATCGCTACACGCCTGTCTGCAGTCGACCTATAGCCACCTCAAGCTTGCGCCAAGGTGCTATCTGGTCGACCCATCAAGGCTGTCAGATAGTCTGATCAGACTGGTTGGATCTTGACTAGACTGAGATTTCAACCCTAATAACCCATCTAAGGGTTTACAGTAGGCGCTTTAGATCTAAGGTGATTCGCGCATGTGATATAGGTTTTAAGAAAACATACAAAAACATGCGCCAATAACAACATGCGCCATGGTGAAAATAACATCTATAGCATAAGTATTCGCATGTGACCTCTAGATCTTTTTTTTCTTGCGCAAACATGGATCAAATGACATAACATGGCAATCATAAGCAAGCATGAAACATTGCCTCTGATACCAATTGAAAGAACCCCTTTCAAGAGGGGGGGCGAAACCCAGCATGGCGCATATTAAAATTTTAAGCAGCGGAAAGGGTTTCAAAGGATTAGTTTCATGAGATATGATCAACCATATAACATCCGATTGCACGGAAGAGATAGAATCATACCATAGCCATTTCTAGATGGCGCCTTGGAAGCAAAGATCGAACTGGATCTTCTCCAGAGGTGACGCACACAGTTGATGTCGCCTACTCCTCTTTGGCGCTCCTTGTGCTAGCAAGGCCCAAAGGTGTCCTTGTCGAATGGTAAAAGGGAAGAGATGTTTTGCTTGGCGATTTCTTTTCCTCTTTTCGTCAACCTCTTCACAACACCAAGTTCTCTCGTCAAGAGCAAGAGGCAAGGCGACGAACACAAGAGAGAAAGGGGGGGGGGGGGCGTGAACGTGAGAGGTGGTCACACAAGAGAAGTGCTATCTAAAAATAGCATGCCACTTCTCCACTTGCGATCATGGGTTTACCCCAATCGCCAACTCACTTCACCCTTGAACCATGCGCTCATCCATGAGCCGGTTCATCTTGAATTTGGTTCAATAGCCAAATAAACCAAGCGACATGGCCTAGATCAAATTAAAACCCTAAGGTTCCAGATCTAACCGTTGATCTCTTGATGCTCCTGATCTCACTGATCAAGCATCCATTCTCTCGATCAAAGCTTACCGATCTCAAGCCCTAATCAATCAAACATGATCAGACCGGATCTCACTCATAATCAGAGATTAAATCCCTTTAAACTGAACCCAACTAATTCAGTCCACACGATCTGACTTAAGTAAGCCATATCATCAATTGTGCGACCCTGAGGGTTTCCTTTAATTGTCGGTAACGATAACTTACGTCATCACGATCAGTGAGGGGTATCTAGCAACACATCACTGTCTCCCGATATAAAGAAAAGAGTCTTCCAAGACTACACCCAAAACACAGCACAAGTGTGAATCCAACTCACGAAGCATACATATTTCCTTTGCCACTGGATGTTCTTATTGGACAAGCGTGTCAAGCTTGTAACTCCAATATGATGAGCATGATTAGATCAGATGAACATAGTCACCTGGGTATGGCCATACACTTTCTCAATCATCTCATCCAGGGGGCCCCTTTAGAACATCACACTCCTTAAACAAGGAGACGGCAATCCTATGTCTATCACTAGTGCCCTAACATGACTCAAGCTCACCATCCAAGATAGTCTATAATCATTATGTTTCAAATGATATCGAACTATCTCAAAACAATGACAATCATCATTTAGAAAACACAAGTGATCTCAAGTCAGAGGAAATGTGCCACTTGTCATATACAAGGATTATTCACATTGCGACAAACAATTGAATATCCTAGTAGGGTCTGTCCAGTACATCCAATGTACCCATGAGTCTACATCTTATTCCATGCTCGAAGCATCCTATAAGATCAGAACACATATTAGTCTCAATCATATCAAGGCTGTCTCATGTTCACCAAGATATATCGACTAAGGACTTATAGCATGTCAGCCTAGCTGAACAGCTTTGAGACATTATTCAGAAGTACACTTATTACAGCAGACAAGGTAACAACCTGAATAACAACCATGCCTTTATAAACATAAGAGTTTATTACATGATACTGATACATTCCCAAGGCCTCAAACATTAGGCTAAGGGCATACCCCAACAGCCCTGAACACTGAGCTCTTCCTGTCCCCTGTAGACCAAGAACAAATCCTTAGTTCTTTTTAGATACTTTAGGATGTTCTTTACAGTCATCCAGTGCTGTAGACTTGGATTGGATTGGTATCGACTGGTTATGCTCACAGCATAAGCCACATCTGGTCTAGTACACAATATTGCATACATGATTGATCCTACTGCCAAAGCATAGGGAACTCGACTCATTTCATCCCTCTCAGCCTGTGTGGTGGGACACTGGCTATTTGAGAGAGTAAGGCCATGTCTTATTGGTAGGTATTCTGTTTTGGATTGCTCCATATAGAACCTCTCCAAGACCATATCAATGTAGGTACTTTGACTGAGGGCGAGGATCCTCTTAGATCTATCCCGGAAGATCTTCACGCCTAGAATATAGGCGGCCTCCCCTAAGTCTTTCATCTCGAAACACTTCCCTAACCATATCTTCACAGATTGAAGACTAAGGATGTCGTTTCCGATAAGTAGTATGTCATCGACATACAAGACTAGAAAAGTCACCAAGCTCCCACTGAATTTTCTGTATACACAAGCGTCACCCTCACTTTTGATAAAGTCATAATCTCTTACAACTTCATCAAACCGAAGATTCCAACTTCGAGATGCTTGCTTTAATCCATAAATGGATTTCTTTAGCTTGCAGACCTTACTTGTATTTGCAGGATGGATGAATCCATCAGACTGTGTCATGTACACATCCTCTGTCAACTTTCCGTTAAGGAATGCTGTCTTAACATCCATCTACCATGTCTCATAATCATGATATGCAGCTATAGCAAGCAGGATCCAAATGGACTTAATCATGGCAACTGGCGAAAAGGTTTCATCATAGTCCACCCCGTGGACCTGTCTAAATACTTTAGCCACTAGTCTACCTTTGTAGGTAACTATGTTGCCATCCATGTTAGTCTTCTTCTTGAAGACTCATTTACATCCTATGGGTTTTACCCCATCAGGCAGCTCAACCAAATCCCAGACTTGGTTAGCCGACATGGAATCCATCTCGGATAGCATGACGTCAAGCCATCTCTCGGAGTCCGGTCCAAAGACAGCCTCATCGTAGGTACTTGGCTCATCTTCGATGATGAAGATTCCGTTGTTTAGAGTCGGCAGCGACCCATACCTCTCAGGTGCATAACGAATCCTCCCAGACCTACGTGGGACCTGTGCCTAAGCCTCAGGTTGCCCAGCAACCAGTGCAGGTGGCTCAGCTTCCACCTCTCTCTCTTGTGGTTGCACTTGGACCTCGTCTAAGTCAAACTTGTTCCCACTAACTTCTTTCATGAGAAAATCTTTCTCTGGAAAGACAGCAACTCGAGCAACAAAGACTTTGTTCTCGTTGGGAACGAAGAAGTAGTATCCCTTAGTTTCCTTGGGATACCCCACAAAAATGCATTTATCAGATCTAGGTTCTAGCTTGCTAGAATCCTGACGTTTGACATAAGCCTCACATCCCCAGATCTTGATAAAGGAGAGATTAGGGTGTCTCCCACTCCATACCTCGTATGGAATCTTTGAGACACTCTTAGATGGAACATTATTCAGTATAAGAGAGGCTGTCTCAAGTGCATAACCCAGAATGAGGGTGGTACAGTTGCATGACTCATCATGGACCGAACCATGTCCAACAAAGTTCGATTCCTCCTCTCAGACACATCATTCCATTGAGGTGTTCCAGGAGGAGTGAGTTGGGATATGATCCCACACTCCCTAAGAAAGTCAAATAACTCACCGCTCAGGCACTCTCCACCTCGATCAGATCGAAGAGCTTTAATGGATCTTCCAAGCTGGTTCTCTACTTCATTTTTGAACTCCTTGAATTTCTCAAAGGATTCAGATTTATGTCTCATCAGGTAGACATAACCATAACTACTGAAGTCATCAGTAAGAGTAATGAAGTAGTTGTGTCCTCCTCTGGCTTGTTTATTTAATGGCCCACACACATCAGTATGTATGAGATCCAACAAACCTTGTGCCCTCTCACCAGTTTTGGTGAAGGGTGCGTTTGTCATTTTCCCTAATAAACAAGGCTCACATGTGTCAAATTCCTCCAAGGAACTTGAATCTATCAATCCATTTGCATGGAGTTGATGAATGCGATTTTTGGGCTAATCGACAATGCCATAGGAAGGCACCAATTGAACCACTCAGTTTGGTCCTTTTACTATTTATGTTACAGATATAACTATTCATGTCCAAGACATATAAACCATTGCACAATGTACCTTTCCCATAAAACATATTTGCAAATGAGAAAGAACAAGAGTTCTCCTTTATTTCAAATATAAATCCTTTTCTTGCTAAGCAAGGGATAGATATAATGTTTTTGGTTAATGAAGGTACATAATAGCAATTCTCTAGTTCTAATTGAAGTCCTAAAGGGAGGGAGAGTGTCAAAACTCCTACGGCAACAGCAGCAACTTGTGCTCCGTTTCCTACTCGTAGGTCAATCTCTCCAGCCCGTACCGATCTTCTCTTCTTAAGCACCTGCATATTTATACAAATATGAGCTCCACATGCGGTATCCAATAACCATGATATAGAAGTAGAAAGGTTGACTTCAGTAACATAAATACCTGAGCTAGAAGTTAAGGCCAAGCCTTTCTTCTCCTCGTTCTGAAGTTGCTTGCAGTTCCTTGTCCAGTGGCCCTACTCGCCACAGTGGAAGCACCTCTGGTCTTTCGACTTCTTTGCCCTTTTCTTCAATGCCTTGGTAGGACCTTTGGCACTGCCCTTAGCACGTGCCTTTCTCTTCTTCTTTATCTTCTTGGTCGCAGGGACCAAAAGAATAGAATTTGGTTTGGTCTTACCCATTTCACGCTTGGCTGTTTGGAGCATATTTAGTAGTTCCTCCCTCGTGCATTCAATCCGGTTCATGTTGAAGTTTATAATAAACGGACTGAAGCTAGGGGGCAGGGACTGCAGAATAAGATCCACAATCTGCTCCTTGTCTATGGTGTGTCCCAGTCTCCTGAGATGATCCACATTTCGAATCAACTTGAGAACATGGGGTCTCACTGGTGCACTTTCAGACAACTTGCACCGAAAGACTGCTTTGGCAGTGTCATATCTCTCAGTTCTAGCCTGAGCCTCGAACATTAATTTCAAATGAGTAATCATCTGAAAAGCGTTCTGCTCCTCATATTGCACCTGAAGTTCAGGTGCCATAGTGGCTAGCATGAGACATGCTACCTCCAAAGAGTCATCTTGATGCTTTCTAAAAGCATCACTATCTGCCGCTCGGGCATTAGGCACAGGAGTCGCAGGAAGAGGTTGCTCGAGGATATACAGCTTCTTCTCGAGCTTGAGGGCTATCCTCAAGTTCCGATGCCAGTCCATAAAGTTGGATCCAACCAACTTATCTTTGTCTAAAAGAGATCGCAGTGTCAATTCACCAGTGTTCGCAGCCATTATTCTACAACAATCAAGAAATAGCATATTAGTACTACTTTAAGTCATTTAAATTGGACTTGTTTTAAATGACTATGGCTCCCACAATTTTAATCGAATTGACAACCCACAAAGTCAATTGGGAAATATAAGATTTTCTAGTGAGATGGGATCCTTATTCCACATGACGCTTCGCGTCCCACAAGGGTGGGATGAGATGCACAAAGTGACCCATGCTTCCTAAGGTGGGCACGCTAGCCGATTGCTCCAAGCAATTCCCCTTATTCAGACAGTCTAGGCATCTCATGTCCAGCAAGGGCTGGATACAACATGAAACCCTAACTTCTCAATGATGCCTCTAGAGTTTCATAATGTGCCTAGCACACATGAAAATCTAGTCAAGTCCATTCCTAATCGTTATGCCTAGGGCCAACGAGTTTCCTTGCAAAGGTGCGCCCGGTTAAAATGGACTTGGGAAACCATTGCCACCACATACCTTCTAAAGATAAGTGGGTGTGTCCCACAAGGGTGGGAAACAGTTCACAACACCACTAATCGATAGTTTGATGAGGGCTACGCATTAGAAAGCTACTATACTTGATATTTGGTTGAGGGTTTTTGAAGTCTCATCATCTTAGTTTTATCTTATGTCTAACATTACAGGCATGCAATCCTATAGTAATAACATAACGATAAAAAATCATAGGCATGCTTTAGCAGATAAGGAAAGCAGTAAAGGATGATGTGATCATAGCCTATTCAAGACATTGAACCGACCCATTCCAAAGGGGTTCAACTCTTGACCTAGAATTCAAGCCCCAAAGACAAGACCTAACCTAGCCGACCTCTAGAGATGGTCTTCAAGGTTGGCTCTAAGGTCCTTCAAGGGTGAATCCGCGACCTTGCAAGTGCCAAGAAAGCTAGCTCACAAGCCCTAAGGCTCGGCCATGCTATTCTTGCGCCACCAAGCAAGGATGTGCCACCAAGAATGCACCAAGTATCAAGTTGAGTCCGCCCCTTAATCTTCATCTTGAATTTTACAAAATAAAAGGAAAAAGATGGCATGCAGGCCACACAAGGATACATCACAGGCATGCAAAGGGCTTGACATATGATCACAACACCATGCACAAACAAGGCACTTACTCATGCAATTCTACATGCTCATGAAAAACATAAAATCTAAAATTTTACTTTTTCATAAAACAAGTCTCTTTTCCTCATCTTCCTTTCATAAATCTTTTGGTTATTTGCGATTAGTCTTTCATGATGATTTTATGGATCCTTTTGGCTAGCAATTTTGTCAGATCAAGAGATTCGGCTAGTCCGAAGACACAATGCCCGTCCTACATGACAAAAGTGTGTGCGCCTTTGATCTTAAATCAATCAAGAAAAACAACCCAAAAATCCAAAAGAGATTGACAAGAAGGATAGGAACAAGAAACTTAATTTTTCTAATTTAAGAAAAATATGTGCCATATCAATATGCAATTTGCAAAAATAAAATATGGCATGTGAGCATGAAAGAGCATGAATAAAACATCATTCGAGGCTCGCAAGTCGCTCTGATACCACTGTTGGGAAACCCCGGGGATATTTTATAATTTTTCAGAGATAGGCATTATAAATACATTGCACAGCAGAAGTAATATCCCCAAAATAGGCCAGTCCCAAAAACCCAGTGAAGATCGTCAAGCGAGGGAGTCGACACGATGTGATTGAAAGTACCTTAGAGCAAGATGAGAAGCCGATGTCGAGGTAGGCACCCAACTGTTCGCCCTCTGCAGTTTCACACACACGGATGCCTCGAACTCTCTTCTTCCTCACCCGGTGCTAGCCTCGGGAAGAAGATCCATGCCTTAGGAGAGTCCTCCAAGCAACTTGCGCCATCACGAAGAAGGGATGCGCCAAGGAGAAGGAGGAAGATGGGAAGTCGCAAGCTTTGTTCCTTCTTTGCGCCAAGGAAAGAAAGGGAAGGAGGAAGAAGCTTGCTTGCGCCCTTTGATGGAAGAAGAAGAGAAGAGAACTCCAAGTTGTCGCCCCTTCAAGTGCTCCATTCCTTCAAGAGTGTTAGTCTCATGAGAGGGGGTGGCTAGAGTCTCTTTTAGGGATGGCAACGGGGCGGGTCGGGGTCGGGTTTTGCCATCCCCGACCCAACCCCGAGTTCCCCAAACCCGTCCCCGAACCCAACGGGTTTAGAAAACCCTGCCCCACACCCGACCCCGCGGGGAAACCCGACCCCGCCCGACCTAAAAAATAAATATATATTATAAATAATATTTTAAAATTAATCTGCATTCTTTATTCACAATATATAAATAAAAAAATATTTTACATAAACTATATCATCATTTCTACATAAATTATTAAAATTTAGTAACTAGGTTATAACTTATAAGGGGTAAATTTGTTATTTTAATAGTTGGGGTGGGTTCGGGGTCGGGTTCGGGGCAGGTACCTAAATTCCCATACCCGACCCGACCCCTGGTCAACTCGGATTTTCCCCATTGACTTCGGGTCGGGTCGGGTCGGGGATGGGGTTTTTTGCCATCCCTAGTCTCTTTTATAACAATGATAGGTGGTTTAGGGGAGTTTGGAAAGTGTAGGTAATTAGGGCAAGATTCTAGGAATTTATTCAATCAATTATGTTAACTAAATCCCTCATCCATATGCGCCCAAGCCTTGCCTAAGCAAGCATAGAGCCATATGCGCCCAAAGGTTACCTAAAGAGGCAATACATTCATGCATGCGCAAAGACTAGGTCAAGCCATCATGAATCCTTGCCTAAATTGGTTTGGGCGAAAATCCTAATCCAATTAGGATTCTATTTATGTAAATAATCAGCCCCCACTTGCACAAATTAAATCTCAATCAATATCTCAAGTGATTAGATTAAATCCCAATCCAAATCAATCACTTGGAGATGTCAAACATGCCATAAGCGCAACTCCTAATCCAACTAGGAGTCTCATGCGCCCACTTGATGTTTTTCTCCCCATTATACCCCTTTAGTCTCTAATCTCTTCTTGACAACTCATTAGTGAGCCCAATTAAGCAATGGGCCTAGCCCAAAGTCCATTATGGGGCTTGTTCAAAACATTGAACCAACCCATGCCAAAAAGGGGTTCAACTCTTGACCTAGGAGACAAGCCTCAACACAAGACCTAACCTAGCCGACCTATAGCTTGATCTTCAAGGTTGGCCCTAAGGTCCTCCTCACTATGGTTTAGTTCTCAAACCCTAGAGGTACCCCTAAGGAAACCCTAGAAGCCACCCCATAGGTTTGGCCAATGCCAAGGTGATCCCTTCAAGGGTGAGGCACCATCATGCAAGGGCCAAGAAGACTAGCTCGCAAGCCCAAAGGCTCGGCCATGCCCTCTTGCGCCACTAAGCGCACAAGCACCACCCACTTTGATGTTTGTAGCGCCACCAATCAAGATGCGCAACCAAGCAAGCATACGCCAATGAGTTCTTGTAGTTTACACCCCTAATCTTCATCATGTAAGTTACAAAACAAAAAGAAAAAGATAGGCGGCACGCAGGCCTCACAAGAATACATCACAGGCATGCTAGAGGCTTGACATATGACCACAACATCATGCATAAATAAGTTACTTATTCATGCAATTCTATATGCTCATGAAAAAAATAAAATCTAAAATTTTAGTTTTTCATTAAAACATGTTTCTCTTCCTTAACCTCCTATCACAAATCTTTGGTTATAGGTTTCTCTCAGGAGTCTACAAGAGGCATACCCATTGCCCTCCTTGCAATCCCTAACTTGCAAAGATTAGGCCAATCACCCAGTCCATGTCCCGCATAATCTCAACAAGTCTCTCATGATGGGTCTATCCCACCATGAGAGGGGAAATTATCCCTTCCACATATGGGTCAATCCCAGTTAAGTGAAGAGAGCAAAGAACCATAAAAGATTGAATAGAGATAAGGAACAAAAGACCTAGAATTTTTCCTACTTAGAAAAATCATGCGCCATATATATGTAATATGCGAAAATATGGCATGGCATGTGAACATATGAAAAGCATAAAAGAATATCGTTCGAAGCTTGCAAGCCGCTCTGATACCACTGTTGAGAAACCCCGGGCATATTTACAATTTTTTTATCAAATAAAATATACACACAGCGGAAGTATATCCCCGAAACAGGCCGGCGGTCCCAAAAACCCAATGGATCCCTCTTGTGAGGGGGTCGACATAATGTAGTAAGAAAGTACCTAAAGCAAGTGCAAGTCAATGTCGAGGTAGGCGCCCAAGCATGCGCCCTCTGCAGTCTCACTCACACGGATGCCTAGACTTCTCTCCTTCCACGCCCGGTGCTAGCCTCGGGAAGAAGATCCAAGCTGTTGGTGCCCTTCTACAACACTTGCACCACCTTCAAGAGGAGTTGCGCCAATGGAAGAAAAGGAAGGATGAGATGCCGCCAAGCACTAGTCCCCTTTGCGCCAAAAGGAAGAAGAGGAAACTTGCTTGCGGCTATAGAAGAAGACCTTGCGCCAATCACCTTTGCTCTCGCCCTCTTAGTGCTTGCTCACGCTAATAGATTAGTGTCATGATGCTCTCACATATACACTAATATATAGAAGCAAGGGGGGCAGCCACATAGGAGGTGTAGATGCAATTCTCATGAAGCATGCTGCTAGGGTTAGGGTTTGGAGCAATTAGGGTTAGGGTTTAGGAAACTCTCCAAGAGCTTTCCATAAACCCCTTCCTATCAGCCATATGCACCAAAAACCATCCAAAGAAGTTGTTCTAGCCATATCAGCCCCAAGACTTACCATAGAGGTAAGCATACCATCTAAGGATTGATGACAACAAAATATGTAGTATATTTTGTATCATTTTAGATATCTTTTCATGCTAGATTGAAGATCTTTCACTTGTTTTCATGCTAAATTCATCGAATATTGCAAAGTCTACTTCTATTTTGGTTTTTCATGGTTTTCAGGTAAAAAGGCACTATTTTTAAGCATTTTCAAGCAAAATCAAACACATAGACGGATTACCATCATCAAGAGGAGATCACCCAAGAAATTTCACGCAAAAAGGAGCAAGTTTGCAAATTACTGCAGTGCCGTAATCCAGTTTACGGTACTGTAATTTCAGACAGTACCGTAAAATCCGAGCCCTGCCGTATTTTGAAGAATTTCTGAACAGAAAGTTTTTCGGATTTTATGGCACCACCGTAAGCAATACTATGGTACCGTCTTTCAGAGCGCTTCAGAACAGAAACTTCGCCCGATTTTACGGCACCGCCGTAAAAGATTACACGGGCCGTATTTTCCAGTCACTTCCGAATAGAGAGTTCAGCCAATTTTACGGCAGTGCCCTAAACCCGATTACGGTGTCGTAATTTCCAGCCTTTTCAGGAACAAAACACTCAACTGATTTTACGGCAGTACCGTGAACTATTACACTGCCGTAATTCCTGTTCTAAACGCGACGCCCAGGTCAATCCCGACGCCCGATTCTTGCGGAGACGATTGCGAGCCATCCAAAGCTTTAAACTGGATGCCGTAAGAAGCAAAAGGAGAGCTCATCACGAGAGGATTACAGAGAGACCAAAAGCCCCAATTTGCATCCATTGTTGAGGGAGAAATTGCAATTCACGCCGCCGCCTAGGGTTTCGCCGTCGCGACCGATCCAAAGCACCTCCAGCCATGATTTTCATACTGAAGCTTCGTCTGAAGAAGGAGACCACACACCAGAAGTTTCAAATCAAAAGGAGATCGATTGGAAGAGAAATCGAAGAAAGAGGAGGCGCCGACACTGTTCATCGCTTTCAATTGCAAATTACGGCTGTGAAATACTTCACAGCCGTGCTATATTTTCTAAACTTCTCTTTTCCTTCGATTTTCGATCTTCTGAAACTATGGCTTATTGTAATTTCTTCACGATGCTAGCTTAAACTATTTTTGGGACATAGGGGAGTAATTCACCCGATTTTTAATGACTAGATGACTACTTCTTCACGATTTCGTTGTGTTTAATCTTAACATGATGATTTTGCTCATGTGACAATTGTGCTTAGACTCTCTATAGTTCCATGTTACTAATTATGTTCTTAGAATTTTCGCTATTGACTGAAAGGTAATTGCTCGAGAATTTGGAACCCTAGAATTGCATATTAGGAACCCTTCCTTAGGTTAGATCCTATTTGATCTGTTCTAGTAGAATAATTGCCATGATTATAATATGAATCTATAGATCGAGTCTATTTGTCAAACGTGGAGATCTTGTGCGAAAGCAAGGATCGGAACGTTGGAGATCCATGAGTAAAACTAGTGTCGAAACTCGGATGCACGAAAGTGATCATTGAGTTCCACTAGAGATTATCAACCAAGAATTCGGATGCACGAAAGTGATCCTTGAGTTCATTGTTTGATGATTTACTTATCTTCAGTGTTGGGACGAATCTTGCGCGAAAGCGAGGATTAATCCCTGCTCGGTTGTTTGCACGAAAGTGAAATAATTCTTTTATTAAGTAAATTACATCTTCATCATGATAAAATTGAACTGACAAAATCCTTATCATGTCTAGTCATAAAAGTTGAAGTGAACGAAACCCTAGTCCCAGCTTTTGTTACGGCCATGACATAAGACGACAAAAGAGCAGAGTACAGATTGAGTAAAATATTAATAAAGGTGTAATCGGGCTGACAGGGATGGGACGCGGCACTGTTCCGCGTGAACGAGACCATCCTTCTCTGTCTTTCCCACTTCTCGCTGTCCCTTCCGCTCCTTATTTCTCCCCAGCGGTGCCCGTTTTTCTTCACAAGCGAACGAAGCGTACAACTCCTCTTTCCCTCTTCAATTCGCCTCCTCGCCACCACCTTCTGTGCGTCCGACGAGCTCCAGTGAGCCCCTCCGACAACGTCTTCCAAGTCCAGTCTGCCACCCTTCCTCGCCATCTCGTCCGGTGGCTAGGGTTGGACGGGGTTGCGCACCTGACGCGAGTCCGGCGGTGCTGCACCTCCTCCGGCAAGTTCGTGTATGCATCTCGAATCTCAGTCGAACGGTGAAGCTTTCCCCTAACCTTCTAGCTAGTTTCGGCGTCTCCTTCCTCGGCTCCGGCGAGATTTGCGAACGCCGCCGCCGACCGCTTTTTCCCAGATCTCCGATGATCCAGACCTTCGATCGTGAAACCAACTGAACGGCCGTATTACTCTCAGCACCGGAAACACTGTTCCTGGTGAACAGTGACTCCGGTGAATTTTCTGGCAAACCTCGAAGTTCATGCCAACGATTCGTGTTACGTGTTCTGGCTGGTTCTTGCGTATTCCGACTCCGCGTGGTGGTTGCATTCGCACAAGGCTGCAAACTAGGTTAGTACCCGTACCCCGTCTCCGTACACGTATTATACGAACGCATGCGAACATAACCCTGGACTCACGTATACCTATCAAACTTGATTTAATAACTTGGTACGATTAACATAATGAAACCGGATGAGCATGTTAATTGGTGTTAAAAGGATTAAAATAGAATGGTGTGACTTATACTTGATTTACCCTGTTAGGTCCTGTTGATTGATTATCTGCTTACCGGTTGGATCTGTGACACTGTTATCTGCTGTTCGAGGTAGGGATTGTCACGCCCCGGCGGAAGCCGGCTATTTCTAGCTCAGGGTTCCCCAGGGAGTAACAATATTGATAGGAACCAGAGAACTACAATAATCCAATATCATTTATTTAATAAACAATCCAATCTTAACATCTACAGTTTTATAACACAATATCTGAATACAACTATCCAAATTATCAATTGAATAAAATACAAAAGGCAACTATCTCAACTCGGGCTGGTATCTGCAATCTACTCTATCCCTCCCAAAAGCTAACTCTGTACCTGGAAGAGAAACATAGGGGGTTAGCAAAAATGCTAAGTAGGAATCAACAAACATGGTGAGGGAATCAAATAACAGGACAATACAATAACTGAAACAATGATATACAATTAATATAAGAATGTCGTGCAAATCATCAAGCTGGCCAACAGATCTCACTTAAGAACCGCACTCATTTTCAGAGTGTTTCCACTGTTGCTCATGCAATGGAACGACTGTCCTAAACAGCCCGGAGTGTTGCGTCCAACACTGACATCCGTAGTATTGTCCTCAAAACAACTGACGGTGCCGTACCGGCATCTCAGATAGTCCGATGCGCGTCGGAACTATAACTTAGATAAACAAGCCACTGGAGAATAAATCATCCAGGTCAGAGATCAATATATATCACGACTTTATTATCACAGATTTACAACGGTTTCACATAATCATATGTCAATATCTCAGATACACAATTGTTCAATCAGGCTCGTAAGCCAATATATCAGATATCTCAAAATAGGTTTGTTAACCATTTATACAGAAGCAGAATATGACCAAATAAACAAGATAATTGAGGTCAACAGGAATTCAGAAACAAATCAAGCAGATGAAGCAATCAGATATCAGTGTCAATCAATTCTATCATATGCATCATATATCAAACAAAAGGATTAAGTAGCAAATCCTATTATTGACACTGTAAGAAAGGAGTAGGTAAGATTCCTACCTCAATCGCTGTTATTCTGAATCCTTTTGAAAAGTCAATAATTGTTTATCAAACGATGCAAGTCGATTATTGGATCAACCACTCTGTAACATGAATTTGTACATGAACTATATCATTAAACATTCTAATTTGAAAACCAAAACTACCAACAGGTAGAACATAACCCTAAACCTAGAGAACCAGTCTCAGATCATATGAACCGAACCTAAAACCCACTGAACCGGACAGAATTGCACTGAACCGATCAAATTCACCCTAAACCAAGTTAAACCGAGACTTCTAACTTAAATTACACAAAATATAAAACTCATATAAAGCTATACAGACTACCATTAGATAGGGAATTTCATTACCTTTCCAACGGCTACCTGAACTGGCCCGGATTCAACCGAATCAGGGTCGAACCGGTCAAAAATCAAGAACTGACCCGAAAACAGAATTGAACCGCTCAATCCAATTGAACCGGTTTAAATCGATTTCAACATAGCCAATGGTTTATTTCTAAATAAACCGCCAAACCCTAAATTGAACCTGGTCCAGCCATTCGAACCGCGCCGCCCGATAACGCCGCCGCGCAAGGCCGCCGGACTTGCGTCCGCTGCTTGCGCCGGCGAGCTCCCGAGGGCGCGTCGAAGATCCGATCACCGCCAAACTTCGCCAGTAGACTCCGGACAACGAGGCGAGGATCCACGACTAGTTGCGGCAAGGTTTCGACGCATGGTCGAACCACCCGAAACGACAGCAGGTATCGACAGTGGCGCCGCCGCCGTTGATACACAAAACATACCCAAACCCAAACGGAACTTCACTAAAACTTCATAGAAGCCTACATACCTTGCTACGACGATGTATCGTAGCCCAGAACACAGAGATCGCCGTCGATGAAGGCGCTGGATGGCTGGAACACGAGGCGGCGCCGCTAGAACTCCGGCGACTGGTTCGAGTGCTATTTCTCCTTCCTGGCGGCGCTTCGAGGGGTGAAGATGTTCAAGGGTACGAATCGAATCCACGAGAGTAGAAGCCCCATTATATAGAGGCAAGACGCGTTCCATACGGCGAGAACGCGGCGGCGAGTAAATCGCCGAGATCCGCGGGGAAGACGACGGGTTGACTCGGTCCCCAAAATCAAATATAAACTTAATTCAATTATATTAAACCCGATATTATATTAGAAACGCAAATTGACTCGGTGGTTAGACGGAGTCGTTCGCGATCGCGCGACCGCGGTTCGAATCCCCGCGGACGCGGTTTTTTTGAAATAAAATCAATCAAATAAAAATAACTAAATGAAGTATGGTTTAATTTCAGAAACGAATACTTAGCTTGGTGGTTGGGCGTTGAATCCAAACTCACGCATCGCGGGTTCGATTCCCGAACGCGTTTAACATTTTTAATTATTTATAACCCTTTAAAATTCCAAAAAAAATCCTAGAAAATTATAAAAATTCAAAAATATAAATTCTTAATTAAATTTTATAAATTAAGGTTATAACATTATCCACCCCTTAAAAGAATTTGGTCCTCCAAATTCAGAGTACACAAAAATAATAGCATAACTATGAAAACTAAGAATTACACTAAGTTCGGAGTCTCATCTTGAGTTTCCTGTTGAGTCTGCTGAGTCACTGCATAAACCCTTGCTGGAGCTGTAGATTGCTGTTGAAATCGTCTCTGTGGCATCTGATTAATCTGACCAGTTCTCTCCTGATAAGTCCTAGGTCTAGAGCTCTGTTGGTAACTTTGTTGATGGCTCTGCTGATAACTTTGCTGTGGGGGTTGAAATCCTCTTCGTGGGCAATCTACCTTATAATGACCCCAACCTTTGCAATAGTTGCACTGAATCTCATTGGAAGGGCATACATTAGCCAAATGTCCTTCTTGATTACACTTAAAGCATTTTCTCACAGACCCTGCTGAATTAAAGCTTGGTGCATACGAAGAATGTACAGGTCTCTGATGGCTATTAAATACTGCTCTTGATCTTTTCCCTCTATTATCATAGGTTTCTGTCTCTACTAATCTAGTTGTCTGGCTTACTTTTCTCTTTTCTGCTAATTCTTGTACCTCTTCAATTTGTTTTTCTTTAGCCACATATATTAAAGAAGCCTCTATCCTGAATGCTGTATTTACCACTGCCAGAAAACTATCTAAGGAAATAGTGTTCATCTGTTCCTTTATTGTATGGTGTAATCCTTTAATAAAAATTTGACATTTTCTCCTTTCAGTGGTTACTAACTCTGGAAATAAATCTGACAATCTTTCAAAATTAGTTACATAAATATTTACTGTCATTTTCCCTTGTTTTAAATTTAGAAATTCTTGCATTTGGCTATCCTGAAAAGATTCTGAAAAATATTTCTCGAAAAATGCATCTCTAAAATCAGTCCAAGAGATATGGTCATTTCCAAAAGTAACTCTCATTCCAGACCACCATGTCCCAGCTCTATCAGATAAGAAATATGTGGCCAATTCTACCTTCTGCTCATCTGGACACCCTAATGCTCTAAAGGTTTGCTCTACTTTTAGTAACCAATCTCTAGCAGCCCAAGGGTCAGTAGTTCCTCCAAAATCACGAAATCGATCTTTTCCTAACTGTGAGAATTGCATCAGCATATTAGCTGACCTAACTGGTTGGTTTACTATTGGTTGTGGTGCTAACGATGGAGAAGAAGATTCACCCTCATCCCTTACTGCTGCTGGTACTACAGGGGAAGCATGTGGTGCTGCTTCTAAGGGTACTGAGGCTTCATACCCACTTCTTCTTCTGGTAGGGGCCCTAGGTAAGTTTTGAGGTAACTGTACTTCAGCTTCAGGAGAATTTCTAGCTTCTCCAATACTATGAGCACTCACCCTCTGACTTCCACGTCCACGTCCTCTACTTCCTTGACTTGGAATTGCTCTGCCTCTAGTTCTTGGTGCCATCCTGTCAACAGAATAACATGTTATATAATAATTGTTTACCTATTCATTTATTTCAACCTTAACCCAAACTCAGTCCCGAGGTTCCTATATCCTTAGGTTTTCTTACCGAACCTATAGCTCTGACCTGTGGGTTATGGGCCCACAGAAACTTATACCTCTGAACCTGCCTCTGATACCATTTAAATTGTCACGCCCCGGCGGAAGCCGGCTATTTCTAGCTCAGGGTTCCCTAGGGAGTAACAATATTGATAGGAACCAGAGAACTACAATAATCCAATATCATTTATTTAATAAACAATCCAATCTTAACATCTACAGTTTTATAACACAATATCTGAATACAACTATCCAAATTATCAATTGAATAAAATACAAAGGCAACTATCTCAACTCGGGCTGGTATCTGCTATCTACTCTATCCCTCCCAAAAACTAACTCTGTACCTGGAAGAGAAACATAGGGGGTTAGCAAAAATGCTAAGTAGGAATCAACAAACATGGTGAGGGAATCAAATAACAGGACAATACAATAACTGAAACAACGATATACAATTAATATAAGAATGTCGTGCAAATCATCAAGCTGGCCAACAGATCTCACTTAAGAGCCGCACTCATTTTCAGAGTGTTTCCACTGTTGCTCATGCAATGGAACGACTGTCCTAAACAGCCCGGAGTGTTGCGTCCAACACTGACATCCGTAGTATTGTCCTCAAAACAACTGACGGTGCCGTACCGGCATCTCAGATAGTCCGATGCGCGTCGGAACTATAACTCAGATAAACAAGCCACTGGAGAATAAATCATCCAGGTCAGAGATCAATATATATCACGACTTTATTATCACAGATTTACAACGGTTTCACATACTCATATGTCAATATCTCAGATACACAATTGTTCAATCAGGCTCATAAGCCAATATATCAGATATCTCAAAACAGGTTTGTTAACCATTTATACAGAAGCAGAATATGACCAAATAAACAAGATAATTGAGGTCAACAGGAATTCAGAAACAAATCAAGCAGATGAAGCAATCAGATATCAGTGTCAATCAATTCTATCATATGCATCATATATCAAACAAAAGGATTAAGTAGCAAATCCTATTATTGACACTGTAAGAAAGGAGTAGGTAAGATTCCTACCTCAATCGCTATTATTCTGAATCCTTTTGAAAAGTCAATAATTGTTTATCAAACGATGCAAGCCGATTATTGGATCAACCACTCTATAACATGAATTTGTATATGAACTCTATCATTAAACATTCTAATTTGAAAACCAAAACTACCAACAGGTAGAACATAACCCTAAACCTAGAGAACCAGTCTCAGATCATATGAACTGAACCTAAAACCCACTGAACCGGACAGAATTGCACTGAACCGATCAAATTCACCCTGAACCAAGTTAAACCGAGACTTCTAACTTAAATTACACAAAATATAAAACTCATATAAAGCTATACAGACTACCATTAGATAGGGAATTTCATTACCTTTCCAACGGCTACCTGAATCGGCCCGGATTCAACCGAATCAGGGTCGAACCGGTCGAAAATCAAGAACTGACCCGAAAACCGAATTGAACCGCTCAATCCAATTGAACCGGTTTAAATCGATTTCAACATAGCCGACGGTTTATTTCTAAATAAACCACCAAACCCTAAATTGAACCTGGTCCAGCCATTCGAACCGCGCCACCCGATAACGCCGCCGCGCAAGGCCGCCGGACTTGCGTCCGCTGCTTGCGCCGGCGAGCTCCCGAGGGCGCGTCGAAGATCCGATCACCGCCAAACTTCGCCAGTAGACTCCGGACAATGAGGCGAGGATCCACGACCAGTTGCGGTGAGGTTTCGACGCATGGTCGAACCACCCGAAACGACAGCAGGTATCGACGGTGGCGCCGCCGCCGTCGATACACAAAACATACCCAAACCCAAACGGAACTTCACTAAAACTTCACAGAAGCCTACATACCTTGCTACGACGATGTATCGTAGCCCAGAACACAGAGATCGCCATCGATGAAGGCGCTGGATGGCTGGAACACGAGGCGGCGCCGCTAGAACTCCGGCGACTGGTTCGAGTGCTATTTCTCCTTCCTGGCGGCGCTTCGAGGGGTGAAGATGTTCAAGGGTTCGAATCGAATCCACGAGAGTAGAAGCCCCATTATATAGAGGCAAGACGCGTTCCATACGGCGAGAACGCGGCGGCGAGTAAATCGTCAAGATCCGCGGGGAAGATGACAGGTTGACTCGGTCCCCAAAATCAAATATAAACTTAACTCAATTATATTAAACCCGATATTATATTAGAAATGCAAATTGACTCGGTGGTTAGACGGAGTCGTTCGCGATCGCGCGACCGCGGTTCGAATCCCCGCAGACGCGGTTTTTTTGAAATAAAATCAATCAAATAAAAATAACTAAATGAAGCATGGTTTAATTTCAGAAACGAATACTTAGCTTGGTGGTTGGGCGTTGAATCCAAACTCACGCGTCGTGGGTTCGATTCCCGAACGCGTTTAACATTTCTAATTATTTATAACCCTTTAAAATTCCGAAAAAAAATCCTAGAAAATTATAAAAATTCAAAAATATAAATTCTTAATTAAATTTTATAAATTAAGGTTATAACAGGGATTCTACCTCCTTCCGTTGTTGCGGTGCCAACCGCATGTTAGTTAGCGGCACCTTCTTCTTGCTGATTAACCCTATTGATTACGTTTCTATTCCTGTTCTGCTCTAGTCTTTATTCGTTGACATAAACTGCCTGTATGACACATGGTATGAGTATCGGTATTGCATGCTAGTCTGTAGAGATAGCTGGTATGAGTTATGTTATACGTATGTATGAGGGATGAATGTCTAGCGATAGATACTTCAGTGTACCTCGATGTACTGCCTGTGAGATTTCTGTTGAGACGCTGTGTGATCATCTCTGTGATAGATTGACCGAGAGAGTCCGATGTTATGGGCTTGAGGTCTGTTATCAGCCCAGTGAGGGGTTGTACTGAGTGTAGGACGCTACATTAGCGGGCTGTCGACGGACAGTCGTCTCTAGTGTAGGACGCTACACTAACGGGCTGTCAGTAGGGACCACTCTATTTTATAGAGTTGCGGGTCATGGACCACGGCTGTACCAGCTCCCAGTATTATCTGTCTGAGGACACGTATACTGATACATATTTGAGTTTGACTATACGATATACGGGACATGTAGAGTTACTGTGGCAATCTGGTAAACCCTTACACTCTGATCATGCACCATGTGATTTGTTGTATCCCTACTTAGCCTCCGGCTAACCCCCCTTTGTTTTGCTTCCAGGTTCAGGCGCGGCTCCTTTGGGGGCAGATTAGATAGATAGCTTGGTGACTACCAGTCTGGTTTAGTTTTGCATCTGTCGGTCTGTGGTTTATTATGTTTATGTTATGTTGGACTCTGTTGACTGCTGCGCTGGTCGTGTATCTGTTGGTTCTGTTGACCGCTGCGCTGGTCATGTTATCTATTGGTTTGTCGACCGCTGCGCCGGTCCTGTTGTTGTTATTTCTGTTGACCGCTGCGCCGGTCTTGTTTCAGTATTATTGCTTTTGGATATTTAAGGTCGGGCTGGCCTCTGGTTATGTTATTTTATTCAGTCTGTACCTTTCGGTTGTTAGGATTGATTTGATAGGTACAGTGTTGTGCGTCCCGAGGTCCGGGATTCCCGGCGCGGGTTCCGGGTGGATTTTGGGGCATAACAGCTTTTCTCTCTGATGATTCCGTTTTCAGTTTCCAATTGCTATTTTTCACCAATTCGATTAGCCTAGATAGTAAGAAATCAATTATTCAGTACTTGATAACGAATGTCTCTGTGGGATCGATATTTTCTTTATTACTTCGAGTATTCGTGCACTTGTGGACACTACAAGTTTAGCGACAAGTTTTTGGAGCCGTATCAGGGGGTGACAGTTCCCTGTGCGCCAAATAAGTTTTGGCTGCGACACCTTAAATTTGTCTACCTACTTGTATCTATAAGTGTGTCCTTTTGGATCACATCAAGTTTTTGGCGTCGTTGCCGGGGACCTTAGCTTTTATCAATATTGAAGATATTGAGATTATTGCTAGATTAGGTTTATTTACTGTTTACTGTTTATTTTCTATTTTTCTTGAAATCACTTGATCTATCTACTTTGCATGTGTGGGAGTCTTAGGTCAGGACCACTTGTTCTATTGGATCCTGAAATCAATAAAACATTAAGAGTGCGCAGGAAATTGAGATTAGAAGAAGGATTGCAAGAGACATCCCAACCAGAGTTACAAGAAGAAATATTAGAGATGGGAGACAATCAGAACAATCAAAGAACACTTAGGGACTATGCAGCCCCTAATCCTCAAGAAATCCATTCTAGCATTGCTAGACCAGCAATAGAGGCCAACAATTTCAAGATTAAGCCTGCTTTTATTTCAATGATTCAACAGAACCAGTTTGGAGGATCTCCACTAGAGGATCCCAACCAACACTTGTCCTTATTTCTAGAATTATGCGATACTATTAAATTTAATGGTGTTTCTAACGACGCTTTGAAACTAAGACTTTTTCCTTTTTCTCTTAGGGACCGGGCAAAGATATGGCTTCAATCATAACCAACCGGTACCTTCACAACCTGGAACCAACTGCAAAATTCCTTCTTGACAAAATACTTCCCTTCAAGCAAGATAATTCAGTTGAGAAATCAAATTACAAACTTTCAACAAAGAGATGGGGAGTCATTCAGTGAGGCCTGGGAGAGATTCAACGAATTACAGCGGAAGTGTCCTCACCATAGCATTGAAGATTGGAGTTTATTGCAAACCTTTTACTATGCTTTATCAAATAACACCAAATTAATTGTGGATGCTGCTGCAGGTGGAGCTCTTATTGAAGGTACCCCTTTCAGTGAGGGGGGCGAAACCCTAAGTGGGGGCGCATGTAAAACTTTGATAGCGGAAGCAATGATTTTAGGGTTTCATAAGATCGCATATAGTTCATATGATCAACTTGTATAAAAACTTGCAAAGATCGACAAGTGATCTTACCAACGCCATTAGATTGGGTGGCGGCTTGGAAATGAGAGAACGAAATGGTTCTCCTCCAAAGATGACGCACACAAGACGATGGATCGGCTACTTCTTGTTGCTCCATGTGCTAGCAAGGATCTCCAAGTGTCCTTGTCGAATGGAAGGGGAGTTGAGATGATCTCTCACTTGAGCAAACTCTCTCCAAGGCGTGAACAACCACTTCCACACGAGAGCAAGCGACGAGAATAGGAGAGGGGCGACAAGAGATGCGTTCCACTCAAAAACGTGGAGGCGTGGCTACTAAAAATAGCTAGCCTTATTCTCTTATGCGATCATGTGTTCATGTACCCACGAACCAATCGCATTTTTCTCTCCTCAATGAACCATGCGCTCACATAATAAGTTGGTTCATTTTTGGGTTGGTTCAAAGACCAATTAACCCAAGCCATATGGTCTAGATCACAATAAACCCTAAGGTTCAAGATCTAACCGTTCATCTCTTGATGCTCCTGATCTCACCGATCTAGCATCCAATCTCTCAATCGAAGCTTACCGATCTCAAGCCCTAATCAATCAAACATGATCAGACCAGATCTCACTTACAATCAGAGTTTAAATCCCTTTAAACTGAACCCAAACAATTCAGTCCACACGATCTGACTTAAGTAAACCATATCATCAAATTGTGCGACACTAAGGGTTTCCTTTAAATGTTGGTAACGATAACTTACGTTATCATGATCAGTGAGGGGTATCTAGCAACACATCACTGTCTCCCGATATAAAGGAAAGAGTCTTCCAAGACTACACCCAAACCACAGCACAAGTGTGAATCCACTTCACTAGGCATACATGTTTCCTTTGCCACTGGATGTTCTTATTGGACAAGCGTGTCAAGCCTGTAGCTCCAATATGATGAGCATGATTAGATCAGATGAACATAGTCACCTGGGTATGGCCATACACTTTCTCAATCATCTCATCCAGGGGGGCCCCTTTAGAACATCACACTCCAATCAAGGAGACGGCAATCCTATATCTATCACTAGTGTCCTAACCTGACTCATGATCATTATCCAAGATAGTCTATAACCATTATGTTTCAAATGATATTGAACTACCTCAAAACAATGACAATCATCATTTAGAAACACAAGTGATCTCAAGTCAGAGGACATGTGCCACTTGTCGCAAACAAGGATTATTCACATTGTGACAAGCAATTGAATATCCTAGTAGGGTCTGTCCAGTACATCCAATGTACCCATGAGTCTATATCTTATTCCATGCTCGAAGCATCCTATAAGATTAGAACACATATTAGTCTCAATCATATCAAGGCTGTCTCATGTTCACCAAGATATCTCGACTAAGGACATATAGCATGTCAGCCTAGCTGAACAGCTTTGAGACATTATTCAGAAGCACACTTATTGCAGCAGACAATGTAACAAACTGAATAACAACCATTGCCTTTATAAACATAAGAGTTTATACATGATACTGAAAGAATCCCAAGGCCTCAAACATTAGCCTTAAGGGCATACCCCAACACTTATGAGCAAAACACCTGATGATGCCTTCAGATTGCTAGAAGAGATGGCACTAAATCACAATCAATGGAATACCGAGAGAGGAGTACTTTACAAGCCTTCTCAAAGTAAGGGTGATGGTGATGGATGGAGATCTTTAGCAGAGAAGGTAGACTTTTTGTGCAGTAAGTTTAATTCTATGCAGACTGCTTCTGTTTCCTCTATCACTTGTGAAATTTGTGGCAATGATGGTCATTCTGCTGAATATTGTAGAATAGTTATTGATCAGGGTAATGAACATGTGAATGCCATAGGGAATTATAATCAAAGTAGACCTAATGATCCCTATTCTAGTACATATAACCTTGGATGGAGAAATCACCCCAACCTTTCATGGAAAAACAATAACAATGTAGGGTGAAACACTGAAAACAAAGGATATCAAAGACCAAACCAGAATCAAAATCAAAATCAGAATTCAAATATAGAATCCATGTTTGAAAAAATAATGGCCAGTCAAAATCAGTTTATGTTAAGTCAAGATAGAAAAATTGGAGAGTTTATATTTAAGCAAGACCAACTTATGTTAAATCAAAATAGACAAATTGAAGAATTTTGTCACACCCTTAGATAACAACAATCCATAAAAGATAATCATACGACATAATTTTTCGCAAGATCGACAATCAATATCAAGTTCAATGCCTTGAACAATAAAATAAGTGATATAATGTCATTATCCAAGTTGCAACAGAAAAATATCCATTCCATCAAAAACTTTTACCCAAGCAGAGTAGAGTCATACAATCTCAAAATCTAAGAACTAAAACATGCTACCAACATAAGCCATTGCAATCAACATTCAAAACTAGTAACATACTCCTCAAAACAAGTCTCATGACAACTCTTAATACAAGTCTTTTATGGAGCATACAATGTTTTCCAAGATTACAAAGTCTCATGATTTAGCCAAAATTCCAAAATGAGCTTCCAAAACTTTCAAACTTCTGCCCACAATGCGTAGCCAAGCTAATCTGCAATAAGGTTTAGTGCAAGCAAGAATGAGCATAAATTACCCAGCAAGTAATCCCAAAGGCTAAGGGAAAATGAACTAAGGAGGATAAACATATCAACGAAATAGTCAACATAATAAAGACATAATGAAAGATAACAGAATTTCCCCTTGAGCACATGAATTGGATAGGGAAAACAAGATAGCCATACATTCCTTAGATAAGGCATTCGGGTCACAAGTAGTCATTAATTATCATTGAGCATTCATATCACAGTAATCATTTATCATTGTTGTGCATTCATATCATGAGTAGTCATGGATCATAGATGTGGGGGAGATAATCATAATTCAAAATTCCTTCCACGTCTGGAAGTTGAACCCATCCTCGTCAAGAGAGAGCAAACAAAAGCTAGCTAGAGCATCTTAGGGCTCTTCATACAAATAGATAGAGGGATTCAAGCGGTGGCTCCCATGAATTCAAGAGGTGGCCCCCACCTTTTTAGGGGTGTGGCACTTTGCTCCATGTAGCACTTTCCTCCACAACTATCATGATATAGTGGGATTCAAGAGGTGGCTCCCATGAATTCAAGAGGTGGCCCCCACCTTTTTAGGGGTGTGGCACTGTGCTCCATGTAGCCCTTTGCTCCCAACTACCATATGAGAAGTGAGACTCAAGAGGTGGCCCCCACCTTTTTAGGGGTGTGGCACTTTGCTCCCACAACTCCTTTGAATGGAGGGATTCAAGAGGTGGCCCCCACCTTTTTAGAGGTGTGGCACTTTGCTCCACATCCATCCATAAATCTCTCATTTGGGTTCACACAAATTCTCCCCACAATATAGCTTTCATAAGAAGAATACCAAGACAATGAGCTTGAGCATAACATTGAAGATAAGATATAACATAAGTCATTGAACACAATATTTGTCATAGGGCATACCATGAGTTCATAGTCATGAATTAAGGCACAGGAAATAGATTCATAATGATCTTCTTGCTTCTAGAATAATTTCAAGCTCAAAACACAATATCCACTTTGATGTTAAGCATGTTACCAAAACAGGGCAGATTCATCATATCAAATTTTGACTTATATTTTAGGTCGAATACTTAATCAAAAATAGTCAATATTATATTCAAAATGAATCTCTCTGACTCTAGTTTCCAATAAAACTGGTTTCACAAGATTTTGAGTTGTAGGCAGGGAGATATGGGGGTTTGAACACAGAAAGGTCTGGATGTTAGATATTCAGAAAAAAAATAGATTAATATATATACTCGCAACAGATGTTTCAGACCGAGTAAGTAATCTAAAATAATCAATATAATATTTAAAATTAAGCTATTTGAATCTACTTTCCAATAGAACTGAATTCTTCGGATTTGGAGTTATAGTCAGAGAGATATGAGCAGTCGAACATAGGAGGGTCAGAATTCCAGATTTCCAGAAAACAGCTTCGTATGTTAGGAATGTGACATACGTTTCAGAATGAATACCCAACCGAAATTAGGCAAAATGGTATTCTAAATGTAGCACTATGAGTGTACTTTCCAATGAGTCTAGTTTCACAAGATTTCGAACTATACCTAGGGAGATATGAGGATTCGAACGCATAAAGGTTGAAAATCCAGATTTCCAGAAACTGATTTTGTATAGCTAGATTACAATACAGATTGAAATACGAATACAGCTCGGATATGGTCGATATTATATTCAAATTAAAGCAGAATGAATCTAGTTTCATAAAAAATTTATTTCGTACGATTTGGATCTATAGGTCATGAGATATTTGGGTTAAAGCACACAAAAGTCAGATTAGAGAATGCAGATTTCAGCAGAACAGGATTTTAAAACCCTATAAATATTTGAATCTGACCCCATAGAAACGAATATCATGAGATTCAAAACCCAAATCAAGCATAGAAGACACAAGAGACATCGAAATTAGGTGAGGCATGGAGGAGGAACCAGATTAACGAAAACAAGAATAAGATTTACTTGCCTTAAGATGATGAAGTTCTACTCCCAATCCTTCCTCTTGGTGGCGGCTCCCTCCTAGGGTTCTTTCCAAACCAACGTGACCAGCCTTCTCCCCTTCCTATCACGATTTTTCCTCTCACATTATTAACCCTCAAGGCTTATGTGGCAAGCTTTTCCAAAAATGCCCCTTTTAAGACTCCAATAAGGACATTTAAGCCCATAGTACTAAGATACCATCATCACCCTAGAAAATAACAAGGTTTCAAGCATGTATAATTGACCAAGTAATATTATTTACCAAACTTATTATTTGCATAACATCATAAGGGGGGTTTCATAAATTTTAGGGTATTACAAATTTAAGGAAAGTTTTCATCAAATCAACTCCAGATTGGAAAGAGTAGAAGCCCACAACAAAATTCTTGAAAATCAGATTGCCCAGCAAGCTAGTGCACCTTACAGACCCCCTGGGAAATTACCTGCTAAACTTGAGATAAACCCTAGGGAGCACTGTAATGCCATTATGACAAGAAGTGGAAAACAACTAGGAGAACCTAGAGGGAGATTTGAGAACACTGAAAAAGAGTCTTATTGTGATCATGATGAGGAATTAGAATTAGAAAAGTCCCCTAAACATGAACAAACCCTGCCTAGTTTAACACCTCAAAAGGGTGATGAACCAAAAGGGGGTGTGTCATGTGAAGAAGATAATTCTAAGTCTGATTTGCCTCCACCCTATAGACCACCAATACCTTTCCCTCAAAGGTTAAATCAAAACAAACTAGACAAACAATTTGGCAAGTTTCTTGATGTTCTTAAAAAGCTTTATATTAATATTCCTTTCACTGAAGCTATTACTCAAATGCCTTCTTATGCCAAGTTTTAAAAAGAGATATTGTCTAGTAAAAGGAAATTGGATGATTATGGTACATGCATGGTTACTCTAACAGAAGATTGTAGTGCTATCATACAGAACAAACTGCCACCTAAACTGAAGGATCCAGGTAGTTTTTCTATACCTTGTTCAATAGGCACTATGGCTTTTGACCGAGCCTTATGTGACCTAGGTGCTAGTGTGAGTCTAATGCCTCTTTCTGATGGAACCCTTTCAGGAGGGGAGCGCAAAACCTATTGTGAGAAGAACCCCTTTCATGAGGGGGGCGCAAGTCATATGTTTCTTTCTCATAGCAGCGGAATTAGGGTTTCCACATAAGATCGCATTCTATACTTTCATATAATCAACTTGAATAACAAGTGAGAGATTCATTACCATGGCCATGGGAAGGTGCGGCTTGGAAGAAGAAAGATCGAAGGGATCTTCTCCAAAGAAATCACACACAAGGGATGAAAGCTTCCTCCTTGCGCAACTCTTGTGCTAGCAAGATTGCCAAGCTTTTCCAACCGTGTGTAGGAGATTAGATGAAAAGGGCTTCCTTCTTTTCGAGAGCTCTTCTTCCTTGGCGCAAGAACGATGCCTTCCACACGAGCAAGCCGTTCCCAAAACCACGTCCAAGAAGAAAAAACCGAAAAACATTAGAGAGACATCAAGCCATGAACGCATATGCGTTATGCTTTTGGAACTTTCCAAAATTGGCAACGATTAAGAGTTGGCGTTCACGTTCCCATGAACCAAACGCAACCTCTTCTCCCTCTTGAACCAAGCGCTCAACCCATGAGCCGGTTCAATATCCTTGGTTCAATAGCGAAACCAAATCAGCCCATAAATTAAGTCTAGATCAAATTAGACCCCAAGGTCCTAGATCTGACCATTCATCATCTGACGCTTCTGATCGCATCGATCTAGCATCATCTCTCTCGATCGAAGCTTACCGATCTAAAGCTCTAATCAATCAAACATGATCAGACCAGATCTCACTTACAATCAGAGATTAAATCTCTTTAAACTGAACCAAAACAATTCAGTCCACACGATCTGACTTAAGGAAGCCATATCACCAAATTGTGCGACCCTGAGGGTTTCCTTTAAATGTCGGTAACGATAACTTACGTTATCACGATCAGTGAGGGGTATCTAGCAACACATCACTGTCTCCCGATATAAAGGAAAGAGTCTTCCAAGACTACTCCCAAACCATAGCACAAGTGTGACTCAATTCACAAGGCATACATGTGTCCTTTGCCACTGGATGTTCTTATTGGACAAGCGGGTCAAGCTTGTAACTCCAATACGATGAGCATGATTAGATCAGATGCACATAGTCATCTGGGTATGGCCATACACTATCTCAATCATCTCATATAGGGGGGCCCTTAGAACACTACACTCCTTAAACAAGGAGACGGCAATCCTATGTCTATCACTAGTGCCCTAACCTGATTCAAGCTCACCATCCAAGATAGTCTATAATCATTATGTTTCAAATGATATTGAACTACCTCAAGACAATGACAATCATCATTCAGAAACACAAGTGATCTCAAGTCAGAGGACATGTGCCACTTGCTGCTTACAAGGATCATTCACATTGTGACAAGCAATGGAATATCCCAGTAGGGTCTGTCCAGTACATCCAATGTACCCATGAGTCTACGTCTTATTCCATGCTCGAAGCATCCTATAAGATTAGCACTCATATTAGTCTCAATCATATCAAGGCTGTCTCATGTTCACCAAGATATCTCGACTAAGGACATATAGCCTGTCAGCCTAGCTGAACAGCTTTGAGACAGTATTCAGAAGTACACTTATTACAGCAGACAAGGTAACAACCTGAATAATAACCATGCCTTTATAAACTTAAGAGTTTATTACATGATACTAATACAATCCCAAGGCCTCAAACATTAGCCTTAAGGGCATACCCCAACAATCTCCCACTTGCACTTAATCTAATGGTTGAGAAATCTCAAACCCATATTATTACAGTGCTTCACATGCTTCTGCTGCGCCAGAGGCTTGGTAAGTGGGTCTGCCAGATTGTCATCTGTATGAACCTTGCATATTTTGATCTCGCCTCGATCAATGATCTCCCGGATCAAGTGAAACCGTCTCTGTATGTGCTTGGACTTCTGGTGCGACCGCGGTTCCTTTGCTTGTGCGATGGCTCCAGTGTTATCACAGAAGATAACCAAAGGATCTGCACTCGAAGGAACGACACTCGAAAGATTCAGACCATGTCTGACTGGAAGATATCCACGTTTAGAATTCTCTAAATGGAATCTCTCCAGGACCTTATCGATGTAAGTACTCTGGCACAGCCCGAGAAGCCTTTTAGATCTATCCCTGTAGATCTTCACACCTAGTACATAGGCTGCTTCTCCTAAATCTTTCATCTGGAAACATTTTCCTAACCATGCCTTAACAGCATGCAATTCAGGAATATCATTTCCAATGATTAAGATATCATCGACGTAGAGGATTAGGAATGTAATTACGCTCCCACTAAACCTCTTATATACACACGGGTCATCTTCGTTCTTGATGAAACCAAACTCAGAGATTGATTCATCAAAACGAATATTCCAGCTTCTTGATGCTTGTTTAAGTCCATATATGGACTTCTTTAACTTGCATATTTTATGACGATCTGCTGGATTGTTGAAACCTTCCGGTTGTGTCATATACACATCCTCATCCAGATTTCCATTAAGGAAAGCTGTTTTCACATCCATCTGCCAGATCTCATAATCGTAATATGCAGCTATCGCGAAAAGAATCCGAATAGACTTAAACATGGCTACAGGAGAGAAAGTTTCATCATAATCTATCCCGTAGATTTGTTTGAAACCTTTCGCAACTAGCCTGCCTTTATAGGTAACCACGTTACCATCCATGTCAATCTTCTTCTTGAAGATCCATTTACAGCCTATAGGGATTACTCCCGGAGGCGGATCAACCAAATCCCAGACTTGGTTATCTGACATGGAGTCCATCTCGGCTCGCATAGCATCAAGCCATCTAGCTGACTCCGGTCCACTGACCGCATCCGCATAAGTTAGGGGTTCATCATTATCAATGATGTAGACTCCGTCATAGCGCTCAGGCTGTCGACGGATCCTACCCGATCTTCGCGGTTCCCGTGATATCTGAGCCTCAGGTTGTTCAGTAACCTGATCTACTGGCTCAGGCACATCCAACTCTGCCTGACTACTTTGTCCTTCCTCTGGAATCTCATCCAGCTTTATTTCTCTCCCACTGGCCTCTTGCAGAAGAAACTCCTTCTCAAGAAATATGGCCGTCCGAGCAACAAATATCTTGTTCTCTTTGGGATCGTAGAAATAATAACCCTTAGTTTCCTTAGGGTAACCGACAAAGATACATTTATCAGATCTGCTCTCTAGTTTCCCAGAGGCGAGCTTTTTGACATAAGCCTCGCAACCCCAGATCCTGATAAACGTCAAGCTAGGCTGTTTCCCGTACCATAACTCATATGGCGTCTTTGAAACTGCCTTGGATGGCACTCGGTTTAGTACCTTTGCAGCTGTTTCCAGTGCAAAACCCCAAAAGGAGTATGGAAGAGTAGCCTGACTCATCATAGAACGAACCATATCAAGTAACGTTCTATTTCTCCTCTCGGACACACCATTCCATTGCGGTGTTCCTGGCGGAGTGAGCTGTGAGATAATCCCACACTCTTTCAGATAGTCAGTAAATGCATGACTTAGGTATTCACCACCTCGATCAGAACGAAGTGCCTTGATATTTCTGCCTAACTGATTTTGTACTTCATTTTTGAACTCTTTGAACTTGTCAAAAGATTCACTTTTATGTCTCATCAAATAGACATACCCATACCTACTGAAATCATCAGTAAAGGTAATGAAGTACTGATAGCCACCTCTGGCATGTTTACTAAATGGCCCACACACATCACTGTGTATAAGGTCAAGTAAACCTGAAGTCCTCTGACCTTTGTGAGGAAAAGGAGACTTCGTCATTTTACCCATCAAACAAGCTTTGCATGTATCAATCTCCTCATAGGAGAATGATCCCAGCAGTCCATGTTCATGCAACCGCTTAATGCGCTTCTCGTTTATATGGCCTAAACGACTATGCCATAGCAAGGTGCTGTCATCAGCATACTTGGCTTTCTTATTATCAATGTTTTGTATAGAATATTCCATGTCCAACATGAATAACCCATTGTTAATTGAACCAGTGGCATACACAATATTATCATAAGTCAAAATACACTTTGAAATCTTGCATTCAAAGGCAAATCCTTTCCTGACAAGAGCAGGAATAGAGATAATATTCTTGGTAATACTGGGTACAAAATAACAATTGTTTAATTCTAATACAATGCCAGATGGTAAAGTAATGAAATAGTCTCCTACAGCAACCGCAGCAACCCGTGCCCCGTTTCCAACGCGTAGGTCTACCTCATGCTGTCCCACCTGCCTTCTTCTCTTGAGTTCCTGCACATTTGAACAAATGTGAACTCCACATGCAGTGTCCAACACCCATGATATAGAAGAAGATGAAACCATGACTTCCGTCACGTATATACCTGAGCCAGAAGCGATGCTTCCCCTCTTATCTCCTTGGAGCGCTTTACAGTCCTTTTTCCAGTGACCCAGCTGGCCACAGTGGAAACACCTGTTGTCCTTCGACCGCTTCACCTTCTGTTTCAGGGCCTTGCTGTAATTCTTGACAGGGGCCTTGCCCTTCTTCCCCTTCTTCTTGTTCCTAAAAGGAACCATTAAGACAGAGGTTGAAGGCTTGCCCTTCAGAGTTTCCTCAGTAGTCAAGAGCATATTCAGCAGCTCTGCCGGCGTACAATCGATTTTGTTCATATTAAAGTTAATGATGAACGCATCGAAAGAAGGCGGAAGAGACTGCAGAATAATATCTACAGCAAGCTCCTGGTTGACGGTATGCCCCAGTTTCTCCAGAGCCTCCTTGTGCCCAATCATCTTGAGCACGTGAGCTCCCACTGGGCTCCCCTCAGCCAGTTTGCTCTGAAAGAAGAGCTTTGTCAGATTATAGCGTTCTGTCCTCGCCTGTGCAGCATACAGCATCTTGAGGTTCGCTATAATTTCTATAGCCGACATATCCTCATGCTGACGCTGCAGCGGTGGCGTCATAGACGCTAGCATCAGGCAAGCGACATCAATGCTATCATTGACGTGCTTTTCATAGGCATCCCGAACCGCCCTTGCGGCGTTCGGAGCGGGCTGCGGCGGTATCGCCGTCTCGAGGACATACAGTTTCCTCTCTGCCTTAAGAACGATCTTAAGGTGTCCGAACCAGTCAGAGAAGTTCGGCCCAGCAAACTTCTCCCTTTCCAGTAGGGATCGCACATTGAAGCTCATGGTGTTCGTTGCTGCAGGAATCTACAACAAGCAAGAACAGCAAGGTTAGTATCAATGTTTCAGAATCAATCCAGGACTTTAAGAAAGATTCTTTTCTCACTATTTTGTCTGACTGAAAAATCCAGTAAACAGTCCGAAAGAGTAACACTCTTTTAGTGAGATGGGATCCAGATTTCATACTTGGTCTCCGCGTCCCGCTCAGGCGAGATAAGATGCACAGAGATGACAAGCACTAGTTTCTGGTAGGCTCTCCCAGCCAATCGCCAACCCGTGTGATTCCCCTTCATCTTGGCAATCCAGCAGACTGTGCCAACTGAGTTGGTACAACACAGTCTCTGATCCCAGAGATGGCTGCCTCCATGTGCTACCATATGCGCCACATATGTAGTCTACATGGTCAAGCTGACCTGACCTACTCCCTGGACCACCACGTGCTATGCTGAGCAACGAGAGGGGATAAATCCCAACTCTGTAACACGCAGGTGAAATCCAGCACCGTCTGAAGATAGATGGACGTGCCCACTGAGTGGGTTCAACACGGCTCCAACGATAGTCAGAAAGGTGAGGTTTCGCGTCAGAAGGCTTACGAGCTTGATATGTTAGCGTTGGATTTTAACGGTCTTTTATCTTCTTACTATCAGGCATGTCCTATGGCTATAGCAGAAGATAAACATAAATATGCAATTCTAATTATTAGCAATAAGTAGAAAGCATGATCTTATGTGGTAAAAGCCCATGAACCCTAGTAAGACCTTAATATTACTTAAGTCTTCACTTGAGCTTCATTGCATCTCATCTGGTCCAACCCAGTGCCCTAGCGCCAAGAGCACCACAGGTGCACCACCAGGTGAATGCCCCTCTTGGATGTGTGCCTTTGTTCTTGTCTAATCAAAGTACATTTGATCTATCTAGACAAGATTGACTCGCAGGTCAACAACATATTATAAATTAAGTACAATGTGATTCGCAGATCACAAATTAATTTACAATTTTTTTTAAGTCCAGGCACGCAGGCCCCAGCACAGCACACAATTGGGCAACCCACATAAGACTAAATAGACAAGCATATGGTTCAATCAACATGTGATCCAATCATCTTGAAATTAAAAGTTTTGAAAACCCCATGGCATCAATTTTAATTTCCTTATGAGCCCTACAACCTTACAATGGTGCATTGATGGGGATCCACTCATCCATCTAGTTAGATCCTTTGCCCTTGCATGCACCGAGTCCTAACTGACCCGAGTTGACCTAATGGTCAACCATGCATGCGCCAAGGGCTGAACTACCCCCATGAGTTTTGGCAAGCGGGTGTGACCCCGGGCCTAACTCAAGTGTGTTCAGTAGTGTCTCAACCAGACCTCGCTACACGCCCTAGATGCAGTCAACCTATAGCCACCTTGTGCTTGCGCATAGGTGCTATCAGGTTAACCCATCTGAGCTGTCAGATGGTCTGATCAGACTAATGGATCTAACCTAGAGGTGACTTCAGCCCCATCAACCCATCTAAGGGTTTATAGTAGATGCATATAGATCTAAATGTTTGCGCGCAAGTAGGTATAAGATTTGATGAAATATCATTCAACCATTCAACATACTTATCATGCGCCAACACAACAACATGCGCAACTCATGAAGAAACATACATCTTGCGCAACTCATGAAGAAACATACATCTAAGTTCTAAACTAGCATGTAGGTTTCGGCATGTGAGCAATCACCTTTAGATCTATTCACCAACATATTCATGGATCAAACATGATGATCTACTCATTAGAACCGCAAGCAATCATATGAAAAAGTATAGATTGGCTCTGATACCAATTGATGGAACCCTTTCAGGAGGGGAGCGCAAAACCTATTGTGAGAAGAACCCCTTTCATGAGGGGGGCGCAAGTCATATGTTTCTTTCTCATAGCAGCGGAATTAGGGTTTCCACATAAGATCGCATTCTATACTTTCATATAATCAACTTGAATAACAAGTGAGAGATTCATTACCATGGCCATGGGAAGGTGCGGCTTGGAAGAAGAAAGATCGAAGGGATCTTCTCCAAAGAAATCACACACAAGGGATGAAAGCTTCCTCCTTGCGCAACTCTTGTGCTAGCAAGATTGCCAAGCTTTTCCAACCGTGTGTAGGAGATTAGATGAAAAGGGCTTCCTTCTTTTCGAGAGCTCTTCTTCCTTGGCGCAAGAACGATGCCTTCCACACGAGCAAGCCGTTCCCAAAACCACGTCCAAGAAGAAAAAACCGAAAAACATTAGAGAGACATCAAGCCATGAACGCATATGCGTTATGCTTTTGGAACTTTCCAAAATTGGCAACGATTAAGAGTTGGCGTTCACGTTCCCATGAACCAAACGCAACCTCTTCTCCCTCTTGAACCAAGCGCTCAACCCATGAGCCGGTTCAATATCCTTGGTTCAATAGCGAAACCAAATCAGCCCATAAATTAAGTCTAGATCAAATTAGACCCCAAGGTCCTAGATCTGACCATTCATCATCTGACGCTTCTGATCGCATCGATCTAGCATCATCTCTCTCGATCGAAGCTTACCGATCTAAAGCTCTAATCAATCAAACATGATCAGACCAGATCTCACTTACAATCAGAGATTAAATCTCTTTAAACTGAACCAAAACAATTCAGTCCACACGATCTGACTTAAGGAAGCCATATCACCAAATTGTGCGACCCTGAGGGTTTCCTTTAAATGTCGGTAACGATAACTTACGTTATCACGATCAGTGAGGGGTATCTAGCAACACATCACTGTCTCCCGATATAAAGGAAAGAGTCTTCCAAGACTACTCCCAAACCATAGCACAAGTGTGACTCAATTCACAAGGCATACATGTGTCCTTTGCCACTGGATGTTCTTATTGGACAAGCGGGTCAAGCTTGTAACTCCAATACGATGAGCATGATTAGATCAGATGCACATAGTCATCTGGGTATGGCCATACACTATCTCAATCATCTCATATAGGGGGGCCCTTAGAACACTACACTCCTTAAACAAGGAGACGGCAATCCTATGTCTATCACTAGTGCCCTAACCTGATTCAAGCTCACCATCCAAGATAGTCTATAATCATTATGTTTCAAATGATATTGAACTACCTCAAGACAATGACAATCATCATTCAGAAACACAAGTGATCTCAAGTCAGAGGACATGTGCCACTTGCTGCTTACAAGGATCATTCACATTGTGACAAGCAATGGAATATCCCAGTAGGGTCTGTCCAGTACATCCAATGTACCCATGAGTCTACGTCTTATTCCATGCTCGAAGCATCCTATAAGATTAGCACTCATATTAGTCTCAATCATATCAAGGCTGTCTCATGTTCACCAAGATATCTCGACTAAGGACATATAGCCTGTCAGCCTAGCTGAACAGCTTTGAGACAGTATTCAGAAGTACACTTATTACAGCAGACAAGGTAACAACCTGAATAATAACCATGCCTTTATAAACTTAAGAGTTTATTACATGATACTAATACAATCCCAAGGCCTCAAACATTAGCCTTAAGGGCATACCCCAACACTTTCTACTTATAGGAAACTAAATCTTGGAGAGCTAAAGCATACATCCATATCCTTACAGCTCGCAGACTCATCGGTAAAGTATCCTATAGGAATTTTAGAGAATGTTCCTGTACAAATTGGTAAGTTTTTCATTCCTGCAGATTTTGTAGTGTTAGACATGGAGGAAAATTCTAGAAATCCCATAATTCTTGGTAGACCACTATTGGCCACCGCTAAGGTGAACATATATGTGAAAGAGGGAAAGATTACTTTTGATATATGTGACAACAAGAATGAATTTAATCTTAATGATTCATTGAACAAACTTTCATATTCAGGATCTTGTTGTAGTGTTGAAATATTTAATGATGAAATTTATGATGTTTCAAGTTTGTTTGATGAAACCTCAAATAATGAATCTAACAATCTTTTTGAGGGTATTGATGAGCAATTGTAGAAAAAGAAAAAGACAAGGAGGAAGAAAAGAAGAGAAAGCTCTAGATTGATTGACAAAATAGAAAGGATCCTGAGCAAATTTGGATACTGTTTCAAGATTGAGCCTTATGTTGAAAAATCAGAGTGGAAATCTAGGAATTCACGACCAAACCCGAGTGTTAAAGGGTCAAGCTAATGACCTTTAAATTAGCACTTCTTGGGAGGCAACCCAAGCTTTCTAACCTCTATTTTGTTTTCTTTAACTTAATTTTAGCTTGATACTAATTTTTCTTTTATTTTTGTAGGTAAATTATGATTTGGAGCAAATTACGGCACTACCGTAAGGTATTTTACGGTACCATATTTCCAGCCTCCTTCGATCAGAAACTTGCCGCGAAATTATGGTACCGCAGTAAGATATTTTATGGTACCGTATTTTCGACGAAATTTTATTCTTTGATTTTATAAATTTTCAATTTTTGAAAAAAAAATTATTTAAAAATTTTGCTTTTTGAGTGTTATGGCAGGTACCGTAAGCTGTTTTACGGTACCGTAATTCCGTGTCGTTTTTGAACAGAAAGGTTCCGAGATTTTACGGCGGTGCCGTAAAATCCTTTACGGCACCGTATTTTTGAACCACTTTCAAGCTGAGAGCTTTCATGATTTTACGGCAGTATCGTAATACATTACACGGCCGTAATCTGCTTTCCGACCGCGAGTTTTGTGCCGTATTTAGGGTTTCTGTCGGGCCATTTTTCGGGTTTTACCTTCGTTCTCGCTCGTTTTCAAGCCACTCTTGAATCTCCGGTCGTCTCCGACCTTCAGTGATCGCCGGCGACCTTTCCCGTTCAACTCTCATCGTCGATTAGGTAGCCGTTTCACCGATTTTACCGATTTAACGAGTTTTTTTTAGTTTTCACCCCTTTCACTTGTTTTCGCTCGATTTTCAACCATTTTGAGTGACTTTTGTTTCTATTCACTTGTTAGAGGATAAGCTTTCAATTCTTTGCTTTTCGAAAAGAATTTGGGCTGATTTCATAGGTGATTTGAGCTGAAATAGATTGAAGCATGGTAAAGTCACTGTTCACTCACGGTTTTGTTGATTTTTGAGTTTAAGCTTAAGTTATGAGTTGATTTCCGCTTCCTATTTACCTAATTAGTGCTATTAATGATGCTAAAATTATGATTCATGCCTGCCATATTGAGTTGAGATTAAGATTACATGCCCTGTTTGTGCCCTGTTTGTGCCCTGTTTTTATGATAATAGAACATGTTGATAGGATGCCATTTGACTTGAATTGAACTGTATTATTCTTTACTGCCATAAAATTGTGAGTTTGCAGCTTGTTAACAAATATGCCAAGGAGGAAGGTAATTTGCCCAAGGGAGAAGGGGAAAGCCCCTGCGGAACCATCTCAACCTCAGAACCCCCATGGAATCATCTTTAGGAATGAGATGCAGGAGGCTAGATACAACAAGCTGTTGGAAAGAAGAATTGTCAACACAAAATATGCTGATCAAAGGACACTTGAAGCCTTAGGGCTATATGATGATGTGCTCTGGATGTTTGAGAGAATCCAAGCTAGGAAGTTCTTTCAGATGACCCCGCACACCTATCTGCCATTGGTTTTAGAGTTCTTGAGCAGCCTAGTCATAGAACTGAAAGATTTTTCCCATGACCCTGCTGATGGAAAAATTACTTTCAGATTGGCGAATGAAGAGAGAGAGCTTACACTGCAGGAAGTAAGAGATATCTTTGGCCTAAGCACGGGAGGGTACACTGAGATACCCCTAGGATTCATGGAGAACATCTTTTGGAACCAAATCACAAGTGAGAACAGTTTCTATGTTGTTTCTGCCAGGGCTAGCAAGATCATGAACCCTTGTATCAGATATGCTCACAGGGTTCTAGCACACACACAGTGTTCGGTAGAGGGGATAGTGATGGCATAGTTCATCAGCATGAGCTCTATCTTCTTTGGGGGATACTCAGTGGATTTGCTGTGGATGTCGCCTACTTCACGGTTAAGCATATGGACAAGGTAGCCAGAGCAATTAGAGGATCAGTGGTGATAGGAGGTCTGATCACTCCTATAGCTAGGTATTTCGGGATTGAGCCATATAGGATTGAGTTGGCACGAGGGAATGCAAGACTCGACAATAAGTCTTGCATAACAATGAAGATGATTGTAAGAGAAGGAGACACTTTTTGTTTGGTCCTTGGGCCAAATGTCCCTTCTCTACTTCTACCTCGCGTTGAGAAGATCAAAGTCAGAGACAGAGCCAACTGGAAGTTATCTCCCAGTGCAGCTGACGCAACTTTTACTCCGCCACTTGACACAGTTCCACCACCACCCACCTGGGGTGGAAGGAGTGATCCGTATGGGATGGAGTCACCACCTCACGATTCTTCACAGCCCGCCGGTACTTCTTCACATGGGACGAGGGGTGGCTTTGCTAGCCACCACGATCCAGGTTTCCAGGCACTCACAACACAGATGTATAATCAAGAACGCCGCTAGGAGAGGATGGAAGAGACTCTAGGGCACATCCAGAGGGATATGGAGAGGTTATGTAATCATATGGAAGACATGGGTAATTTCCTTTTTGACCGTTTTGGTTATGCAGATCATAGAGATTATGGATACCAGGGTGATCAAGGAGGAACACCATATTATGATCCCATGGAGGCTGCTGCGAGAGATTCAGAGGCTACACAATCAGATGGCGACGAGTAGATGCTTTGTGAGTATTGTTTTCCTTTACTTCTTTACCATGCTGTATTTTTCCATAAATATCTCATTGATTTGTCAAATGATGAAGGGAGGAGGGATGACGCTTCATAATCGCCGCCACTGATTTTTGATAATTGCACTATGTTTTCGATATGGTTGTATGACAAATATTGATATTCTGACTCGCTTTTCGATATGGTTCTACTGTATTATGATGATATTGTTTCTTGATGACATGATGGGATGATGAAAATATTTTGATTAAATGTGATATATGGGCATGTTTTGATGATTTTTGATGATGAATAAACTCAAATTCTTGATTAGAGTTATAGCCCCATCATGTTAAATTTATTTCTTCAATACATATTTGTCTATTGAAATATGACATTAATTGATACATGAAATTTTGGATAGATATATTGTTTGAGGAATAAAATCTAAAGGTGAAACTTTTCTTTTGAATAAAATGAGTATATGAGTATGATTTATAAATTGAGATCAATTGATTAACCTAGTAGATGTTTAGTCTATGCTTGCTATTTGTTGGGAAATAAGAATCCAAGATCCACAAAAATGGTGAGGACTCCCCTACTTGGCACTGTGGGAAAGCACAGTGGTACCGAAGGTCATGGGTTGAAGCAATAAATAGAAGAAATATGTATGTATATGGGTACATGCCATGAGAGAAATCATTTCACATAAACTCCGCTGTCCTTAGTAAATTCTTTCCAAATTAGAGGATATGAGTTCTATTGCATTGATTATGTGTTCCGTGCACTCTAATCTCGTCACCAAAAAAAAGGTGGAAATCGAGTTAGAGAATGTGAATGATGCATAGAAATAGTGTGTATCTATGTGGGTACATGCCAAAAAAAAAGAGTGGAAAAAGATCTTGGAAACCTAATTCCTGTAAACAAAAGCATGATAGATTTGAACTGAAAATTGGATGAAATCATGGGATTGAAAATTCTATTTATTGTACTTGTTGTGAAGTTTTATTTAATTGAATTGTGGATCCAGAGGATTGAGTTCTAAAGATGATATGTTTATTTGAAGTTTTGTAAATCAATCGATAGAGTTTTTCATTGATGGGTTGTATTTTAGAAATTTATTGAGCATGAAAAGGTTATTCTTTTACTCAAATTTTGATTTCAAAATTTTAATTTTTGCTTGAGGACAAGCAAAATTTGAGCCTTATGTATTTTGATGACACCAAAATATATAGTATATTTTGTATCATTTTAGATATCTTTTCATGCTAGATTGAAGATCTTTCACTTGTTTTCATGCTAAATTCATTGAATATTGTACTTCTATTTTGGTTTTTCATGGTTTTTAGGTACAAAGTCACTATTTTTAAGCATTTTCAATCAAAATCAAACACATAGAAGGATTACCATCATCAAGAGGAGATCACCCAAGAAATTTCACACAAAAAGGAGCAAGTCTGCAAATTACGGCAGTGCCGTAATCTAGTTTACGGTACCATAATTTCAAACAGTACCGTAAAATCCGAGCCCTGTCGTATTTTGAAGAATTTTTGAACATAAAGTTTTTCAGATTTTACAGCACCGCCGTAAGCAATACTACGGTACCGTATTTTAGAGCACTTCAGAAAAGAAACTTCGCCCGATTTTACGGCACCGCCGTAAAAGATTACACGGGCCGTATTTTCCAGTCACTTCCGAACAAACAGTTCAGCCGATTTTACAGTAGTACCATAAACCCGATTACGGTGCCGTAATTTCCAGCCTTTTCAGGAATAGAACACTCAACCGATTTTACGGCAGTACCGTGAACTATTACACTGTCGTAATTCCTGTTCTGAACGCTACGCCCAGGTCAATCCCGACGCCCAATTCTTGCGGAGACGATTGCGAGCCATCCAGAGCTTTAAATTTGATGTCGTAAGAAGCAAAAGGAGAGCTCGTCACGAGAGGATTACAGAGAGACCAAAAGCACCAATTTGCATCCATTGTTGAGGGAGAAATTGCGATTCACGCCGCCGCCTAGGGTTTCGCCGCCGTGACCGATCCAAAGCACCTTCGGCCGTGATTTTCATACTGAAGCTTCGTCTGAAGAAGGAGACCACACACCAGAAGTTTCAAATCGAAAGGAGATCGATTGGAAGAGAAATCAAAGAAAGAGGAGGCGCCGACACTGTTCATCGCTTTCAATTGCAAATTACGGCTGTGAAATACTTCACAGTCGTGCTGTATTTTCTGAACTTCTCTTTTCCTTCGATTTTCAATCTTCTGAAACCATGACTTATTGTAATTGCTTCACGATGCTAGCTTAAACTATTTTTGGGACATAGGAGAGTAATTCACCCGATTTTTAATGACTAGATGACTACTTCTTCACTATTTCGTTGTGTTTAATCTTAACATGATGATTTTGTTCATGTGACAATTGTGCTTAGACTCTCTATAGTTCCATGTTACTAATTATGTTCTTAGAATTTTCGCTATTGACTGAAAGGTAATTGCTTGAGAATTTGGAACCCTAGAATTGCAGGTTAGGAACCCTTCCTTAGGTTAGATCCTATTTGATCTATTCTTGTAGAATAATTGCCATGATTATAATATGAATCTATAGATCGAGTCTATTTATCAAACGTGGAGATCTTGTGCGAAAGCAAAGATTGGAACGTTGGAGATCCATGAGTAAAACTAGTGTCGTAACTCGGATGCACGAAAGTGATCCTTGTGTTCCACAAGAGATTATAAATGAAGAATTCGGATGCACGAAAGTGATCCTTGAGTTCATTATTTGATGATTTACTTATCTTCAGCGTTGGGACGAATCTTGCACGAAAGCGAGGATTAATCCCTGCTCGGTTGTTTGCACGAAAATGAAACAATTCTTTTATTAAGTAAATTACATCTTCATCATGATAAAATTGAACTGACGAAATCCTTATCATGTCTAGTTATAAAAGTTGAAGTGAACGAAACCCTAGTCCCAGCTTTTCTCTCTGATAATTCCGTTTTCAGTTTCCAATTGCTATTTTTCACCAATTCGATTAGCCTAGATAGTAAGAAATTAATTATTCAGCACTTGATAACGAAGGTCACTGTGGGATCGATATTTTCTTTATTACTTCGAGTATCCGTGCACTTGCGGACACTGCAAGTTTAGGGACAACAAGTTTTTGGAGCCGTATCAAGGGGTGACACTTCCCTGTGCGCCAAATAAGTTTTGGCTGCGACACCTTAAATTAGTCTACCTACTTGTATCTATAAGTGTGTCCTTTCGGATCAGGGATCAAAGTGGAGTCACCAAAAGCTTCCATATGAAGCACATTGTGCCACCCACACCCCATTATGCCCTTAGGTGCTAATGGGATTGGGTTTCTCTTGATTATACCCTTTTAGCCCATTATCTCTTCATGATAACTTGTTATTGGGCCTCATTGGGTAATAAGCTAGCCCAAACTTCATTGCACAAGTTGATTAAGTCATTGGATCCAATCCAATGCATGCCTAACTCAAATTTAACTAACCATGGTCAATTTTGGGTCAAGCTGCCAAAATGAAGTTTAACTCCAATAACTATCTTCCATCTAATTAGGCACATTGGCGCTGATGAAATCTCCCAAATAGATTTGAGCTATCCAATAGCTCGATCATAAGGCTTCCCGATCAATACGAGAACTCGAGTATCAAGGTGTGCGACCCTGTAGGTTCCTCTGACGTTGGCAATGATGACCTAAGGTCATCACAAGTAGTGCATGGCACCTACTAGTGCATCGCTGTTACCTAAGTCATCGGAATGGATATCACAATCGACATCTCCATCATCGCAACTAGGTACAGATGCATTACAGTCTCTATGCCAAACTGATATCCGATTAGACAAGTATGTCACTACTTATTTTTACCCAATCTCATAGTCATGACTAAATCATGTTCTCACCTGGGTATGGCGATACACTTTCAGTCATAAAACCATAAGGGGGCCCATGGATATCAAGCTTCCCTCAGGAAGGGGCAAATCCTTTGTCTGTACATTGACTTCTCATATAAGTCATGATATACTCAATGACAACCGTTATGACCTCCCAACTATGGTGAGGTGTTAGGTTGTATTAAAGCATGTTCCCAACCATATACAAGAGTCAATGACCTCAAGTAAAGGGATCAATGCATCTCCTATCACTTGTGAGGATAACTCATGACACAAAGTCATTGTCTCATAGTAGATAGGTCCAGTATATCCACCACTGGTTGTTAGCCCGAAAGGGAACACTACAAGTCTGGCACGCGTGTACCTTGGACTAATCCCCGGCAACGGCGCCAAAAACTTGTTAGCCCAAAAGGGAACACTACAAGTCGGGCACGCGTGTACCTTGGACTAATCCTTGGTAACGGCACCAAAAACTTGATGTTAAACCGCAAGTGCACGGGTATACGAAGTAATAAAGAAAGTATCGAATCCACAGGGACCTACATTGTCAAATACTAAATAATTAATTTTTCACTATCTAGGCAATCGAATTAAAGTCAAGCAAATATCGCAAATAAACGAGAGAAAACTATCAGAGAGAAAGCTGGGACTAGGGTTTCGTTCACTTTAACTTTTATGACTAGATATGAATAAGGATTTCGTCAGTTCAATTTTATCATGATGAAGATGTAATTTACTTAATAAAAGGATTGTTTCACTTTCGTGCAAACAACCGCACAGGGATTTGTCCTCGCTTTCGCGCAAGATTCGTCCCAACGCTGAAGATAAGTAAATTATCAAACAATGAACTCAAGGATCACTTTCGTGCATCCGAATTCTAGGTTGATAATCTCTAGAGGAGTCTCAAGGATCACTTTCGTGCATCCGAGTCTCGACACTAGTTTTACTCTTGGATCTCCAACGTTCCGATCCTTGCTTTCGCACAAGATCTCCACGTTTGACAAATAGACTCGATCTATAGATACATGTTATAATCATGACAATTAATCTACTAGAATAGATCAAATTAGATCTAACCTAAGGAAGGGATCCTAACATGCAATTCTAGGGTTCCAAATTCTCAAGCAATTACCTTTCAGTCAATAGCGAAAATTCTAAGAACATAATTAGTAACATGGATCTATAGAGAGTCTAAGCACAATTATCACAAGAGCAAAATCATCATGCTAAGATTAAACACAACGAAATAGTGAGAAAGAAGTTATCTAATCATTAAAAATCAAGTGAACTACTCCACCATGTCCCAAGAGTAATTTAAGCTATCATGGTGAAGGAAATACAATATTCCATAATTTCAGAAAATCAAAAATCAACAAAAGGAAGAGTTTTTAGAAAATACGGCACGGCTGTGAAGTATTTCACAGCCGTATTTTGCAAAAGAAGGCGTGAACAGTGGTGGCGATCCTTCTTCCTCTAATTTCTCCTCCAATTTGTCTCCTTTCGATTTGAAACTTCTGGCACGTCGTCTTCTTCACCAGGTGATGATTCAGTAGAAGACTCACGGTCGGAGATCGTCTGGATCGAGCGCGGTGGCGAAACCCTAGGCGGTGGTGTGTACTCCCAATTCTCCATCGACAGTTAACCAAGTTTGGGGCTATTGGTGTCTGGCTAATCCTCTCCTCCAAAGCTCCCCTTTTGCTTCTTACGGCTTTGAATATAAAGCCCTGGATCGCCCGCAAGAATCTCCGCAAAGATCGGGCGTGAAGATTGACCTGGGAATCGCGTTCAAACACCGAAATACGGTAGTGTAATATCTTACGGCACTGCCGTAAAATCCATCGATCGTTCTATTCTGAAATTGCTCGAAAATACGGCACCGTAATTTTGTTTACGGCAGTGCCGTAAAATTGGCTGAACTCTCTGGTCGGATTCATCGGGGAAATACGGCCCGTGTAATTCTTTACGGCAGTGCTGTAATTTCAGGGCAACTTTCTGTTCTAAATATGCTTCAAAATACGGCCCGTAAACTGGGTTACGGCAGTGCCGTAATTTCGGCAAAAGTCTATTCAGAAAGTGCCCCAAAATACGGCCGTGTAAATCCTTATGGCGGTGCTGTATTTTCGCGAAAACCTTCTGTTTGGAAAATCACCAAAATACGGCCGTGATCTCGATAATACGGTAGCCGTGAAAAATACGGTACCGTAAAATCCCTTACGGCACTGCCGTATTTTGGGTTTCTTGCCTCGATTTGCGTGAAATTTCTTGGGTGACTTCTTGATGATGAGAATTCTTCCATATATTTGATTTTGCTTGAAAATGCCTAAAATAGTGCCTTTTTGCCTGAAAAACATGAAAAACCAAAATAGAAGTAGACTTTGCAATATTTGATGGATTCAGCATAAAAACAAGTAAAAAGATCCTCGATTTAGCATGAAAAGGTACCTAAAATGATGCAAAATATACTACATATTTCGGTGTCATCAAACACATAAGGCTCAAACCTTGGTTGTCCTCAAGCAAATATCAAAATTTGATTGAAAGAATAACCTTCTCATGCTCAATAAATTTCTAAAATACAACTTGTCAATGAAAAATTCTATCAATTGATTTACAAAATTTCAAGTAAACATATCATCCTCAGAATTCAATTTTCTAGATTCACAACTCAATCAAATAAAACTTTGCAACCGTATAATAAATAGAATTTTCAATCTCATGATTTCACCCAGTATCAATTTAAATCTATCGTGGCTTTTGTTTACAGGAATTAGGTCTCCAAGATCTTTTTCCACACAAAATTTTTTTTTTCTTTTTTTATGCATTTTGTTATCTTTCTGCATAGATGGCATGTATCCACAAAGACACATACTTTTTATTTTTGACTTCAACTCTTTCTTCGGTACCACTGTCAATTTTACACATTGCCAAGTAGAGGAGTCTTATTCTTTTTCTCTCTCATTATTTTTCATGTGTAGACTTCAACCCATATCTTAGGTACCACTATCAATTTTACATAGTGCCAAGTAGGGGGTGTCCCTCACTATTTTTATGGATCTTGGATTCTTATTTCCCAACAAATAGCAAAAATAGACTAAGCCTCAACTAGGTTGATCAATTTATTTAAATTCTCAAATCATACTAATATACTCATTTTATTCAAAAGAGAAGTTTCATCTTTAAATTTTATTCCTCAAATAATATATCTACCCAAAATTTTATGCATCAATCAATGTCATATTTCAATAGACAAATATGTATTGAAGAAATAAATTTGACATGATAGGGCTATATCTTCAATCATGAATTTGAGATCATCAATCATTCAAGTTATCAACAGTATAAATCAAGAGTGAACTCATCATCATCATTACAATATCAAATCATCAAAAATTTATCAACACATGCCAAAACATGATCATATATCAAAATATTTTCATTATCACATCATGTCAACTGGAATCAATATCATCATCATCATATGGTACAACCATATTGAAAAGTAAATCATCAGAATATCTTACAACCATATTGAATATCAAAAACCAGCATCATCATTAAAGTACAACCAAATTGAAAAGCAAGTAATCAAAAATCGGTGGCGGCGATCATGAAGCGTCATCCCTTCCTTCATCATATGAAAAATCAATGAGATATATATGGGAAAACACAGTATGGTAAAGAGATAAAAGAAAACAATACTCACAAAGTATCTATTCGTCGTCATCTGATCGTGTAGCCTCTGAATCTCTAGCAGCAGCCTCAATGGGGTCATAATATGGTGTTCCTCCTGGATCACCTTGGTATCCATAATCTCAATGATCTGCATAACCAAAGCGGTCAAAAAGGAAATTACCCATATCTTCCATATGATCGCATAACCTCTCCATATCTCTCTAGATGTGCCCCAGAGTGTCTTCCATCCTCTCCTGGCAGCGTTCTTGATTATACATTTGTGCTGTCAACGCCTGAAAACCAGGATCATGGTGGCTAGCAAAACCAGCCCTGGTGCTCTGTGAAGATGGACCGGCTGCCTGTGTAGAATCATGTGGTGGTGACTCTATCCCATATGGATAACCCCTTCCACCCCAGGTGGGTGGTGGTGGAACTGTGGTCAGTGGTGGAGTAAAAGCCGCTTCAGCTGCACTGGGAGATAACTTCCAGTTGGCTCTTTCTCTGACAGTGGGTTTCTGGACATGGGGTAAAGGAAGAGTAGGGGTATTTGGTCCAAGGACCAAACAAAAGGTGTCACCCTCTCTAACGATCATCTTCATTGCTATGCAAGACTCGATGTCGAGCCTTGCATTCCCCCTTGCCAATTCGACTCCATAGGGCTCAATCCCACAATGTCTAGCTATAGGAGTAATCAAACCTCCTATCACCACAGACCCTCTAGTCACCCTGGCTACCTTGTCCATATGCTTAACCATGAAATAAGCAACATCTACTGCGAATCCATTGAGCATGCCCCATAGAAAGTACAGCTCGTGTTGACAGACCATGCCGTCACTATCTCCTCTCCCAAATACTGTGTGTGCCAGAACCCGATGAGCATACTTGATACAGGGGTTCATGATTTTTGAGGCTCTGGCAGACACAGCATAGAAGTGGTTCTCATTTGTGATCAGATTCCAAAAGATGTTTTTGTTGGGGTATGCCCTTAAGGCTAATGTTTGAGGCCTTGGGATTATATCAGTATCATGTATAAACTCTATGTTTATAAAGGCAATGGTTGTTATTCAGGTTGTTACATTATCTGCTGCAATGTGTATACTTCTGAATGATGTCTCAATGATGTTCAGCTAGGCTGACATGCAGTATAGTCCTTAGTCGAGATATCTTGGTGAACATGAGACAACCTTGATATGATTGAGACTAATATGTGTTCTAATCTTATAGGATGCTTCGAGCATGGAATAAGATGTAGACTCATGGGTACATTGGATGTACTAGACAGACCCTACTTGGTTGTTCAATTGCTTGTCACAATGTGAATAATCCTTGTATGCGAACAAGTGGCATACTTCCTCTGACTTGAGATCACTTGTGTTTCTAAATGATGATTGGCATTGTTTTGAGGTAGTTCGATATCATTTGAAACATAATGGTTATAGACTATCTTGGATGGTGAGCATGAGTCATGTTAGGGCGCTAGTGATAGACATAGGATTGTCATCTCCTTCATTGGAGTGCGATGTTCTAAAGGGGCCCCCTGGATGAGATGATTGAGAAAGTGTATGGCCATACCCAGATGACTATGTTCATCTGATCTAATCATTCTCATCATATTGGATTTACAGGCTTGACACGCTTGTCCAATAAGAACATCCAGTGGCAAAGGAAATATGTATGTCTTGTGAAATGGATTCACACTTGTGCTATGGTTTGGGTGTAGTCTTGGAAGACTTTTTCCTTTATATCGGAAGACAGTGATGTGTTGCTAGATACCCCTCACTGATCGTGATAACGTAAGTTATCGTTACCGACGTTTAAAGGAAACCCTTAGGGTCGCACAATTTGATGATATGGCTTACTTAAGTCAGATCGTGTGGACTGAATTGTTTTGGTTCAGTTTAAAGGGATTTAATCTCTGATTGTAAGTGAGATCTGGTCTGATCATGTTTGATTGATTAGGGCTTGAGATCGGTAAGCTTCGATCGAGAGAATTGATGCTAGATCGGTGAGATCAAGAGCATCAAGAGATGTACGGTTAGATCTTGAACCTTCATGGTTCATATAAGATTTAGACCATGGCTTGGCTTGGTTCGATTTGGTCTTTGGACCAAATGCAATTGAACCAAATTAAATTGAACCCGCTCACAAGACATGAACGCTTGGTTCAATTGAGTTGGCGTTTTGGTTCGTTCACAAGACATGAACGCATGGCTTCATGACTTTCCATTTATGGAAATCATGTAACGCCTAAACGCTAACAAACGCCTCTTCTCTTCATGGTCTCGGCCATGTGGAGTGATCAATCTTCACGCATTGGAGAAGAGTGCTTTCGGCCATCAAGAGGATCATCTCATCTCCTCCATACGACTAGGACACCTTGAAGCTTTGCTAGCACAAGGACGCCAAGGGAGTAGTCATCATCACCTTTGTGTGCGTCTTCTTTGGAGGAGAGCCAATTCGCCCTCTTGCTTCCAAGACACCATTCGAATCAATGGCCTTGGTAAGATCCTATCTTGATCTATACAAAGAAATAATGTTGATCATATGTTCATATTACATGCGATCCTAGAAAAACCCTAATTCCGCCCATGCAAATTTTCAATTTACGCATGCTTAGGGTTTCTCCCTCTCCTTTAGGGGATCTTTTAAATTGGTATCAGAGCTAGGGTTTTTGTATGAATCATATGATTGCTTTGATATGATTGTGATCCATGCTTGATGCTATGTTTACATGCGCTTACTTGATTCATTGTTACAAGTTGTTTGCGCATGTACCATTGTTACAAGTTGTTTGCGCATGTACCATTGTTACAAGTTATTAGCGCATGTATCATTGTTACAAGATGTTTGCGCTTATGTATAGATCTAAGGTTTATCACTTTGCGCATCTACATGTTAGTTTGTAAAAATACATGATGTATGTTTTTACTCATTGGCGCATGTATGATGTTTATTAGTTGGCGCTTGTTATAGATGTTTTTGTCAAAACCTGTTAACTTGCGCGCCTAACCTAGATCTATATTTGCACCTACTTTAAACCCTTAGACGGGTTGATAGGGTTGAAATCATCAGTCTTGTCTGGACCCAACAGTCTGATCAGACCATCTGACAGCCTAGATGGGTCGACCAGATGGCACCTGTGCACAAGCACGAGGTGGCTATAGGTCGACTGCAGACAGGCGTGTAGCGATGTCTGGTTGAGACAACCAGTGAACGCTCTTGAGTTAAGCCCGGGGTCACACCCGCTTGCCAGAACTCATGAGGGTCGTTCAGCCCAACGCATGCATTGTTGACCACTGGGTCGACTCAAGTCAGTTAGGACTTGGTGCATGCTAGGGCAGTGGGTCTGACTAGATCAGATGAGTGGATCCCTATTAATGGACCGTTGTAAGGTAGTAGGGCACATAAGGAAAATAAAATTGATACCCATGGGTTTTCGAAAATTTTATTTTCTTATTTGGATCACATGTTAATTGTATAAACATGAATCAATGTCTATTTCATCTTATGTGGGCTGCCCAATTTTAATGTGTGCTGTGCTGGGGCCTGCGTGCCTGGATTATTGTAAATTATTATAATTGTGATCTGCGCATCACATTTTAATTAATTTATAATGTATAATTGACCTGCGTGTCAATCATGTCTAGATAGATTAAAATGTAATTTGATTAGACATGAGCACAGAGCACACATGGTAGAGGAGCATGCAGCAAGTAGCTTAACTAGTGGGAGGTCTAGAGTTCGACTCTAGGACAGGCGCATCTTACCTGGTAGGCGCATCTGAGCTGCAGTGGGCGCTTGGGGCCAGATGGAGTTGCAAAAGACCCATGAAGAGCTCATGTGAAGACTTAAGTTAAATTAAGATCTTACTTAGGTTTAATGGGCTTTTACCACATAAGATCATCATGCTTTCTTTTAATAAATAGAACTGCATGATTTAATCTTCTACTATCACCATAGGATTTGCATGATAGTTAAGAAGATAAAAGGACCGTTAAAATCCAACGTTAAATATCAAGCGCGTAAGCCTTCTGACGCGAAACCTCACTGTTCTGACTATCGTTGGGGCCGTGTTGTACCCACTCAGTGGGCACGCCCATCTATCTTCAGATGGTGTGTGATTACACCTGCGTGTTACAGAGAAGGGATTTATCGCTTCTCGTTGCTCAGCATAGCATGTGGTGGTCCAGGGAGTAGGTTGGGTCAGCTTGACCATGTAGGCTACATATGGAGCATATGTTAGCTATATGGAGGCAGCCATCTGTGGGATCAGAGACTGTGTTGTACCAACTCAGTTGGCGCAGTCGGCTGGATCGCCCAGATGAAGGGGAATCGCACTGGTTGGCGATTGGCAGGGATAGCCTACCAGAGATTAGTGCTTGTACTCTCTGTGCATCTTATCTCGCCTGAGCGGGACGCGGAGACCAAGTATGAAATCTGGATCCCATCTCACTAAAAGAGTGTCACTCTTTCGGACTGTTTTGCTGGATTTTTCAGTCAGATAAAATAGTGAGAAAAAGAATCATTCTTAAGTCCTGGATTGATTCTCACATTGATACTGACCTTGCTGTTCTTGCAATGTTGTAGATTCCTGCAGCAACGAACACCACGAATTTCAATGTGCGATCCCTACTGGAAAGGGAGAAGTTTGCTGGGCCAAACTTCTCAGACTGGTACGGACACCTTAAGATTGTTCTTAAGGCTGAGAGGAAACTGTATGTCCTCGAGACGGCAATACCGCCTCAACCCGCTGCGAACGCCGCAAGGGCGGTTCGCGATGCTTATGAGAAGCATGTCAATGACAGCATTGATGTCGCTTGCCTGATGCTTGCGTCTATGACGCCAGAGCTGCAGCGTCAGCACGAGGATCTATCAGCTATAGAAATTATAGCGAACCTCAAGTTGCTGTATGCTGCACAGGCGAGGACTGAATGCTACAATTTGACTAAACTTTTCTTTCAGAGCAAACTGACTGAAGGGAGTCCAGTGGGAGCTCATGTACTCAAGATAATTGGGTATAAGGAGGCTCTAGAGAAACTGGGACATACCATCAATCAGGAGCTTGCTGTAGACATCATACTGCAGTCTCTCCCGGTCTCTTTCGATCCGTTCATTATTAATTTTAATATGAACAAGATCGACTGTACCCCGGCAAAGTTACTGAACATGCTATTGACTACAGAGTTGACTCTAAAGGGAAAGCCTTCATCCTCTGTCTTGATGGTTCCTTCAAGGAACAAGAAGAAGGGGAAGAAGGGCAAAGCCCCTGTTAAGAGCTACAGCAAGGCTCTGAAACAAAAGGTTAAGCGGTCGAAGGAATACAGATGTTTCCATTGTGGCCAGCTGGGTCACTAGAAGAAGGACTGTAAAGCGCTCCAAGGAGACAAGAAGGGAAGCAAGCCTTTTGCTTCTGGCTCAGGTATTTTTGTGACTGAAGTCATGATATCTTCTTCTTCTATTTCATGGGTGTTGGACACCGCATGTGGAGTTCACATTTGTTCAAATGTACAGGAACTCAGGAGAAGAAGACAGGTGGGACAGCATGAGGTGGACCTACGAGTTGGAAACGGGGCACGGGTTGCTGCTGTTGCTGTAGGAGAATATCACATCTCATTACCATCTGGTCTTGTATTGGAACTGGACAATTGTTATTTTGTACCAAGCATAACCAAAAATATTATCTCTATTCCTGCTCTTGTCAGGAAAGGGTTTTCCTTTGAATGTAATATTTCAAAGTGTGTTATTACTTTTGATAATATAGTTTATGCTACTGGATCAATTAACAATGGGTTATTCATGTTGGACATGGAATGTTCTATACAACAAATTGATATTAAGAAAGCCAAGTATGCTGATAACAGCACCTTGCTATGGCATAGTCGTTTAGGCCATATTAACAAGAAGCGCATTAAGCGGTTGCATGACCATGGACTGCTGGGATCATTCTCCTATGAGGAGCTTGATACATGCAAAGCTTGTTTAATGGGTAAAATGACGAAAGCTCCTTTTTCTAATAAAGGTCAAAGGGCTTCAGGTTTACTTGATCTCATTCACAGTGATGTGTGTGGGCCATTTAGTAAACATGCCAGAGGTGGCTATTCATACTTCATTACCTTTACTGATGATTTCAGTAGGTATGGTTATGTCTATCTTATGAGACATAAGAGTGAATCTTTTGACAAGTTCAAAGAGTTCAAAAATGAAGTACAAAATCAGCTAGGCCAAAATATCAAGGCACTTCGCTCAGATCGAGGTGGAGAATACTTGAGTCGAGAGTTTACTGACTATCTAAAGAGTGTGGGATTATCTCACAGCTCACTCCACCAGGAACACCGCAATGGAATGGTGTGTCCGAGAGGAGAAATAGAACCTTACTTGATATGGTTCGTTCTATGATGAGTCAGGCTACTCTACCTTACTCCTTTTGGGGATTTGCACTGGAAACAGCTGCAAAGGTACTAAACCGAGTGCCATCCAAGGCCGTTTCAAAGACTCCATATGAGTTATGGTATGAGAAACAGCCGAGCTTGACATTTATTAAGATCTGGGGTTGCGAGGCTTATGTCAAAAAGCTCGTCTCTGGGAAACTGGAGAGCAGATCTGAGAAATGTATCTTTGTCGGTTACCCTAAGGAAACTAAGGGTTATTATTTCTACGATCCCAGAGAGAACAAAGTATTTGTTGCTCGGACGGCCATTTTTCTTGAGAAAGAATTACTTCTGCAAGAGGCCAGTGGGAGAGAAATAAAGCTGGATGAGAATCCAGAAGAAGGACAAAGTAGTCAAGCACAGTTGGATGTGTCTGAGCCAGTAGATCAGGTTATTGAACAACCTGAGGCTCAGATATCACGGGAACCGCGTAGATCGGGAAGGATCCGTCGTCAGCCTGAGCGCTATGACGGAGTCTACATCATTGATGATGAACCCCTTACTTATGCGGATGCGGTCAGTGGACCGGAATCAGCGAGATGGCTTGAAGCTATGCGAGCCGAGATGGACTCCATGTCAGATAACCAAGTCTGGGATTTGGTTGATCCGCCTCCGGGAGTAATCCCTATAGGCTGTAAATGGATCTTCAAAAGGAAGATTGACATGGATGGTAATGTAGTTACCTATAAAGGCAGGCTAGTTGCGAAAGGTTTCAAACAAATCTACGGGATAGATTATGATGAAACTTTCTCTCCTGTAGCCATGTTCAAGTCTATTCGGATTATTCTTGCGATAGCAGCATATTATGATTATGAGATCTGGCAGATGGATGTGAAGACTGCTTTCCTTAATGGAAATTTGCAAGAGGATGTGTATATGACACAACCTGAAGGTTTCATTAATCCATCAGATCGTCATAAAATATGCAAGTTAAAGAAGTCCATTTATGGACTTAAACAAGCATCAAGAAGCTGGAATATTCGTTTTGATGAATCAATCTGTGAATTTGGTTTCATCAAGAATGAAGATGACCCGTGTGTATATAAGAGGTTTAGTGGGAGCGTGATTACTTTCCTAGTCCTCTACGTCGATGATATCTTAATCATTGGAAACGATATTCCTGAACTACATGCGGTCAAAGCATGGTTAAGAAAATGTTTCCAGATGAAAGATCTAGGAGAAGCAGCCTATGTATTAGGTGTGAAGATCTACAGAGATAGATCTAAGAGGCTTCTCGGGCTGTGCCAGAGTACTTACATCGATAAAGTCCTGGAGAGATTTCATCTAGAGAATTCTAAAAGAGGATATCTTCCAGTCAGACATGGTCTGAATCTTTCGAAGAGTCAGTGTTCACAAACACAGACTGAGAAAGATGAAATGGACAATACGCCTTATGCTTTGGCTATTGGATCCATTATGTATGCGATGTTGTGTACTCGCCCAGACGTCGCTTACGGGTTAAGCGTGACCAGTCGATTCCAAAGTAATCCAGGTAAGGCACACTGGATTGCAGTCAAGAACATTTTGAAATATCTTCGGAGGACCAAAGATATGTTCTTGGTATATGGTGGTCAGGAAGAACTCAGTATTGAAGGATATACTGACGCTTCGTTCCAATCTGACCAGGATGATTTTCGATCGCAATCAGGCTACGTTTTTAGCTTGAATGGAGGAGCAGTGGTGTGGAAAAGTTTCAAACAATCTATTGTTGCTGATTCCACAACAGAAGCCGAGTATGTTGCAGCCTCAGAAGCATCTAAGGAGGCAGTGCGGATTCGTAAGTTCATTCAGGAACTTGGTGTTGTTCCTTCGAGTGCAGATCCTTTGGTTATCTTCTGTGATAACACTGGAGCAATAGCACAGGCAAAGGAACCACGGTCGCACCAGAAGTCCAAGCACATACAGAGAAGGTTTCACTTGATCCGGGAGATCATTGATCGTGGCGAGATCAAAGTCTGTAAGGTTCATACATACGACAATCTGGCTGACCCGCTTACAAAGCCTCTGGCGCAGCAGAAGCATGAGAAGCACTGTAATAATATGGGTTTGAGATTTCTCAACCATTAGATTAAGTGCAAGTGGGAGATTATTGGGGTATGCCCTTAAGGCTAATGTTTGAGGCCTTGGGATTATATCAGTATCATGTATAAACTCTATGTTTATAAAGGCAATGGTTGTTATTCAGGTTGTTACATTATCTGCTGCAATGTGTATACTTCTGAATGATGTCTCAATGATGTTCAGCTAGGCTGACATGCAGTATAGTCCTTAGTCGAGATATCTTGGTGAACATGAGACAACCTTGATATGATTGAGACTAATATGTGTTCTAATCTTATAGGATGCTTCGAGCATGGAATAAGATGTAGACTCATGGGTACATTGGATGTACTAGACAGACCCTACTTGGTTGTTCAATTGCTTGTCACAATGTGAATAATCCTTGTATGCGAACAAGTGGCATACTTCCTCTGACTTGAGATCACTTGTGTTTCTAAATGATGATTGGCATTGTTTTGAGGTAGTTCGATATCATTTGAAACATAATGGTTATAGACTATCTTGGATGGTGAGCATGAGTCATGTTAGGGCGCTAGTGATAGACATAGGATTGTCATCTCCTTCATTGGAGTGCGATGTTCTAAAGGGGCCCCCTGGATGAGATGATTGAGAAAGTGTATGGCCATACCCAGATGACTATGTTCATTTGATCTAATCATTCTCATCATATTGGATTTACAGGCTTGACACGCTTGTCCAATAAGAACATCCAGTGGCAAAGGAAATATGTATGTCTTGTGAAATGGATTCACACTTGTGCTGTGGTTTGGGTGTAGTCTTGGAAGACTTTTTCCTTTATATCGGGAAACAGTGATGTGTTGCTAGATACCCCTCACTGATCGTGACAACGTAAGTTATCGTTACCGACGTTTAAAGGAAACCCTTAGGGTCGCACAATTTGATGATATGGCTTACTTATGTCAGATCGTGTGGACTGAATTGTTTTGGTTCAGTTTAAAGGGATTTAATCTCTGATTATAAGTGAGATCTGGTCTGATCATGTTTGATTGATTAGGGCTTGAGATCGGTAAGCTTCGATCGAGAGAATTGATGCTAGATCGGTGAGATCAAGAGCATCAAGAGATGTACGGTTAGATCTTGAACCTTCATGGTTCATATAAGATTTAGACCATGGCTTGGCTTGGTTCGATTTGGTCTTTGGACCAAATGCAATTGAACCAAATTAAATTGAACCCGCTCACAAGACATGAACGCTTGGTTCAATTGAGTTGGCGTTTTGGTTCGTTCACAAGACATGAACGCATGGCTTCATGACTTTCCATTTATGGAAATCATGTAATGCCTAAACGCTAACAAACGCCACTTCTCTTCATGGTCTCGGCCATGTGGAGTGATCAATCTTCACGCATTGGAGAAGAGTGCTTTCGGCCATCAAGAGGATCATCTCATCTCCTCCATACGACTAGGACACCTTGAAGCTTTGCTAGCACAAGGACGCCAAGGGAGTAGTCATCATCACCTTTGTGTGCGTCTTCTTTGGAGGAGAGCCAATTCGCCCTCTTGCTTCCAAGACACCATTCGAATCAATGGCCTTGGTAAGATCCTATCTTGATCTATACAAAGAAATAATGTTGATCATATGTTCATATTACATGCGATCCTAGAAAAACCCTAATTCCGCCCATGCAAATTTTTAATTTACGCATGCTTAGGGTTTCTCCCTCTCCTTTAGGGGATCTTTTCAGTTTTCCATGAATCCTAGGGGTATCTCAGTGTACCCTCCTATGCTCAGCCCAAAGATGTCTCTAACTTCTTACAAGGTAAGTTTTCTTTCTTCATTTGCTAATCTGAAACTGATTTCTCCCTCTGCAAGGCCATGAGAGTACTCCTTCAATTCAATTATCAAACTACTCAAGAACTCCAAGACAAGTGGCAAATAGGTGTGCGGAGTCATCTGGAAGAACTACTTGGCTTGGATTCTCTCAAACATCCAAAGTATATCGTCATAAAGCCCCAAGGCTTCGAGAGTCCTCTGATCAGCATACTTTGTGTTTATGATTTTTCTTTCCAACAGCTTGTTGTATCTAGCCTCCTGCGTCTCATTCCTGAATATGATTCCATATGGGTTTTGTGGTTGAGACGATCTTGCAGGGGCCTTCCCTTTTTCTTTTCGACTCCCTGCTTCTCTTTGACAAATTGATTTTGTTCTTGGCATGGCTGGAAACTCACAACTTAATGGCAGCAAAACAATAATACAGTTCAACTCAAGTCGAATGCCGTCCTATCAACATGTTCTAATATGATAAAAACAGGGCATAAACAGAGCATGTAATTTCAATCTCAATATCTATATGGCGGGTATGAACCATAGTTTCAGCATCATGAATAACACTAACCAAGTAAATATGAAGCGAAAATCAACTCATAACTCCAGCTCAAACTCAAAAAATTATCAAAACCGTGAATGAACAGTAGCTTTACCACGTTTCAACCTATTTCAGTTCAAATCATCTATCAAATCGACCCAGGTTTTTTTCAAACAACAAGGGATCGAAAGTTTATCCTCTCACGAGTGAATAGAAACAAAAATTACTTAAAATGGTGGAGGATCGAGCGAGAACGAACGAAAGGGGCGAAAATTGGTGAAAACTCGCCGAATCAGAAAAATAGGAGAATCGGTTACCTAATCGACGATGAAAACTGAACGGAAGTGGTCGCTGGCGTCCACTGAAGGTCGGAGATGGTCGGAAATCCAAGGATGGCTTGAAAACGAGTGAGATCGAGGGTAAAAACCCTAAAAATGGTTCGGTCGAAACCCTAAATACGGCACAGGGCTCGCGTGCCAGAAAACGGATTACGGCAGTGTTATTTCTTATGGCACTGCCGTAAAATCTTGACTGCTTTCTATTTGAAACTGGGTGCAGAATATGGTACCGTAAAATATCTTACGGTACCGCCGTAAAATCTCGACAACCTTCTGATCAAAAATGACACGAAAATATGGTACCGTAAAGGAGTTTACGGTACCGGCCGAAAAATCAAGCAGCAAAAAAAAATATATTTTTTTTTTATAAAAACGAAAAATAAAATTTCAGAAAATACGGCAGGTAAAATACCTCACGGTAGTGCCGTAAAAACGAAAGAACACACGGGTTGATTTTGGATCAGAAATACAGTACCGTGCAATCCTTTACGGCCGTACCGTAATTTCGTCGCTGCTTTCTGTTCGTAAGCAGACTGAAATACGGTACCGTAAAATCCTTTACGGTACTACCGTATTTTGCTCCAAATCACGAAAAACCTACAAAAATAAAATAAAGATTAGTATCAAGCTAAAATTAAGTTAAAGAAAACAAAATAGAGGTTAGAAAGCTTGGGTTGCCTCCCAAGAAGCGCTAATTTAAAGGTCATTAGCTTGACCCTTTAACACTCGGGTTCGATCGTGAACTTCTAAATTTCCCTCCTGATTTTCCAACATAAGGCTCAATCTTGAAACAGTATCCAAATTTGCTCAGAATCTCTTCTATTTTGCCAATCAGTCTAGAGCTTTCTCTTCTTCTCTTCCTCCTTATCTTTTTCTTCTGCAATTTCTCATCAATACCCTCAGAAATATTATCAGATTCATTATTTGGGGTTCATCAAACAGACTTGAAACATCATAAATTTCATCATTAAATATCTCAACACTACAACAAGATCCTGAGTATGAAAGTTTGTTTAATGAATCATTAAGATTAAATTCAATCTTGTTGTCACATATGTCCAAGGTAATCTTTCCTTCTTTCACATCAATGTTAGCCTTAGCAGTGGCCAAAAGTGGTCTTCCAAGAATGATAGGATTTCTAGAATTTACCTCCATGTCTAACACTACAAAATCTGCGGAAATGAAAAACTTACCAATTTGTACAGGGACATTCTCTAATATTCCTACAGGATACTTTACCGATGAATCCGTGAGCTGTAAGGATATGGATATATGTTTTAGCTCTCCAAGATTAAGTTTCCTGTAAGTAGAAAGAGGCATTAGATTCACACTTGCACCGAGGTCACATAAGGCTCGGTCAAAAGCCATAGTGCCTATTGAACAAGGTATAGAAAAACTACCTGGATCTTTCAGTTTAGGTGGCAGTTTGTTCTGTATGATAGCACTACAATCTTTAGTTAAAGTAACAGTGCATGTGCCATAATCATCTAATTTCCTTTTACTAGACAAATTTTCCTTTAAAAACTTGGCATAAGATGGCATTTTAGTAATAGCTTCAGTGAAAGGAATGTTAACATAAAGCTTTTTCAGGATTTCAAGAAATTTGCCAAACTTTTTGTCTAGTTTATGTTGAACCAACCTTTGAGGAAAGGGTATTGGTGGTTGATATGGATTAGGCAAATCAGGCTTAGGATTGTCTTTCTCACATAATTCTTCCCCTTTTGGTTCATCACCCTTTTGAGGAGATAAACAAGTTTGGGGTTTCTTATGTGAAGAAGATTCTCCTAACTCTAATTCCTTTTCATTATCAATAAGCCTTTTTTCAGTGTTTTCAAACCTCCCTCTAGGTTCTCTTAGTTGCTTCCCACTTCTAGTCATGATGGCATTACAGTGCTCCCCAAGGTTTATCTCAGGTTTTGCTGGCAATTTCCCAGGGGGTCTGTAAGGTACACTAGCATGTTGTGCAATTTGGTTTTCAAAAATTTTGCTGTGGGCCTCTACTCTATCCAGTTTAGAGTTAATTTGATGAAAGCTTTCCTTAAACTCTTCAATTTGTCTATTTTGATTTGACAGGATTTGTTTTTCATCAGACATAAACTCTTCAATTTTTCTATCCTGTTTTACCTCAAACTGATTTTGACTGGTCATTATTTTTTCAAACATGGATTTTATCTCAGAAAATTGATCATTGTTTTGATTCAAATTTTGGTTGGGATTTTGCCTTTGGAATCCTTTGTTTTCAGTGTTCCCCCCTACATTGTTATTGTTTTTCCATGAAAGGTTGGGGTGATTTCTCCATCCAGGGTTATATGTACTAGAATAGGGATCATTAGGTCTACTTTGATTATAATTCCCTATGACATTCACATGCTCATTACCCTGATCAACAATTCTATAATATTCGGCAGTATGACCATCATTGCCACAATTTTCACAAGTAATAACAGAAACAGAAGCAGTTTGCATGGAATTTAACTTACTGCACAAAAAGTCTACCTTCTCTTCTAAGGATCGCCACCCTTCACTTTCACCCTTACCTTGAGAAGGCTTGTAAAGTACTCCTCTCTCGGTAGTCCATTGATTGTGGTTTAATGCCATCTCCTCTAGCAGTTTGAAGGCATCTTCTGGTGTTTTGCTCATAAGAGCTCCTCCTACAGCTGTAACATCCCACATTCTTAACCCCAAACAAATGGCACAATTCACAAATGATACAGGATGTTTCATATAAGATCGATCATATGCTAGGTAAAACCGAGTTCAAGAAAACACGATCTGAAAAATTTCCATAAATTCATACATACAAATTCACAAAACTCAAATCTCATAAATCTCATAAGGGTACCTGCCACCACGCAATCCTTGCACTAGACATATGCAAGGCAACAGTTATATCAAATCCACAGCTATATTAAATCCGTATCAAAACCATAAAATCCAAAAAGGTACCTGCCACCAGGCAATACTTGCACTAGACATATGCAAGTTACAGATATATCAAAACCGATTACAAAAAAAATCACATAAACCTAATATTAAAATCACATAATTACATAATATTAACAATCATATAAAGTAGTGTGGTCCTTAGGTTTCATGCTAATTAGTTCAGTCAAACCTCACTAGGTTATCACCCAAATTTCTCAAACAATTTCTCAACATTGCAGTTAACGAGTATCCATAAAATCAACATAAAATGTAAAACATGTATTCTTACTAACGGGATAAAATCACTGATTTAATATTCAAAATTCATACTAAAAATATATCTAGATAACAAGGATTTCATACTCAAAATTCAATGATTTAATGCTACCAAAATTCCCTATAAAAACACCTTAAATTTCATACAAATTTTTGGTTAAATAATCATCAAGATTTCGGTTTTCATAATTAAATCAAAATTTCAGTTTTCATAACAATTATCAAGATTATTTCGGTTTTCATAATTAACATCAAAATTCGGTTTTCATACCAATTATCAAGATCAATTCGGTTTTCATAATTAACATCTAAATTCGGTTTTCATAACAATTATCAAGATCAATTCGGTTTACATGGAAAATTAGGTTTTCATGGAGAAATACAATTCGGTTCTCATGAATAACAATGCCCTAAATTCGGTTTTCATACCTTACATACACTTTGCATAATTACGGTTTTAACATGGTAAAATTTCCAAAATTTCCAATCCATTCAATATATCAATTAACACAACTAAGTTCATAGGTCAAACAAGACATTCCACTCACCTCTTAACCGAGAACACAAGGTGAAAAACTCTCCAAAAACAATTCGTCTAAGGCTTGAAGTTCTACCAAGAATCGCCACCAAAGGAAAGGAAACACCTCCAACACCAAAGACTCCAAGAGAGAAGGAAGAGGAAAATCGTCCAAGCCTTCAAGGAAATCGCCTAAGTTCCTCAAGAAGTCGCCAAGTTCTTCAAGCCGTCGCCCAAGGTTTCCTTCCAAGCCAAAATCGCCAAAACTCTACCCTAACCGAAATATCAATTTGAATTTTTGGTTTTTAACTCTTAACCCATTAACCCATTAATTCAAATCGGGTTTAATCCATTTAATTAATAATTTGAATTTTAAAACCCAATTAGTTTAAACCCAATAACCCATTAATTCAACCATTAACTTAACGAAAATCCAATAAGGTCTAATTAACATCCAATAAGGGTTTAATTAACCAATAAGATCTAATTAATTAACTTACAAGCTCTAATTAATTAACTTACAATTTACAACCCATAAATCCTAATTAATTTATCATGAACAACCAATAATAATTTATCATAAATTAACAGCCAATAATTAAACAAATAATCTCTAATTAATTACAATAAATTAACAACCAATACATAGAAAAATATCACAGTCAATAATTTTATTTAATTCAAAATAATGCTTACCAGGACTTAAGATCCTTGGATCTTACATCCCTCCCTCCTTATAAAGCTTTAGTCCTCTAAAGCTCAGCATCCATATCATCAAAGAGGTAAGCATAAAATTTCCTCATATCAGCTTCAGTCTCCCATGTCGCCTCCTCAACTGACTGATTTCCCCAGATAACCTTTACCAAAGGTATAGTCTTGTTCCTCAGAACTTTATCCTTTCTATCCACAATCCGGAGAGGTCTTTCCTCAAAAGTCAAATCACTCTGAATCTGAAGAGGTTCCAACTCCAACACATGAGATGGATCAGGATGATATTTCCTCAAAACAGAAACATGGAACACATTATGCACATGATCCATAGCAGGAGGTAAAGCTAACCGGTAAGCCACTGGACCAATTCTCTCAATAATATCAAAAGGGCCTACAAACCTAGGGCTCAACTTGCCCTTTTTGCCAAATCTCATAACACCCTTAGTAGGCGACACCTTCAAGAACACATGATCCCCTACCATAAACTCCAAGGAACGACGACGGTCATCAGCATAACTCTTCTGTCTGTCCCGAGCAATCTTCAGTTTATCCCGGATCTCTCTAACCTTATCAGTAGTCTCCTGTACTGCATCAGATCTCAAAATCATTCTGTCACCAGTTTCCTCCCAACATAAGGGAGTCCTACACCTTCTCCCATACAAAGCCTCATAAGGAGCCATCTGAATACTGGAGTGGAAGCTATTATTATAAGTAAACTCTATCAAAGATAGATCCCGGTTCCACTCAGAACTCCAATCTACCACATAGGCTCTCAACAAATCTTCTAGAGTCTGGATAGTACGCTCCGTCTGGCCATCAGACTGAGGATGGTATGCTGTACTAAAGCTCAACTTAGTACCCAAACCCTCCTGTAAACTCTTCCAAAATCTGGACAAAAATCGAGAGTCCCTATCAGACACAATATCGACAGGCACTCCATGCAGTCTGACTATCTCATCAATGTACAATCTAGCCAGTCTCTCTAAAGAATAAGTCATCTTAATCGGAAGAAAGTGGGCTGATTTAGTGATTCTATCAACAATCACCCAAATAGCATCATGACCCAATCTGGTTCTGGGCAAACCACATACAAAATCCATACTGATGCATTCCCACTTCCACTCAGGAATAGGAAGGGGCTCCAACAAACCACCAGGCTTCTGGTGTTCAGCCTTCACAGTCTGACAGGTTAAACACCTAGAGACAAAATCAAACACTTCTTTCTTCATACCCGGCCACCAAAAACTTTTCTTGAGGTCCTGATACATCTTAGTCACGCCAGGATGTAGAGAATATTTGGAGTTATGGCTGTCCTCCAATATTTCTTTCCTCAAGCTCGGTTCCTCAGGGACACATACCCTTCCACGAAATCGAAGAATACCATCATCAGACAGGCTAAAATCCTGAACTGCGCCATCAACCAGACTATCCCTGATCTGAACTAATTTCGGATCCACAGACTGCTGATCTCTGATCTTCTGCAACAAAGCAGACTGTACTCTGAGAAAAGCCACATAACCAGACTGAACTTTAGGAGAAACACTGATCCTGAGATCGCTGAACTCCTGCAGTAACCGCCACTCACTGACTCGTAAAGCAGCTACTGAAGTAACTGGATGTCTGCTCAGTGCATCCGCCACTACATTGGCCTTTCCAGCCTGATACTGAATAGAGAAGTCATAATCTTTGATCAACTCCATCCATCTTCTCTGTCTCATGTTCAACTCCTTCTGAGTGAAGATATACTTGAGACTCTGGTGATCAGTGAACAGATCGAACTCCTGACCCAGCAAATAGTGACGCCATATCTTCAAAGCAAAGACTACGGCCGCCAACTCTAAATCATGAGTAGGGTAGTTCAATTCATACTCCTTCAGTTGTCTCGAAGCATAGGCTACTACAGAACCCTTCTGCATCAAGACACAACCCAACCCTTTGCCAGAAGCATCCGTATAAACAGTAAACCTTTCCCCATCACTAGGAATAATGAGGATCGGTGTACTAGTCAACCTTCTCTTCAGCTCTTGAAAGCTCTCTTCACACTTATCATCCCAAATAAACTTGGCCTCCTTTCTGGTTAATTTAGTTAAAGGACCCGCCAACTTGGAGAATCCCTCAACAAATCTCCGGTAGTAACCTGCTAAACCCAGGAAACTTCTGATCTCAGTAGCACTAGTCGGTCTTCCCCAATTGAGAATGGCTTGCACTTTAACTGGATCCACAGACACCCCCTGACCAGAAATCACATGTCCCAAGAAGCTGATTTTCTCTAGCCAGAACTCACACTTACTAGCCTTGGCATATAATCGGTTCTTCCTCAGAACCTCCAGCACTCTGCGCAAGTCACTGACATGATCTGAGGTAGTCTGAGAGTACACCAATATATCATCTATAAAGACCACCACACAAGAGTCAAGCAACTCATGGAATACCCTGTTCATCAAATCCATGAAGACAGCAGGTGCATTTGTCAGTCCAAAAGGCATAACTAAAAATTCGAAATGCCCATACCTGGTCCTGAAAGCAGTCTTAAATATATCCTCATCCTTGACTCTAAGCTGATAATATCCTGATCTCAGATCAATCTTAGAGAACACTGTCGCTCCCTGTAATTGATCAAATAGATCATCAATTCTGGGAAGAGGATACTTATTCTTGATAGTCACTTGGTTCAGTTGCCTGTAGTCTATACACATCCTCAGGGTTCCATCTTTCTTCTTCACAAATAGCACTGGCGCTCCCCAGGGAGAAGCACTAGGCCGAATATACCCTTTCTCTAGCAATTCCTCCAGTTGTTTCTTAAGCTCGGCCAACTCTGAAGTAGCCATACGATAAGGAGCTCTGGAGATAGGTGCCGTACCTGGCGCCAACTCAATGCCAAACTCTACTTCTCTAATCGGTGGCAAGCCTGAAAATTCTTCAGAGAACACATCAGGAAATTCTTTCACCACCGCCATCTGAGTCAAATCAGAAGTAGAATCATCCTGCACCTTAACATGCGCAAGATAACCCTTGCATCCACTAGCCAGTAATTTCCTGGCCTGCAGGAAAGATATCACATGCGGTCCTTGGTCTTACACTAGACCTCTCACAAAAAGTCGATTCCCATCTAACAAATTCAAAGTGATTACTTTCTCAAAGCAATCCACAGAGGCATGATGGGAAGACAACCAATCCATACCTAGGATGACATCATAGTCTTGCATGTCTAAGAGGATTAGATCCACTAGAAACTCATAACCCTCTACATGTACCATACAGTCAGCACACACAGTGTCTGTAGATAATGATTTTCCTAAGGGAGTACTGACAGACACAACATAATCTAGCATCTTAGGTACAACAGGTAAACATGCAGCAAACTTAACAGATACAAAAGACAGATTTGCACCAGGATCAAATAGAATGCGAGCTAACTGATCAAATACAAATAAAGTACCTTCCACAACGGATCGGGAAGCTCGTGTATCCTTCTCAGCCACAGCATAAACTCGTGTCTGGACTGTAGGCTTATCTGCGCCTCTAGGCTGTATCTCAGGCTCTTTGCAGTCTCTGACCATGTGCCCTGGTTTCTTACACCTGAAGCACACGCCATTCTTCTTATGACAGTCTTTCACTAGGTGTCCCTTGAGCCCACAATAACTACAAGTGATACCGTTTCTTATATCCCTAGCATCCCTGAACTGTTGCGGTGCATCCCTGGGCTGCTGCGGTGCCTTGTAGGAGTAAGGCTTATACCTGCTCTTTTTGTAGTCCTTATGTTTAGGGTACTTCTTACCCTTGCCGCCACTGCCATACTGAGGAACCGCCGCCTCAGCTGCAGGAACCACTGCCACGGCAACATGAGAACTCCTCTCAAATATATACCTCTCAATAGTGCGTGCTCGCCCAACAGTCTCAACATAGGTCTCCAAATGTTGAGCACCAACCTGCTCTCTAATGTCCCATCTGAGACCTCTGAGAAACTTGGTAGCTCTCCTCTTTTCAGTGTTTATCAGGTGAGGAGCATACTTTCCCAATTTCGTGAACTGTAATTCATACTGGTCCACGGTCATATCACCCTGCTCCAGGTGAATAAATTCCACCTCTCGGTCCTCCACCAAGCTATCAGGGAAGTACTTCTCGTTGAATCGAGACAAGAAGTAAGGCCAATCTACAGTCTCATGTCTTTCTTCGGCAAGTCTCACCATGCCTTTCCACCACTCATCTGCGTCAGCACGCATCATATAGGTGGTCAAACATAACTTATCTTCGTCCGAGCAACGCATAACTTGGAAAATCTTTTCCAAGCATAACTGCCAGTTCTCGGCATTACTGGATTCTGAGCCTCCATAAAATGAGCTAGGACCCAGTTTCTGGAATTCACTCACAAGTGAAGCATAGCGCCTGTGAGCGCCCTCCTGAGAGTCATCCCCCACTGCCCGAGTAGTAGTCTGGGGTCTCTCTCGAGTCAGCTGCTGCAAAAGCTGATGTTGTGCTTCTTGGTGCTGAGTCTGCTGCTGCTGCAGCATCTGAGCTTGCCTCTCTATCATAGCACCTTGTTGCTGAACCATGCCAGTCAGAGCCTCAATAGTTCTCGTGAGGTTCGGGGTCTGCTCGCCCTCATCACTAGCATTTCCTCTGGTTCGCACCATCTTAAATGCCTACACACACATATCATAGTCAGGAAAACAATCATAAACCTAACAGGTGTCTAGCAATACACAAACATGTTTTCCCCCAAACTAAGTTTTAGCTAGCCAACCCTCTGATACCATTCTGTAACATCCCACATTCTTAACCCCAAACAAATGGCACAATTCACAAATGATACAGGATGTTTCATATAAGATCGATCATATGCTAGGTAAAACCGAGTTCAAGAAAACACGATCTGAAAAATTTCCATAAATTCATACATACAAATTCACAAAACTCAAATCTCATAAATCTCATAAATCTCATAAGGGTACCTGCCACCACGCAATCCTTGCACTAGACATATGCAAGGCAACAGTTATATCAAATCCACAGCTATATTAAATCCGTATCAAAACCATAAAATCCAAAAAGGTACCTGCCACCAGGCAATACTTGCACTAGACATATGCAAGTTACAGATATATCAAAACCGATTACAAAGAATACACCATAAACCGAAATTCACAACAAAATCACAAAATCGATTTTATAAACTCATATCAAACACCGAAACCAGGCTGAAGCCCGCGGTGACACAAAAATCAAACTCATAAGACTGCCATAACCGGCAACATAATTCACATAGTTCACATAGTCTCATGATTCACATAGTTCATATAATTTATGTTAAGGCCACAACCGGCCCCAAGAATTAAGCATAAAATTCTTAAAACAGCAAACAGCATAATTATCCACGCCAAAGCACTCAAGACATGCGCCCCTGCTCTATGCCTGAAAATAGTGAGGGGTGAGCTACACAGCCCAGTGAGTGGATAGTCTAAATCGACCATCCAGAACATACATTCAAAAATATAGGCAGATTATTTTAAATATCTTTAACAGGAACATTATGTCAACATATAACAAAATAAAGAAACAGAAGTCATATAGACAGTCAGATGTACACACTAGCATATAACAAACTCGGGTTCTAGAGTTTTACTCTAAACCAATTAAACACATATATTCTAAACCAACTAAACACACCATACTTAATTAACCTAGTTGTCCAGCATAATCAGTAGTGACCAATATGGTCTAACCCGGCTTGGCCAAAGCACTGGGAGCTGCAAAATCTCGTGCAACACATAAACATGGATAGTGAATAGAATCAAGAGGTGGCCCCCGCCAGGTCACGACGTGGCACTTTGCTCTATCACCCCATAACATATCGATGGATTGTGTGTAGATTCAAGAGGTGGCCCCCGCCAGTCACGGCGTGGCACTTTGCTCCACACACCCAACATCATAAACCGAGTGATGACATCAAGAGGTGGCCCCTGTCTGATCAAGACATGGCACTTTGCGTCTTATATCACCCCAACACATAAAAGAGTAATGACATCAAGAGGTGGCCCCTGTCCGACCAAGACATGGCACTTTGCGTCAAAACCCGTTCTCCCAAAAGGTTCCTACTGGACAACAGACACATCTTATTTCATATTTCACATAGGTGAACATATTTCACAAAGGTGGACTCCTAAGTGTCAACTAGACTCTAGGATAGTCATCACAAAAATCATATCGGGCAGGCTGAACATCAACCCCCATCACAATAATCATAATAGGCAGGCTGAACATCAACCTCCTCACATATCAAATACAGGGCTGGAATTCAAACCCTTAACATATCACATAAAGACTATCCAATGAGTACCCGGTTACACTTAGCCATAGTCCTAACCAACACATAACACATAATATTCAAAATTCCCATAACCACATAATTTTCAAAAGTCACATAACCACATAATGTTCACAAATCACATAACAACATAATATTCCAAAAAAAAAATCACATAAACCTAATATTAAAATCACATAATTACATAATATTAACAATCATATAAAGTAGTGTGGTCCTTAGGTTTCATGCTAATTAGTTCAGTCAAACCTCACTAGGTTATCACCCAAATTTCTCAAACAATTTCTCAACATTGCAGTTAACGAGTATCCATAAAATCAACATAAAATGTAAAACATGTATTCTTACTAACGGGATAAAATCACTGATTTAATATTCAAAATTCATACTAAAAATATATCTAGATAACAAGGATTTCATACTCAAAATTCAATGATTTAATGCTACCAAAATTCCCTATAAAAACACCTTAAATTTCATACAAATTTTCGGTTAAATAATCATCAAGATTTCGGTTTTCATAATTAAATCAAAATTTCAGTTTTCATAACAATTATCAAGATTATTTCGGTTTTCATAATTAACATCAAAATTCGGTTTTCATACCAATTATCAAGATCAATTCGGTTTTCATAATTAACATCTAAATTCGGTTTTCATAACAATTATCAAGATCAATTCGGTTTACATGGAAAATTAGGTTTTCATGGAGAAATACAATTCGGTTCTCATGAATAACAATGCCCTAAATTCGGTTTTCATACCTTACATACACTTTGCATAATTACGGTTTTAACATGGTAAAATTTCCAAAATTTCCAATCCATTCAATATATCAATTAACACAACTAAGTTCATAGGTCAAACAAGACATTCCACTCACCTCTTAACCGAGAACACAAGGTGAAAAACTCTCCAAAAACAATTCGTCTAAGGCTTGAAGTTCTACCAAGAATCGCCACCAAAGGAAAGGAAACACCTCCAACACCAAAGACTCCAAGAGAGAAGGAAGAGGAAAATCGTCCAAGCCTTCAAGGAAATCGCCTAAGTTCCTCAAGAAGTCGCCAAGTTCTTCAAGCCGTCGCCCAAGGTTTCCTTCCAAGCCAAAATCGCCAAAACTCTACCCTAACCGAAATATCAATTTGAATTTTTGGTTTTTAACTCTTAACCCATTAACCCATTAATTCAAATCGGGTTTAATCCATTTAATTAATAATTTGAATTTTAAAACCCAATTAGTTTAAACCCAATAACCCATTAATTCAACCATTAACTTAACGAAAATCCAATAAGGTCTAATTAACATCCAATAAGGGTTTAATTAACCAATAAGATCTAATTAATTAACTTACAAGCTCTAATTAATTAACTTACAATTTACAACCCATAAATCCTAATTAATTTATCATGAACAACCAATAATAATTTATCATAAATTAACAGCCAATAATTAAACAAATAATCTCTAATTAATTACAATAAATTAACAACCAATACATAGAAAAATATCACAGTCAATAATTTTATTTAATTCAAAATAATGCTTACCAGGACTTAAGATCCTTGGATCTTACAACAGCAGCATCCACAATCATTTTAGTTTGATCAGATAATGTAATATAAAAAATTTACAGTAAAGTTTGAAGTTCTAGTCCATGGTGAGGACACTTCTGCTGCAGTTCATTAAATCTCTCCCAGGCCTCACTGAGCGACTCCCCACTTCTTTGTTGAAAACTTGTAATTTGGTTTCTCATCTGCAGTGTCTTGCTTGGGGGAAAGTATTTGTTCAAGAAGGAATTGGACAGTTGATTCCAAGTGGTGAAGGTACCGGCTGCGTGAATTAATCCATGTCTTTGCCCGGTCCCTAAGAAAGAAAGGAAAAAGTCTTAATTTCAATGCATCGCTAGAAACACCATTCAATTTAATAGTATCGCATAATTCAAGAAAAAAGGCCAAGTGTTGGTTGGGATCCTCGAGTGGAGATCCTCCAAACTGATCTTGTTGAAACATTGCAATGAAACCAGACTTAATCTCAAAATTGTTGGCTTCTATTGCTGGCCTAGCAATACTAGAACAAATTTCATAATGATTAGGGGCTGCATAGTCCCTAAGTGTTCTCTGATTGTTCTGATTGTCTCCCATCTCTAATATTTCTTCTTCTAACTCTAGTTGGGATGTCTCTTGCAATTCTTCTTCTAATCTCAACTTTTTGCGCACTCTCAATGTCTTGTTGATTTCAGGATCTAATGGAACAAGTGGTCCTGACCTAAGGCTCCTGTGCATGCAAAGTAGATCGATCAAGTGATTTCAAGAAAAACAGAAAATAACAGAAACAATAAAAACAGTAAATAAAAACCTAGTCTAGCAATAATCTCAATATCTTCAATATCGACAAAACTAAGGTCCCCGGCAACGGCGCCAAAAACTTGTTAGCCCGAAAGGGAACACTACAAGTCTGGCACGCATGTACCTTGGACTAATCCCTGGCAATGGCGCCAAAAACTTGTTAGCCTGAAAGGGAACACTACAAGTCTGGCACGTGTGTACCTTGGACTAATCCTTGGTAACGGCACCAAAAACTTGATGTTAAACCGCAAGTGCACGGGTATACGAAGTAATAAAGAAAGTATCGAATCCACAGGGACCTACGTTGTCAAATACTAAATAATTGATTTTTCACTATCTAGGCAATCGAATTAAAGTCAAGCAAATATCGCAAATAAACGAGAGAAAACTATCAGAGAGAAAGCTGGGACTAGGGTTTCGTTCACTTTAACTTTGATGACTAGATATGAATAAGGATTTCGTCAGTTCAATTTTATCATGATGAAGATGTAATTTACTTAATAAAAGGATTGTTTCACTTTCGTGCAAACAACCGAACAGGGATTTGTCCTCGCTTTCGTGCAAGATTTGTCCCAACGCTGAAGATAAGTAAATTATCAAACAATGAACTCAGGGATCACTTTCGTGCATCCGAATTCTAGGTTGATAATCTCTAGAGGAGTCTCAAGGATCACTTTCGTGCATCCGAGTCTCGACACTAGTTTTACTCTTGGATCTCCAACGTTCCGATCCTTTCTTTCGCACAAGATCTCCACGTTTGACAAATAGACTCGATCTATAGATACATGTTATAATCAAGGCAATTAATCTACTAGAACAGATCAAATTAGATCTAACCTAAAGAAGGGATCCTAACATGCAATTCTAGAGTTCCAAATTCTCAAGCAATTACCTTTCAGTCAATAGCGAAAATTCTAAGAACATAATTAGTAACATGGATCTATAGAGAGTCTAAGCACAATTATCACAAGAGCAAAATCATCATGCTAAGATTAAACGCAACGAAATAGTGAGAAAGAAGTTATCTAATCATTAAAAATCAAGTGAACTACTCCACCATGTCCCAAGAGTAATTTAAGCTAGCATGGTGAAGGAAATACAATATTCCATAATTTCAGAAAATCAAAAATCAACAAAAGGAAGAGTTTTTAGAAAATAAGGCACGGCTGTGAAGTATTTCACAGCCGTATTTTGCAAAAGAAGGCGTGAACAGTGGTGGCGATCCTTCTTCCTCTGATTTCTCCTTCAATTTGTCTCTTTTCGATCTGAAACTTCTGGCACATCGTCTTCTTCACCAAGTGATGCTTCAGTACAAGACTCATAGCCGGAGATCGTCTGGATCGAGCGCGGTGGCAAAACCCTAGGCGGTGGCGTGTACTCCCAATTCTCCCTCGACAGTTAACCAAGTTTGGGGCTTTTGGTGTCTAGCTAATCCTCTCCTCCAAAGCTCCCCTTTTGCTTCTTACGGCTTTGAATATAAAGCCCTGGATCGCCCGCAAGAATCTCCGCAAAGATCGGGCGTGAAGATTGACCTGGGAATTGCGTTCAAACACCGAAATACGGCAGTGTAATATCTTACGGCACTGCCGTAAAATCCATCGATCGTTCTATTCTGAAATTGCTAGAAAATACGGCACCGTAATTTTATTTACGGCAGTGCCATAAAATCGGCTGAACTCTCTGGTCGGATTCGTCGGGGAAATACGGCCCATGTAATTCTTTACGACAGTGCCATAATTTTAGGGCAACTTTCTGTTCTGAAGATGCTTCAAATACGGCCCGTAAACTGGGTTACAGCAGTGCCATAATTTTGGCAAAAGTCTCTGTTCAGAAAGTGCCCCAAAATACGGCCGTGTAAATCCTTATGGCGGTGCCGTATTTTTGCGAAAACCTTCTGTTTGGAAAATCACCAAAATACGGCTGTGATCTCGATAATACGGTAGCCGTGAAAAATACGGTACCGTAAAATCCCTTACGGCACTGCCATATTTTGGGTTCCTTGCCTCGATTTGTGTGAAATTTCTTGGGTGACTTCTTCTTGATGATGAGAACTCTTCCATATATTTGATTTTGCTTGAAAACGCTTAAAATAGTGCCTTTTTGCCTGAAAAATATGAAAAACAAAAATAGAAGTAGACTTTGTAATATTTGATGGATTCAGCATAAAAATAAGTAAAAAGATCCTCGATTTAGTATGAAAAGGTACCTAAAATGATGCAAAATATACTACATATTTCAGTGTCATCACTGGTATACTCATATGTCTGCGTTAGTACCTCGTACCTAACCAGCCCATGTACTAGTCTCACAAGTACTATAGCTGTCTCATATCCACTAAGGTACATTGACTGAGACTAGAGTTTGAGCACAGATCCAATCTGTCTCCAGGGACATTATCATGCAAGTACATAATCGCAGATGTAAACAAAGCATAATAATGACAATACCATAATGATATATAAGAAATATCAATGTCAAATAGTATAAAGATAGACCAAAACTAGGTCTTAGGGCATAAACACCAACAGATCCGCCGGGAGCTGCATGCTCGACTAGGGAAGAAAGTCGAAGAAGAGGGGAAGAGGGAGTACCTCGGCGATCACACGACCACCGACTCCTTCTATCCGATGCGCTGAAGCAGTCGCTGCCTTCCGAGGCGCTCTAGAACTCCGTCGCCAGCTGGAACGACAATGACGAGGAAAATTGATCGAAGAGGACGAGGTTCTCCAAGGTGCTCTGACCACCCGCCCACACCACCGGAACAGCCTGGAAAACACATCGCCGATGACATTCGACGAGGAGAACCGATCACCGAAGTAGAGGGGAGAAGGAGACGAAGAAAATGGGAAAATCCGTCCCCCACGCCATTGCGTCCGTCGTCCCCTTTTTCCCTAATCCCGCCTACGCCGACTCACCTCAGTCAAGACACGCATCCAATCCCACGTCAGCCGCCCACGCTGAAGACCCATCTGCGTCAGCTGCCCCGTGCACACGAGATGTCGTGTGATTCACCCGTTGGGCAATAGCGGATCCGAGCGACGCCCGATCCGCCTCGACATCCGCCAACACGGTTGGCTAGGGCTAAGTGGGCTGGCCTGGGCTGCGATTTGGGCCGGCGGCGCCCAAAGCCTAACACTAAGATAGAAATTAAAATATCATTTTCACAAATACTATCAAATGACATAGTAATGATTATAACCACAAAGCCTTAATAAGTCTTGGTTTCAAACATAGATATGATATTTTTTATAACATTATTGAATTCAATTATTTTGTTAAAATTTTGAACCAAGTAAAAGGGCCCGTTTTCTAAGCAGACGGGGTTGGTTAATTCCATCCGAACGGGTATGGATAGGTGTACAACACGTGGCTAAGAAAAAAATCCAACGGCCCAGACGAGCGCACTCTATTTTCTTGCGAGCAAGCTCCTCAGCTTCCCTTCTCTAATCGTTCGAGCAGGTTTTTAGCTCCGGCGACATTCGCTTCCGCGAGCTTCGCCGTCATCACAAACAATGGCGGACTTCCGGGCGAGATCTCCCCAACTGCCCTCTCCTCCTCTCGGTGAACACGACAACAAAGTGAGGGACGAGGTGACCTGCGAGGGTTGGCGTCGACGGATGTTGGGACCTATTCGAGGCCGGGTGGCAGCGGAGGGCAAGGAGAGAGGAGGAGGCGGTGCTACGGTACCCCTGCTGCTTCCTTTGGGTGGATGTGGAGGCGGCCACGCTGGCAGAGCAGCTCGACCATCGGGTGGAGGAGATGCTGGCGGCGGGCATGGTGGTGGAGCTTAGTAAGCCGCCTTCGGCCCTTCCAGCTTCTTGCTCTGTTTGGTATTCGCTCTCCAGAGCTATTCTTTCCTATTGCCTGGTGGGGCAGTTTCAGTTGGACGTCAGGCTTGAACTTTCTTTTTCCTGTGATAATCTCTAAGAATGGGATAATCTCTAGCATAAGCCGGCAACTATGAAAAAGGTAGGATTGAACCTTCATTGTGTTGAAAGACTCCTATTTCCTTTCTTTCCTTGATACTACTTCTCCCAGCCGAACCAATTTAATAAAAAGAGAAATGGGAAGGCGATCGGGGTAGCTGAGGAGGCATCCCTTCTCCAGGCGACGGAAGTGGGGGCGGGCGAGGTGAGGCTCCTCAGCTTCCCTTCTCTAATCGTTCGAGCAAGCTCCTCAGTTTTTTACTGCCGTTGGATATATTTGTTGCCATGTATCAAGCATTTAGAGGCGTTCGCTCGGATGAAATTAATCGACCACCTCTGCTTAGAAAATACACCCAAGTAAAAGCACAACGCGAGTGTATAGATAGACCAATTTTTTAGTTGATATGGCATTAAATTGAAGCAAACAACAACACATGGAGAGTATGGTGCAATAGTATTGGGAAAAGGGGTCTTGAGCAATGTTGCTGCAATAGTATTGAATTTGTTGAATATGAAGCAATAGTATGCAACACAAGCATACAGCCAAAACTCTCTAAAGCCATGTATTTCCTCTTGGCGTCGCGTTGCTTGTCATGATGCATAGTAAATGGGCCTTTCAAACAATTCATCCGTATGACCCGGGCCCACGTGGGCGGTGGCGGATTCAGTCGGCAGTGACCCGAGTGTCCTTTTCCTTGCTTAGTTGGCACGAAATTACGTGTTTGCCCCCCTCCCACCTGCCGTGATATTTCGCAAAGCAAGGAAGGAAGGGCGCAAGTGTCGCCGCGCGTCGCCTCGGACTCAAAATAAAATCGTTGACCCACGTCATTTCAAATTCAACGCCGTGTTTTACGTTGGAATGACCACGTAACAGAAAAAGGTCGCAGCGGCATCAAACTTTTCCACTACGCGTTCAAATGAAGCCAAATAATTGCGATTTCATGGCAATCCATTCCATCTGCGACGAGTCAATTCCTACAATAAGTGGATAACAATAGTTTTGGCACAAAACGTAAATTTTTAGTGAATTTATCCTTCTTTTTCCCTGGATTTATTGAAGGGTACATAATGACCCATTTATACAAATCCTAAATTATTAACAAGTGTAAATTTTATAGTTATTTTGCTCCCACAAACGAATAAAGAATGTATTTCTATTATACGAAACTTCATCAAGGTACAATTTTTGTATTTTTCTTTATTATTTGATATATCTTGTTGATAGACTTGCAAGAAATCTATATTGCTTGATATCGTGATCCATATTGCAATGCCATTGGGTTATTTTATTTAGACTTTTTTTTTTTGCAATTGTTAAAAAATTATTATTGAAGGTGAAAATTTTAAGTTACATATCTCATTCTTCTTGATTCCTTAAGATTTTATTAAATTATGAGTATAGATTAGCTTTTCTACCTATGATGCTAAAATTGATTATTTGCTCAAGATAGCTACTTGCTCTTCTATTAGGTAGTCTATCTTTTTTATTTATTGCTAATCTAAGTGAAAACCTTTTTTTTTTTTTTGTATCCCAACAAGTAGGTAGACAAAAACTTATTTTTGGTGTCGCGGCCAAACTCGTTGTTTGGCGCGCAGGGACTTTGTCACTCCCTAACACAGCTCCAAAAACTGGTTATGTCACCAAGCTTGTTGTATCTGCAAATGCACGGATACATGAAGTAATAAAATAGATATCGAACCCACAAAAACCTTATTTGCTGAGTACTGAATAATTGATTTCTTGTTATCTAGGTGAATCGAAAGTATGCAAGTGAGCAATAGAAGACTAAAACGGAAATACCAGAGAGAGAAGACTGGGATTAAGGTTTCATTCACTTTAAATTCTATGACTAGATATAAATAGAGATTTGTCAATTTAATTTTATCATGGTAAAGACATAATTTACTTGATAAAAAGATTATCTCACTTTCGTGCATACAATCATGCATGGATCAGTCCTCGCTTTCACGCAAGATCTATCCGAACGCTGAAAATAAGTAAACCATCAAACAAAGAACTCAAGGATCACTTTCGTGCATCCGAATTCTAGGTTGACTATCTCAAGTGGAAACTCAAGGATCACTTTCGTGCATCCGAGTCTCAACACAAGTTTTACTCATGGTTCTCCAACGTTCCGATCTTTGCTTTCGCACAAGATCTCCACGTTTGATAACTCGACTCAATCCTAGATTCATATTATTATCATGGCAATTTGACTACTAAAATCAAATAATGAGAACTAACCTAATTTCTTAAAGAAAGTTCCTAACATGCAATTCTAGAGTTCCAAGTTCTCAAGCAAGTCACCTTTCGGTCCTTATTGCGAGAACTCTAAAAACATGAATAATAGTATGAATCTATGGAGAATCAAAAGTGCAATTATCACATGAGTAAAATTATCATGGTAAAATTATACGTGACGAAATAGTGGAAAAAGAATCATCTAGTCATTAAGAATTAAAGGAAATTACTCCCCCATGTCCCATAAAAGTTTAAGCTAGCATGGTGTAGGAGTTACAATAATCCATGGTTTCAAAAGATCGAAAATCAAAGAGAAAAGAGGGTTTAAGAAAACACACCATGGCTGTAATTTATAATTTGTATAAAGGGGCGCTATGAACAGTGTTGGCGCCTCCTCTTTCATCGATTTCTTTTCCAATTGATCTCCTTTCATGCTGAAATTTCTGGGGCGTGTTCTCCTCCTCCAGGCGTAGCTTCCCCTCAAATTTCACGGCCGGAGATGCGATGTACACGTCCCCGCGGCGAAACCCTTGGCGGCGGTGTGGAAGGCGATTTATCCCTTTGTGGTGGACAAAATTAGGGCTTTTGGTCTCCTCCTCTTCGTCTCAGCCAAAGCTCTCCTTCCTCTTTTCACAACTTCTACTTTTGAGGCCTGGATCATCCGCAATCATCTCCGGAAAAATCGGGCTTCAAGATTGAACGTGGAAGTCGCGTTTAAGATTATAATTACGGCAGTGTAATATGTTACGGTACTGCCATCAAATCGGTCGCGTTCTCTGATTCAAGATCTCTAGAAAATACGGCACCGTAAAATAGTTTACGGCCGTGCCGTAAAATTGGCTGAACTCTCTGGTCAAAAACGTCTGGAAATTACGGCACCGTAAAATGGTTTACGGCAATGCCGTAATTTCAGTGAATGTCTCTGGTCTAAAGTCGCTCCAGATTACGGCCCGTTTAATTTCTTACGGCAGTGCCATAATATTCGGGAAACTTTCTGATGAAAAACTCCCCAAATTACGGCAGTGCTCTGATATTATGGCAGCGTACGAAAATACGGTACCGTAATATAGATTATGGCCCTGCCGTATTTTGGTTCGTGGCTCCAATTCTCTTGAAATTTGACGTGTGATCTCCTCTTGATGTTGTGAATTCATCCATGCATTCGGATTGCTTGAAATCGACTGAAAATCGTGCTTTTTTACCTGAAAATCATTAAAAACAAAAAAGAGTGTAGATTCCGCAATAATTGTATAAAAAAGCATAAAAACAAGCAGAAGATCATAAATATAACGCAAAAAGATATATAAAATGGCATAAATTTTACTATAAATTTCGGTGTCATCATTTTTCTTTTTTCTAGAGAAAGATTTGTGTGAGACTCATTCTTACCCACTATAAATAATTTATAGATATTATTCTAGAAGCTGCTCGCCCGCTTCTACGCTATAGTGTGGTTTTTTAATGTTGAACTAAAAAGTTGTCTTTTCTATTTTGGCTGCTCGCACTAGCAGAAGCCAATGGGGTAGTCGCCCCAAATGGGCTCTAAGTAGAGTTTATAGAAGCTTAAAATTAGAAACTACCCCCAAATGGGCTCTAAGTAGAGTTTATAAAAGCTTAAACTTAGATTTACTAATGCTACTATATTTGTCATTCCTTTAGTAGGAATCAATTTGTTATTTCTAGTAATGCTCCTATTCAAGATCCAATATTTGTTTTTATGTAACATGATTAAGTGAACCTATGCCACTAAGCAAATTAAGCCTCATAATAGATCTAGCTACTATTATCTTTACTCTAAAGATTTAGAGGCATTAGCCTCATAATAGATTCAATATTTGTTCTTTTCTTTAAGCCTTTGCTTTTAAAACTTCACAATGATTGAGATTAGTTCTTCACATATTCATGGATGGGTTTGTTTTATTTTAGGGTTGACAATCTGTTCCTACATGGTCACCACTATGTTAAAACTTTTGGTGCATGCAAAGAAGAGGTGTGTTACTAAATTTGTTTCCCAAGTGTTTGCCAATATGTGAAGGTTGAACACTAGATACCTGCTCAATAACTTTGAAATTTGCCTATTCATGGGTAGGAGATAGGGTTTTACTAGGGTTACCAATAACTCAAAGAGGATTCAATACTTTAGGTTAATTAGGGATCATTTGAAAACTTTGCTTGTGTATTATTGTAGAAATTTTAATATTTGGACAAATTGTTATACCTTCAACCTTGAGGATATTATCAACATCATGATGTTCCTATTATCACAATTCGAAATAGAGATTCTCATTTGCATTTGGGTATCAATTAATGTTTAATGTAACTTTCCACCCATAAATAGATAAATAGTCAAAAGGAATAATTCAATCTCATAAAAATTTATGTACATGCTTGTTCTTTATTCAAGCAGTAGTTAAATAAATACTTGCATTTAGTTGATTTTTAATAATAATCTTTCTCATTCTAGTATTCAATTGCCTCCTTCGAAGCCCTGCAACAAAGAAAAATATATATCCATAATTTATTAGAATGAATCAGATAAAAATACTATTTGGTCCTAGAATAGTTCAGAGAGATCTTTAATTGATTTATATGATTAGAGAGAAACTTTTAACCACTCAAAGTCAACCTGAGTGTTATGCTAGACAAAAGCTATCCCTAATGTTGTTTTAACAGAGAGATCTCACTTTCATGCATATAATCATGTAGGGATCAGTCCTCGCTTTCACGCAAGATCTATCCGAACGCTGAAAATAAGTAAACCATCAAACAAAGAACTCAAGGATCACTTTCGTGCATCCAAATTCTAGGTTGATTATCTCAAGTGGAAACTCAAGGATCACTTTCGTGCATCCGAGTCTTAACACAAGTTTTACTCATGGTTCTCCAACGTTCCGATCTTTGCTTTCGCACAAGATCTCCACGTTTGATAACTCGACTCAATCCTAGATTCATATTATTATCATGGCAATTTGACTACTAAAATCAAATAATGAGAACTAACCTAATTTCTTAAAGAAAGTTCCTAACATGCAATTCTAGAGTTCCAAGTTCTCAAGCAAGTCACCTTTCGGTCCTTATTGCGAGAACTCTAAAAACATGAATAATAGTATGAATCTATGGAGAATCAAAAGTGCAATTATCACATGAGTAAAATTATCATGGTAAAATTATACGTGACGAAATAGTGGAAAAAGAATCATCTAGTCATTAAGAATTAAAGGGAATTACTCCCCCATGTCCCATAAAAGTTTAAGCTAGCATGGTGTAGGAGTTACAATAATCCATGGTTTCAAAAAATCGAAAATCAAAGATAAAAAAGGGTTTAAGAAAACACACCACGACTGTAATTTATAATTTGTATAAAGGGGCGCTATGAACAGTGTTGGTGCCTCCCCTTTCGTCGATTTCTCTTCCAATTGATCTCCTTTCATGCTGAAATTTTTGGGCGTGTTCTCCTCCTCCAGGCGTAGCTTCCCTTTAAATTTCACGGCCGGAGATGCGCTGTACACGTCCCCACGGCGAAACCCTTGGCGGCGGTGTGGAAGGCGATTTCTCCCTTTGTGGTGGACAAAAATTAGGGCTTTTGGTCTCCTCCTCTTCGTCTCAGCCAAAGCTCTCCTTCCTCTTTTCACAACTTCTACTTTTGAGGCCTGGATCATCCGCAATTGTCTCCGGAAAAATCGGGCTTCAAGATTGAACGTGGAAGTCGCGTTTAAGATTATAATTACGGCAATGTAATATGTTACGGTACTGCCGTCAAATCAGTCGCGTTCTCTGATTCAAGATCTCTAGAAAATACGGCACCGTAAAATAGTTTACGGCCGTGCCGTAAAATTGGCTGAACTTTTTGGTCAAAAACGTTTGGAAATTACGGCACCGTAAAATGGTTTACGACAGTGCCGTAATTTCAGTGAATGTCTCTGGTCTAAAGTCACTCCAGATTACGACCCGTGTAATTTCTTACGGTAGTGCCATAATATTCGGGAAACTTTCTGATGAAAAACTCCCCAAATTACGGTAGTGCTCTGATATTATGGCAGCGTACAAAAATACGGTACCGTAATATAGATTATGTCCTTGCCGTATTTTGGTTCGTGGCTCCAATTCTCTTGAAATTTGATATGTGATCTCCTCTTGATGTTGTGAATTCATCCATGCATTCAGATTGCTTGAAATCGACTGAAAATCGTGCCTTTTAACCTGAAAATCATTAAAAACCAAAAAGAGTGTAGATTCCGCAATAATTGTATAAAAAGCATAAAAACAAGCAGAAGATCATAAATATGACGCAAAAAGATATATAAAATGGCATAAAATTTACTATAAATTTCGGTGTCATCATTTTTCTTTTTTCTAGAGAAAGATTTGTGTGAGACTCATTCTTACCGACTATAAATAATTTATAGATATTATTCTAGAAGCTGCTCACCCGCTTCTACGCTATAGTGTGGTTTTTTAATGTTGAACTAAAAAGTTGTCTTTCCTATTTTGGCTGCACGCACTAGCAGAAGCCAATGGGGTAGTCGCCCCAAATGGGCTCTAAGTAGAGTTTATAAAAGCTTAAAATTAGAAACTACCCCCAAATGGGCTCTAAGTAGAGTTTATAAAAGCTTAAACTTAGATTTACTAATGCTACTATATTTGTCATTCCTTTAGTAGGAATCAATTTGTTATTTCTAGTAATGCTCCTATTCAAGATCCAATATTTGTTTTTATGTAACATGATTAAGTGAACCTATGCCACTAAGCAAATTAAGCCTCATAATATATCTAGCTACTATTATCTTTACTCTAAAGATTTAGAGGCATTAGCCTCATAATAGATTCGATATTTGTTCTTTTCTTTAAGCCTTTGCTTTTAAAACTTCACAATGATTGAGATTAGTTCTTCACATATTCATGGATGGGTTTGTTTTATTTTAGGGTTGACAATCTGTTCCTACATGGTCACCACTATGTTAAAACTTTTGGTGCATGCAAAGAAGAGGTGTGTTACTAAATTTGTTTCCCAAGTGTTTGCCAATATGTGAAGGTTGAACACTAGATACCTGCTCAATAACTTTGAAATTTACCTATTCATGGGTAGGAGATAGGGTTTTACTAGGGTTACCAATAACTCAAAGAGGATTCAATACTTTAGGTTAATTAGGGATCATTTGAAAACTTTGCTTGTGTATTATTGTAGAAATTTTAATATTTGGACAAATTGTTATACCTTCAACCTTGAGGATATTATCAACATCATGATGTTCCTATTATCACAATTCGAAATAGAGATTCTCATTTGCATTTGGGTATCAATTAATGTTTAATGTAACTTTCCACCCATAAATAGATAAATAGTCAAAAGGAATAATTCAATCTCATAAAAATTTATGTACATGCTTGTTCTTTATTCAAGCAGTAGTTAAATAAATACTTGCATTTAGTTGATTTTTAATAATAATCTTTCTCATTCTAGTATTCAATTGCCTCCTTCGAAGCCCTGCAACAAAGAAAAATATATATCCATAATTTATTAGAATGAATCAGATAAAAATACTATTTGGTCCTAGAATAGTTCAGAGAGATCTTTAATTGATTTATATGATTAGAGAGAAACTTTTAACCACTCAAAGTCAACCTGAGTGTTATGCTAGACAAAAGCTATCCCTAATGTTGTTTTTCTTTGGAGAGAAAACCAAAGGGAAAGGAAAGAAATTCTAGTGTTTCGTCATTTCTTTAAACAGAAAGAAAATATAAAGGAAGAAAAACTACATATTTTTCCTTCGAAAATGTTTTCGCTTGATTCGAGCAGAAATGGGAAGAAAAGAGTTTGTGCTCTCTTGGCACTCGCCTCTTGCTGCTCCACCTCCCAGCGAGGCTCACCCCACCCTCACCTCTTGCTGAGCTCGCTCTACCTCTCGCCTCGCCTCCCATTGAGCTCGCCTTGCCTCCCACTGAGCTTGCCATGCCCTCACCTCTCGCTGAGTTCACTCTGCCTCCCGCCATGCTCACCATGCCCTCACCTCCAACCGTGCTCACCACGCCCTCGCCTCCTGCCGAGCTCGCTCCACCCCTCGCCTCGCCTCCCACCGAGCTCGCCTGCCTCTCACCGAGCTCCCTATCGCCGCCGCTCCTCTCTGCAGTCACTACATCCCCTATTGTCATGGGAAGAAATTTTTAATCATGTGCAACGATTTTTGTTTCCTTTCTCTCCATTCTTCTCTTCTGCCCATTGTTCGTTTCTCCCCCTTTTTCTTTCTCTCCAACGAAACATAGTATAAGTTTGTTGCATCTTTTTTATAAATCTACAAAGCATTAATGGTCAACATTTATGATAATTTTTATATATCCTTATTGTAGAAGTAAATAGCTAATTAATCCTATGCCTTGTCATCCTCTCTAGCTATGCGATGATGCAATTTATGTCGAGCTATCTATCAAATTTCAGAGCATTTCTTGAAAAATGTAGTTGTACGATTTGTAAAACTTTAATTGCAGCATCATTCTATAGCTGAAGTAACTTGGGAATCCTAAGAGGACGTTCGAAAAGAAGTACTCTCATCTTCAAGCAATAAGTGTTATGGAATTTCTATTCATAAATATCTTATTAATTAGACAATAAAGATTAATTGTGTAGCAATATTTCTATGATGATATTGTAATTTGTAAAATGTGTTGTAAACTAACAAGCTAAAAGTTTATAAGTTTTAAACCCTTGGACTTGATGATAAACTTAGAACCCTTTATTTTGTAAACCTAGTCTAGTTTTTCAAAATTGAATCATTATTTCCTTGATCTATTTGAAGTGATTTGATACACTTAATTTGATTCTGTAAGTGTGGTCTAATTGGAGTTGGTTTGACTACTTCAATTTGTATTACTTAAGAAATTTGATGCACATAATCTTATCACTTTAGGTCATCTAATTTGGCCTCACTTTAGTGATTTGATTTGATCAAAGTGATTTAACATAATATTGATGTGGTATTAGTTATCATCTATGGATGAATGCATAAAACAAGCTTGATCTATTTCGTTAGAAAGATTCCAACTCCAAAAGCTCATTTTCGTTCCCATCTCTTGTACCAACAAGAAATAGAGTAGTCTTGAATGTGACAAAAAAAGTCCTTCCTCGATCACTCAAGTTATTTTATGGGTAAGGAAAAGGAATTATGAAATCTTAGTGATCTCAAGAATGTGTATTTGTCCCTTGTAAAGTTTTTAGATACTTATAGATGAACATTAGAGGAAACCCTAAGTTATGTGGTGCTTTATTTTGTCTTATTAGAATATGTTTTTTTACCTTTGACATGTTCTCTCATGATTCTTCACATGGTTACCGCATACAAGATGAATCCACTCAACCACTATTTTTTTCCATTATAACATGTTGAGAATTCATTGCCATAAATAATTCTTATGACCTAATAATTGTGGTCTTAATCCTCTAATTAAGGTAGAAATTGATTGCTTGAGTTTTCTCTACAATCTATAAACCCAATATGGTTGGATACTTTGATATGATCACATGATGCACAATTTCTCTACAATTTCTGGATGCTTTGATACTATGATATGATTACAAGATGCACTATTTCTCTACAATTTCATTCTTTTATTTTTTTTTATTCCAAGTATACATAGCCTTAAAGTATAGCTCATTCTACTATTTTTGATGCTATAAGGACCTATTAGCATTATCACCTACATACCCAACTTAAGATTGGTACAGACGAGATGCATAGTACCATTAAAAATTATTAATTTCTTCTCACTAGTAAAAACAAACTCTCAACCTTATCACTAAGACCCTATTATGAAATGAAATAAACTAATAAACAATGTAATAAAAAAATAAAATAATTGAGATAATAAGAGAAATTTTATTTCATTTTGTTTCTCATATTTCAATACAAAAGGGATGCTATATTTTTACGTATAAACTTGTAACCCAAAATTTCTATAACTTATGAATCATAATTATATTTCATAAGTTTCAAGATTATAACCAAAGAAATATGAAAAACCGAATCAACATGAAATGAGTTGGAGGAAGAATGAATATCCACAATAATATTATTCATAACACTCCCCCTTAAATATCCATTATTCAAAATTGTGTCTCGTTAAAACATTTACTAGGAAAAACCCTATGGGACAAAAACCTAATAAAGGAAAAAGAGTGTACTATATTTGTAAATATTAATTCATATCTTTGAGTCGACAAATCACAATATTGTAGACAAGTTTTTCAAATATTATAATAGAAAGTGCCTTGGTAAATAGATCTGCTAGATTATCACATGAATGAACTTTTTGAATACTTATATCACAATTATTTTTGAATACTACAATCTCCAATTAAATAATTATATTTTTTGCTTCTGCATCAGCAAAGAAATCAGCAATGTCTAGATGGATAATGTCCATATGGTCATAATCAGAACTACCATCTTCATAAGCAAAATTTGTCTCTATCTTTTTCTCTTAATTTTTCATTGATTCTTAGTAAAGGTCAATGAAATGCTTTGGTATACGACAGGTATGTGACCAATGGCCTTTGCCACCACAACAATAGCATATATTTTTAATATGTTTGCTATTCTTCACACCTTTTTATTATTATTAGTTTTCTATTTTTGGTGAAAAAGAATATTCTTGGAATTTTTACCACAACCATGACCACGTTCATTAGCACGACCATGAGCACGAGTTTGCCAAAAAGAATGTTAGTTGTGAGTTGTTACATTCACTTCTAGGATTAGAGCAATGCCATACGTGACTCATGATTCTTCATCAAAAGCTCATTATTTTGTTCAGCCACAAGAAGAGAAGAAATTAATTCAGAATATTTCTTGAAACCTTTTTCTTGATATTGTTGTTGTAGGTGTATATTAGATGCATGGAAATAGATAGTATTTTCTCTGACATATCATCATTAGTGACCCTTTCCCCACATAATTTCAATTGAGAAGTAATAATAAATATTGCAAAGTTATACTAGCTTATTGTTTTAAAATCTTATAAACGTAAATGCTTCCAATGATAACGACCTTTTGGAAGAATTACCCTTTTTTTTAGTGGTTATTTCTTTCTTTTAAATTATTCCAAAGAACAAGTGGGTCTTTTACCATGAGGTACTCAGCTTTTAATCGTTCATGGAGATGATGACAAAAAAAAAAAAATCAAAGCTTTGATTTTATTTTGATTAGATATTTTATTTCTTTTTTTTTAATTGTATCTCTAAGACCATTTTCATCTAAATGAATTTCTGTATTTAGCACCCAAGATAAATAATTCTTTCCCATAATGTCAAAAGCCACAAACTCAAATTTTACAAGATTTGATATATTAAATATTATCATAAAAATATAAAAACAAGTTAAACAATATTCAATATTATTTAGATAAATAAGCTAATGATTAAGAAATGAATAAAAGTAGTTACATCATATCAGATGTTAAACCCAAAATTAATAGAAAAATAAATAAATAAATATTATACTTATATGACCTTCTTGGTTAGAACCTCGCGCTAATAACGTATGATGAAATGAAACAAACTAATAAACTTGAGATAATAATAGAAATTTTATTTCATTTTATTTCTCATATTTCAATACAAAAGGGATGCTCCATTTATACTCATAAACTTGTAACCTAAAATATTTATAACTTATGAATCATAATTACATTTCATAAGTTTCAAGATTATACCCATAGAAATATGAAAACTGAAGGAATATGAAATGAGTTGGAGGATGAATAAGCATCCACAATAATATTATTCGTAACACTAGACATATAGTACCGTTATATCTCTAAATTTTTAATTATAAAATAATAAATTTAGTAATTCCTATTCCAATTTTAATGTATCAAAATAATTTAGTTTTGTGTCCGATCAATGTATTTTAGGTCAAATAAAATTTAAAAACTAGTAAAATTTTGGTAGATATTTATATTAAATGAGCCTTTTCCCCTTTTTATTTATAAAGTAATAATAATTTAATGAATTCTATATATTTAATATTTTTCTAGTTTATTCTTGTAAAAAAGTATTAATTCTATATGTGTTAATTAATTAATATGAATAAATTTTGATTAAATAATATATAAATTATGAGTATTTTATTTTAAAATATTTATAGTATTTTAAAGAAAATAAAATAGTTATATAATTATTTTTGAAAATATAGCCATGCACAATAATTGTTAAAATTTTATTTTTTAAAAAATGATATTTTCTTTAAATAATGCAAATTTATGATGATGAATAATGCAATTTTAAATTTAATTTTCCACGTTTAATTGAAAAAGTAATAAAAGGGTGGAGGATCTATCTTCAGAAAATGATTATGAAACCTTTTACTTTCATTATTATATTAAATAGTGAATTAAATATGTAACGTAGCTCTCCATTCATTCTTTCTATCCTTTGATATTTTCACTTTCCGACGGAATATATGAGAGAAAAAAAATTGGTCCTTATCCCTCCTCGGCACCAATCTCTTTTAGACTTGTATTCTTCGACCATAATAACAACAAGAAAATGAGAATTTTTATTTTTTTTGGGTCGAAATCCTAATGAGAAAATATCATTTATTATTATTTTTTCTAAAAAAAATAAACCAAAATTTTTACCAATATGACTTTTTTTTTTTACTTAAAGGTGGAGGTATAAATTAATGGAAGGAAAAGCCACGCTGTGGCTGCTATGGAAGCTTTATCCAAAGCGAAGATAAGGACTGATGCATACAATTACTTGCACCACTTGAAAAGAGTCACATGGCTCATTGACTTGCGATGGGCGAGTGATTCGGTGAAAGTGGATTAGTGGGGGGGCGGGGGGCGTAGAGGCCGCGTGAAGGCGGGTGGAAATGGATCCAACAGTGCCTGATTCCGATACTACCCTTTGATCGATCCTTTTCAGCATCAATTGCGAGAGCAGGAGCGCAAGGAGCAAGTTGAAGGCGAAGGTTTCAAAAAAAAAAAAAAAAAAATTTGAAGGCGAAGGATTGGAGGAGTCGAGGTCGCTGTGGACCTGTTGTGTAGTGACGGACGGAGGGGGCGCTGCAGGCAACTGCGCGAGGATCGAGGCTGGGGTTCCCCCGTTTTTTTAATCTCTAAGATCGATTTGAAAAAGGGTAAAATGTTGAATATTTAGAGGCCTGATTCTTCCAATCTGGCGCTGGCGCGGGAGGGGAATTGGAAGGGTTAGGTGGACGCCCTGTTGAGCGATGGAGGTTGCTTGGATCTGAAAGCGCTTCCCTCTCCTTTTGATGGAAGACCAGGTGAGCATCCCCTTCTCTCCTCAACCCCCGTCTTTAATCTGGTTTCTGCTTCTCCGACAAAAAAATGTATTTTCAATGGTCTTATTCTGCTTCGTGATTTGTGGTTTCTAGTTCCCCTTAATTGATGTCGGAGAGTAAGGTCTTGCTCACAGATTTTGCCCAAGTCGGCATACCTTTCTCGCCATCTTTATAGGAAAAAAAAATGTTTCTTCATATCTAATCGAGACCGCACCAAGCGGAGTCTAGGTTCGTTGCCTTCCCTGGGGATGTGCTAAATCTTAGGACAATCTGGGTGGAGATACTGCACGTATTTGATTATTCTGTTTATCCTTTCCCTTCACTCTTTCTGTGGTGGATTCCGGACCCTTGCTTCCCGTTTATAAGGGTATTCATTTATTTATGTCACTTGGTTCCCTAGTGAGGCGCAATGGCTCAAGGTTTGACCATGCAAGAAGAAGAGGAGGATTTGTTCTTCGATTCGAGAGACAGCGTCTCAACGGCGTACGATTCCTGCCCCAATAGCCCTGAGAGGTGCGGTTCTTCCTCTGAAGATCAATTGAACAGTTTGCCTTTTAGCGATACAGGATCTGAGTTCTGGATGAAGGATCCTGTCAGCGTGAAGGAACGCCGGAGCAAGCTCATGAGGATTTTCGGGGTTGATATTATGAGCAATCCCAATGAAAAGCCAAAAGCATGTGGGGAGAGCCATCTAGACATCGATAGAGCCACTTCTGATTGCAGTGCTGTGCTTAGATGCTCTTGCTCAGGGAACGGGAATCTAATCTGCTGCTCCTCTCGTGTGGATGCTGGCTCTTCATGTAACGAGGAATCTGAGAGCTTTGAGTGCCGAATAAAGAATTTGGATGACGGCACTGTTTTCATGGCCAATGAATTGGACAAAGATGGAATCTTGAAAAGCCTTAGGGAAGTTGGTTCGGACCGGATATTCACAGTCCGTGAATTTGAGAGAAATTTCGGTTCTTCATCCTTGATCCTGCGGCTTATGCGCCGGCAAGATGAAGCGTCGAGCATCTCTGAGAAGTCAGTCACAAGGAAAAACATTGGGTGGCCGAGGAAATTACGGGCGATAGCTCGCATTTTCAAGAGACGAAGAGAGGATAGTAGTTCAACTTTTTCTGCTTCTTCTAGCATCCGGCGACCTAGGACTGGATGGATAAAAGTCAACACTTTTAAGAAGCAATTGAAGGAGCTTTCTGCAGTCTACAATATGCAAGAGTTTAAAGCTCACAATGGATCTATCTTAGCCATGAAGTTTAGTCCTGATGGCCGTTATTTAGCCACTGGAGGTGAAGATGGGGTTGTTCGTGTGTGGTCTGCATTGCAAGTGGTAACAACAGGTGAAATCAGCATTCCGGGAGACAATCCTTCATGTATATACTTCACAATGAATCATAATTCTGAATTAACTCCTCTATGTATGGACACATGCAAGAAAGTGAAATCCAAGAGAGCAAGGATAAGTTCCGATTCAATATGCGTCATCTTTCCTCCTAGTGCATTTCAGTTGTCTGAGAAACCACTTCACGAGTTCCTTGGGCACGGTGGGCATGTGTTGGATCTTTCATGGTCCAATAATAAGGTCAGTTAATTTCTTTAAACGTTGTTCTCTATCTAATGATAATATTTACTTAGACAAAAATTTTATAGACATTTCTTGATTGTGACAATTTTGTACTGGCAGTGTTTGCTGTCATCATCTTTGGATAGAACTGTTCGCATGTGGCAAATTGGTTTGCACAACTGCGTAAAAGTCTTTCCTCACAATAATTATGGTTAGTGTTACGTTGCCTTATCTTCTATGCACATGAATTTTGGCCTGAGCTAGCTTTGTTAGTCTTACAAGCTGTTCAATTTTCTGATATAACTATGCAGTGACATGCGTACAGTTTAATCCCATCAATGAAGATTACTTCGTCAGTGGCTCTATAGATGGAAAAGTTCGTATATGGGAAATTTCACAATGTCATGTTGTTGATTGGGCCGATGTTAGAGAAATAATCTCTGCAGTTTGCTACCAAACTGATGGCAAGGTGTGTTATTACGGTTCTCTTAGCAGTGCATAGCATGTTCTAGTTTTAGAGCTTTATGTAAACAAATATGTTCATCTCTCTTTTCAGGGGGTAGTCGTTGGCACATTGAGGGGCATTTGTCGCTTCTATGATGCATCTGGTAAATATGATTTTTCTTGGGCATGTTGGGCTGTGCAAACATAGTTTATGGATTTTTAGAAGAAACTTTTTTGAATAATATTATCCTCATTAAGAATCTCTATTTGACTTTCATGACAACTAACCATTCTTACCACCTGATCACTTGTTCATAGAAATGTTTCTTGAGTGCTTTACCTTGGCTCAATTCTCCATATGCAGTTATACTATTTTGATATAAACTTGCTGGAATTTATCTTGTCACCACTTTTATCATATATCCTATTCTCGTTTCTTCCTTTTTTTTCCCTTGTCTGATTATGGAAGTAAAAATATGATTTTGTTTATCTTATTTTGAATATTACATGACTTCTAGTTCCAATTGATAAATTTCATGACGAAACCTTGTTGTACTTCATGAATTCTCTATATTACTTATTACTCTTCATTTTTCTGTATCAGATAATCATTTACAGTTAGATGCTGAGGTCTCCCTGCAGGGTAAAAAGAAACCCATGAAGAGCATAACAGGGTTTCAGGTAACATTCTCCCAAAATTTAGCACTTACATGTGACTTGTTTGTATATGCTGGTTATCTTGCATTAATCGCTTGCAAATTAACTCCACCTCCAGTTTTGCCCAAGAGATCCTAGGAAATTGTTGGTCTCATCTGCTGACTCGCAAATTCGAATCCTTGATGGCACTCACGTGGTCGCAATCTTCAAAGGTATGTGAAATATGTTCTCCTTTTTAGCAGTACAATCCATTCGTCTTCGTTATTTTCATTCACACACCAATTTGTTCTTAGTTGTCTTGCATAAATTTTTTCAGGCATTCGGAACTCTGGAAGCCGGATCTCTGCATCCTTCACTGCAGACGGACAGCATATTATTTCTGCCAGTGAGGACTCCAGTGTTTGCATGTGGAGCCATGCTAGCCATGTTGCACCCACATTTAGACACTTGAAAAGCACATGTTCTAGAGAGTGCTTCTTGTCCAGCAGTACTACGACTATTGCAATACCGTGGTGTGGCTTACAATCCGGGACACGAACCTCTCAGACTTCCGAGGCTCACTGTTTGCAAAATGATGTCTTCAGGGAGAATGCTTCAGTCCCAGGATGCGACTCTAACTGCCATATAGAAGATTTGTTTGGCAATAAAATATTGTCTCTTTCGCCTTCTTTCTGTTTCTCCCTGAGCCGTGAGTTCTTGGAATTTCTGCCAAAGAGCTCCGCGACATGGCCTGAGGAGAAACTTCCCTCAAACTCTGATGCATCTACTTTTTGCAAATCCCGCTACATGTTCCTGAAGACTTCTTTACAGAACACCTCACATGCCTGGGGCCAAGTGATTGTTACTGCTGGATTGGATGGATGCATTAGATCCTACCAGAATTATGGATTTCCCCAACATCTATGAGACATCCATGTAGATCACTATCTGTCATCAGCTATCAGGATACATGTTTTTGGTTGTACCTCTTGCTTCCACAGCTTGGTGATTGGCGTGCTGATATTTTCTTTAGATAGACCGTACAAAAGGTGCTCGTGCAGACCTATAAAGCTCTACATGGTCCAGCATATATTTTATTTTACCAATGCAGTGGTCCTTGAAGGTGCTGTCTCCATCTGAAGACTCTGGTAGGCCAAGAAGGTTTTCATTCTTTTTAGATCTGTGCATTGTAGGTCAAAGTTTTGGGTTTGGTCTTTTTGTTTGATTCTCATCTTTTGAGATCCTTCGGGGTTTCAGAGTTCTGAAAAGCTGTCAAAATTGGTTTGAAGCATCCCCATTGCCCGCAGCAGTGAGCTGCAGACAAGTGTGGTCTGAGGGTTAGATCGTAACCTTGTATAAAAATTTTATAATATTAAAAAATTCTTTCGTTTTTTTTCCAAAAAAAAAATTCCTCTTTATTTCCTGTTAAGCTGACATGGCAGCATTTTCTTTTGTGTTAGGAGCATGCAGGCTGTATGGGTTCTCACATATTTTGCTTACATGATCAGGTTGAGATGCTACACTAATAACGCTAGGAGCAACCAAATTTGAGAATAATTTTCATATTTAATTTCCTTTACCAAAAGAAGAGCATAACAATGCTTCCGAAACAGTACTAGAACTACGACTATTAGTTCTGAGTTACTTTTTTCTTTGTGGACAAGGGGAAAACTTATCAATCAACGCACTTAGAGATGGTATTAAAACCAGAAAACTACTCATTCATTAGGCTGTGGCAACATATATCTGTTAGCATTACAAAACAGATTGCTAGTGTTTTACAAACCAGTTAACATACACCTGCCAGCCCAATTCTACACAACAACCAACACTTTGTCTAAGTTGGAGTCAACATATCAATAATGCTCAACTTATTATATAACTTGTGAAGCCTTGATGGACTTAGGGCCTTAGAAATTTTATGAGTTATTCAACTGACTTGGTAAGGGGGTGGGGTGGGGGGTGGGGGATGAAATGATAATCTATCTTAATGTGTTTGATTATCTCATAAAATATAAGATTCCTAGCAATAAAAATAGTAGATTAGTTATCATGGTGCATATTTATCATACTTGTTGATGAGAGAGAAAATTTTTATAGAAGGTTCTTAAGCCACAATATTTCATTATTGCTTTATATTCTACTTCATAGCTAGACTTAGAAAACACAATTTATTTATTTCATCTCCAAGTCACTAAATGTCCTAGAAAGGATTAGTATATGTTTCATTTATAATATATTCATTTTTGTGTATAATATTTTTTTTTCCTAGAAATCGCTTTGATATATTATAGAACCGAAAGGGTTGCATACATGTTGACGTTGTCTTGGTCCTTGTATAAATTAACTATTCCTACTACATGTTTTGCAAGTCACTAAATGTCTACTTGGGTTTTGCAAGGTCCTTCACAGTAAAGTAGGATTGAGGTACAATTTAATTGCGAATATACCCTTGGAACCATTCCTACTTTGAGAACATCATTCACATGTACTTAAGTATGATTACTATACCTACATCTAAGTGTCATATAAATATGAAGTGAATAGTTTAGCTAAGTTGAAATTCAATTGACACTGTTACGTAGGGTTACTGATTGAATACGATAGGTTCAAAAAAATAATGAATAAGATTAGAGGAGTGTATCAAATTCACAATATAATGAATAGTCATCATTGGTGGAAGAGCCACTGAACAATAGCTGAGTATGACATTTTATTACCCTTCAAATTGTATAAACTACTCCCAAATAACCTCAATAAGGTCCAACAATAGAGAAGGTATTGGCAGAGCAATGTTTAGAAAGAATCCTAGATGTGGCAGGTGGACACTGAACGAGGAACAAGACAGGAGACGGTAGAGTGTCAACAACAAATAGAGTAACTATTTGAATTATTGTGAAGGAGAATTTGGGTAGTGGCAGATGTTGGAGTTTATAAGATTGAGAATAGGGACGAGAACCCTGCTCAAGAGAAAAGGAAACCTGTGACTAGGTGAGAGGCAAAAGAAATAAATTTTAATTGTCGAATTTTTTTAGCCCTTTGATTACAATCTTTGACTTTTATAGGCATGTGAATGACAGCCATTATGGTCGAGACAAAATCAGAGAAAAAAAATACTAATCAAAATCTAGGGCCATAATTGAATTATGGTTAAGACTAAGGGTCTATTTACTAGGAGAGATTTCAATAAGAAAGGGATGAGTTCTTATAAAATTCATCGTTTACTAGGAGGATGGATCAATAACGAAGAAAAATAGGGGGGGGGGGGGGATAAAAATGAGCAAAATTCCTCATTTTCAATCCGCCCAAATCGGGTGAAAAGAGTAGCCGATGTGGATACAAAGAAGGATTGTAATAAAATCTTTTTTATTTTCCTCACAAGTCAACACAAGGAAGAATTTAACTAAACATTTTCCTTTCCATCTAAATTTTCTTTCCTCTCAAGTTTCCCATCCGCTAAAAATCCATCCCTCTAGTAAACACATGTTGGTGTTTATGCCCTTAGACCCGTTGTTGGTTTATCTTGTACTACTTGACATTAATATTTTATATATCATTCTGGCATTATCGTTATTATGCTATGTTTACATCTGCGATTATGTACTTGCATGATAATGTCCCTGGATACAGATTGTTTCTGTGCTCAAATGGTGTGTCCCTAGTCAAGTACCTGAGTGGATAAGGGATAGCTCTGGTACATGTGAGATTGATATATGGGCTGGTTAGGCATGAGGTGCTAATGTAGGTATATAGGTATATCAATTGTGGATATACTGGACCAACCCGCTGTGAGGCTCTAACTTAGTGTCATGAGTTAAGCTCATAAGTGACAGGAGATGCATTGATCCCTTGACTTGAGGTCATTGACTATTCTATATGATTAGGGATATACTTTGATACAACCTAACACCTCATTGTAGTTGAGAGGTCATAATGGTCGTCATTGGGTATGTCATGACCCATATGAGAAATCAATGGATAGACATAGGATTTGCCCCTTCCTGAGGGAAGCTTGATATCCATGGGGCCCTCTTATAGTTGCATGAATGAAAGTGTATGGCTATACCCAGGTGAAAACCTAATTTAGTCATGACCATGAGATTGGGTGAAAACAAAGTGGCGACACACTTTGTCCAATCGAATAAGTTTGGCAAAGAGACTGTAATGCATCGGTATCTTGTTGCGATGATGGGGATGTCAATGTTGATATCCATTTCGAAGACTTGGGTAGCAGTGATGCACTGCTAGGTGCAACTCACTGCTTGTGATGACCTGAGTTCATCATTGCCAACGTTAGAGGAACCTACAGGGGCGCAACACTTGAAACTCGGGTTCTCGTATTGATCGAGTAGTCTTATAATCGAGTTATTGGATAACTCAGATCTATTTGGGAGAATTCATTAGCACCATTGTGCCTGATGAAATGGAAGGGACTTGTTGGAGCTAAACTTCATTTTGGGCCTAATGGGCCAAATGAGTTAAATGGGCCAAGTGGGGGCAAATGAAGTCTATCATGGACCAATGGGCTTGGGCGTGAGGCTTAATGGGTCATGATGATAAGCCGCCTGGCACAATAGTTATCATGGGAAATTAAATTCTTTTGTAATTAATTATGAATTTAATTCTGAATTTAAATATGAATTTAATTCTGAATTTGAAGAGTCACGCCATTAATAGCCATTATGAGACTTTAATTGTATAATTAATTCTAAAATTAATGACGAATTAATTCAGAGATTAATTCTGAATTTATGTCAGAATTTCAAGGGTCACATGATTTCTATAAAAGAAAGGGTTGAGAGAAGTTGGCGCCTACTTGCTTTTGGAAAGCTCTCCTTGGCGATTTCTTCTTCCTCTCCTCTTGGCGCCTATAAGGTTGGACCTTGGCAGCTTTTTCCATCATCCCTTCTCCTCTTGGCGCATTCTTTGTGAGGGTGGCATAAGTTTTTGAGGAGTACTCCCAAAGGCATGGATTTTCTTCCTGAGGCTAGCACTAGGCGTGGAAGAAGAGAACTCGAGCATCGACTATGTGCGAGACTGTAGAGGGTGAACACTTGGGCGCCTACATCGCAACTCCTTGCATTGCTCTAAGGTATCATCTCTTACTTACCGTGTCGATTCTCTCGCATGACATAATCTTCTGGGTTTTTGGGACCAACCTGTTTTGAGGATTGCTTATGCTATTTATACCTATAAAATTTTAAAATCTCTAGGGTTCCCAACAACATAGCCTATCAATAGAAGAAATGGGAAACATACAAATCAAAAACTTAAACATATGAGCAATTTTAAAACTAAAACACGGTGACTGTAGCAATGTTTGAATCTAATCTTCAAAGATCCAAATGTTGTGGGAAACAACGAACTCTGTGACTTTGTCTCGGTGTTGGAGAACTCCTGATTCAATAGGATGGAGTTTATTAATAATAGTTGTTGGCATTGCTAAATTCTCTAGATGGGCACCGTTTTAGGGAAGGTTGAGAGTTATGTCCTTATCAGTTCATAGGAAAATAATTCTGGAGCAATCTTGGTGACATCCGTTTCTTGCATCCATGTATCTTCTGTCTCAAGTCAGCCTTTCCAAATAATTAAGTACGATTGATTAGTTCCTGTTCGGGAGAGGATAATTTGATCATCTAGTATGGCTTCAATTTCCTTCGGGTCTTCTTGAGGTAGTTTTGGAGAAGGTTTAGGGTGGTGTCTTGACCACGAGGTTCAAAAAATGGCGATAAATCTTCTACGTTGATGGCACTTGCTTCGCCCAAATGATGTGGCAAATCAAGAATATATGTATTATTACTCTTGACATGCAATTTCTGATTGGTTCGAGGGATTGTTCTCTCTAGTCTAATCCTCACCATCTGATGCAGGGGGAAGACATGGAAAGTATCGAGTTTCTGCAAAAATGTGATTTTGCATTTTTTTAATAATAAAACCAAAACAACTAGGCATGCAAGCAAAGGGAAAGAAAAATTCATAAAGTAAATTACAAAATTCTAAAGAGTGCTCATCTTGTAATCCTTGATAATAGAAGAATTGTTCTGATCTTCATCATCCAATGGTGAAATAGCAAATACGTCGGGCATGAGCATTACAAGCACACCAACACAACAAACCCACACAGGTTTAAACAAAATAATTATTACAATGCCTTAAAATAACATTGCAATGCTCAAGGATAGAGGGGAGGATAGGCCTCAAGTTCGTCTACCACAATTGTTCAACTAAGAACTACCAAAGTATTCAACTATTAGTTAAGAAAGGGGGAGAGGGTTGGGACTTTTTTTTTTTTTGGGTGGGGTATTCAGATCTACAAAGAAGAAAGTTGGTGATGGAGTGAGGCACTAGGAGTGGGTTGCTTCATAGTACTATTTTGCACCATGATTAAATGCTAGCACCAATGTTGAAGAAGAAAGTTTTTGGAGTCACTTGATGAAGGAAGAAGAATTGCTTGTGCTTCCTAAGAAAATACCCAAGTCTCAAGTTAAAAGTGAAACCAAACAAGATAAAGAGTAAATTAAAGTAAAGGAGGTTTGATTTAGAGATGTTATTGTGGTGCGGTGCAAGTTGAAGTGGTCTTTGATCCTTGAAGATGAAAGTGTACTGCCTCTTTGTGCCCTTAGGTTGAAGAAGGGGAGCACTTGTGCCTTTGTTGATGAAGAAGTCATGTCCACCAAACTTAGGATAGAAGAATGTATTCCTTCGCACCACAAAGAAGGAATACATTCTATGAAAGTAGCTAGGATATAGCTAGGAAGAGAAGAAGAAGAGATGGGGGGGGAGAAATCGAAACTAATTCACTATCATATGTAATCTATGATGCATAGATGCATATTTACAAGGTTATAGGCAAACGGCTAGGGGTGGGCAAGGAAGTCATTTGCTTCCTTGTGTTTACAAAAATGCTAGGAGACAAAAAAAAATGGAAATTTTTGTGCCATTCCCTTCTTATTTGCTTGGGCAAGTGCTTGAAATTTGAAAAATCCTTCAAGGCAAGCAACTAGGGGTGGGCAAGGAAGTCATTTGCTTCCTTGTGTTTACAAAAATACTAGGAGATAAAAAAAATTCAGAAATTTTGGTGCCATTCCTTCTTATTTGCTTGGACAAGTGCTTGAAATTTGAAAAATCCTCCCTTGAAGTTTGGGCGGCTTTCCTTCATTGGTGTCAATGCATGGGAAGTTTGGATCCTTCTTCTTTTGTTGTGACCAAATATAGATGACTTTTTTATTTGTTTTCCTTGACTTGGGCAGCTAAAGGGTGGTAATAAAGCTTCCTTCTTAGGTGTGAGCACATGGATGGAGGGGAGCTTGGATTTGAATCCTTGCCCTAGTTGCTTAGTTGGTATCAATGTATTGTTGTATATACCCTATAGACCAATTACATTGGTCTAATTTATATATTGTACTATGATTTATTAAGTAATAAAAGACATTATCGTTATTATGTTTTCACTATACCTGCATATAGTATAGAATTACATAATGATGCCCTTTCTAATATTTAATTATCCTAATAACCATCTGTTACTATGATTACTAATCTAATTAACATCATTAAGCACAAATTATAGATTATTGAATTCACCAAATAACCTAGCTACTTTCATAGACTAGAAATTATAAGGTTGATTATATAGTTCCAAAACCAGAAGTCGCCTTAGTTCATGTCCTAGTTTCTAAATTAGTTTAATTGAAAAGTTTAAACCATCGCATGCAAATTAAGCTTCACTAATTAAATCCTATATCCTAGCTACTTTCATAGTCTATAAATTATAGGTTCAACTAATGGCTTCTAGGATTGTGAGTCACATTTCAGTTCATGTCACAACCCCATAACATGCAAATAGATTAAATATAATTAATCAAAAAGCACAATATTATTTGTAATCAACATTAATAATCCTTGATAAAATAAAAGTCGTGCTAAACATTCATTAGTAAAAGAAAAATTAAGGGGTTGCTCCCTATAGAATGAAAAACAAGTTTAAGCTATAGTAATTTTCATGACATCCATCATAAACACAAGAAAAAAATATAATTAGTTTATAAAAGAATAAAATAACTGATGTAGGGGGGAAGCGTGGAGTAAAACTATTCTATTAATTTGACATCAGTTATTTTTGTATTTTCAGGAAAAACTTCAAAGTTCAGAAAACAGCAGATTTCCAAGGCAATAAAAATAATTATTTAGGAAAAGTTGTCATACCCTGTAGGAAAATCCATAAATTCAAAATAAGAACCAATTAAACCAAGATGTAGACCAAAACTTATTCTTTTAAATCGTATAAGAATTGCAGATTGAAGATCTGTCAGGTAATAAGAACATCAAAGGCAAAACAGCTATTCAGATTAAAGAATAAAACTAGTGCAGAAATATATCATTCATCAAAAGTTGCACCATCTCATAGGTTTATCTGTTCAATCTTAATTCGTCCTAACTGATCCGAATGATAGAGAAGGTTCAGATCTTGCTATTGGATACAAGGATCAGAACTGAAGGCTTCTCTAAGCATGTTAAAAACCTGCATAAAGTAGTCTAGTCAGATTACAGGATAGAAAGAACTGCAGAAGTTACTCAGATAAGGAAAAGATGCCATGTCTCCCAGGATGATTCATGCGCTGTTGGATTGAACCAAGTTATCCAAATGATAGATCAAGATGAGTTCTTCGTAATGGCATCAAAGTTCAAGGTTTTTGTTGCGCCGATTGCTTAAGATACCTGCAAGAAAAAGCCTAATCAGATTAGAATTAACAGCAAACAGAAACAGGCAAACTGGAAAATAGGGGACGTTGCGAGAGTTGAGCAGGGATCGTCGGTGTTCATCCGGTGGTGCACGGACGTTGAAACTGCTACAACTTGGAGTTCATGTGATGGAGGCGGAGTTGTGGCCGGAGGCTTGGGGCGGACGGTGGTCGGTCGGAGGTGGCAGACGTTGAAGGGCGAAGATAGAGCGGAAGGCTGGCGAGAACCAGGGAAATCGGGCGGATGGGCAGGGTTCATTGGCGGTTGTCCGGTGGTACACGGTCGCCGAACTTGTAACGACTGGAGGCTCGTGTGATGGAAGAGAGGGTGTGGCCGGAGTTTGAAGGCGGGCGATGGCTGATCGGAGGAGTATCACGCGGAAGAGCTGTGCTGGGGCGGAAACAAGGGATGTGCTCGGACGTTCGATTCCGGCCATCCAAGCTGTAGATGGAAGGATGCTGGCGGCTGGAGGTTGCTCAGGGGTAGGAGTGATGATGGCCAAAGTCCTGTGTAGATCCCACCAGTGGATCGTCGGCGGCAAGGGCTCAAACTTTCAAAAATCTGGGCTGAAGTTGCAGGTGAAGCAGGGGACGTGTTGGCAGAAGCTGGGCGTGACGGTGATTCTTCCGATTCTGGCAATCGGAGAGGTGGATGGACAGATGCTGGCAGCCGGAGATTCTTCATGAGAAGGGGAAATGATGGCCGAAATCTTGTGTAGATCCGTGGGCTGGATCGTCGGCGGCGAGCTTCCAAAATTTCAGAATTCTGGAAGTTGACTGAGTTGTGCGAAGTTTGTAGCGAGTAGGAGAGTTAGAAGGAGAAGAGGAGGAGAGGGGAAGGTAGGTGACACAAGCACCTCAGAGGAGAGGAAGGAAGGGGGAGACATCCGAATCCATCGGAGACACAAAAACTATTTCATTCGATTCAAAAATTCTGCCGATTACAAATTCCTGCGAGATACATATAGGGTGACATTTCCTGGCGAAATGTTGTTGGCAAGAGAGCTGTTGATACTTCCTTCTTTGCTCAGCAGGGAGAGACGTTGAGACTTCCATATGAGGTGAGATGTAAACGTTGAAGCTTCCTTGGTTGAAGGTGAACGTTGGCTGTAAACGTTGGTTGTAGCTGCATCTTGATTTGTGGCTTGATGAAATCCAATTGGCTGGCTGATCGCATGGAATAGTCTTGGGCCTCTTTTGTGGTAATTTATTCCTGATAAGTGGGCTTGTCTTGGGCCTCTTTTGAAGTAGTTATTTATTGAGCTAGCTTTATTAATTGAGCTTGCTAGCTTATTTGCGAAACTCCGAGCCTTCGCCTACGGTAACCTTACGCTCCACTTGTATCTTCGTGGCTTGTGGTCTCTGCCCCCATCAATAACAAATTTGGCAACTCCTTGATGAAAATTGACTGAAATATGTACTTTTATCTCCTAGCCGTGATTCCAATCATGGGCCGTGATTGTGCTTTTGAACTCAGCTTCTTCCCTGCATGCTTGGTGACTGTTCCAATTTGAATCTCTCTCATTCCTTGTTGATTTCGATGAGATTTGAAGTAGGAACTCTTATTCGCACTCGTGGCTGTCCTCCATATGAATTTCATAATCTAATTCTTTATATACTTTCAGCTACAAATGATGAAAGGTGTCACTAGGGTTTTACTGCTGATGTTGCTAGGATTCTATTGCCACTATCAAATTCTTGACATCAATTTGGCGTAAGGAAGCCATAAGAGTGTCTCAAAATTGGTGGATTTTTTCGCTTATTGCATGCTCTTTTAAAGCCTTAAGGTTTGACATTGTTTTATAGCTTGACATAGGAGAATTGGTGAAGAACGAGTTAGGTGTCATGTATCAAAATTGGGCATCAAATTTGTATGGGTTGTGATTTTCATTATAATCAGAATGCTTTGAAATTGATGGAGTGGCTTCATTTCTCTTGTTGGGAAACCCGGAGATTTTATAATTTTAAATACATGTACAATAGAAGTAATCCCCGAAACAGGCAGTCCCAAAAACCCAGAAGATCGAGTCAAGCGAGGGGATCGACACGGTGAGTAAGAGATGATACCTTGTACCAAAGCAAAGGGATGCGATGTAGACGCCCAAGTGTGCGCTCTCTGCAGTCTCACACACAGTCGATGCTAGAGTCCTCTTTTTCCACGCCCGGTGCTAGCCTCGGGTAGCAGACCCATGCCATAGGAGTCCTCCTACACCACTTCTGCCGCCGTTAAGGAAGGCTGTGTTGGGAAACCCCGGGGATATTTTATAATTTTTTAGAGTCATATCAACACAAATACACACAATGGAATAATGTCCCCGAAACAGGCTAGTCCCAAAAACCCAGTGAAGATCGCATGCGAGAGAGTCGACACGATGAGTTAGAAAATACCTTAGGAGCAAGATGAGGAGCCGATGTCGAGGTAGGTGCCCAAGTGTTCGCCCTCTGCAGTCTCACACACACGGATGCCTCGAGTCCTCTTCTTCTACGCCCGGTGCTAGCCTCGGGAAGAAGATCCAAGCCTTGTTCTCTTTCTTCAATACATGCGCCACCTCCAAGGTAGAAGATGCGCCAAGAGAAGATGGAGAGGAGATGGAGAAGATGGCGCCAAGAGTGATGCAGCTACTATAGAGGATTGGTCCTTAGTGCCGTACTCTACGGTGCTTACACAATGCACAGAAATCGTGAGAGGGTCTTGAGATGAGGGAAGTCAAATCACTCGAAAAGTATAGCAAGAAACACGAAAAATCGGTGCGAATTCGTTTCGAGGCAATACTAATGCGAGTGAAATCCAACGGCACCCAAAATTACTGAAATTCACTCACTAACCTCGAGCAATTTTAAGCATAGCACGAACAGGGTTTGTGGATCGTGAGGTCAACTCGCGCGCCTATGCATCTATGAATAAACCAACGAACAAGGAAACCGTCCACGACTCCGACACTCGGATGCTCGTGGGTGAGAGGGTGAAAGAAACTCAACACGGAAAGAACGTATAAAAACTGGCGAACTTGACCCACCCAGAATGGTGGGATTTACTTCTCGAAAGCAAGAAACAAGCAGGAAACACTTCGAGTTGAGACACCAGTCGCCGACCCTTACAAACTCTGAAGATGAAGCTACTTCATCTTCCACACAAGCTAGAGGCACTCTTGCTCACCAGGAGAACTCCACTTCTAAGAGAACTAAGGGAGAATGCTGGCCAGCCCCTCTCTTTTATAAGATAAGGAGGGGTAAACAAGACAAAAGGACAGCATCTCAACAACTAACAACCAAAAAGTGGTCAAGCTGCCACAAAAAGACAAAAATAGAATAAAATCGTACCAACTACCATCTACTCCTGCAGGGGCACAGGTCCTTTGATTCTTCAGCGTACGAGGTGGTTGCGATGACAGTTAGACGCACTTGGAGCATATCGCGACAAAGCAGCATAATTTTGAAGTACTAGGCTGCGTAATGATCATCGCGGCCTTCTCTTGGGCCGTGTTGCTAATGTGGTTGTGAGGCCCATCTAGAATTGGGCCCTTTGGGGATTGGCTTGTAGCGTCCTTGGGTCGGATCACTTGGGTGTGGATGGAGAGTGGGCTGATAACACCAACGAAGCGGTCCGGTGGGTGAGATGGGCGTTGGGATCGCCGAATAACCACCTTGTTGGGATCCTTTGAGTCTTCATGAGGTGGAGCAATATGGTAGGGTGGGTGGTGCATGTCGAAATGGGGTTGTCGGGGCAGTTCGGTGACTTCTTCGGGCAGTTGTCCGCAGGACTCATGGGGCAAGGTTTTCGTCACTAGGTACCCCGAGGAACATTCTATGGAAAATTTAACTTGCGCATGTGAAGCCACCGCTGAGTCGGGTGGTTGTCCGCAGGTTTTCGTCACTGGGTACCCCGAGGAACTTTATGTGAAAAACCTGACTTGTGCCTGGGAACCTTCACGTAGTTGTCTGCGGGACTCTCGGGGCGAGGTTTTTATCGCTGGGTACCTCGAGGAACTTTCTGTGGAAAATCTGACTTGTGCATGTGAATCTTCAAGAAGTTGTTTGCAGGATTCTCGGGGCGAGGTTTTCGTCGCTGAGTGACCCGAGGAACTTTTTATAGAAAATCTGACTTGTGCATGTGAAGCTGCCCCTCGAATCGGGTAGTTGCCCGCAGGAATCTCGGGGCGTGGCTTCCGTCGCTGGGTACCCCGAGGTACTTTCTGTGAAAAATTTTTGGGGCACCATTGGGACCAGATTTTCCCCTTCCTTCATATTGTATGCTCCTGCATCAAAGAGCTTCCCACACTTGTGCCAAGAAGGGAAGGGAAGAAGGCACTTGCGGCTAGGGTTTGATGGAAGAAGAGTTGGGCCACTTGAACCCTTGCTCTCACCCCTTTCCTTGCTCATGCCTCCAAGAGAATTAGTGCATTGAGAGGGGGCAGCTAGGGTCTCTTTTATAAGGGCAAGAGGCAGTTTAGGGATGGCTAGGATCATGACAAGTGGGCAGCTAGGATGAGAGGGTTTGAGGTAAGAAAAGTCTCCAAGACTTTACCATAAACCTCATTCAACCTATCTTTATTTGCCCAATAGCCATATCAGCCCAAGACATGCCTTAGAGGCATGCATTCCATCCAAGGAAGAAGGGGGATGCGCCCTTTACTTCCATAATGAAGCAAAGGCACCAACTTCTCCCCATTATACCCATAGGCGCCAATGGGAGAAGTTTTCTCCCCATTATACCCTTTTAGCCTTTTGCCTCTTCATGACAACTTGTTATTGGGCTTCATTGGATAATGAGCTAGCCTAAACTTCATTACATGGGTTGGTTAAGCACTTGGATCCAATCCAATGCAACCCTAATCCAAATGTGACCAACCATGGTCAAATACGGGTCAACCTGCCAAAAATGAAGTTTATCTCCAATAACATTCTTTCATCTCATCAGGCCCATTAGCGCTGATGAAATCTCCAAAATAGATCCGAGTTATCCAATAACTTGATCATAAGGCTTCCCGATCAATACGAGAACTCGAGTATCAAGGTGTGCGACCTTGTAGGTTCCTCTGACGCTGGCAGTGCTGACCAAAGGTCACCACAAGCAGTGAGTGGCATTTACCAGTGCTACCCAGGTCATTGGAATGGATATCAACATCAACATCCCCATCATCACGACTATGTACAGATGCATTACAGTCTCTTTACCGAACTGATATCCGATTGGACAAGTGTGTCACCACTTGTTTTCACCCAATCACATGGCTATGACTAAATCAGGTTCTCACTTAGGTATGGCCATACACTTTAAGTCATAGAACCATAGAGGAGCTCCATGGATATCAAGCTTTCCTAGGAAGGGGCAAATCCTCTGTCTGTCCATTGACCTTCTCATATGGGTCGTAACATACTCAATGACAACCGTTATGACCTCCCAACTACGGTGAGGTGTTAGGTTGTATCAAAGCATGTCCCTAACCATATAGAATGGCCAAAGACCTCAAGTCAAGGGATCAATACATCTCCTATCACTTGTGAGGATAACTCATGACCCCAAGTCATAGCCTCACAGCAGGTCTGTCTAGTATATCCACCACTGATATACCCATATGTCTGCGTTAGCATCTCGTGCCTAACCAGCCCATATACCAGTCTCACAAGTACCAGAGCTGTCCCATATCCACTCAGGTACATCGATTGGGGACAATCATTTGAGCATAGATCCAATCTGTCTCTAGGGACATTATCATGTAAGTATATAATCGCAGATGTAGACAAACATAGATAATGACAATGCCAGAATGATATAAATATCAATGTCAAGTAGTACAATAATGGACCAATACTAGGTCCTAGGGCATATACACCAACAGGCTGAGCTAAGAGTAAGGAAGGGGAGGGAAGATGCCACCAAGCCCTTTCTCTTCTCGTGCCAAGAGGAGGAGGATGTTGATGCTTGCGGCTATGGAAGAAGCTTGCACCTATGACTCCTTGCTCTCGCCCTTTGATGATGTTCATGCTAAGAGGAATTCACATACTAGAGAGGGCGGCTAGGTGTCTTAATATAAGCGCAAGGGATTAAGAAGAAATCATCTAGGGTTGGATGTAAGGGCAACTGATGACACCAAAATTTATAGTAAATTTGGTGCCATTTGATAGATATTTTTGTGTCATATTTACACTCTTTGCTTATTTTTATGCCTTTTTTTTTTATCAAATACTATGGAATGTACACTCTTTTTGGTTTTTGATGATTTTAAGGCAAAAAGACATTATTTTTGGGCGTTTTCAAGCAATTCCAGATGCATGAATGAATCCCCACCATCAAGAGAAGATTACATGTCAAATTTCACGTAAATCGGAGCCACAGACTAAAATACGGTAGGGTCGTAATCTATATTACGGTATCGTGTTTTCACCAGCTACCGTAATATCAGAGCGCTGCCATAATTTGGGGAGTTTTTCATCCAGAAAGTTTTTCGGAAATTACGGCACTACTGTAAGGCTTTTCATGGGCGGTAATTTGGAGTGATTTCTGACCAGAAACTTTAGTTGAAATTACGGCACAACTGTAATATATTTTACGGTGCTGTAATTACCAGATAGATTCTATCAGAGAATTCGACTAAAAGTACGGCAGTGCCGTAACCATAAACACGGCCATAATTCTATCGTTAACGCACAACTTCCATGGTCAACTTTGAAGCTCAATTTTTGCACGATCGATTGCAGATGATTCAGGCCACAAATTGAAGATCCGAAAGAAGGAAAATGAGAGCTTTTCGAGAGGAGAAGACACACAACCAAAAAGCCCTAATTTTCATCCACTACACAGAGAGAAATCGAGATTCTCACCGTCACCCTAGGTTTCACCACCGGGAAGCATACAATGCATCTCCAGCCGTGAAATTTGAAGGGAAGCTGCGCCTAGAGGAGGAAAAGATACTCCAAAAGTTTTAGAGTGAAAGGAAGCCGATCGGAGGAGAAATTAATGAAAGAACGCTGCTGACCACTGTTCACGCGGAAATTACGGCTGTAATTCTTAAAATAGCCGTGCTGTGTTTAGTAATTTCTTCCTTTTGTTCAATTTTTTATCCCTCTGAACCATGGATTATTGTATTCTTTTCAAGATGCTAGCTTAAACTTTTTTTGGGACATGGGGGTGTAATCCCCCTTGAATTTTGTGATGATTATTATTTTCGTCATGATAATCTTTGTTATGATAATTCTACTTTTGTGATGATTTGTCTTTAATTCTCCATAGATTTATATTATCATGCTTGTTTTAGAGTTTTCGCAATATGGACTGAAAGGTGATTTGCTTGAGAACTTGGAACCCTAAAATTGAATGCTAGGAACTTACCGTAAGAAATTAGGTCTGTTCTTATTTCTCAAATTTTAGTAGTATAATTGCCATGTTTGATAATATTGATCTAGGATTGAGTTATTGTGATAAATATGATGATTACTGCAAGAAATTGAGTAATTGGTTTGTTGGAGAACCTTAAGTAGAACATATGAAAACCATTGTACTAAAATATGTAGTTAGAATTCTGATGCATGAAAGTGATCCTCGAGTTCTTCGTTGATGATTTATAGTTTTCTTATGAGATGATTGACTTAGAATTCGGATGCACGAAAGTGATCCTTGAGTTCTTTGTCGATGATTCACTTATCTTCAGCATTGAATAGATCCTGCGCGAAAGTGAGGATCGGTTCTTTGTATAATTATCTGCATGAAAGTGATATAATTCTATTATGAAGTGAATTATGTCTTTATCATAATAAGATTTAACTAACGACCTCTTATTTATATCTAGTCATTGAAATCAAGGTGGATGAAACCCTAGTTCCAGTTTCTCCCTAATTATCTTTTTCCTGTGTTTTCTATCATTGGTTTGCTATTATTCGGTTGCCTAGATAGCAAGAACTCAATTATTTGGTACTTGACAAGGAGGTCTCTGTGGTTCGATATCTTTCTTTATTACTTCGAGTATCCATGTACTTGCGGTTTACAATTAGTTTTTGCCGCCGATGCCAGGGACCTTGATTTTTGTCAATATTGAAGATATTGAAAGTATTGCTAGACTGGGTTTTGTTTATTTCCCATTTATGTTCTATTTCTCTGTTGCTTTCTGTTTAATTGAGTTATTTGATCCATCTAATTTAGTGTGTATAGGAAACTTAGATCTGATGACAGACAAAAGATCGCTTAGGGACTATGCCGCCCCTAAGCCTCAAGAGATACACTTCAGCATTCCAAACCAGCTATTGAAGCTAATAATTTCGAGATTAAGCCTGCTTTCTTGTCGCTGATCCAGCAGAATCAATTTGGAGGATCACAAATTGAAGATCCCTATTAACATTTATATCTTTTTCTTGAATATTGTGACACCATTAAAATTAATGGAGTTTCTGATGATGCATTAAAACTAAGATTGTTTCCTTTTTCTCTCAGGGATCGGGCACGATCTTGGTTACACTCTCGACCTACCGGTATCTTCACCACATGGGAACAACTGTCAAATGCCTTCTTGATGAAGTACTTTCCACCTAGCAAAACCATCCAATTGAGAAACCAAATTACAAGCTTTACACAGAAGGACGACGAACCATTTAGCAATGCATGTGAGCGTTTCAACGATTTACAATGGAAGTGTCCTCACCACGGCCTTGAAAATTGGATTTTAATTCATACATTTTATAATGGCCTACTTTATAATACCCGTCTTGTTGTTGATGCTGCTGCAGGAGGAGCCCTCATGAGTAGGACAATTGAAGATGCTTTCACCTTATTTGAAGAGATGTCCCTGAACCATAACCAATGGGCCCCTGAAGAAAGAATGCTATATTGTCATCAACGTGGTAAGAATGAGAATAAGGAATGGCAAACCTTGACTGAAGAGGTAAATTCTTCTAGTATAGAATCCATGCTTGAGAAGTTTATGGCTAGCCAAAATCAATTAATGACAAACCAAAATAAAAAGATTGAAGATCTTAAAGGATTGGTTAATCATCTTACCTCTCAAGTAGGATCCTTAGCTGTATATAATAAAACTCTAGAAGATCAAATAGCTGCTGAACCTGAATTAGATTTGGAAGAATCTTCTGAACATAACCATGAACTAGATTTAGATGAATCTTCTAAACATGAGCAGTCCCAAACCAGTTTGCCACCTCACCAAGGTGATGAACCTAAAGGTGATGAGCCATGTCAGAATGATGTTTCTAAACCTAGTTCTACTACACCACATAGGCCATATGTACCCTTTCCCCAGAGACTAGTTGATGCAGGAGCAAACTGGCCCATGAACACTCTTGAGGGTAGCCCAATCCCTCCAAAAGACACTTGGGGAGACTCCCTAGGACCCCAGGAATTTTTTTTCAGAATTTTCACCTCAGTCAGAGCTCCCCAGACCCCGACACGGCCAGGCCGTGGGTCATGTCACGGCCATGACACGGTCGCCCGAAGACGCGAATGCCGAACGGCCGTGCTCCTGATCACGGGCAAGCCATGCCCGGTTCTGTGGATTTCAGCAACTCCCATCACGGCCGTGCTCCTGATCACGGGCAAGCCGTGCCCGGTTCTGTGGATTTCAGTGACTCCCATCACGGCCGTGCTCCTGATCACGGGCAAGCCGTGCCCGGCTCTGTGGACTTCGCCCACTTCGTGTTGGTGTATATGCCCTAGGACCTAGTTTTGGTCCATATTTGTACTACTTGACTCTGATATTAATATATATCTTTCTGGCATTGTCGTTATCATTGTTTGTCTACACCTGCGATTGTGTACTTACATGATAATGTCCCTGGAGACAGATTGGATCTGTGCTCGAACTATAGTCCCCAGTCGATGTACCTGAGTGGATATGGGACAACTCTGGTACTTGAGAGACTGGTATGTGGGCTGGTTAGGCACGTGGTGCTAACGCAGACACATGGGTATATCATTGGAGGATATACTGGATAGACCCGCTGTGAGGCTATGACTTGGTGTCATAAGTTATCCTCACAAGTGACAGGAGATGCATTGATCCCTTGACTTGAGGTCATTGACCATTCTATATGGTTAGGGACTTGCTTTGATACAACCTAACACCTTGCCGTAGTTGGGAGGTCATATCGGTTGTCATTGAGCATGTCACGACCCATATGAGAAGGTCAATGGACAGACATAGGATTTGCCCCTTCCTTTGGGAAGTATGATATCCATGGAGCTCCCTTATGGTTCTATGACTGAGAGTGTATGGCCATACCCAGGTAAGAACCTGTTCTAGTCATAGCCATGTGATTGGATGAAAACAAGTGGTGACACACTTGTCCAATCGGATATCAGTTCGGTAAAGAGACTGTAATGCATCTGTACCTAGTTACGATGATGGGGATGTCGATGTCGATATCCATTCCAATAACCTGGGTAGCAGCGATGCACTGCTAGGTGCCACTCACTGCTTGTGATGACCTTTGGTCAGCACTGCCAGCGTTAGAGGAACCTACAGGGTCGCACACCTTGATACTCGAGTTTTCATATTGATCGGGTAGCCTTTAGATCGAGTTATTGGATAACTCTGATCTATTTGGGAGATTTCATCAGCGCCAATGGGCCTGATGAGATGGAAAAAACTTATTGGGGCCAACTTCCGTTTTTGGCATATTGATCAAATTAACCATGGTTAGCCTCATTTAGCCATGGGTTAAATTGGATTGGATCCAATAGCTTGGTTAACATGCATAATGGACTTTGGGCTTGGCCCATTGCTTAGTTGGGCTTGCCAATAAGTTGTATTGAAGGGCTATGAGGCTTGAAGGGTATAATGGGGATGAATTAATGGGATAGGCGCATATGGGATTCTAGTTGGACTAGAATTGGCGCCTATGCCTTGTTTGGTATCTCCTAGGTGATTAAATCAAATTGGATTTGATTAAATCAAACAAGATAATTGATTGGATTGTGTTTGACAATTGTGGGCTGATTATTAACATAATTAGAGTCCTAATTGGATTAGGACTTGCGCCCAAGCCACATTAGGTAATCCATCATATTGCCTTGACTAGGTCTAGGCGCATGGATGGGATTAATGCCTCATATGGCATGATATGGGCGCATATGGCTGATGCTTGCTTTGGCAAGTCTTAGGCGCATATGGGAGTGGAGATTTAATCAATATACTTGATTGGATAATCTCCTAGAATCATGCCCTAATTGTCAACACTTGCCATTCTCCCCTAACCGCCTCTTGCTCCTATAAATAAGCCCTTACCGCCCCCTCTCTTCATGATGCTAATTCCTTGGAGGCGTGAAGCATTAGAGGGCGACAGCTTGGAGAGCTTAGAGCTCTTCTTCTTCCATCAAGGGCGCAAGCATGCTTCTTCTCTTCCTTTCCTTGGCGCAAAGGAACAAGAAGGCTTGCGGCGTTGTCTTCTCCTTCCATCTCCTTGGCGCATCACATCTTGGTGGTGGCGCATGTTGCTTGGAGGATTCTCCTAAGGCATGGATCTTCTTCCCGAGGCTAGCACCGGGCGAGGAAGAAGAAAACTTGAGGAATCCGTGTGTGCGAGACTGCAGAGGGCGAACACTTGGGCGCCTTCATCGACATCGGCTTCCAATTGCTTAAAGGTACTTACTATCACATCGTGTCGACCCCCTCGCAAGAGATCTTCACTGGGTTTTTGAGACAAGCCTGTTTCGGGGACATTCTTCCGCTGCGTAAAATGTATGCCCATGGCTCTGAAAATTTGTAAAATGTCCCCGGGGTTTCCCAACACTTCGAACACGGCCATGCTCACCATCATGACCAGGCCGTGTCCGCCCCTGGAGATGTGTCGCAGCCCCAACGACCCCACTTCGATGTGCACTGCCCGCCCTACCATGTTGCTCCACCCCATGACGACCCAAAGGAGCCCAACAAGGTGGAAGTTCGGCGATCCCAACGCCAAAGTAAGCCCCCGGACCGTTTCTTGGACGTCATTAGCCCTCTTTCCATCCATATCGAAGGGGCGCAGCCCAAGGGCACTAGGAGTCAACCCCCTGAAGATCCAACTCTACGTGGGCCGCATAATCTGATTAGCAACTGATGGGGGCAGAGACCACAAACCACGACGGTACAAGTGGAGTTTACGATTGCCATAGGCAAAGGCTCAGAGTCTTGCGAATAAGCTAGCAAACTCACTTATAAAGCTAGCTCAATAATTAGTAGAGGACTACTTCAACCACTCAATAAACTCAAGACATTCAAGCTCAATAAGTTGCGGGAATCAATTCCAAAACATGACCTGCATCAACGGCAAACCAAACAAATCATGCGTCAGCCAGCTAAAGCTCTCGTGACACGCTAGCCAGTGTTCAACTTCAGTCAACACTCAATGCTGCAAAGATGGAAGCTGCAGCGAAGGAAATCTTCAATGTTCCCCCCCCTTGCTGCTCAAGATGGAAGCTGCAACGTTCACATCTCTCCAACGTCTCTCTGCTGCCATGGAAGGAAATAGCAACGTCTCTAAAGTTCTCCTATATGTATCTCGCTTAAAACCTTGTAGCAGACAAGTTAATTGAATTATGGAAATGGTTATCGTTCTCAATCGGATGTTCTCCCTTCTTCTTCTCTAGGTGCCGAGCACCTTGTTTTTCTCCTCTCCTCCTTCTAGGGCTGAGCCCCTCTGAAAGGTTCCCCTAAGGGGGTGAAACCCTAAACATGCGTATATAATAAAACTTGCATGGGCGGAATCATAGGATTTCTAGGATCGCATGTATGAGCATAGATTAACTTAAAGATTTGACACAAGGATCATACCATTGCCATTTCTTGGATGGCGACTTGGAAGCAGAGAACGATGCGGCTCTCCTCCAAAGCGTGCGCACACAAGATGGGTGATCGCCTACTCCTTGTCGATCCTTGTGCTAGCAAGGCTCCAAGGTCTCCTGATCACGTGAAGGGAGAAGAGATGATCTCTTTTGCTTGGTCGAGTCCTCCTCTTGTCGTCAACCTTCACACACGAGAGAGTGAGTTTTTCTCTTTCGCCGTGAGCAAAGGGGGTGAGAGGCGAGAATAGGGAGACTTCTTCGAACGTGAGGCGTGGTCTCATTTTGAGATCATGGCTTCTAAAAATAGCAACCCACCACATGCGATCATGTGTTCACACCAAGTGAACAATCGCAATTTCCTCTACCCTTGAACCATGCGCTCACTTGATGAGCCGGTTCATTTCATTTGGTTCAAGGACCAAATTAAGCCAAGCCTTGATCCAGATCACATTAAACCAAAAGGCTTAAGATCTGACCATTCATCTCTTGATGCTCTTGATCTCACCGATCTAGCATCCAATCTCTCGATCGAAGCTTACCGATCTCAAGCCCTAATCAATCAAACATGATCAGACCAGATCTCACTTACAATCAGAGTTTAAATCCCATTAAACTGAACCAAAACAATTCAGTCCACACGATCTGACATAAGTAAGCCATATCATCAAATTGTGCGATCCTAAGGGTTTCCTTTAAATGTCGGTAACGATAACTCACGTTATCACGATCAGTGAGGGGTATCTAGCAACACATCACTGTCTCCCGATATAAAGGAAAGAGTCTTCCAAGACTACACCCAAACCACAGCACAAGTGTGAACCCAAGTCACTTGACATATGTGTTTCCTTTGCCACTGGATGTTCTTATTGGACAAGCGTGTCAAGCCTGTAATTCCAATATGATGAGAATGATTAGATCAGATGAAACATAGTCATCTGGGTATGGCCATACACTTTCTCAATCATCTCATCCAGGGGGCCCCTATAGAACATCACACTCCAATCAAGGAGACGGCAATCCTATATCTATCACTAGTGCCCTAACATGACTCATGTTCATTATCCAAGATAGTCTATAACCATTATGTTCCAAATGATATTGAACTACCTCAAAACAATGCCAATCATCATTTAGAAACAGAAGTGATCTCAAGTCAGAGGAAATATGCCACTTGTTTGCATATAAGGATTATTCACATTGTGACAAGCAATTGAATATCCTAAGTAGGGTCTGTCCAGTACATCCAATGTACCCATGAGTCTACATCTTATTCCATGCTCGAAGCATCCTATAAGATTAGAACACATATTAGTCTCAATCATATCAAGGCTGTCTCATGTTCACCAAGATATCTCGACTAAGGACAAAATTGCATGTCAGCCAAGCTGAACAGCATTGAGACATTATTCAGAAGTATACATATTGCAGCAGATACTGTAACAACCTGAATAACAACCATTGCCTTTATAAACATAGAGTTTATACATGATACTGAAATAATCCCAAGGCCTCAAACATTAGCCTTAAGGGCATACCCCAACAATCTCCCACTTGCACTTAATCTAATGGTTGAGAAATCTCAAACCCATATTATTATAGTGCTTCTCATGCTTCTGCTGTGCCAGAGGCTTTGTAAGCGGGTCAGCCAGATTGTCATCTGTATGAACCTTGCAGACTTTGATCTCGCCACGATCAATGATCTCCCGGATCAAGTGAAACCTTCTCTGTATGTGCTTGGACTTCTGGTGCGACCGTGGTTCCTTTGCTTGTGCTATTGCTCCAGTGTTATCACAGAAGATAACCAAAGGATCTGCACTCGAAGGAACAACACCAAGTTCCTGAATGAACTTACGAATCCACACTGCCTCCTTAGATGCTTCTGAGGCTGCAACATACTCGGCTTCTGTTATGGAATCAGCAACAATTGACTGTTTGAAACTTTTCCACACCACTGCACCTCCATTCAAGCTAAAAACATAGCCTGATTGCGATCGAAAATCATCCTGGTCAGATTGGAACGAAGCGTCAGTATATCCTTCAATACTGAGTTCTTCCTGACCTCCATATATCAAGAACATATCTTTGGTCCTCCGAAGATATTTCAAAATGTTCTTGACCGCAATCCAGTGTGCCTTCCCTGGATTACTTTGGAATCGACTGGTCACGCTTAACCCGTAAGCGACGTCTGGGCGAGTACACAACATCGCATACATAATGGACCCAATAGCCGAAGCATAAGGCGTATTGTCCATTTCATCTTTCTCAGTCTGTGTTGGTGGACACTGACTCTTTGAAAGATTCAGACCATGTCTGACTGGAAGATATCCTCTTTTAGAATTTTCTAAATGGAATCTCTCCAGGACTTTATCGATGTAAGTACTCTGGCACAGCCCGAGAAGCCTCTTAGATCTATCTCTGTAGATCTTCACACCTAATACATAGGCTGCTTCTCCTAAATCTTTCATCTGGAAATATTTTCTTAACCATGCTTTAACCGCATGTAGTTCAGGAATATCGTTTCCAATGATTAAGATATCATCGACGTAGAGGACTAGGAAAGTAATCACGCTCCCACTAAACCTCTTATATACACACGGGTCATCTTCATTCTTGATGAAACCAAATTCACAGATTGATTCATCAAAACGAATATTCCAGCTTCTTGATGCTTGTTTAAGTCCATAAATGGACTTCTTTAATTTGCATATTTTATGACGATCCGATGGATTAGTGAAACCTTCAGGTTGTGTCATATACACATCCTCTTCTAATTTTCCATTAAGGAAAGCGGTCTTCACATCCATCTGCCAGATCTCATAATCATAATATGCCGCTATCGCGAGAATTATCCGAATAGACTTGAATATGGCTACAGGAGAGAAAGTTTCATCATAATCTATCCCGTAGATTTGTTTGAAACCTTTCGCAACTAGCCTGCCTTTATAGGTAACCACGTTACCATCCATGTCAATCTTCTTCTTGAAGATCCACTTACAGCCTATAGGGATTACTCCCGGAGGCGGATCAACCAAATCCCAAACTTGGTTATCTGACATGGAGTCCATCTCGGCTCGCATAGCTTCAAGCCATCTCGCTGATTCCGGTCCACTAACCGCATCCGCATAAGTGAGGGGTTCATCATCAATGATGTAGACTCCGTCATAGCAGGCTGTCGACGGATCCTTCCCGATCTTCGCGGTTCCCGTGATATCTGAGCCTCAGGTTGTTCAGTAACCTGATCTACTGGCTCAGGCTCATCCAACTGTGCTTGACTACTTTGTCCTTCTTCTGGATTCTCATCCAGCTTTATTTCTCTCCCACTGGCTTCTTGCAGAAGAAATTCCTTCTCAAGAAATATAGCCGACCGAGCAACAAATACTTTGTTCTCTTTGGGATCGTAGAAATAATAACCCTTAGTTTCCTTAGGGTAACCGACAAAGATACATTTCTCAGATCTGCTCTCTAGTTTCCCAGAGGCGAGCTTTTTGACATAAGCCTCGCAACCCCAGATCTTAATAAATGTCAAGCTCGGCTGTTTCCCATACTATAACTCATATGGAGTCTTTGAAACGGCCTTGGATGGCACTCGGTTTAGTACCTTTGCAGCTGTTTCCAGTGCAAATCCCCAAAAGGAGTAAGGTAGAGTAGCCTGACTCATCATAGAACGAACCATATCCAGTAAGGTTCTATTTCTCCTCTCGGACACACCATTCCATTGCGGTGTTCCTGGCGGAGTGAGCTGTGAGATAATCCCACACTCCTTCAGATAGTCAGTAAACTCATGACTCAAGTATTCTCCACCTCGATCTGAGCGAAGTGCCATGATATTTTGGCCTTGCTGATTTTGTACTTCATTTTTGAACTCTTTGAACTTGTCAAAAGATTCACTCTTATGTCTCATTAGATAGACATAACCATACCTACTGAAATCATCAGTAAAGGTAATGAAGTATGAATAGCCACCTCTGGCATGTTTACTAAATGGCCCACACACATCACTGTGAATGAGGTCAAGTAAACCTGAAGTCCTTTGACCTTTATTGGAAAAAGGAGACTTCGTCATTTTACCCATTAAACAAGCTTTGCATGTATCAAGCTCCTCATAGGAGAATGATCCCAGCAGTCCATGATCATGCAACCGCTTAATGCGCTTCTTGTTAATATGGCCTAAACGACTATGCCATAGCAAGGTGCTGTCATCAGCATACTTGGCTTTCTTAATATCTATCTGTTGTATAGAACATTCCATGTCCAACATGAATAACCCATTGTTAATTGACCCAGTAGCATAAACAATATTATCAAAAGAAATGTAACACTTTGAAATCTTGCATTCAAAGGAAAACCCTTTCCTGACAAGAGCAGGAATAGAGATAATATTCTTAGTTATGCTTGGTACAAAATAACAATTGTCCAGTTCTAATACAAGACCAGATGGTAAAGAGATGTGATAAACTCCTACAGCAACAGCAGCAACCCGTGCCCCGTTTCCTACTCGTAGGTCCACCTCATGCTGTCCCACCTGTCTTCTTCTCTTGAGTTCCTGTACATTTGAAAAAATGTGAACTCCACATGCAGTGTCTAACACCCATGAAATAGAAGAAGAAACCATGACTTCAGTCACGAAAATACCTGAGCCAGAAGCGAAAGAGTTGCTTCCCTTCTTATCTCCTTGGAGCGCTTTACAGTCCTTTTTCCAGTGACCTAGCTGGCCACAATGGAAACATCTGTATTCCTTCGACCGCTTTACTTTTTTGCTTCAGAGCCTTGTTGTAGCTCTTGACAGGGGCTTTGCCCTTCTTCCCCTTCTTCTTGTTCCTAGAAGGAACCATGAGGACAGAGGATGAAGGCGTTCCCTTCTCACGAGACTGAGTCTGCTCAGTTGTCAAGAGCATATTCAGTAACTTTGCCGGCGTACAGTCGATCTTGTTCATATTAAAATTAATAATGAATGGATCGAAAGAGGCCGGGAGAGACTGCAGGATGATATCTACAACAAGCTCCTGATTGATGGTGTGTCCCAGTTTCTCTAGAGCCTCCTTGTACCCAATCATCTTGAGCACGTGAGCTCCCACTGGACTCCCTTCAGTCAGTTTGCTCTGAAAGAAAAGTTTCGTCAAATTGTAGCGTTCAGTCCTTGCCTGTGCTGCATACAGCATCTTGAGGTTTGCTATAATTTCTATAGCAGATAAATCCTCATGCTGACGTTGTAGCTGTGGCATCATAGATGCTAGCATAAGGCAAGCGACATCAATGCTATCATTGACATGCTTTTCATAAGCTTCCCGAACCGCCCTTGCGGCGTTCGCAGCGGGTTGAGGCGGTATGGCCATCTCGAGGACATACAGTTTCCTCTCAGCCTTAAGAACAATCTTAAGGTGTCCGTACCAGTCTGAGAAGTTTGGCCCAGCAAACTTCTCCCTTTCCAGTAGGGATCGCACATTGAAGGCTGTGGTGTTCGTTGCTGCAGTAATCTACAACAATGCAAGAACAGCAAGGTCAGTATCAATGTTAGAATCAATTCAGGACTTAAGAATGATTCTTTTCTCACTATTTTATCTGACTGAAAAATCCAGTAAAACAGTCCGAAAGAGTGAAACTCTTTTAGTGAGATGGGATCCAGATTTCATACTTGGTCTCCGCGTCCCGCTCAGGCGAGATAAGATGCACAGAGAGTACAAGCACTAATCTCTGGTAGGCAATCCCTGCCAATCGCCAACCCGTGCGATTCCCCTTCATCTGGGCAATCTAGCAGACTGTGCCAACTGAGTTGGTACAACACAGTCTCTGATCCCACAGATGGCTGCCTCCATATAGCTACCATATGCTCAATATGTAGCCTACATGGTCAAGCTGACCCGACCTACTCCTTGGACCACCACGTGCTATGCTGAGCAACGAGAAGCGATAAATCCCTTCTCTGTAACACGCAGGTGTAATCACACACCGTCTGAAGATAGATGGGCGTGCCCACTGAGTGGGTACAACACGGCCCCAACGATAGTCAGAACAGTGAGGTTTCGCGTCAGAAGGCTTACGTGCTTGATATTTAACGTTGGATTTTAACGGTCCTTTTATCTTCTTACTATCATTCAAATCCTATGGTGATAGCAGAAGAATAAATCATGCAGTTACTAAATTAGTGAAACAGTAAATTAAAAGCATGATGATCTTATGTGGTAAAAGCCCATTAAGCCTAAGTAAGACCTTAATAAACTTAAGTCTTCACTTGAGCTCTTCTTAGGTCTTTTGCATTTCCTCTGGCCCAACCCGGGCCCAAGCGCCCACTGCAGCTCAGGTGCGCCCACCAGGTAAAATGCGCCTGTCCTAGAGTCGAACCCTAGACCTCCCACTGGTGAAGCCACTTGCTGCATGCGCCTCTGCCAAGTGTGCTCTATGCTCATGTCTAATTAAAATACAATTTAATCTATCTAGACATGATTGACACGCAGGTCAATTACACTTTATAAATTAATTAAAATGTGATGCGCAGATCACAATAATAATTTACAAATAATACATCCAGGCACGCAGGCCCCAGCACAGCACACATTAAATATAGGCAGCCCACATAAGATTAAATAAACAATCATTACTCATGTTATTCAAACATCATGTGATCCATCCAAGAAAATAAAATTTTTCAAAAACCCATTGGCTTCATTTTATTTCCTTATGTGCCCTACTACCTTATAACGGTCCATTAATAGGGATCCACTCATCAGACCTAGTCAGACCCAATGCCCTTGCATGCACCAAGTCATAACCGACTTGAGTCGACCTCATGGTCAACTATGCATGCGTGAAGGGCTGAACATCCCTCATGAGTTCAGGCAAGCGGGTGTGACCCCGGGCCTTAATCATGGGCGTTCATCTGGTTGTCTCAATCAGACATCGCTACACGCCTTTCAGCAGTCGACCTATAGCCACCTCATGCTTGCGCATAGGTGCCATCAGGTCGACCCATCTAGGCTGTCAGATGGTTTGATCAGACATTTGGGTCTATACTAGATGATGACTTCAACCCTAATAACCCATCTAAGTTTACAGCAGGCGCTTAGATCTAGTGAGGGGCGCGCAAGTCATGTTTTGAGAAAACTACAACAAGCGCCAATGTAAAACATACATGAAAGTTTCGCATGCTCTTTAGATCTAATCAAATGCGCAAACAAGGATCACAAAAACAAGCAATCTTATGCATCATACAAGGAAACCATGGCTCTGATACCAATTGAAAGGTTCCCCTAAGGGGGCGAAACCCTAAACATGCGTATATAATAAAACTTGCATGGGCGGAATCATAGGATTTCTAGGATCGCATGTATGAGCATAGATTAACTTAAAGATTTGACACAAGGATCATACCATTGCCATTTCTTGGATGGCAACTTGGAAGCAGAGAACGATGCGGCTCTCCTCCAAAGCGTGCGCACACAAGATGGGTGATCGCCTACTCCTTGTCGATCCTTGTGCTAGCAAGGCTCCAAGGTCTCCTGATCACGTGAAGGGAGAAGAGATGATCTCTTTTGCTTGGTCGAGTCCTCCTCTTGTTGTCAACCTTCACACACGAGAGAGTGAGTTTTTCTCTTTCGCCGTGAGCAAAGGGGGCGAGAGGCGAGAATAGGGAGACTTCTTCGAACGTGAGGCATGGTCTCATTTTGAGATCATGGCTTCTAAAAATAGCAAGCCACCACATGCGATCATGTGTTCACACCAAGTGAACAATCGCAATTTCCTCTACCCTTGAACCATGCGCTCACTTGATGAGCCGGTTCATTTCATTTGGTTCAAGGACCAAATTAAGCCAATCCTTGATCCAGATCACATTAAACCAAAAGGCTTAAGATCTGACCATTCATCTCTTGATGCTCTTGATCTCACCGATCTAGCATCCAATCTCTCGATCGAAGCTTACCGATCTCAAGCCCTAATCAATCAAACATGATCAGACCAGATCTCACTTACAATCAGAGTTTAAATCCCATTAAACTGAACCAAAACAATTCAGTCCACACGATCTGACATAAGTAAGCCATATCATCAAATTGTGCGACCCTAAGGGTTTCCTTTAAATGTCGGTAACGATAACTTACGTTATCACGATCAGTGAGGGGTATCTAGTAACACATCACTGTCTCCCGATATAAAGGAAAGAGTCATCCAAGACTACACCCAAACCACAGCACAAGTGTGAATCTACTTCACTAGGCATACTTGATTCCTTTGCCACTGGATGTTCTTATTGGACAAGCGTGTCAAGCCTGTAACTCCAATATGATGAGAATGATTAGATCAGATGAAACATAGTCATCTGGGTATGGCCATACACTTTCTCAATCATCTCATCCAGGGGGCCCCTATAGAACATCACACTCCAATCAAGGAGACGGCAATCCTATATCTATCACTAGTGCCCTAACATGACTCATGTTCATTATCCAAGATAGTCTATAACCATTATGTTCCAAATGATATTGAACTACCTCAAAACAATGCCAATCATCATTTAGAAACAGAAGTGATCTCAAGTCAGAGGAAATATGCCACTTGTTTGCATATAAGGATTATTCACATTGTGACAAGCAATTGAATATCCTAAGTAGGGTCTGTCCAGTACATCCAATGTACCCATGAGTCTACATCTTATTCCATGCTCGAAGCATCCTATAAGATTAGAACACATATTAGTCTCAATCATATCAAGGCTGTCTCATGTTCACCAAGATATCTCGACTAAGGACAAAACTGCATGTCAGCCAAGCTGAGCAGCATTGAGACATTATTCAGAAGTATACATATTGCAGCAGATACTGTAACAACCTGAATAACAACCATTTCCTTTATAAACATAGAGTTTATACATGATACTGAAATAATCCCAAGGCCTCAAACATTAGCCTTAAGGGCATACCCCAACAATCTCCCACTTGCACTTAATCTAATGGTTGAGAAATCTCAAACCCATATTATTACAGTGCTTCTCATGCTTCTGCTGTGCCAGAGGCTTTGTAAGCGGGTCAGCCAGATTGTCATCTGTATGAACCTTGCAGACTTTGATCTCGCCACGATCAATGATCTCCCGGATCAAGTGAAACCTTCTCTGTATGTGCTTGGACTTCTGGTGCGACCGTGGTTCCTTTGCTTGTGCTATTGCTCCAGTGTTATCACAGAAGATAACCAAAGGATCTGCACTCGAAGGAACAACACCAAGTTCCTGAATGAACTTACGAATCCACACTGCCTCCTTAGATGCTTCTGAGGCTGCAACATACTCGGCTTCTGTTGTGGAATCAGCAACAATTGACTGTTTAAAACTTTTCCACACCACTGCACCTCCATTCAAGCTAAAAACATAGCCTGATTGCGATCGAAAATCATCCTGGTCAGATTGGAACGAAGCGTCAGTATATCCTTCAATACTGAGTTCTTCCTGACCTCCATATATCAAGAACATATCTTTGGTCCTCCGAAGATATTTCAAAATGTTCTTGACCGCAATCCAGTGTGCCTTCCCTGGATTACTTTGGAATCGACTGGTCACGCTTAACCCGTAAGCGACGTATGGCCATACCCAGATGACTATGTTCATCTGATCTAATCATGCTCATCATATTGGAGTTACAAGCTTGACACGCTTGTCCAATAAGAACATCCAGTGGCAAAGGAAACATGTATGTCTAGTGAAGTGGATTCACACTTGTGCTATGGTTTGGGTGTAGTCTTGGAAGACTCTTTCCTTTATATCGGGAGACAGTGATGTGTTGCTAGATACCCCTCACTGATCGTGATAACGTAAGTTATCGTTACCGACATTTAAGGGAAACCCTCAGGGTCGCACAATTTGATGATATGGCTTACTTAAGTCAGATCATGTGGACTGAATTGTTTTGGTTCAGTTTAAAGGAGTTTAAACTCTGATTGTAAGTGAGATCTGGTCTGATCATGTTTGATTGATTAGGGCTTGAGATCGGTAAGCTTCGATCGAGAGTAGTGATGCTAGATCGGTGAGATCAAGTCCATCTAGAGATGAACGGTTAAATCTTGAACCTTCATGGTTCATATAGATTTAGACCATGGCTTGGCTTGGTTTGATTTGGTCTTTGTACCAAATCCTTTTGAACCGATTGCAATTGAACCCATTCACCTATGTGAACGTTTGGTTCAATGAGGAGGGGAGTTTCGATGGTTCACTTGAGGTGAACGCATGAAGCTTTGAAGACTTGCTATTTTTGGAGTTCGGTTTTCAAAAAGGAAAAACGTCTCAATGTTGTAACGTGTTCGACCCCTTCTCGAGGTGTGAAGCTATCATCGTGGTGTCTTCTTCCTTGATGAAAGGAAAAAGAGGATAGGCCATCAAGAGGATTCATCTCATCTTCTTCACACGACAAGGAAATTTGGAGATCCTTGCTAGCACAAGGAACGTCCAAAGAGGTAGCCATCTCTCATCTAGTGTGCGTCTTCTTAGGAGGAGAGCCAATTCGCCCTCTTGCTTCCAAGTCGCCTCCTTCATCATGGCTACGGTAAAAGATCTTAACTTGATCTTTGCATCATAATCAAAGTTGATCATATATATTCATGCAAGCGATCTTGTTAAAACCCTAGAAAAGTTTATATGAGCAAGTTTTAGGGTTTTCGCCCCCCCCCCTTTAGGGGACTTACAATTGGTATCAGAGGATGGTTGATGTATGAATCATATGATTGCTTTGAGTGATGTTTGTTTGTGCCATAATGTAGATCTATCGTCACCATGAGAACATGCTAGTCATTAGATGTTGGCGCATGTTTGATATAACTTGTTTGCGCTAATGCATAGATCTAATGTTAACATGCGAAACTACATGATTTAGTTGTTTGCGCATGTATGATTGTTTCATGTTGGCGCTTGTTGAATGTATTTATCAAAACTCATTACATCTTGCGCGCCTATCACCTAGATCTACATATGCGCCTGCTGTAAACCCTTAGACGGGTTATTAGGGTTGAAGTCATAGTCTAGTTAAGATCCAAATAGTCTGATCAGACCATCTGACAGCCTAGATGGGTCGACCAGATGGCACCTGTGCGAAAGCACGAGGTGGCTATAGGTCGACTGCAGACAGGCGTGTAGCGATGTCTGGTTGAGACAACCAGTGAACGCGCATGAGTTAGGCCCGGGGTCACACCCGCTTGCCAGAACTCATGAGGGTCGTTCAGCCCAAGGCATGCATCGTTGACCATTGGGTCAACTCAAGTCAGTTAGGACTTGGTGCATGCAAGGGCAGTGGATCTGACTAGACATGATGAGTGGATCCCTATTAATGGACCGTTGTAAGGTAGTAGGGCACATAAGAAAAATAAAATTGATTCCAATGGGATTTTCAAAAATTTTATTTTGTTATTGGATCACATGTTGGTTGAATACCATGATGAGTGTCTATTTCATCTTATGTGGGTTGCCCTTTTAATGTGTGCTGTGCTGGGGCCTGCAAGCCTGGATTTAATTGTAAATTATTATTATTGTGATCTGCGCATCACATTTTAATTAATTGTGTTGTTGACCTGCGTGTCAATCTTGTCTAGATAGATTAAATTGTAATTTTAATCAGACAAGAGCACAGAGCACACATGGCAGAGGCGCATGCAGCAGTGGCTTGACCAGGTGGGAGGTCTAGGGTTCGACCCTAGGACAGGTGCATTTACTTGGTGAGCGCACTTGAGCTGCAGTGGGGCGCTAGGGCCCTGGGCTGGGCCAAAAACCCAAGAAGAGCTCAAGTGAAGACTTAAGTTAACTTAAGGTCTAACCTAGGCTTAATGGGCTTTTACCACATAAGATCAGCATGCTTTCTACTTATTGTTTATATAATTAGAACTGCATGATTTTTCTTCTGCTATCACCATAGGATTTGAATGATAGTAAGAAGATAAAAGACCGTTAAAATCCAACGTTAAAATATCAAGCACGTAAGCCTTCTGGCGCGAAACCTCACTGTTCTGACTATCGTTGGGGCCGTGTTGTACCCACTCAGTGGGCACGCCCATCTATCTTTAGACGGTGTGTGATTACACCTGCGTGCTACAGAGAAGGGATTTATCGCTTCTCGTTGCTCAGCATAGCACGTGGTGGTCCAGGGAGTAGGTCAGGTCAGCTTGACCATGTAGGCTACATACTGAGCATATGTGAGCTATATGGAGGCAGCCATCTGTGGGATCAGAGACTGTGTTGTACCAACTCAGTTGGCACAGTCTGCTGGATTGCCCAGATGAAGGGGAATCGCATGGGTTGGCGATTGGCAGGGACTGCCTACCAGAAATTAGTGCTTGTACTCTCTGTGCATCTTATCTCGCCTGAGCGGGACGCGGAGACCAAGTATGAAATCTGGATCCCATCTCACTAAAAGAGTTTTACTCTTTTGGGCTGTTTTGCTGGATTTTTCAGCCAGATAAAATAGTGAGAAAAGAATCTTTCTTAAGTCCTGGATTGATTCTAAACATTGATACTGACCTTGCTGTTCTTGCATTGTTGTAGATTACTGCAGCAACGAACACCACGAATTTCAATGTGCGATCCCTACTGGAAAGGGAGAAGTTTGCTGGGCCAAACTTCTCAGACTGGTACGGACACCTTAAGATTGTTCTTAAGGCAGAGAGGAAACTGTATGTCCTCGAGACGGCTATACCGCCTCAACCCGCTCCGAACGCCGCAAGGGCGGTTCGGGAAGCCTATGAAAAGCATGTCAATGATAGCATTGATGTCGCTTGCCTGATGCTTGCGTCTATGATGCCAGAGCTGCAACGTCAACATGAGGATCTATCTGCTATAGAAATTATAGCAAACCTCAAGTTGCTGTATGCTGCACAGGCTAGGACTGAACGCTACAATTTGACTAAGCTTTTCTTTCAGAGCAAACTGACTGAAGGGAGTCCAGTGGGAGCTCACGTACTCAAGATGATTGGGTACAAGGAGGCTCTAGAGAAACTGGGACACACCGTCAATCAGGAGCTTGCTGTAGACATCATTCTTCAGTCTCTCCCGGCCTCTTTCGATCCGTTCATTATTAAGGTACCGATGCATTACCGATGCATTACAGTCACCACTTTGTTTATACCCAATCTCATGGTCATGACTAAATTAGGCTTTCACTTGGGTATGACGATACACTTTCAGTCATGCATCCATGGGGGGGGGGGGGCGTGGATATCAAGCTTCCCTCAGGAAGGGGCAAATCCTCTGTCTGTCTATTGATCTTTTCATATAGGTCGTGATATACTCAATGACAACCATTATGACCTACCATCTATGGTGAGTTGTTAAGTTGTATCAAAGCATATCCTTAACCATATAGAAGAGTCAATTACCTCAAGTCAAGGGATCAATACATCTCCTGTCACTTGTGAGGTTAACTTATGACACCAAGTTAAAGCCTTATAGTGGGTCGGTCCAGTATATCCAACACTGATATACCCATATGTCTATGTTAGCACCTCATGTATAACTAGCCCATATACTAGTCTCATATGTACCAGAATTGTCTCTTATCCACTTAGGTACTTGACTGGGGACAAAGTTTGAGCCTAGATAAAATTTGTCTCTAGAGATATTATCATGCAAGTATACAAATAACACAGATGTAAACAAAGTATAATAATGACAATGACAAAATGATATATATGAAATATCAATGTCAAGTAGTACAAAAGATAAACCAACAACGGGTATAAGGGCATATACACTAATAATGTCCACTTGCACTTAGACCTAGTTGTTAAGAAATCTGAATCCCATGTCCCTCGTATGACCATCATACTTCTACTGCGCCAAAGCCTTGATCTGTAGGTCTGCCAGATTGTTGTCTGTGTCAACTTTGCTAATCTTAACATTACCTTTGTCGATGATCTCCTGGATCAGGTGAAATCTCCTGAGTATGTGTTTGGACTTCTGATGAGATGATGACACAAAAATTTATAGTAAATTTTGTGCCATTTGATGGGTATTTTTGTGTCATATTCATGCTCTTTTGCTTATTTTTATGCCTTATTTATCAAATATTGCGGAATCTACACCTTTTCTAGTTTTTGATCATTTTTAGGTAAAAGACATGATTTTTAGGCATTTTCAAGCAAATTCAGATGCATAGATGAATTTCCACCATCAAGAGAAGATCACATGTCAAATTTCACGCAAATTGGAGCTTCAGACCAAAATACGGTAGGACCGTAATCCAAATTATGGTACCGTAGTTTCACTACACCTACAGCACAAACCACGGCGCTGCCGTATTTTGGGACAATTTTGTACAGAAAGTTTCGCATAAATTACGGCCCTACCGTAATGAAAATCCCGGGCCGTAATTTGAGTTCAAATTTGTACAGAAAGTTTGGTGGATTTTACGGTCCTACCATAATAAAAATTACGGGCCGCATTTCGAGTCGATTTTTCACCTGAGAGATTTGAAGAAAATACGGCACTGCCGTAATGAATATTATGGTACCGTAAGTCTGGGTAATTTCTGTACCGGCACTACTGTAATGGTTTTCACGGCTGTAATTATAACCCAGACCTGCAATTTTCACGGACTGTTTGAAGCCCGATTCATGCGCGGATGATCACAGACAATCCTGGCCATCAATTGGAGATCCATAAAAAGGAAAATACTCATCAGATTGAGGGGAGAGCACACACATGCAAGGCCCTAATTTTCATCCATGATCGAGAGAGAATTTGAGATTTTTGCTGTCACCCTAAGTTTCGCTGCCACGAAGTGTATAGTGCATCTCCGGCTGTGATACTTGAGGGAAAGCTTCGCCTGGAGGAGGAGAACATACCCCAGAAGTTTCAGAGTGAAAGGAGATCGATCAGAGGAGAAATCAACGAAAGAACGAGCATCGGCACTGTTCACTGCATTTTCTGGAGCAAAATTACGGCCATAATTTTCATTACAGCCGTGCTGTGTTTAGTAATTTCTTCTTTTTCTTCGATTTCTAATCCTTTGAAACTATGGTTTATTGGAATTCTTCCACCATGCTAGCTTAGACATCTTTTTGGGACATGGGGGGAGTAATCCCCTAAATTTCTTAATGACTAGATTATTTTTACTTTCGTCAAGATGATTTTACTATGATAATTCTAGTAATGTGATGAGTGCTTTAAATTCTCCATAGATTCATATTAATCAACATGATTTAGAGTTTTTTGTGATATGGATTGAAAAGTGATTTGCGAAAACCTTGAACCCTAAAATTAAATGTTAGGAACTCATCGTAAGAAATTAGGTTTGTTCTTATTTCTTTATTTTAGAAGTATACTTCCATGTTGATAATCTGAATCTAGGATTGAGTTATTAAAATAAACATGATGATACTGTGAGAAATCAAGTATCAGATCGTTGGAGAACCGTAAGTAGAACCTGTGAAAACTATAGTATGAAAGTATGTATTTTTCACTTGAGATAATTGACTTAGGATTTGGATGCACGAAAGTTATCTTTGAGTTCCTTGTTAATGATTTACTTATATTTAACATTGAATAAATCCTGCATGAGAGTGAGGATTGGTTCTTTGTAAATTGTCTGCGCGAAAGCGAAATGATTTCTTTATGAAGTAAATTATATTTTTATCATAATAAAATTAGATTGACGAACATCTATCCATATCTAGTCATGGAAATTAAGGTGGATCAAACCCTAGTCCCAGTTTCTCTCTCTGATATTTTCATGTAGCTTTCGATAGTTTGCTTACATATTTTCGACTGCCTAGCTAGTGAGAAATTGATTATTCAATACTTGACAAACAAGGTCTCTGGGTTTGATATCTTAATTATTACTTCGAGTATCCATGCACTTGCGAACACAACAAGTTTTTGGCTTCGTTGCCGGGGACCTTGGTTTTTGTCAATATTGAAGATATTGAAAGTATTGCTAGACTCGGTTTTGTTTTATTTACTATTTATTTTCTATTTTTCTGCTTACTTGAGTTTATCTGATCTTTCTACTTTGCATGCTAACGCAGCGGATGTTATGGGTAAGTTGGTCCTTAATTCAGTCCTCTACGGTGGGAGAAACCATGATGCTGAATACGCGAGAGGGGCTGGAGGCGAGGGAAGTAAAACGTGCGGAACGATGAAAACTCGAGAAACCCGATGAAAACCCGTGCCGCAGGGACGCGACTTGAGCAATACCAGCGAGCCAAGGAGACAATGAACACGATTCTACGAATGAAACTACTCACCTGATTAGTAGAGCCAATTTCTTGAAGCAAGCACGTGCGCGCATGACCTAGACGGGGCTGCAGAGGCGGAACGCTGCAAGTCCAAGACACAAGCCGATCAATGATTGCAAGGATTGCCATGAAAAGGACCCGGAGCCTTGGGAGGTTCTCCAGGTGTTTTGATTGAAAGCTAAAATCGATTAAAGAGGGGGGCGAAGAGACCCTAGGCGAGCTCTTCGGAGTTTGAAGTGGTCTAAACCTTCGCGTGGGGGAAGGTGCTACTACAACAAAGCTAGGAAAACTAGTAGTCCCTCAGCCCTCTTTTATAGAACAAGAGGGAGGGGTGAGGCACAAGCTACTCACATGGGGTTTGTTGGAGACACCAACAACCCCTAACAACTAAAGAGGGTTCAAGATGCCCTCTAACAACCTAAAAAGCGATAACTAACTAGGGAATAAAAGGATAGGGGAACAACATGCTGCGCTGGCTGGCGCATGGGCCTTCTTGCTGGGCCATTGACTGGGCTATTGTCGACGGCTATACCATCTCGGAGCACGCTACCACGAAGCAGCAGAACTTATTGATCGTGGGCTGGTTCTGGACGTTGGTGGCGGTCTCGTGGGCTGAGTTGAGGACCCGGTTGTTGTAGAGATCTGTGGTGGCTTCCGGTGGGGGTCCTCGAGGAAGAGTAGACATAGGAATGGGCTGGAGGGACTCCAAAGATGTGAGTGAAGCCTCGTTGAGGGAGCGGACGTGGCAAGTTGTCGCTGAGGAGGGGCTCACCACACCCACAAAACGGTCTGGAGGGTGCGAAAACCGTTGCGAGCATCGAAATTCCTAAAAAACTGGACCTGGGCGCACTTTTGAGGCGGACACGGTGATGTAGGGGGGAAGCTTGTAGTAAAACTAGTGATGCAAAACTCAATTAATTATTATTTTTTTAAATTTTTAGAAAATATCAAATTTCACAAACAACCCAAAATTTAGTGCTACAGAAAATTATTATTTAAGAAAAGTAACTATATGTTGTAGGAGGATCCAGTGATCCAAAAATTGAACCAATTAAACCAAGTTCTAGAACAACACTAGTTCTTTTGAATGACATGAAAAAATAGATGATGAAGAGTTGTCAACAATTTATAACGTTTGCAACAATATAGCAAGTCAGATTATTCAATATAAAGCAGTGCAGAATCTTATCAGTCTTGACTTTTGCAATGCTTCCCAAGTTGATCTGGTGATTCTTTTAGTGGAACCAAGTTATCAGATCTGTAGAGTGAAACCTGTTCTTTATGCTCGTGTCAGAGATAAGAGGTTCTATCAAGTCTAAACACATTGAATACCTGCAAGAACAAGGCTAATCAGATTAGTTTTCAGAACAATTGCAGGAGTTATTCAAATATGAAAAATTGCTAGGTATCCTTAGTTGATCTGAAGAATCTAGATTCAGTCCAACTAGTCCATATGAAAGAACAAGATTTGGTCTTTCTATTCGTTCCAAAGTTTTAGAATTTTGTTGCGCTGATTGCTTAAGTTACATGCAAGAAGAAGCTTATTCAGATTAGAATTAGCAGAACACGAAACAGTAGACACAGGAAATTCTAGGAAACAGGGGAAATGGCGTAAGGGGCGGAAGTCGTCAGCATCCGTCCGGTAGTGTATGACCGCCAGACCTGTTACGACTGGGGGTCCTTATGTTCATGGAGAAGAGTTGGCCGGAGTTTGGAGATGGGTGGTGGCTGGCCGGAGGAGAACCATGATGAGGAGCAGATCTAGGGCGGAATCTGGCGAAATAGGGGGAAACACGAGTGCCGAGCGGAGTTGGTCGGCGTTCGTCCGGTGTTCGATGATCGCCGGACCTGTTACGATGGGAGGTCCCTCTGACTATGGCGAAGTGGTGGCCGGAGTTTGGAGGTGGACGGTGGCTGGTCGGAGTCAAACGGCGCTGAAAGGCGGGAGTAGGGCGGAATCAGGGCGAGAACAGGGGATCGAAAGGAAGTTTCGATTCCGGTGATCGAGGTGGCGAATGGACGGATGCCGGTGGCTGGAGGTTGTTTAGGGGTAGGGATGATGATGTCTGAAGTCTTGTAGAGATCTAGCTGGTGGATGGTCGGCGGCGAGGTGATGAGTTTTTGAAAATTCTGGAAACTGGGAATACGTGGTTGTTTGACTTGGTTTCGTGAGGAAGAAGCTTGTAGAGAAGAAGGGAAGAGGGAGGGACTCAGCCCTAGAAGGAGGTGAGGGGAAGGATAGGCGACACAAGCACCTCAGAGGAGAAGAAGATCGGAGACATTCGATTGAGGACGAAAACCATTTCCATTCAACGAATTCTGCGTTTACATGGTTCAATCTTTGATACATATAGGAGAACTTTCCAAGCGAACGTTGCTGGGTGAACGTTGCAGTTTCCTTTTGTGGGTTGAACGAACGTTGTTGTTTCCATCTTCGATTGGCAGAGAGAGACATTAAAGTTTCTTTGTGAGGAGCTGCTAGGGACGTGGAAGATTTCCTTTGTGGGGCGAAGAAGATAGCGTTGGCATGCGCTTGATGAAATTGGCTGTTGCCTTCTTTGCTGGCTGCATGTGAACGTTACAAGGTAAAGGGGCGGTGAAGATGGGCTTGGACTTGGCTTGAAGAGATCTTTATTTGCGCCGAACATTATAGCATGCTTCATGGCTTGGTACAGCATTTGCAAGTTCTGGTTTGATGAGGCAGCTCCATTGAACGTTGTGAGCTTGAGTGACTTGAGATCATTGAGTGATTGAAATAGTCATTTTCCACTTATTGAGCTAGCTTATTTGAGCGAGCTTGCTAGCTTATTGGAGAGCTTCCGAGTCTTCGACTATGGTAATCGTAGACTCCATTTGTACCTTCGTGGCTGGTGGTCTCTGCCCCCATCATTTCTTCCCGGGTGAAAAAAATTCTTCCCCGAAGAATTGTTCTTGCGTTGATGGAGAAGTTCTAGAGAGGCAAGGGTGAATTGTTCCTTTTGAAGCTTCAAAATGTTGTCAGCATCATAGCATATTGTCTTGTTGCTCGTCCATGGTCCAAGCTGCATATCAAGGGTACCTGCATTGAATTCCCTTTCTCGGCCATATTCATTAGTAAATTTGTCATAGAAAATCACAGGACTTTGAAAAGAACAAGCGATGATGAAATCAATATACTCAATTTCAATAAGAGCAGAGTGCATAGCATGTTTGAGTTCATTATGTTTTGTTGGTTTCAAAGGTGGCTTAAGGGTGTGGGTAGAAGGACCTAAAAGACAAGATTCAAGGATCATAGGGTCCTGGAAGAGATTTTCTAAGTCTAGGGGTTGACCTAAAGGTTTAGGATTAGGATCTAGGTCAAGCTCAAAAGGTTCTAACTTAGGTTCAAGACATGGTTCAAGAAGACCTATGGGTTTGGGTTCAACAGGATTTTTAGGCAAGTCATCTTTAGGTTCGCTAGAGGTAGTGCTAAGGTCAAGTTGAGAACCTGTGGGTATGGGTCCTAAAATTGAAGGTAAAGGCATGTCTAGAGGGGTCTCTAAAGGTGACTTAGGGTTAGGTTCACTATCAGATAAGTCTACTAAAGATTCCCTAGCATTGGATCTAGGCTCATCTTGGGATATGCTTGGAATGGTTGGTGGTAGCTCAGGTTCTAAGGTTGGACTTGTCTCTAAGAGGGCCAAAGGTTTGGCTACCTTAGGAGTTCTAGGTTTAGACCTCTTGACCTTAATCTTGGGGTCATGACACCTTAAAATATATGAGTCATCTTGCCTTTGGTGGTACCCATTAACATCATCTAACCAAGGTTTTCCTAGATGGACATGGTATGTACCTTCTAGGGGTAATGTTGGGGTATGCCCTTAAGGCTAATGTTTGAGGCCTTAGGATTCTATGAGTATCATGTAATAAACGCTTATGTTTATAAAGGCATGGTTGTTATTCAGTATGTTACATTGTCTGTTGCAATAAGTGTACTTCTGAATAATGTCTCAATGCTGTTCAGCTAGGCTGACATGCTATATGTCCTTAGTCGAGATATCTTGGTGAACATGAGACAGCCTTGATATGGTTAAGACTAATGTGTGTTCTAATCTTATAGGATGCTTCGAGCATGGAATAAGATGTAGACTCATGGGTACATTGGATGTACTGGACAGACCCTACTAGGATATTCAATTGCTTGTCACAATGTGAATAATCCTTGTGTGCAACAAGTGGCATACTTCCTCTGACTTGAGATCACTTGTGTTTCTAAATGATGATTGTCATTGTTTTGAGGTAGTTCAATATCATTTGAAATATAATGGTTATAGACTATCTTGGATAATGATCATGAGTCAGGTTAGGGCACTAGTGATAGATATAGGATTGCCGTCTCCTTGTTTAAGGAGTGTGATGTTCTAAAGGGGCCCCCCTGAATGAGATGATTGAGAATAGTGTATGGCCATACCCTGATGACTATGATCATCTGATCTAATCATGCTCATCATATTGGAGCTACAGGCTTGACACGCTTGTCCAATAAGAACATCCAGTGGCAAAGGAAACTTGTATGCCTCGTGAAGTGGATTCACACTTGTGCTATGGTTTGGGTGTAGTCTTGGAAGACCCTTTCCTTTATATCGGGAGACAGTGATGTGTGGCTAGATACCTCTCACTGATCGTGATAACGTAAGTTATCGTTACCGACATTTAAAGGAAACCCTCAGGGTCGCACAATTTGGTGATATGGCTTACTTAAGTCAGATCGTGTGGACTGAATTGTTTTGGTTCAGTTTAAAGGAGTTTAAACTCTGATTGTAAGTGAGATCTGGTCTGATCATGTTTGATTGATTAGGGCTTGAGATCGGTAAGCTTCGATCGAGAGTGTGGATGCTAGATCGGTGAGATCAAGAGCATCTAGAGATGTACGGTTAGATCTTGAACCTTCATGGTTCATATGAGATTTAGACCATGGCTTGGCTTGGTTCGATTTGTCATTTGGACCAAATGAAATTGGACCAAATTCAATTGAACCGGTTCACATAAGTGAACGCATGGTTCAATTGAGTTGGCGTTTTGGAATGGTTCAAACGACATGAACGCATGTCTTGATGACTTTCCTTTTATGGAAGTCTTGAAACGCCAAAAACGCCTATGTTGACTCAACGCCTCTAGGCTTCGATGCTCTCTCTTGGGTGAGGTATCGTTTGCACAAGGTGGAAGGGTTTTCGAAGAGCAAGACGCTTTCATCTCATCTCCAAAACACAAAGGACAACTTGGCAATTTTTGCTAGCACAAGAGTTGCGCAAGGAGGAAGCCTTCATCCCTTGTGTGTGACATCTTTGGAGAAGATCTCTCTTGATCTTTGCTTCCAAGCCGACAACCATTCCAATGGCGTTGGTATGATCCCTTTGAGATCTTTTTCGTTTATGCAATGAGTTAATCATATGATCTACATGCGGTCTTGAGGGTGACACCCCTAAAAGTTTATATGCGCCGCCCCCTTTAGGGTTTCACCCCCTTGCGCTCCCCCTTGAAGGGGACTTTCAAATGGTATCAGAGCTTATGGTTCTTGTAGATTCATATGATTGCTTTGAAGTGTTTGTGATCCATAGATGATGCTATGTTGCGCTTACTTGATGCTTTGTTTACATGCGTTTACATGATGCTATGCGCATGTTGTTTGTTTGCGCTTGTATCATTGTTTCAAGATGTTTGCGCTTATGCCTAGATCTAAGAGTTAACAACATGCTAGATATTTTCTCAAGTGCCGCATGTTGTTTGTTTGCGCATTGTTGTAGATGTTTTATCAAAACTTACATCTTGCACGCTTATCACCATTAGATCTACATGGCGCCTGCTATAAACCCTTAGACGGGTTAGTAGGGTTGAAGTCATCCTATAAGTAAGATCCAACCAGTCTGAGCAGACCATCTGACAGCCTAGATGGGTCGACCAGATGGCACCTGTGCGCAAGCACGAGGTGGCTATAGGTCGACTGCGGACAGGCGTGTAGCGAGGTCTGGTTGAGACAACCATTGAACACACATGAGTTAGGCCCGGGGTCACACCCGCTTGCCAGAACTCATGAGGTTGTTCAGCCCTTGGCGCATGCATGGTTGACCATTAGGTCAACTCAAGTCAGTTAGGACTTGGTGCATGCAAGGGCACTGGATCTAACTAGATGGATGAGTGGATCCCTATTAATGGACCGTTGTAAGGTAGTAGGGCACATAAGACAAATAAAATTGATTCCAATGGGATTTCGAAAATTTTATTTTGTCTATGGATCACATGTTGATTGAATGATGCCATGATGCTTGTTTATTTAATCTTATGTGGGTTGCCCTTTAATGTGTGCAGTGCTGGGGCCTGCGAGCCTGGTAAATTGTAAATTATTATTTTTGTGATCTGCGAATCACATTTTTAATTAATTTATTGTATAATTGACCTGCGAGTCAAACTTGTCTAGATAGATTAAAATGTATTTTAATTAGACAAGAGCACAAAAGCACACATCGCAGAGGTGCATTCAGCTGGTGGGCGCACCTGCGCTGCATTGAGCGCTAGGGCCCTGGGTTGGACCAGATGAGATGCAAAAGACCCAAGAAGAGCAAGTGAAGACTTAAGTTGATTTAAGGTCTTACTTAGGCTCTATGGGCTTTTACCACATAAGATCCATGCTTTCTTTTATTTTCTAAAATACTTAGAATTGCATGAGTTATTTATCTTCTGCTATAGCCATACGATTTGCCTGATAGTAAGAAGATAAAAGACCGTTAAAATCCAACGCTAAAATATCAAGCACGTAATGCCTTCTGGCGCGAAACCTCACTGTTCTGACTATCGTTGGAGCCGTGTTGTACCCACTCAGTGGGCACGTCCATCTATCTTCAGACGGTGCGGGATTTCACCTGCGTGTTACAGAGAAGGGATTTGTCGCTTCTCGTTGCTCAGCATAGCACGTGGTGGTCCAGGGAGTAGGTCGGGTCAGCTTGACCATGTAGGCTACATATGTGGCGCATATGGTAGCACATGGAGGCAGCCATCTGTGGGATCAGAGACTGTGTTGTACCAACTCAGTTGGCACAGTCTGCTGGATTGCCCAGATGAAGGGGAATCGCACGGGTTGGCGATTGGCAGGGACTGCCTACCAGAAATTAGTACTCATACTCTCTGTGCATCTTATCTCGCCTGAGTGGGACGCGGAGACCAAGTATGAAATCTGGATCCCATCTCACTAAAAGAGTTCTACTCTTTCGGGCTGTTTTGCTGGATTTTTCAGCCAGATAAAATAGTGAGAAAAAGAATCATTCTTAAGTCCTGATTGATTCTTAACATTGATACTGACCTTGCTGTTCTTGCATTGTTGTAGATTCCTGCAGCAATGAACACCATGAGCTTCAATGTGCGATCCCTACTGGAAAGGGAGAAGTTTGCTGGGCCAAACTTCTCAGACTGGTTCGGACACTTTAAGATCGTTCTTAAGGCAGAGAGGAAACTGTATGTCCTCGAGACGGCTGTGCCGCCTCAACCCGCTGCGAACGCCGCAAGGGCGGTTCGTGATGCCTATGAAAAGCATGTCAATGATAGCATTGATGTCGCTTGCCTGATGCTAGCGTCTATGACGCCACCGCTGCAGCGTCAGCATGAGGATATGTCGGCTATAGAGATTATAGCGAACCTCAAGATGCTGTATGCTGCACAGGCGAGGACTGAACGCTATAATCTGACCAAGCTTTTCTTTCAGAGCAAACTGGCTGAAGGGAGCCCAGTGGGAGCTCACGTGCTCAAGATGATTGGGCACAAGGAGGCTCTGGAGAAACTGGGGCATACCGTCAACCAGGAGCTTGCTATAGACATTATTCTGCAGTCTCTCCCGCCCTCTTTCGATGCGTTCATTATTAACTTTAATATGAACAAAATCGATTGTACTCCGGCAGAGCTGCTGAATATGCTCTTGACTACTGAGGAGACTCTGAAGGGAAAGCCTTCAACCTCTGTCTTAATGGTTCCTTCTAGGAACAAGAAGAAGGGGAAGAAGGGCAAAGCCCCTGTCAAGAACTACAGTAAGGCTCTGAAACAGAAAGTTAAGCGGTCAAAGGACAACAGGTGTTTCCACTGTGGCCAGATGGGTCACTGGAAAAAGGACTGTAAAGCGCTCCAAGGAGATAAGAGGGGAAGCATCGCTTCTGGCTCAGGTATATACGTGACGGAAGTCATGGTTTCATCTTCTTCTATTTCATGGGTGTTGGACACTGCATGTGGAGTTCACATTTGTTCAAATGTACAGGAACTCAAGAGAAGAAGACAGGTGGGACAGCATGAGATGGACCTACGCGTTGGAAACGGGGCACGGGTTGCTGCTGTTGCTGTAGGGGATTATTACATCTCATTACCATCTGGCATTGTATTAGAATTAAACAATTGTTACTTTGTACCCAGTATTACCAAAAATATTATCTCTATTCCTGCTCTTGTCAGGAAAGGGTTTTCCTTTGAATGCAAGATTTCAAAGTGTTATCTTACTCTTGATAATATTGTTTATGCTACTGGTTCAATTAACAATGGGTTATTCATGTTGGACATGGAATATTCTATACAAAATATTGATAATAAGAAAGCCAAGTATGCTGATGACAGCACCTTGCTATGGCATAGTCGTTTAGGCCATATTAACAAGAAGCGCATTAAGCGGTTGCATGATCATGGACTGCTGGGATCATTCTCCTATGAGGAGATTGATACATGCAAAGCTTGTTTATTGGGTAAAATGACGAAGTCTCCTTTTCCTAATAAAGGTCAAAGGGCTTCAGGTTTACTTGACCTTATACACAGTGATGTGTGTGGGCCGTTTAGTAAACATGCCAGAGGTGGCTATTCGTACTTCATTACCTTTACTGATGATTTCAGTAGGTATGGTTATGTCTATCTTATGAGACATAAGAGTGAATCTTTTGACAAGTTCAAAGAGTTCAAGAATGAAGTACAGAATCAGCTAGGCCGAAATATCAAGGCACTTCGTTCTGATCGAGGTGGAGAATACTTGAGTCATGCGTTTACTGACTATCTAAAAGAGTGTGGGATTATCTCACAGCTCACTCCGCCAGGAACACCGCAATGGAATGGTGTGTCCGAGAGGAGAAATAGAACGTTACTTAATATGGTTCGTTCTATGATGAGTCAGGCTACTTTACCTTACTCCTTTTGGGGATTTGCACTGGAAACAGCTGCAAAGGTACTAAACCGAGTGCCATCCAAGGCAGTTTCAAAGACACCATATGAGTTGTGGTATGGGAAACAGCCGAGCTTGACATTTATAAAGATCTGGGGTTGCGAGGCTTATGTCAAAAAGCTCGCCTCTGGGAAACTAGAGAGCAGATCTGAGAAATGCATCTTTGTCGGTTACCCTAAGGAAACTAAGGGTTATTATTTCTACGATCCCAAAGAGAACAAGGTATTTGTTGCTCGGACGGCAATATTTCTTGAGAAGGAGTTTCTTCTGCAAGAAGCCAGTGGGAGAGAAATAAAGCTGGATGAGAATCCAGAGGAAGGACAAAGTAGTCAAGCACAGTTGGATGTGCATGAGCCGGTAGAGCAGGTTATTGAACAACCTGAGGCTCAGATATCACGGGAACCGCGAAGATTAGGAAGGATCCGTCGTCAGCCTGAGCGTTATGACGGAGTCTACATCATTGATAATGATGAACCCCTAACTTATGCGGATGCGGTCAGTGGACCGGAGTCAGCTAGATGGCTTGAAGCTATGCGAGCCGAGATGGACTCCATGTCAGATAACCAAGTCTGGGATTTGGTTGATCCGCCTCCGGGAGTGATCCCTATAGGCTGTAAATGGATCTTCAAGAAGAAGATTGACATGGATGGTAACGTAGTTACCTATAAAGGCAGGCTAGTAGCGAAAGGTTTCAAACAAATCTACGGGATAGATTATGAAGAAACTTTCTCTCCTGTAGCCATGTTCAAGTCTATTCGGATTCTTTTCGCAATAGCTGCATATTATGATTATGAGATCTGGCAAATGGATGTGAAGACGGCTTTCCTTAATGGAAATCTGGATGAGGATGTGTATATGACACAACCTGAAGGTTTCACTAATCCATCAGATCGTCATAAAATATGCAAGTTAAAGAAGTCCATTTATGGACTTAAACAAGCATCTATAAGCTGGAATATTCGTTTTGATGAATCAATCTCTGAGTTTGGTTTCATCAAGAATGAAGATGACCCGTGTGTATATAAGAGGTTTAGTGGGAGCGTGATTACTTTCCTAGTCCTCTACGTCGATGATATCTTAATCATTGGAAACGATATTCCTGAACTGCATGCTGTTAAAGCATGGTTAGGAAAATGTTTCCAGATGAAAGATCTAGGAGAAGCAGCCTATGTACTAGGTGTGAAGATCTACAGGGATAGATCTAAGAGGCTTCTCGGGCTGTGCCAGAGTACTTACATCGATAAAGTCCTGGAGAGATTTCATTTAGAGAATTCTAAAAGAGGATATCTTCCAGTCAGACATGGTCTGAATCTTTCGAAGAGTCAGTGTCCACAAACACAAACTGAGAAAGATGAAATGGACAATACGCCTTATGCTTCGGCTATTGGATCCATTATGTATGCGATGTTGTGTACTCGCCCAGACGTCGCTTACGGGTTAAGCGTGACCAGTCGGTTCCAAAGTAATCCAGGTATGGCGCACTGGATTGCAGTCAAGAACATTTTAAAATATCTTCGGAGGACCAAAGATATGTTCTTGATATATGGTGGTCAGGAAGAACTCAGTATTGAAGGATATACTGACGCTTCGTTCCAGTCGGACCAGGATGATTTCCGATCGCAATCAGGCTATGTTTTTAGCTTGAATGGTGGAGCAGTGGTGTGGAAGAGTTTCAAACAGTCTACTGTTGCTGATTCCACAACAGAAGCCGAGTATGTTGTAGCCTCGGAAGCATCCAAGGAGGCAGTGTGGATTCGTAAGTTCATTCAGGAACTTGGTGTCGTTCCTTCGAGTGCAGATCCTTTGGTTATCTTCTGTGATAACACTGGAGCAATCGCACAAGCAAAGGAACCACGGTCGCACCAGAAGTCCAAGCACATACAGAGACGGTTTCACTTGATCCGGGAGATCATTGATCGTGGCGAGATCAAAATCTGCAAGGTTCATACTGATGACAATCTGGCTGACCCGCTTACCAAGCCTCTGGCGCAGCAGAAGCATGAGAAGCACTGTAATAATATGGGTTTGAGATTTCTCAACCATTAGATTAAGTGCAAGTGGGAGATTGTTGGGGTATGCCCTTAAGGCTAATGTTTGAGGCCTTAGGATTCTATGAGTATCATGTAATAAACGCTTATGTTTATAAAGGCATGGTTGTTATTCAGTATGTTACATTGTCTGTTGCAATAAGTGTACTTCTGAATAATGTCTCAATGCTGTTCAGCTAGGCTGACATGCTATATGTCCTTAGTCGAGATATCTTGGTGAACATGAGACAGCCTTGATATGGTTAAGACTAATGTGTGTTCTAATCTTATAGGATGCTTCGAGCATGGAATAAGATGTAGACTCATGGGTACATTGGATGTACTGGACAGACCCTACTAGGATATTCAATTGCTTGTCACAATGTGAATAATCCTTGTGTGCAACAAGTGACATACTTCCTCTGACTTGAGATCACTTGTGTTTCTAAATGATGATTGTCATTGTTTTGAGGTAGTTCAATATCATTTGAAATATAATGGTTATAGACTATCTTGGATAATGATCATGAGTCAGGTTAGGGCACTAGTGATAGATACAGGATTGCCGTCTCCTTGTTTAAGGAGTGTGATGTTCTAAAGGGGCCCCCCTGAATGAGATGATTGAGAATAGTGTATGGCCATACCCTGATGACTATGATCATCTGATCTAATCATGCTCATCATATTGGAGCTACAGGCTTGACACGCTTGTCCAATAAGAACATCTAGTGGCAAAGGAAACTTGTATGCCTCGTGAAGTGGATTCACACTTGTGCTATGGTTTGGGTGTAGTCTTGGAAGACCCTTTCCTTTATATCGGGAGACAGTGATGTGTGGCTAGATACCTCTCACTGATCGTGATAACGTAAGTTATCGTTACCGACATTTAAAGGAAACCCTCAGGGTCGCACAATTTGGTGATATGGCTTACTTAAGTCAGATCGTGTGGACTGAATTGTTTTGGTTCAGTTTAAAGGAGTTTAAACTCTGATTGTAAGTGAGATCTGGTCTGATCATGTTTGATTGATTAGGGCTTGAGATCGGTAAGCTTCGATCGAGAGTGTGGATGCTAGATCGGTGAGATCAAGAGCATCTAGAGATGTACGGTTAGATCTTGAACCTTCATGGTTCATATGAGATTTAGACCATGGCTTGGCTTGGTTCGATTTGTCATTTGGACCAAATGAAATTGGACCAAATTCTATTGAACCGGTTCACATAAGTGAACGCATGGTTCAATTGAGTTGGCGTTTTGGAATGGTTCAAAAGACATGAACGCATGTCTTGATGACTTTCCTTTTATGGAAGTCTTGAAATGCCAAAAACGCCTATGTTGACTCAACGCCTCTAGGCTTCGATGCTCTCTCTTGGGTGAGGTATCGTTTGCACAAGGTGGAAGGGTTTTCGAAGAGCAAGACGCTTTCATCTCATCTCCAAAACACAAAGGACAACTTGGCAATTTTTGCTAGCACAAGAGTTGCGCAAGGAGGAAGCCTTCATCCCTTGTGTGTGACATCTTTGGAGAAGATCTCTCTTGATCTTTGCTTCCAAGCCGACAACCATTCCAATGGCGTTGGTATGATCCCTTTGAGATCTTTTTCGTTTATGCAATGAGTTAATCATATGATCTACATGCGGTCTTGAGGGTGACACCCCTAAAAGTTTATATGCGCTGCCCCCTTTAGGGTTTCACCCCCTTGCGCTCCCCCTTGAAGGGGACTTTCAGGTAAGACATCACACCATACTTCAAATAGGATAGCAAGCCTAATTGGTACAAGGCACCTAAAGTTCACAAGGGTTTTGGTTCCATCATCCCTACTAATGGTGTAAGGGTATGGGTTGGGCTTAGTGGCAAAGCCAAACCTATCAATGGCACTAGGGGTTATGAAATTGAACCCTATGGCTTCATCTATGACAACCTTACATTTCTTGTTTCCAATGTCTATGTAAGTGTGAAAAAAATCATCCCAAAGATTGATCCTATATGTTGGAAGTCTTTCTAAATTCTCTTTAATATCCTTTTGCATTTCCTTAGCATATGTTGACTTTTCATCTTTAGGGTAAACAAAGTGTTCCAAACCTTTAGAAATAAAACTATAACACCAAGGTTTTGTAAAATAATATCCTTGAAAATCATGCATAAATTGTTTCCCTAATAAGATATCAAAGCCCTCTAAACTCATCACATCACACCAAATTTTAATTTTCATATTATCTAACATGATGGGAACTAAGCATTGAAAGTCAACAATAGATATAGTCAAATCATCCCAAGTTATCATGTAAGGATTAACATGCTTTTCTATGGTGAGGTCAAATCTTTCAAGGGCATCAATAGATATAACATTAAACTTCACAAAATGATCAATAATAGTTTTACTATGGTGGCCATTGCACAAGGTGTAAGTTGTGAAGCAACTAGGCCTATGAGTAATTATCTTATAACCCCTATCAATTATAAGTTCTTTTTTAGCAATTAAATCCCTTCGATAAAAGTGACGCACCATGATGAGAAGTTTGGGGTGCAATTAGGGTGTAAGCAAGTTTTTTTTTCTAGCAAATAATGCAAACTAAATAATAAGAACAACTAACAAGAAATCATGTAAATTTTTTTTCTCAATTGCAAGTAAATGCAAAAACAATAAACAGCTAAACATGAAAGCACATAATAAGTTTTTTTTTGTTTTATCAAATAAACAAAAAATAGCTTAACAAGCATGCAAACTAAATACAATGAAATATGAAAGCATGTATTTATTATTATTATTTTTTTCATGCAAAGAGCAAAACAAGGATCGTGTAGGCAGACAAGGGTTGCCCACAAACTTGCTCTGATACCAAACTGATGTAGGGGGGAAGCGTGTAGTAAAACTAATGATGCAAAACTCAATTAATTATTTTTTTTTGAATTTTTAGAAAATATCAAATTTCACAAACAACCCAAAATTTAGTGCTACAGAAAATTATTATTTAAGAAAAGTAACTATATGTTGTAGGAGGATCCAGTGATCCAAAAATTGAACCAATTAAACCAAGTTCTAGAACAACACTAGTTCTTTTGAATGACATGAAAAAATAGATGATGAAGAGTTGTCAACAATTTATAACGTTTGCAACAATATAGCAAGTCAGATTATTCAATGTAAAGCAGTGCAGAATCTTATCAGTCTTGACTTTTGCAATGCTTCCCAAGTTGATCTGGTGATTCTTTTAGTGGAACCAAGTTATCAGATCTGTAGAGTGAAACCTGTTCTTCATGCTCGTGTCAGAGATAAGAGGTTCTATCAAGTCTAAACACGTTGAATACCTACAAGAACAAGGCTAATTAGATTAGTTTTCAGAACAATTGCAGGAGTTATTCAAATATGAAAAGTTGCTACGTATCCTTGGTTGATCTGAAGAATCTGGATTTAGTCCAACTGGTCCATATGATAGAACAAGATTTGGTCTTTCTATTCATTCCAAAGTTCTGGAATTTTGTTGCGCCGATTGCTTAAGATACCTGCAAGAAGAAGCTTATTCAGATTAGAATTAGCAGAACACGAAACAGTAGACACGGGAAATTCTGGGAAATAGGGGAAATGGCGTAAGAGGCAGAAGTCATCAGCGTTCGTCCGGTAGTGTACGACTGCCGGACCTGTTACGACTGGGGGTCCTTATGTTCATGGAGAAGAGTTGGCCGGAGTTTGGAGACGGGCGGTGGCTGGTCGGAGGAGAACCATGATGAGGAGCAGATATAGGGCGAAATCTGGCGAAACAGGGGGAAACACGAGCGCCGAGCGGAGTTGGTCGGCGTTCATCCAGTGGTCGATGATCGCCGGACCTGTTACGATGGGAGGTCCCTCTGATATACCGTAAGGTAACACTACAAGTTCGGCACGTGTATACTTTGGACTAATCCCCGGCAACGGCGCCAAAAACTTGATAGGATTCCGCAAGTGCACGGAATTATCGAAGTAATAAAAATATCGATCCATAGAGACCTTATTGTTAATTACCAAATAATTATTTTCTCACTAGCTAAGTAAACCGAATATGATGAAAGTAAATAGAAAGAGCGTAAGATAAACAGAGAGATAAACATGGGACTAGGGTTTCATCCACCTTAATTTCAATGATAAGATATAAATAAAGGTTCGTTAATCAAATCTTGCTACGATAAAGACCTAATTTACTTCATAAAGGGATTATCTCACTTTCGTGCAGACAATCATGCAGGGACCAATCTTCGCTTTCGCGCAAGATTTGTCCCAATGTTGAAGATAAGTAAATTATCAATCTATGAACTCAAGGGTCACTTTCGTGCATCTGAATTCTAGGTTGATAATCTCTAGCGGAAACTCAAGGATCACTTTCGTGCATCCGAGCCTCGACACTAGTTTTACTCATGGATCTCCAACATTCCGATCCTCACTTTCGTGCAAGATCTCCACGTTTGATAAATAGACTCGATCCATAGATTCATATTACTATCATGTCAATTAATCTACTAGAACAGATCAAATTAGATCTAACCTAATGAAGGGATCCTAACCTGCACTCTTCTCTCTGCAGTTTGCAAAAACTTGATAGGATTCTGCAAGTGCACAGAATTATCGAAGTAATAAAAATATCGATCCACAGAGACCTACGTGTTAAGTACCAAATAGTTATATTCTCACTAGCTCAGCAATCGAGTATGATGCGAGTAAACAATAGGAAAGCGCGCAAAATAAGAGATAATCAAAGAGAGATACATGGGACTAGGGTTTCATCCACCTTAACTTCAATGATTAGATATATAAAAGGTTCATCAATCAAATCTTGCTAAAATAAAGACCTAATTTACTTCATAAAAGGATTATCTCACTTTCGTGCAGATAACCACACAGAGATAAATCCTCACTTTTGCGCAAGATTTATCCAGGCTAAAGATAAGTAAATCATCAATGAAAGAATTCAAAGATCACTTTCGTGCATCCGAATTCTAGGTTGATAATCTCTAGTGGAGTCTCAAGGATCACTTTCGTGCATCCGAGTCTCTACACTAGTTTTACTCATGGATCTCCAACGTTCCGATCCTTGCTTTCGCACAAGATCTCCACGTTTGACAAATAGACTCGATCTATAGATTCATGTTATAATCATGATAATTAATTTACTAGAACAGATCAAATTAGATATAACCTAAGGAAGGGATCCCAACATGCAATTCTAGGGTTCCAAGTTCTCAAGCAAATCACCTTTCAGTCTCATTGCGAAAACTCTAAAAACATAATTAGTAACATGGACTTATAGAGAGTCTAAGCACAATCCATCACAAAAGTAAAATTATCATAGCAAAAATTATCATGACGAAAATAAAAGAGTTATCTAATCATTATGAATCAAGGGGATTACACCCCATGTCCCAAAAGAGTGTTAAGCTTGCATGGAGGAACAAATACAATGAATCATAGTTTAGAACAATTAGAAATCAGAGAAGGAGAAAAAAACAACGTTACAACACGGGTGTAATGTAAATTACACCCGTAATTTCGTGATGAACAGCGCTATCACCGCTGTTTTGTTGATTCCTCCTCCGATCGGACTCCAAACACTCTGAAACTTCTGTGGCATCTTTCTCTCCTCTAGGCGAAGCCTCTGAGTGAAAATCACGGCCTGAGGTGCCCTCTACGCCTCTCAGAACGAGGCCAAACCCTAGCCACCTCTCTGGCAATTTCTCCCTCGATACTAGATAAATGTTTCTCATTTTCACTTCGTACAACTGTCCCTCTTAAAGACGAGTCCATAGCAACTTTCAGATTTCGATTTGAAGCTCTGGATCAAAAGTTATGGCCCACGCAAGATTCGGACTCGTAAAAATTACGTTTTTGACTGGGAATTACGGCAGTGTAATATGTTACGGCACTGCCGTAAAATAGCTTGAGTGTTCTGTTCTGGAGACGCTGGGAAATACGGTACCGTAATATCATTTATAGCAGTGCTGTAATTTCTATCGAGTTCTCTGGTCTGATGTCTTCACAAAATACGGCACCGTAAACTTCTTCACGGTGGTGCCGTAAAATCGGTTGAACACTCTGGTCTGAAACGCTGGAAAATACGGCCCGTGTAATTCTTTACGGCATTGCCGTAAAATCACAAAAACTTTCTATTTGGAAAATCACCAAAATACAGTCGTGTTCTTGATAATACGGTAGCCATGAAAATACGGTACCGTAAAATGGTTTACGGCACTGCCGTATTTTGGTTCTTAGCTTCGATTTTCGTGAAATTTGTTGTGTGACTTCTTCTTGATGATGGAAACTCTTCCATGTATTTGATTTTGCTTAAAAATGCCCAAAATAGTGCCTTTTTGCCTGAAAATCATGAAAAACCAAAATAGAAGAAGACTTTGCAATATTTGATGGATTCAGCATAAAAACAAGTAAAAGATCCTCAATTTAGCATGAAAAGGTATTTAAAATGATACAAAATATACTACATATTTTGGTATCATCAAACACATAAGGCTCAAACTTTGCTTGTCCTCAAGGAAAAAAAATCAAAATTTGATTATAAGAATAACCTTTTCATGCTCAATAAATTTCTAAAATACAACCTATCAATGAAAATTTCCATCAATTGCTTTATAAAACTTCAAGTAAACATATCATCCTTAGAACTCAACCCTCTAGATCCACAACTCAATCAAATAAAACTTTACAACTTGTATAATAAATAGAATTATCAATCTCATGATTTCAGTTCAAACTATCATGCTTCTGTTTACAGGAGTTAGGTTTCCAAGATCTTTTTCCACACATGACTTTTTTTTTGTGTATTTTGTTTGTTTTTGTAACGATGGCATGTACCCACTTAGATACACACTTTTTATATTTGACTTCAACTCTTGTCTTCGGTACCACTGTCAATTTTACACAGTGCCAAGTAGTGGAGTTTTATTATTTTTCACTCACATTATTTTTCATGCATAGACTTCAACCCATGTCTTAGGTACCACTATCAATTTTACATAGTGCCAAGTAGGGGAGTCTCTCACTGGTTTTATGGATCTTGGATTCTTCCTTCCCAACAAATAGCAAAATAGACTAAACATCTACTAGGTTGATCAATTGATATCAATTCACAAATCATACTCATATGCTCATTTTATTCAAAGGAGTAGTTTCACTTTTAGATCTTATTCATCAAATAACACATCTACCCAAAATTTCATGCATCAACCAATGTCAAATTTCAAAAATAGATATGCATTGAAGAAATAAATCTAACATGATAGGGTTTTTCTCTAATCACAAGTATAAATACTCACATCATCAAGGAAGGCATTTTATCAATAAATCATGCCATCATATAGTAGAAAGTGGATCATATGCTTTCATCAATTTTAACAACACATTTGAATAATATCATCATCAAAACAATGAGTTCCATATATCCATAAAATCATTTTTCAAGAGAAAACCAATAAGTAGTATAAATATGATAAAGTCAAAGATGCACTATAAGAAATAGTCATTAATAAGAGAGTGCAAGTGATACTCACAAAACTATATAGATCATGCTCAATCATTGTCAGGCCAATGCAGCTAGGCCCAAAGATATGCCTTTTGAAAATTTTCTGCAAAATTTAACGTACATATGGCTCACATAAGGCTCAGATCAAAAACAGTCTCAAAAATAATTATGGTAAAAATAATTCTCTCAAGGGAGAATCAGAGATGTCGCCGGAGGTCTGAAGAGGATGCCGGTGTGATGGAGGTGATAGGCATGCAAACATTCAAACAACGCGATTTGAAAACATTTTACTAGTTAAGTATAGCTTAATGAAACCCCTTATGCTAACGTAGTTGAAATTAGCTTGTTTTGGTATTTGTAGGTAAAAACCGAAACTAGGTGAGTAGTAAACTGAAGTTGAGTCCTATCATGCAAGTCTAATACAAGTGATAAAATCAAATTTGTAACCTAGCATGCCATCTAGAGCTTGAAAGCAAAACTATTCTAAGGCAGAGGCTCACCTTGTGCCCTTTGAGAATAGAAAGGGCGAACTTCCCGTTCTTCACCGGTCCAATGGTTGAACTCACGAAGTAGGGCCCTATGAGCTTACAACCATGGCATTATAGTTTATTGTTGGGTCCCTTTCAAGAGGGAGCGAAACCCTAATAGGTCCCCTTCAAGGGGGAGCGAAAACCCTAAATGGTGGCGCATAAATCTTTGCAAGCGGAAGCAAGGGTTTTCATAGATCTTTCGCAAGAACATATGATCAACTTGATGAAGTTTAGATCCATACCATAGCCATGAAGAAGATGGCGACTTGGAAGCGAGAGAACAAGAGAGGTCTCCTCCAAATTGTCGCACACAAAAGGATTGATGACTTGCTCCTTGGATGCTCCTTGTGCTAGCAAGGATCTCCAAGATGTCCTTGATCGAATGAAGGAAAAAGATGGTGTCTTGCTTGGCCGAACTTCTCGTCGTCAACACCTTCAACCCCTTGCATCTCGTCGAGAGAGAGGAGCCGAATGTTGAATGAGGCGTAAAACCACACATTGAACGTGGAGACGTTTTTCATTTTTGGACTTTCCAAAAATAGCAACCGAAACCGTTGAAGCGTTTTGCGTTCACATCAAGTGAACCAAACGATCATCCCACTCCATGTGGACCATGCGCTCACACTTGAGCCGGTTCACATGTCAATGGTTCATTGGTCAAACCAAATCAGCCCAAGCAATAGTCTAGACATTATCAAACCCAATGGTTCAATGATCTAACCGTCCATCCCTCGATGCTCTTGATCTCACCGATCTAGCATCAATACTCTCGATCGAAGCTTACCGATCTCAAGCCCTAATCAATCAAACATGATCAGACTAGATCTCACTTACAATCAGAGTTTAAACTCCTTTAAACTGAACCAAAACAAATCAGTCCACACGATCTGACTTAAGTAAGTCATATCATCAAATTGTGCGACCCTGAGGGTTTCCTTTAAATGTCGGTAACGATGACTTGCGTCATCACGATCAGTGAGGGGTATCTAGCAACACATCACTGTCTCCCGATATAAAGAAAAGAGTCTTCCAAGACTACACCCAAACCACAGCACAAGTGTGAATCAAACTCACAAGGCATACATGTTTCCTTTGCCACTGGATGTCCTTATTGGACAAGCGTGTCAAGCCTGTATCTCCAATATGATGAGCATGATTAGATCAGATGAACATAGTCACCTGGGTATGGCCATACACTTTCTCAATCATCTCATAGGGGGGGCCCCATTAGAACATCACACTCCTTAAACAAGGAGACGGCAATCCTTTATCTATCACTAGTGCCCTAACCTGACTCAAGCTCACCATCCAAGATAGTCTATAATCATTTTATTTCAAATGATATTGAACTACCTCAAAACAATGACAATCATCATTTAGAAACACAAGTGATCTCAAGTCAAAGGACATGTGCCACTTGCAGCATTCAAGGATTATTCACATTGTGACAAACAATTGAATATCCTAGTAGGGTCTGTCCAGTACATCCAATGTACCCATGAGTCTACATCTTATTCCATGCTCGAAGCATCCTATAAGATTAGAACACATATTAGTCTTAACCATATCAAGGCTGTCTCATGTTCACCAAGATATCTCGACTAAGGACTTAACTGCATGTCAGCCTAGCTGAACAGCTTTGAGACATTATTCAGAAGTACACATATTGCAGCAGACAATGTAACAACCTGAATAACAACCATTGCCTTTATAAACAAAAGAGTTTATATACATGATGCTCATGGAATCCCAAGGCCTCAAACATTAGCCTTAAGGGCATACCCCAACATCATGCAAGTCTAATACAAGTGATAAAATCAAATTTGTAACCTAGCATGCCATCTAGAGCTTGAAAGCAAAACTATTCTAAGGGAGAGGCTCACCTTGTGCCCTTTGAGAATAGAAAGGGCGAACTTCCCGTTCTTCACCGGTCCAATGGTTGAACTCACGAAGTAGGGCCCTATGAGCTTACAACCATGGCATTACAGCATCCCCACACATGCGTGGGTGAGTGTTTAGAAAGAATATTAACAGGCCCAATTACAAAGACAATCAAGGGGGAGGCTACCTCCAAGTTCCCTTGCTAACATGTTAGGGACTAACTAGCTAGGAGGGGGAGGGAAGGGGTGACGCCTTGCATGTCCTTCTAATCCTTGCGCAACCTTCATGGAACAGGAACGTCAGTGTAGATGGATCTCAAAAACATCAAGAAAATACAACAACAAAGTAGAGAAGGAACTTAGCTAGCTTAGGGAAGTTTCTTGGTCTCGGCATGGTGTAGGCAACACCATCTTGTGCCACGGTTTGGTTCCAGCTCCTCCTCTTGGATTGGATACTCTTCAAGGCTGAAGGGAGGGAGGCGTGAGCTTCCAACTTCAAGACATGAGCAAATGGTGGAAGAAGATTGAAGAGGGGAAGAGGAGAGGAGCTCTCGGCAAGGTTTGGAAGAGGGAAGGAGCTGAGGTGACACACACCACTAGAAGACACACTTCTGAAGTTTTCTTTCAAAAAATATTCGATCCCCTATGGCTTACAAGAGATTACAACATATAGGAGACTTGCCAACGGTTGTCTCCCTTCCCTAAGTGCAAAACAAGTCACACAAGCAAGAAAAGACAGCATGATGCAGGCGGCTTAATGGGGCTGATTTCTTTCCCCAAATGGGCGGATTTTCTTTGAGGCTTGGCTTGGAGTTTTCCTCATGATGGCAAGTTCGAAGTCAGAGGTGATGATGGACTGAAGAGGCTGCAAAAGGGTGGTGTTGTGCAGGCTGCTTCTTGGCATTGGGGCTGGCGCATGATGGACTGAAGTGGCTGCAAAAGGCTGGCGTTGTGGAGGCTGCTTCTTGCGTTGGGGCTGGCGCATGATGGACTGAAGTGGCTGCAAAAGGCTGGCGTTGTGCAGGCTGCTTCTTGGCATTGGTGGCTGGCATTGTTCCCCTTTGCTCCAAAGGGAAAGTGGCAGTTGGAGATGAAGACAAGTCCCACATGGCTGCCAACTAGGATGGTGGGATTTGGGGTAATTGTGGTGATGTTCCATTAGGTTGGGGTGGGCTGGTTCTCTCATAAGTTGGGCTGATGGGCTCATGGCACCTCTTGGAGTTGTCTTGACTTGATTTTGACTTGCATCCCAAAATAGAGTTGACCTAATCTATTACATCAATTGCATGCACTAACCTATCATACATAAGTGGCAGAACCTGGAAATGTAACTACATGGTGTAATTGGAGGGTGGATCTAACCTACCACATGATGCACCCTAATCTAAGACAAAATAAGCAAAATGGGGTTCTAAGGAAGCCATGTCTAGTGGCTAGGATAGCCATATCTAGAGGGCTTCTTTCGAACTCGGGTGGACCTCCGAAGGTCCTGCCTCGGTCCCACATCAGCTCTCCCGGGGTGAGAAAAATTCTCCTCTAGAGAATTGCCTTTGTACCCTTGGAGTAGCTCAGGTGCAGACCTAGCAAGCTCAGCCTCGGGGAGCCATGCCTCCTCACCGTCAGCAAATTTGACGCGGTAATAAAGCTGTACCTCATCGGGGGTGAGTCGGGTCTGGTCCTCGAGTATGGCCTCAATCTCTAACTCGCGGCTGACGTCCGGCTCTTGTATTGATAGAGGCGGGTGATAAAGCATCAGATCCTCCACATTGATGGTGGAGGATATTCCCAATTCTGGTGGCAGGTCCAATAAGTAGGCGTTGTTGTTGACCTTCTTCATAACAGTGAAGGGCCCGATTCCCTTTGCGTCCAACTTGTGGCCATGTCCTTGGATACGCTCCTCACGGACCCGCAACATCACCTGATCCCCTACAGAAAATACCTTTTCTCGGCGTCGTTTGTTAGTATCATCACGATATTGATTGACAGAATCCTGAATTTTACTAAATAACTCATGATGTAACTGCGAAATATGGAAAGCATAGTCTTGGGCCGAAATAGAAGTCTTGCAATATTTAGGGGTGGCAAATAGGTCAATGGGCTTATTAGGTTGATACCCTAAGTTTGCCTGGAAGGGAGACAGACCAGTAGTCCTATTTGGAACACTATTGTAGGAGAATTCAGCCGTGGGCAACAGCTTGTCCCAATCACTGGGGTGTTCTGCTACGAGACTCCTAAGGATGCTCCCAAGTGATATGTTGACCACTTCAGTCTGCCCATCCATCTGGGGATGGTAGGCCGTTGAGAACTTCAGTTTTGTGCCTAACAGAGCCCATAGTGTCCACCAAAAATGGCTAACGAACCTAGTGTCTCTATCCGAAACTATAGTGAGAGGGGTACCATGCAACCTAACAATGTCTCTAAAGAAGAGCCTGGCCATATGGGAGGCATCGGTAGTCTTAGTGCAAGGTATGAAATGTGCCATTTTGGTGAACCGGTCTACCACGACATAAATAGAGTCATGCCTAGCAGTAGTCCTAGGCAATCCCAGAACAAAGTCCATACTAATATCCTGCCACGGTGCCTGGGGAATAGGCAGAGGGGTGTAGAGTCCAAAATTGTGCTTCTGGACCTTGGTGGATTGACAGGTCCCACAATGCCTAACTACCTTGGCCACATCTCGGTAGAGTTTAGGCCAAAAGAACCACTCCTCTACCAAGGCACAGGTCTTCTCCCGACCGTGGTGCCCCGCAGACCCTCCCCCATGGAGTTCCCAAATTAGGAAATCCCGGATTGAGGTCTTAGGCACACAAAGTGTCGGCCCAAGGAAAAGATACCCATCCCTAAGGGTGTACAGAGGGTGACTCATGATATCTCTAGTCATATCAGCATAGATAGTCAAAAAATCAGGGCAGTCTAGATAGGCAGCTTTCATGTGCTCAAATCCTACAAGCTCAGCATGCATAGTTTGCAAAACGAAGACTACCCTACTCAAAGCATTAGCAACTTTGTTGTTAACTCCAGACTTGTGTTTTAAGACAAAAGTGTACTGTTGTAGATACTCTACCCACTTGGCATGTCTAGCATTGAGTTTTCTTTGGGCACTAAGGTAAGACAGGGCTTGGTGATCACTATTTAAGGTAAATTCATGGTGGAGAAGGTAGTGCCGCCAATGCCTTAGAGATTGAACCACGGCATAGAACTCTTTGTCATAGGTTGAGTACTTCTGCTTGGCCTCATTCAGTTTTTCACTGAAGAAGGCAATAGGGTGACCTTCCTGGCTGAGGGTCCCACCTATGCCAATGCGAGAAGCATCGCAATCAACCTCGAAGACCTTGCCAAAGTCAGGCAATCTTAAAACAGGGGCAGAGGTCATCCTACTCTTAAGTTCAGTGAAGGCCCTACTGGCAGACTTAGTCCAACTAAAGTCTCCTTGTTTCATGCAATTGGTGATAGGAGCTACTATGGTGCTAAAATTCCGTATAAACCTACGGTAGAAGGTAGCAAGGCCATGGAAACTCCTAACTTCAGTAAGGGTTTTGGGTTCTGGCCAGTCTAGTATGGCTTGGACCTTAGATGGATCAGCTTGAAGCCCTAAATCGGAAACAATGAACCCTAGGAAGACAACCTTGGGAGATAGGAAAGAACACTTTTTTAGGTTGACATAAAGCTTTTCATTTTTAAGAAGGGTTAGGGTTTACCTTAGATGCCCTAGGTGCTCCTCTTGTGACTTACTATAGATAAGTATGTCATCAAAGTACACAACTAAGAATTTTCCTATGTAAGGTCTAAGCACCTGGGTCATAAGCCTCATAAATGTGGAAGGGGCATTGGTTAGCCCAAAAGGCATGACTAACCACTCATATAGACCGTCTTTGGTTTTGAAAGCGGTCTTCCACTCACCCCCTTCTCTTATCCTGACCTGATGGTATCCACTCCTAAGGTCTAGTTTGGAAAACCATTTGGATCCGACTAACATATCTAGCATGTCATCAAGTCTAGGTATGGGAAATCTATACTTGATAGTAATCTTGTTGATAGCCCTACAATCTATACACATGCGCCAGCTGCCATCCTTCTTTGGGGTAAGAAGGGCTGAGACGGCGCAGGGACTCAGGCTTTCCCTTATGTAACCCTTACACATCAAGCCATCTACTTGTCTCTTAAGCTCCTCATGCTCAGTAGGGTTCATCCTATAGTGGGGTAGGTTGGGAAGAGAGGATCCAGGTACTAAGTCTATGGCATGTTGTATATCCCTAAGAGGTGGCAATCCTTCAGGGAGATCCTCGGGAGTGAGCTCACTAAATTCCTGGAGCAGGGCTTCTACTTCTGGGGAAGGTTTCTCTTCTACTTCGGGGTTGATTTCTTTGATGACTAAGGTATAAAGGGGTTGATCTTCTATGATCTCCTTAGTGAAGGTCTGGGGCCTTATAAGTTGAACGGTGGGCTGACTCTGCTTGGGTTCCTCTACCTTACCCTTACTAGTTGTAGCCCTAAGTTCTTTGGGAAGGGAAGGTTTTAACCTAATCTTTTGGTCCTTATGGTTAAAGACATAGGTGTTAGTCCTACCGTAGTGGACAACATCCATGTCATATAGCCAAGGGCGTCCTAAAAGGATTTGGGCTACATCCATAGTAAGGACGTCACACCAAACCTTGTCCTCATATGTGCCAAACTGGATAGGCACGAGGCTTCTATGGGTCACTAGAACACTAGTTTGGTTGACCCAGGAAATGTTGTAAGGGCTAGGTCGGGGTTCCATTTTGAGATTCAGTTTAGTAGCGGCTATGTGGGAGACAGCATTGAGACTGCTTCCTCCATCAATTACCACCTTGCACATGTGACCATGGCATTTGGTGTAAGTGTGGAAGATGCTGGTCCGACGCCAATCTTTAGTGGGAGTAGGCTTGACAAGGGTACATCTAACTACCCCTAAGGTGTTGAAGATGTCATCACTGCTGTCATAGTCATTGATTTCGATCTCTTGATCTGGGTCTCCCTCAAGGGTAGGTTCAGAGCCCATGTTTTCCTCAGCTAGGACCATGACCTTCTTAGTGCAGTCCTTCGCAAGGTGTCCCCTTTGCCTACAGTTATAACAAGTGATGGTGGAGTTGTCTGTAGGTTGAGCAGACCTAGGCTTGGGGGTTGAGCTAGAAGGCTAGTGCATAGGGGTGGGCCTATAGATAGGCCGGGGAGGGAGAGTCTCCTTCTTATTCTTAAGTTCTTGTTCCACCTCTATGGCTCTTTGATAAGCTATCTCGGGGGTGTCTAATTGGAAATAGGTCAAGGCCCTCTTAATGTCTGGTCTAAGGCCATTCTTGAATCTACTTAGGATCATACCCTGATCTTCTTTGACCTCACACCTAATGAGAAGCTCTTCCAACTTGGTTTGGTAGGCCTCTACAGTGGAGGATCCTTGAGTGTGACTACCAAGTTCATCCTTAAGTTTTTGCATGAAGCCGGGAGGGACATACTTTTGCCTAAGTAGGAATTTCATTTCATCCCAAGACTCAACGGGTGGCTTACCATCCCTTTCTATGGTCCTCTCGACATGGGTCCAGTAGAGTCTAGCGGGTCCTTCTAGTAAGCACTTTGTGAACCTAACCTTACTCTCACTATGCATGAGGCTATAGTCAAAGTATTGATCTAGCTTTGTGGTCCAATCTAGGAATTCCTTAGGGTTAAGGGATCCACCAAAAGTAGGAGGGTTGATCTTGATGGCACGTTGCACATCATGTTCTCTAGGTCTATGATAGGGTGGTTGTTGGGCATAAGGCCCTTCCCATTCGGTTTGAGCATGAGTGACTCTAGGGGTGTGAGAGGGAGGTCCTAGGTCATTTGGTTCCCTTGTGTGGGATCCACTATTGGGCCTGCTAGTATTTGGGGGATCCATCTTAGAGTTAGACTCTAGGGTGTTAAGCCTATTGTCTATGACACCTATAGAGTGTTGAAGGGATGCTAGGGTTTCTTTAATGGAGGCCATATCAAGTGAAAGGGCACTCACCTCATGGTCAATAGCTTGATTAAGACCATAGGGAGCACCGGATCTAGTGGCCATTTTTTTGAAAACAAGTAGAGTTTAAAAATAGACCCTAAGGTGGTAAAATATAGCTAATCAAATTCTTTCAAGCACCTATGTCCAAAATCGTCCTAGTAGTAGGAAAATAAATTATTTTGGTCTTATAAAATCCTACTCTAAGAGCCTAAGATCTGATACCAAGATGATGGAGGTGATAGGCATGCAAACATTCAAACAACGCGATTTAAAAACATTTTACTAGTTAAGTATAGCTTAATGAAACCCCTTATGCTAACGTAGTTGAAATTAGCTTGTTTTGGTATTTGTAGGTAAAAACCGAAACTAGGTGAGTAGTAAACTGAAGTTGAGTCCTATCATGCAAGTCTAATACAAGTGATAAAATCAAATTTGTAACCTAGCATGCCATCTAGAGCTTGAAAGCAAAACTATTCTAAGGGAGAGGCTCACCTTGCGCCCTTTGAGAATAGAAAGGGCGAACTTCCCATTCTTCACCGGTCCAATGGTTGAACTCACGAAGTAGGGCCCTATGAGCTTACAATCATGGCATTACAGCATCCCCACACATGCGTGGGTGAGTGTTTAGAAAGAATATTAACAGGCCCAATTACAAAGACAATCAAGGGGGAGGCTACCTCCAAGTTCCCTTGCTAACATGTTAGGGACTAACTAGCTAGGAGGGGGAGGGAAGGGGTGACGCCTTACATGTCCTTCTAATCCTTGCGCAACCTTCATGGAACAGGAACGTTAGTGTAGATGGATGCTCAAAAACATCAAGAAAATACAACAACAAAGTAGAGAAGGAACTTAGCTAGCTTAGGGAAGTTTCTTGGTCTCGGCATGGTGTAGGCAACACCATCTTGTGCCACGGTTTGGTTCCAGCTCCTCCTCTTGGATTGGATACTCTTCAAGGCTGAAGGGAGGGAGGCGTGAGCTTCCAACTTCAAGACATGAGCAAATGGTGGAAGAAGATTGAAGAGGGGAAGAGGAGAGGAGCTCTCGGCAAGGTTTGGAAGAGGGAAGGAGCTGAGGTGACACACACCACTAGAAGACACACTTCTGAAGTTTTCTTTCAAAAAATATTCGATCCCCTGTGGCTTACAAGAGATTACAACATATAGGAGACTTGCCAACGGTTGTCTCCCTTCCCTAAGCGCAAAACAAGTCACACAAGCATGAAAAGACAGCATGATGCAGGCGGCTTAATGGGGCTGATTTCTTTCCCCAAATGGGCGGATTTACTTTGAGGCTTGGCTTGGAGTTTTCCTCATGATGGCAAGTTCGAAGTCAGAGGTGATGATGGACTGAAGAGGCTGCAAAAGGGTGGTGTTGTGCAGGCTGCTTCTTGGCATTGGGGCTGGCGCATGATGGACTAAAGTGGCTGCAAAAGGCTGGCGTTGTGGAGGCTGCTTCTTGGCGTTGGGGCTGGCGCATGATGTGAAAGTCAAACCCTAGTACACATGCGCATCTATAAGATCTTGCATAGGCAAAAAACTAGGTTTGATAGGATCGAGGGGCAAGATAATATGAGCAACCATAAAAGGATAAGATGATGCGTTACCATTGCCATTGATTGAGTGGCGACTTGGAAGAAGAAAGGGCGAGCGGCTCTTCTCCAAAGGAAATCGCACACAAGAAGATGCTGACTTCTTCCTTGTATTCCTTGTGCTAGCAAAGATCCAAGGAGTCCTAGATCGTGTATGAGGAGATGTCTTTTTCCCTTTTGCTGGCCGAACTTCCTCTTGTCGTGAAGATCATCCACCCGAGAGGAGAGGGGGCGAGAGAGAGAGATAGGCGTTCGAACATGGGGGCGTTTTCTCAAAGAAAATGACTTCCAAAAATAGTAAGTGCATAACTCCATGTTTAACTCCACTTGAAGCCATCGATAACTCCTCTCTCAATTGAACCATGCGTTCACCAAGTGAACCGGTTCAATTCTATTTGGTTCAAAGACCAAACCGAACCCACCATGGTCTTGATCTCTTTGAACCAAATGGTTCAAGATCTAACCACACATCTCTCGACCCTCTTGATCTCTATGATCAAGCATCAATTCTCTCGATCGAAGCTTACCGATCTCAAGCCCTAATCAATCAAACATGATCAGACCAGATCTCACTTCCAATCAGAGTTTAAATTCCTTTAAACTGAACCAGAACAATTCAGTCCACACGATCTGACATAAGTAAGCCATATCATCAAATTGTGCGACCCTAAGGGTTTCCTTCAATGTCGGTAACGATAACTTACGTTATCACGATCAGAGAGGGGTATCTAGCAACACATCACTGTCTCCCGATAAGAAGGAAAGAGTCTTCCAAGACTACACCCAAACCATAGCACAAGTGTGAATCCAATTCACTCGGCATACATGTTCCCTTTGCCACTGGACGTTCTCATTGGACAAGCCTGTCAAGCCTGTAATTCCAACATGATGAGAATGGTTAGATCAGATGAACATAGTCATCTGGGTATGGCCATACACTTTCTCAACCATCTCATCCAGGGGGCCCTTTAGAACATCACACTCCAACTAGGAGAGGCAATCCTATATCTATCACCAGTGTCCTAACATGAGTCATGCCCACCATCCAAGATAATCCTTAACCATTATCTTTCAAATGATATTGAACTACCTCAAAACAATGCCAATCATCATTTAGAAACACAAGTGATCTCAAGTCAGAGGGAGTATACCACTTGCTAGTTTATAAGGATTATTCACATTGTGACAAAAACTGAATATCCTAAGTAGGGTCAGTCCAGTACATCCAATGCACCTATGCGTCTAAATCTTATTCCATGCTCGAAGCATCCTATAAGATTAGAACACATATTAGTCTCAATCATATCAAGGCTGTCTCATGTTCACCAAGATATCTCGACTAAGGACAATACTGCATGTCAGCCAAGCTGAAACACCAATGAGACATTATTCAGAAGTATACATACAGCAGCAGATAATGTAACAATCTGAATAACAACAATTGCCTTTATAAAACATAGTTTATACATGATACTGAAATTATCTCAAGGCCTCAAACATTAGCCTTAAGGGCATACCCCAACATGATGGACTGAAGCAGGCTGCTTCTTGGCATTGGTGGCTAGCATTGTTCCCCTTTGCTCCAAAGGGAAAGTGGCGGTTGGAGATGAAGACAAGTCCCACATGGCTGCCAACTAGGATGGTGGGATTTGGGGTAATTGTGGTGATGTTCCATTAGGTTGGGGTGGGTTGGTTCTCTCATAAGTTGGGCTGATGGGCTCATGGCACCTCTTGGAGTTGTCTTGACTTTATTTTGACTTGCATCCCAAAATGGAGTTGACCTAATCTATTACATCAATTGCATGCACTAACCTACCATACATAAGTGGCGGAACCTGGAAATGTAACTACATGGTGTAATTGGAGGGTGGATCTAACCTACCACATGATGCACCCTAATCTAAGACAAAATAAGCAAAATGGGGTTCTAAGGAAGCCATGTCTAGTGGCTTGGATAGCCATATCTAGAGGGCTTCTTTCGAACCCGGGCGGACCTCCGAAGGTCCTGCCTCGGTCCCACATCACGGTGGAAAGAGTCGAGCAGGCAAGAAGCAGAGGTGGAACAGATGCTATCTGAAAAGCTGCTAGCAATGATGGTGGTGGTGCCGACAGCAGAGTGAGTAATCTCTAGTGGCCTGCTAGAGACCACAGTCCTGGAGGTGAGATCGTTGGCCGGTGGGTACCAAAAATAATGCTGCATAGATAAAAAAAATCAGTCACTAATGAAGAGTCTGCTGCATAAATAAATCAAATCATGGAATAAATGGCAGCAAAAGAAATAAGAATCTGCTGGTGATATGATCCAGTGTCGACGGCTGGAAACATTGATGTTAGAGGCAGATGCAGTGGTAGCTAGAGGTGCTGCAAATCTGGAGTGAAAAGAAACAACAACAGATAGAAAGCAAATCAAGCAGTTTTTGAATTTTTTTTGAGAAGTAGCCATACCCAAGAATAAAATTTAATGATCCAAATAGAGAATAGACAAAACCATGAAGTAGAATAAAACTTGATCTTCCCAGGTATGTAAAAAATAAAGGATCAAAATCTGTCAGGAATCCAGGGTATCAGTAGACAGAAGGCTACTTAGATTAAAAACTGCACAAACTGCACAAAAGTTAATAAAATTCGATAAGTTGGCATATGTTTTAGAAAGATCCATGGATTTTAAAATTCAGCAAAAATATCCAATAAATAGACAAAGATGAGTACTTCCATGTTGTGCCAAAAATAAAAAATTTTCGCAACCCAGTTTCTTAAAATCGCAACGAGAAAACACCTAGGCAAATAAGCAGATTGCAGTTTTAAAATACGGTACCGTGAAATCATTTACGGTAGTGCCGTAATTTCACAAAATTTCAGAAATGAAAACCCTCAAGATTACGGCACGTGAAGTCGAAAACGGTCAGAAAATACGGTACCGCCGTAAAATCCATAAAACTCTCGGGAGAAGAAATAAACACAGATTACGGGCGTGAAATAGATTACGACAGTGCTGTATTTTGCGCAAAAATTTGCTTTCCCTACAAAAATAAAAGAAAAAATTAATTCTAAAAATAAACTAAAATAAAAGAAACTAAACTAAGACAAAAGTGCTTGGGTTGCCTCCCAAGAAGCGCTAATTTTAGGTCCATAGCTTGACCAAATATCAAATCTCATGGTGAAGCAGGTGAATCAGTTCCAAAGTATAAAGCATGTAATTTTATGTATTTTGTTTTTCCAAAAATTTTAGCCACTAATCCAAATATCCAGAATTCAGGACAAATCATGATCAATGTGGCTTTCTCAAGTATGCAGAAATTAAAAATTTCAAATCCAGTCAAAGTGATCTTTATTATCTTCCTATGTTTGTCGAAAAGTAAAATCATATGTCCCTTCTTTAAATTTATGTTTTCAATGGCAATGAGAAAAGGACTTTGATCAAAATATTCAAGCATTGGATCATCATAATAATAGTCTTTCCATTCTACATCAGATTCCTCAATAAAGCACAAATTTTCAAATAAATCACAAGAGTCATCAGATTCAACCATTAATTTCCAAAATATCACCAAAATCAAAGTGGGGCTCATTAATGTCTGTAAGTTTCAACCCTTTATCAAACTCATCAGATTCAACAATAAATGATATAACATCAAAAGAATCAATTTCATCAAAAGAGGGTTTTTCAATTTCAATTTCCCCAATCTTTTCCACAATTAAATTATCAGAAGAATCAATTTTACAATCATCAAAATCAGAGTGAGATTCATAAATATTCACATAAGGCTCAATCTCAAAACAGTCATGATCGCAGGGGGAATTTTCTAAATCAAGTTTTTCAGTATCAAACTCAAATAACCATGCTTGTTGTGCAATCTGGGTTTCTAGCAATTCAGTATTAGCAGTCAAAGATTCTTCTTGATAAGAAATTTGATTAACAGAACCCTTAAGATCATCAAGATGCTTTCTTTGATTTGCCAGCATTTGGTCTAAAAATTGATTTTGTTTAGCAAAAAATCTTTCTCGATCAGCCATGAATTTTTTACACATGGATTTTAGGCTAGATATTTCAGTATCCTCAAAGCATGGCACAGAAACATGATCAGAGCAATCATCATAAAAAGAAGTTTGATTTTCCCAACTAGAATCATAATGATCATCTTGATAGCACAGTGAATTAGAATTTGCATGATATCTAAATTGACATTCATAAGCATAATGATCAGAAGACTTACAAATATTACATGTAACAGAATAAGAGTGTAATTTAGCTAATTCTGCAATAGTCATATGTGAATATTCTTTATGGTCACCTTGTTGCATGTATACCTGACCTCTTTCAGAAGCCCATGAATTTTGATAAAAATACATATCTTCAAATCTACCAAAAAGATAATCCAACACCAATCAAATAAGATTTTTTTTTTCAGAATATATAAAGACACAAGCAAATAAAAATTTCAGAAATCACAGTTCTGCCACAACTGTGAATATCCAGAACTTGCAAAAACAGAAAACAAAGTTAAATATAAAGCAAATAAAACTTAGTCTAGCAATACTAACAACTATTTTGATATTAACAAAACTAAGGTCCCCGGCAACGGCGCCAAAAACTTGATATACCATAAGGTAACACTACAAGTTCGGCACGCGTATACTTTGGACTAATCCCTAGCAACGGCGCCAAAAACTTGATAGGATTCCGCAAGTGCACGGAATTATCGAAGTAATAAAAATATCGATCCACAAAGGCCTACGTGTTAAGTACCAAATAGTTGTATTCTCACTAGCTAAGCAATCGAGTATGATGCGAGTAAACAATAGGAAAGCACGCAAAATAAGAGATAATCAAAGAGAGATACATGGGACTAGGGTTTCATCCACCTTAACTTCAATGATTAGATATATAAAAGGTTCGTCAATCAAATCTTGCTAAAATAAAGATCTAATTTACTTCATAAAAGGATTATCTCACTTTCGTGCAGATAACCACGCAGAGATAAATCCTCACTTTCGCGCAAGATTTATCCCAGGCTAAAGATAAGTAAATCATCAATCAGAGAATTCAAAGATCACTTTCGTGCATCCGAATTCTAGGTTGATAATCTCTAGTGGAGTCTTAAGGATCACTTTCGTGCATCCGAGTCTCTACACTAGTTTTACTCATGGATCTCCAACGTTCCGATCCTTGCTTTCGCACAAGATCTCCACGTTTGACAAATAGACTCGATCTATAGATTCATGTTATAATCATGACAATTAATTTACTAGAACAGATCAAATTAGATCTAACCTAAGGAAGGGATCCTAACATGCAATTCTAGGGTTCCAAGTTCTCAAGCAAATCACCTTTCAGTCTCATTGCGAAAACTCTAAAAACATAATTAGTAAAATGGACTTATAGAGAGTCTATGCACAATCCATCACAAAAGTAAAATTCTCATAGCAAAAATTATCATGACGAAAATAGAAGAGTTATCTAATCATTAAGAATCATGGAGATTACACTCCATGTCCCAAAAGAGTATTAAGCTTGCATGGAGGAAAAAATACAATGAATCATAGTTTGGAACAATTAGAAATCAGAGAAGGAGAAAAAAACAACGTTACAATATGGGTGTAATGTAAATTACACCCGTAATTTCGTGATGAACAGCGCTGTCACCGCTGTTTTATTGATTCTTCCTCGGATCAGACTCCAAATGCTCTGAAACTTCTGTGGCATCTTTCTCTCTTCTAGGCGAAGCTTCTGAGTGAAAATCACGGCCTGAGGTGCCCTCTACACCTCTCGGTGTGAGGCCAAACCCTAGCCACCTCTCTGGTGATTTCTCCCTCGATACTGGATAAACATTTCTCCTTTTTACTTCGTACGCCTTCCCCTCTTAAAGATGAGTCTGTAGCAACTTTAGGTTTTTGATTTGGAGCTCTGGATCAAAAGTTATGGCTCGCGCAAGATTCGGACTCGTAAAAATCGCATTTTTGACTGGGAATTACGGCAGTGTAATATGTTACGGCACTGCCGTAAAATAGCTTGAGTGTTCTGTTCTGGAGACACTGGGAAATACGGTACCGTAATATCATTTACAGTAGTGCCATAATTTTAGTCAAGTTCTTTGGTCTGAAGTCTTCACAAAATACGGCACCGTAAACTTCTTCACGGTGGTGCCGTAAAATCGGTTGAACACTCTGGTCTGAAACGCTAGAAAATACGGCCCGTGTAATTCTTTATGGCAGTGCCGTAAAATCACAAAAACTGTCTGTTCGAAAAATCACCAAAATACGCCTGTGTTCTTGATAATACGGTAGCCGTGAAAATACGGTACCGTAAAATGATTTATGGCACTGTCGTATTTTGGTTCTTAGCTTCCATTTTTGTGAAATTTGTTGTGTGACTTCTTCTTGATGATGGGAACTCTTCCATGTATTTGATTTTGCTTAAAAACACCCAAAATAGTGCCTTTTTGCCTGAAAATCATGAAAAACCAAAATAGAAGTAGACTTTGTAATATTTGATGGATTCAGCATAAAAAGAAGCAAAAGATCCTCAATTTAGCATGAAAAGGTATTTTAAATGATACAAAATATACTACATATTTTGGTGTCATCACCCTCTGACTGTGCCAAAGTGGTGGTCGGAGTTTGGAGGCGGACGGTGGCTGGTCGGAGTCAAACGGCGCTGAAAGGCGGGAGTAGGGCGGAATCAGGGCGAGAACAGGGGATTGAAAGGAAGTTTCGATTCCGGTGATCGAGGTGTGATGCCTTGTCGTATGTTGCATTTCTTGGTATATTTATTTCACGAATTATGGCCTATTTTGTTACTTTTATATCTCTTTCAGCACTTATTTCCTTGTTATTTTCGGAATCTACACATTTCTTTGTCTTTCATGTGTTTCAGGTTAAATCACTTATCTATGGAGCTTAAAACTGGAAATAAAGTTATAAAGTGGTTAAGGATGGAAAGACAAAGCTTCCCAGCAATTTTCAGCTCAGACGAACATTGTTACCGAAAATACGGCCTGCCCTTGAAAGTGTTCACGGCCGTATTTCTGAGGACGAATATTTCATATCATTTTCGAGCCGTAATCGAAGACACGACCGTGAAACGCGGGAATGAAATTTTGGAATCATGTTCGCCGAGAAGAATACATGCTAGCCTGTGAAACAGAATACGCCCATGAAGTCTACTGAAGGCGCAACGAAGAATTTCGCCGAGAACTTCACGGGCCAGCCCAAGAAACGTTTCACACCCGTATTTTTACTCGCAGATCGCGATTCTTGGCATTTCTCCCTCGTTCCAAGTCAGATTTGGGCGATCTTGGTGTCAAAATGAAGGGAATTAGAAGGGCTACACGTCAGAAACCAGAGGAAGTCGATTAGACATATAAAAGGAAACATTTTGGGGGAAAAACGCATCAACTATAGGAGGACAGCGAGAGAGGGAAGAACGAGGAAGAAGACAGCGCTTGGAACCAGATCTAGTGGGGAATGTTAGCATTTTCTCTTTTATTTCATCTTGTATCTTCTCTGCCTTGTGTATTCCTTCATCTGATAGAGATTTTAACCGAAACTATACAAGTTGTAGCGTAAACACTCAATCGGATTTTTGGGCGTAGCCCACTTTTCAATCTATGAACTGATTGTGTTGCTTTTATGAGATTTTCTTGACTCTACTCGATCTTTACTGTGTTAATTTCGTAATCTTTGATTTGATAAATCAAATTTTACTCTAGTCGTCACGAGAAGTACTGAAAGGGAAAATTGTGATGACTGATCTGTTTTGATTGGGCTGGTAGGTTTTGCCACGAAAGTAGGTAAAACGTGCCCGCAGAATTTATATTCTCCTGCACTCATTGGATCGACCCAGTTCGTTCTATCACGAAAGTAGAAGGACGGTCAGGTTTGGTACCAAGTTACACCACCGAGAGGGGGTAATTTGTAAACTCAAGAATTTCCGTAGTTTCAGATTATCTCTTGCAATACTTTTCATTTAGTTCTTGATTGTTGGTGTGGTGAACCCCTTAAATCTGATTTTTCTCATAACAACTGTCTTTCTTCTGTTCTCGCTGCCAATTGGAGTTGTTTTAGTTGTATACTTAATTTTGAATGTTAAAACCGATAACACCCTCAGTTACGAAGTCGTTTAACTATTGAAATTAAGAATTATTGGTACTTGACTCAACCGTCCTCGTGGGAACGGTACTATATACCACCGCGATAAAGCCGTTACGCTTGCGGTAGATATGAAGTTTTGGCGCCGTTGCCGGGGACGGCGATAGTTAATATCGATTGTCTTCTTAAGATTGATAGACTAAGCTTTTTTGTTTTTTGTTTATTTTCATTAGTGATAACAATCTGTTGCTTTTGAATTATTGTGGAACATTTGCTGCTTACCTTTCTTTTATGCGTCAAGGTCTTAGATCAAATGGAATCAACGACCTATATGATCAAATCGACGAAATCAAACGAATACTCCACCGACGAAGGAGGTTAATAGAGCAAAGAAACAAAGAGCAATCCAGTAGGACAGAGGCGATTCCTTTAGATCTTCCAATGGAGCCAGAACCAGAGCCGGTACCCTTGAACTTACGAGCTCCAAATGATAACCGAACCTTAAAGGACATTGCTTCCCCGAATGTGCAAGGACTGCAATCCGGAATTGTACGACCTCTAGTGGATGCTAACAATTTCGAGATCAAGCCGTCCTTACTAAGCATGATCTAGCAACATCAATTTGGAGGCACACACGTTCAGGATCCTCATCAACATCTGTCCTTATTTCTTGAGTTCTGTGACACATTGAAGATCAACGGAGTTTCCTCAGATGCTATACGATTGAAGCTTTTCCCGTTTTCATTGCGCGATAGAGCACATGGCTGGCTATAGTCTTTGTAGCCAGGATCGATTAACTCATGGGATCAGCTATCCTAGGCCTTTCTGTCTAAATACTTTCCACCGTCTAAAACTGTTCAACTGCGAAACCAGATCACCGGTTTCACGCAAAGAGACGGAGAATCTTTATATGAAGCATGGGAGAGATTCAAGGATCTTCATTGTCTCTGCCCACATCACGGCTTAGAACCATGTGTAATAGTGCATACCTTCTACCATGGTCTTAATTATAACACTCATCTTACTATAGATGCAGCAGCGGGGATAATGAATAAGCGTGTAGAAGAAGCGATGAACCTTTTAGAGGACATGGCGCTAAACCACAATCAGTGGTCTGCAAGAGAACGAGGTACTACATCTTCTAAAACCATAGCGCCCGGAAAGTATGCGCTCGACTCAATGAGCTCACTAGAAGCGAAAGTTGATTATCTAGCACGTAAACTTGATTCTTTTCATGTTCACTTTGTTGATACTAACTGTACTCTTTGTGAAATTTGTGGGGTTGCCGAACATAGTTTTGCTGAATGCCAGTTGAGGATTGCCCAAACCTCTGAACCTAACCGAGAGAATATCAATGCCATAGGGAACCTTAACCCTAATCCTAGACCCCAACTGGACCCATACTCAAGTACCTATAATCCGGGGTGGAGGAACCACCCGAATTTTTCATATATAAACAATCCAAACCCAGTTCCTCAATAGACGTATAGACAACCCCCCGGATTTCAACCCCAACCTCGACCTTACGTACAGCAGCAACCACAATAGCCACAGAAATCTCAACTAGAAGCAATCATGGAGACTTTCATTTCTTCTCAGACGAAGACAAATGAAACAGTCAATGATATGATGAGACACCTCACTACAAGACTTGAAGCCATGGAAAACCATAACAAGCAAATAAACATCCAGTTAGCAAACTTAGCCACTTCCATAGCTAGAGTTCCAGGAAAGTTACCCTCCCAACCTGAACTAAACCCGAGGGAGCACATCAATGCTATTACCACTCGAAGTAGTAAACAGCTAGAGGAGCCTAGGGTGCCTAATTCTGAAGTTGAAGATGAGACTCCCTCCCAATCTGAATCTGTCAAAAAGGGAGAAGAAAAAGAACCTAAAGTGAAAGAACCAACTTATATCCCTCCCCCTGCCTACAAGCCACCTGTCCCATTTCCCCAAAGATTGGCTAAGGCAAAGTTGGATAAACAGTTTGGAAAGTTTTTGGATATTTTGAATAAACTGTATATTAACATTCCGTTTACTGAAGCAATTTTGCAGATGCCCACGTATGCTAAGTTTCTAAAGGACATCCTTTCGAATAGGCGAAAGCTGGAAGAACCGGGGACCGTTGCACTCACTGAGGAGTGCAGCGCAATAATCCAGAACAAGCTTCCGCAAAAGATGAAAGATCTAGGCAACTTCACGATCCCTTGCCAAATAGGGAATATCTCTTTTGATCATGCACTATGCGACTTGGGAGCAAGCGTCAGTCTTATGCCTTCTTCCCTTTTCAAGTGACTTGACATTGGCGACATGAAAGCGACGCCGATTTCCTTGCAGCTAGCTGACCGCTCGGTGCGGAAACCTATGGGAATTCTAGAATATGTCCCAATCAAAGTCGGTGACTTTTTCATCCCAGTAGACTTCGTTGTTCTTGAAATGGAAGAGGATGTTAAGTTGCCAATAATTCTGGGACGACCGTTCATTGCAACAGCTGGAGTGGTCATTGATGTGAAAAAGGGAAAACTGGCATTGAATATCGGTAATGACGCTATTGAGTTTGATTTGTCTTCGAGTCTGAAAAAGCCTTTTGTTGCAGGTTCTTGTTGGAGTGTGGATGTTATAGATGATGTGGTAGAAGAAGTTGCACACATTAGCTCCAGCATTGACCTGCTAGAGGTCACTCTTTTGGAAAGCCCACATACCGAAGATAATGAGGAAGCTATAATGTATGCACAATTGATGGATACAACTGGTACATTTCATCCGGCCAAGGTGAATTCTGAAGAACTCCATGATAAGATACCAGTTGAGAGTAAGGAAAGGATCATTGAATTGAAATCACTTCCTGAGAATCTTAGGAATGAATTCCTTGGTGCAAATTCAACTTTACCTGTTATAGTGAATGCTAACTTGTCTGAAGAGCAGATTGAACTTTTACTTGCTCAACTGAGACTCCACAGGAAAGTCATAGGCTATTCGTTGGATGATATTCAAGGACTAAGCCCATCTGTGTGTATGCACAAAATACTTTTGGAAGAGGGGAGTAAGCCCTCAGTGGAGTTTCAGCGAAGGTTGAACCCGAGTATGAAAGAAGTTGTTAAAAAAGAAATTATCACGCTTCTCAATGCAGGAGTCATTTACCCCATCTCTGACAGTCAATGGGTTAGTCCCATTCATGTAGTTTCAAAGAAAGGAGGGGTCACTGTAGTTAAGAACGATCAAAATGAGCTCATTCCGGTACGCACCGTAAGTGGATGGAGAATGTGTATCGATTACCGAAAATTGAACAAAGCAACGCGGAAGGACCATTTTCCTTTGCCCTTCATCGACCAGATGCTCGAGCGCCTGGCTCACAATTCTTATTTCTGTTTTCTTGACGGTTTTTCTGATTTTCTACAGATACCTATTCACCCGGAAGATCAAGAGAAGACCACATTTACCTGTCCATACGGCACTTTTGCATACCGACGGATGCCATTCGGATTGTGCAATGCTCCAGCTACATTCCAGCGTTGCATGATGGCGATTTTCTCCGATTATAACGAGGACTTTATGGACATTTTCATGGACAACTTTTCTGTTTATGGTCATTCTTTTGAAAAATGTTTATCTAACTTGGTGAAAGTTTTACAGCGTTGCGAGGAAGTGAACCTCGTCCTCAACTGGGAAAAGTGCCATTTTATGGCACAAGAGGGCATTGTACTAGGACACCTGATTTCTGAACGCGGGATCGAAGTGGATCGAAGTCGATCAAGTGAAGGTCCAAGTTATTGAGAAAATGAAGCCATCCAACTCAGTAAAAGGAATCCGCAACTTCCTTGGGCATACGGGTTTCTACAGAAGATTTATCAAAGACTTCTCGAAAATTGCCTGACCACTCACGAACTTGCTTTCAAAAGATTCTAAATTCTGCTTTGATAATGATTGTTTATTAGCATTTGAAAAACTAAAGTTGGCTTTAATTTCTGCTCCTGTTATGCAGCCTCCAGACTGGAATCTTCCTTTCGAATTAATGTGTGATGCAAGCGACTTCGCTGTGGGAGCTGTACTGGGACAAAGAAAGGACAACAAGCTCCATGCCATCTACTACGTGAGTCGCACTTTGGACGAGGCACAGATTAATCATGCTACTACGGAGAAGGAGCTGCTTGCCATCGTCTTCGCTTTTGATAAGTTTCGGTCTTATCTGATTAATTCTAAAATAATCATTTTTACTGACCATGCAGTGATTAAATATCTGATGAGCAAGAAAGATGCGAAACCGAGACTTATTCGATGGATCCTTCTCCTACAAGAGTTTGACCTGGAGATTCGGGATAAGAAAGGGGCAGAAAACTTGGTGGCGGATCACCTATCCTGATTGATTCATAAGAAAGAAGAATAGACCAGAGATGATCTTGAGATCAATGACACTTTTCCTCAAGAGCAACTGCTCACAATTATGGCGCAAGCTACGCCATGGTACGCGGACTTTGTAAATTTTTTGGCTACTGATATCCTTCCACATGATTTGACATTTCAGATGAAAAAGAAATTCTTATCTGATGTACGACACTACTATTGGGACGATCCCTACCTCTACCGAAGATGTGCTGATGGGCTTTTTAGAAGATGCATTCCAGATTCAGAAATCTCTGATGTACTTTTGCAATGTCATTCTTCACCCTATGGTGGACATACTAGCGCTGTAAAGACAACATTCAAAGTTCTACAGTCAGGACTATATTGGCCCACCATTTTCAGAGATGCTTGGAATTTTATTCAGAGATGTGATAGTTGCCAAAGGAGTGGCAACATTTCTAAACGAGTCGAACTCCCCCTCAACTACATTTTGGAAGTTGAAATATTCGATGTCTGGGGTATAGACTTTATGGGGCCATTTCCATCGTCGTGCGGCAACAAGTATATTCTAGTAGCTGTGGATTACGTCTCGAAATGGGTTGAAGCTGCTGCTGCTGCAACTTGTGATTCTCGAGTGGTATCAAGGATGCTAAAGAAGACAATATTTCCACGATTTGGGATCCCGAGGGTATTGATAAGCGACGGGGGATCCCACTTTATTGAACAGAAGTTTGAGGCTTTATTGATAAAGTATGGGGTGATTCATAAGGTTGCAACACCATATCACCCCCAAACTAGCGGGCAAGTCGAAGTCTCAAACCGTGAGATTAAACGTATCCTTGAAAAGACAGTTTCTACATCAAGAAAGGATTGGGCCCTCAAATTGGATGACGCTTTATGGGCCTATCAGACGGTATTTAAGACTCCATTGGGAATGTCACCATTTCAGCTTATCTATGATAAATCTTGCTATCTGCCAGTGGAGATCGAGCATAGAGCATATTGGGCTATTAAATTGCTAAACTATGATATGAAATCTGCAGAAGAGAGGAGAAAATTCTAGCTGAATGAGTTAGATGAAGTGAGAATGTTTGCTTATGGGAACTCCAAATTGTACAAGGAAAGGACAAAATTTTGGCATGACCGGTGTATTAGGAAGAAAGAATTTAAAGAAGGAGACCAAGTTCTCCTATTCAATTCACGTCTCAGGCTCTTCTCTGGAAAGCTAAGGACACGTTGGTCAGGACCCTTTGTAATTCAAAAGGTTTATCCTCATGGAGCTATTGTGATATGGAGCGAACATTCTGGGATTTTCACTGTAAATGGACAAAGGCTGAAGATTTACTATAAATCTGAACCGGTTGAAAAGGGGAGTACTCAAACTCTCCTAGAACCTCCATCCTCTACTTGATAAACTTATTGGTCGAGCTACCGACCTAAAAGTAGCGCTCCTTGGGAGGCAGCCCAAGTATCTGATGCTTTGTGTGTTTTGTTGTTTATAGCTTTTATCTATCTCCTTGTGTTTCTTTGTAATATAGTTTACTATGCTTAGTGAGCATTTTTGTTCATTTCTTTGCTTCATTCTAATGAACTTTATCTCATGGTGAATGTAGGAATGATATACAGGAAGCTGGGAGCTGAAAAACTCTATTTCAGGGATACTTGGACAAATACGGGCTGGCCGTGAAATGTAATACGGCTGTATTTTGGAATTTCAGCATATGGGAGTTTTCCACCGAAAAGAACACAGCCGCGCCTGTGAAGTGATTTCTAGCCGTTCCTTGCAAACTTCATTTTTCCCGAGAAAAATACGGCTTGGGCCGTATTACACTATATGGGCGTATTTTGAGTGATTGTTTTCTCCGGAGGATTACACAACCGCACCTGTACTTCATTACATGGGCGTATTGTTGGGAAACCCCGGGGACATTTTACAATTTTTCAGAGACACATACATACATTGCACAGCGGAAGAATGTCCCCGAAACAGGTCCGTCCCAAAAACCCAGTGAAGATCGCATGCAAGGGGGTCGACACGATGAGTTAGAAAATACCTCAGAGCAAGATGAGGTCGATGTCGTGATAGGCGCCCAACTGTGCGCCCTCTGCAGTCTCACACACACGGATGCCTCGAGTCCTCTTCTTCCACGCCTGGTGCTAGCCTCGGGAAGAAGATCCAAGCCTTAGGGAGATGCTCCAACCACCTTGCGCCTCCAAGAGAGAAAGATGCGCCAAGTGGTAAGGAAGGAGAAGCTTGCGGCCACTTGATGGAAGAGGAAGAGATTGCGCCAATGCTCCTTGCTCTCGCTCCCTTCTTATGTTCACGCCTCCAAGGATGAATCATATAAGAGGGGGCGGCTAGGGTCACATATATAGGGCAAGAGGCGATTAGGGCAAGGGCTAGGATCATGACAAGTGTAGGGCTAGGATGAGGAGGTTTGATGCAAGGAAAGTCTCCAAGACTTTACCATAAACTTCATTCAACCTTTCCATAATTGCCCAAGTACCATATCAGCCCAAGACATGCCTTAAAGGCATTCATACCATCAAGGGAGAAGGGCTAGGCGCAAATTGCTTCCTTAATGAAGCAATTTTGCCACCCTAACCCCATTATGCCCCTTAGGCGCCAATGGGGTTGGGTTTCTCCCCATTATACCCTTTTATCCTCTCTTCTCTTCATGAGAACTTGTTATTGGGCTTCATTGGATAATGAGCTAGCCCAAACTTCATCCTATGGGTTGATTAAGCATTTGGATCCAATCCAATGCAATCCTAATCAAAGTGTGACCAACCATGGTCAAATACGGGTCAACCTGCCAAAAATGAAGTTTGGCTCCAATAACATTCTTCCATCTCATCAGGCCCATTGGTGCTGATGAAATCTCCCAATTAGATCCGAGTTATCCAATAACTTGATCATAAGGCTTCTCGATCAATACGAGAACTCAAGTATCAAGGTGTGCGACCCTGTAGGTTCTTCTGACGCTGGCAGTGCTGACCAAAGGTCACCACAAGCAGTGAGTGGCACCTAGCAGTGCATCGCTGCTACCCAGGTCATTGGAATGGATATCGACATCGACATCCCCATCATCGCAACTAGGTACAGATGCATTACAGTCTCTTTGCCGGACTGATATCCGATTGGACAAGTGTGTCACCACTTGTTTTCACCCAATCACATGGCTATGACTAAAACAGGTTCTTACCTGGGTATGGCCATACACTCTCAGTCATAGAACCATAGAGGAGCTCCATGGATATCATACTTCCCTAAGGAAGGGGCAAATCCTATGTCTGTCCATTGACCTTCTCATATGGGTCGTGACATGCTCAATGACAACCGTTATGACCTCCCAACTACGGCGAGGTGTTAAGTTGTATCAAAGTAAGTCCCTAACCATATAGAATGATCAATGACCTCAAGTCAAGGGATCAATGCATCTCCTGTCACTTGTGAGGATAACTTATGACACCAAGTCATAGCCTCACAGCGGGTCTTTCCAGTATATCCTCCAATGATATACCCATGTGTCTGCGTTAGCACCACGTACCTAACCAGCTCACATACCAGTCTCACAAGTACCATAGCTGTCCCATATCCACTAAGGTACATCGACTGGGGACAATAGTTTGAGCACAGATCTAATCTATCTCCAGGGACATTATCATGTCAGTACATGTGCGCAGATGTAAACAAACATTGATAATGACAATGCCAGAATGATATATATAAATATCAAAGTCAAGTAGTACATAAGTGGACCAAAACTAGGTCCTAGGGCATATACACCAACAATCTCCCACTTGCACTAAGACCTAGAGGTTGAGAAATCTTAACCCCATATATCTAGCGTGACCATCATGCTTCTGCTGCGCCAAAGCCTTGGTCAATGGGTCTGCCAGATTGTTTTCTGTGTCAACTCTGCTAATCTTGACATCACCTCTTTCAATGATCTCTCTGATCAGGTGAAATCTTCTGAGTATGTGTTTGGATCTTTGATGAGACCGTGGTTCCTTGGCTTGTGCAATTGCTCCATTGTTGTCACAATAGAGTTCAATGGGATCCACTGCACTAGGAACCACCTGAAGATCAGATATGAACTTCCTTATCCAAACGGCTTCCTTGGCTGCCTCAGAAGCGGCCACATACTCTGCCTCGGTTGTAGAATCTGCTATGGTGGATTGCTTGAAGCTCTTCCAGCATACAGCGCCTCCATTTATCTTGAACACATAGCCGGCCTGCGATCTAAAGTCATCAGGGTCAGACTGGAATGATGCATGAGTATAGCCCTGCATACTGAGCTCTTCCTGTCCCCCATAGACCAAGAACAAATCCTTAGTTCTCCTCAGATACTTTAGGATGTTCTTTACAGTCACCCAGTGCTGCAGACCTGGATTGGATTGGTATCGGCTGGTTATGCTTACAGCATATGCCACGTTTGGTCTAGTACACAACATTGCATACATGATCGATCCTACTGCCGAAGCATAAGGAATTCGACTCATGTTATCCCTCTCAGCCTGTGTTGTAGGACACTGGCTCTTTGAGAGAGTAAGGCCATGTCTTACTGGAAGGTATCCTTTCTTGGATTGCTCCAAGTTAAACCTCTCAAGGACCTTATCAATGTAGGTACTCTGACTAAGGGCCAGGAGCCTCTTGGATCTTTCTCGGTAGATCCTCACGCCTAGAATATAGGCGGCCTCCCCTAAGTCTTTCATCTCAAAACACTTCCCTAACCATGTCTTCACAGCTTGAAGACTAGGGATGTCATTTCCGATGAGCAGTATGTCATCGACATACAAGACCAGAAAAATCACCAAGCTCCCACTGAATTTTCTATATACACAGGCGTCATCTTCGCTTTTGATAAAGCCATAATCTCTCACAGCTTCATCAAATCGAAGATTCCAACTTCGAGATGCTTGCTTTAATCCATAAATGGATCTCTTTAGCCTGCAGACCTTATTAGCCTCTGCAGGATGGATGAAACCATCAGGTTGTGTCATGTACACATCCTCAGTCAGCTTCCCGTTAAGGAACGCTGTCTTCACATCCATCTGCCATATCTCATAGTCATGATATGCAGCTATAGTAAGCAGAATCCGAATGGACTTGATCATGGCAACTGGCGAGAAGGTTTCATCATAGTCCACCCCGTGGACTTGTTTAAAACCTTTAGCCACTAGTCTACCCTTATAGGTAACTATATTGCCATCCATGTCTGTCTTCTTCTTGAAGACCCATTTACACCCTATGGGTTTTACCTCATCAGGCAGCTCAACCAAATCCCAGACTTGGTTAGCCGACATGGAATCCATCTCGGATCGCATGGCGTCAAGCCATCTCTCGGAGTCCGGTCCACTGACCGCCTCATCATAGGTTCTGGGTTCATCCTCAATGATGAAAATTCCATCGTGTTGAGTCGGCAGCGACCCGTACCTCTCAGGTGCATGACGAATCCTCCCAGACCTACGTGGGACCTGTGTCTGAGCCTCAGGTTGTATAACAACCGGTGCAGATGGCTCAGATTCCATCTCTTTGTCTTGTGGTTGCACTTGGACCTCATCCAAGTCAAACTCCCTCCCACTTACTTCTTTCATAAGAAATTCTTTCTCTAGAAAGACAGCACCCCGAGCAACAAAAACTTTGTTCTCGGTTGGGACATAGAAGTAGTATCCTTTAGTTTCCTTAGGATACCCCACAAATACACACTTATCAGATCTAGGTTCTAGCTTGCTAGAATCCTGACGTTTGACATAAGCCTCACATCCCCAGATCCTGATAAACGTGAGATTAGGGCGTCTCCCACTCCATACCTCGTATGGTATTTTGGTGACACTCTTAGATGGAACATTATTCAGTATCAGAGAAGCTGTCTCAAGTGCATGCCCCCAGAATGAGGGAGGTAGAGTTGCATGACTCATCATAGATCGAACCATATCCAATAAAGTTTGATTTCTCCTTTCAGACACACCATTCCATTGAGGTGTTCCAGGAGGAGTGAGTTGGGATATGATCCCAGATTCTCTCAGATAGTCAAAGAACTCTCCACTCAGGTATTCTCCACCTCGATCAAATCGAAGAGCTTTAATGGATCTTCCAAGCTGGTTCTCTACTTCATTCTTGAACTCTTTGAATTTCTCAAAGGACTCAGATTTATGTCTCATTAGGTAGACATATCCATACCTACTGAAGTCATCAGTGAAGGTAATGAAGTAGTTGTACCCTCCTCTGGCTTGTTTATTGAAAGGCCCACACACATCAGTATGTATGAGATCCAATAAACCTCCTGCCCTCTCACCAATCTTGGTGAAGGGTGCCTTTGTCATTTTCCCTAATAAACAAGGTTCACAGGTATCAAATTCCTCCAAGGAACTTGAATCTAACAATCCATTTGCATGGAATTGTTGGATGCGATTTTTGTTTATATGGGCTAATCGACAGTGCCATAGGAAAGCACCAACTGAACCACTCAGTTTGGTCCTTTTATTACTTATGTTACAGATAGAACTTTCCATATCCAAGATATACAGACCATTGCACAAAGTACCCTTCCCATAGAACATATTTGCAAATGAAAAAGAACAAGAGTTCTTATTTATTTCAAACTTAAATCCCTTCTTTGCTAAGCAAGGAATGGATACAATGTTCTTAGTAAGTGAAGGTACACAAAAGCAATTATCTAGTTCTAATAGAAGTCCAGACGGTAAGGAGAGAGTCAAGACGCCTACAGCAACGGCAGCAACCTGTGCCCCATTTCCAACGCGTAGGTCAATCTCTCCAGGTCGCACTAATCTACTTTTCTTGAGCCCCTGCATATTTGTACAAATATGAGCTCCACATGCGGTATCCAATACCCATGACATATAAGTAGAAAGATTGACTTCTGTAACATAAATACCTGAGCTAGAAGTTAAGGCCAAGCCCTTCTTCTCCTCATTCTGAAGCTGCTTGCAGTCCCTTCTCCAGTGACCCTGCTCGCCACAGTGAAAACACCTCTGGTCCTTTGACTTCTTTGCCTTTTTCTTCAGTGCCTTGGTAGGACCTTTGGCACTGCCCTTAGCACGTGCCTTACCCTTCTTCTTTATCTTCTTGGTCGCTGGGACCAAAAGAACAGAATTTGGTTTGGTCTTACCCATTTCACGCTTGGCTGTTTGGAGCATATTCATCAATTCCTCCCGTGTGCACTCAATCCGGTTCATGTTGAAGTTAATAATAAACGGACTGAAGCTAGGGGGCAGGGAATGCAGAATAAGATCCACAACCAGCTCGTTGTCTATGGCATGACCCAGTCTCCTGAGATGATCCACATTCCCAATGAGTTTGAGAACATGGGGTCTCACTGGTGCACCCTCAGACAACTTACACCGAAAGACTGCTTTGGCGGTGTCAAATCTTTCAGTTCTAGCCTGAGCCTCGAACATCTGTTTCAGATGAGTGATCATCTGAAAAGCGTTCTGCTCCTCATATTGCACCTGCAGTTCAGGTGCCATGCTGGCTAGCATAAGACATGCAACCTCCAAAGAGTCATCCTGATGCTTTCTATAAGCATCTCTATCTGCCGTTCGGGCATTAGGCGCAGGAGCCGCAGGAAGAGCCTGTTCAAGGACATACAGCTTCTTCTCGAGCTTGAGGACTATCCTCAAGTTCCGATGCCAGTCCATAAAGTTAGTTCCAACTAACTTATCCTTATCAAGGAGTGATCGCAGTGATAATCCGCCAGTGTTCGTAGCCATTGTTCTACAACACCCAAGAAAAATAGATTAGTACTACTTCGAATCATTTAAACTGGATTTGTTTTAAATGATTACTGCTCCCACTATTTTAAATTCGAATTGACAACCCACAAAGTCAATCGGGAAGTTTAAGACTTCCTAGTGAGATGGGATCCTTATTTCACATGAGGCTTTGCGTCCCACGAGGGTGGGATGAGATGCACAAAGTAACTCATGTTTCCTAAGGTGGGCGCGCCGGCCGGTTGCTCCAAGCAATTGCCCTTGTTGAGACAGTCTTGGGCATTTCATGTCCAGCGAGGGCTGAATCATGAAACCCTAACCTCTCAACGATGCCTCTAGACTTTCATCATGTGCCCAGTACATGTGAATTTCTAGTCAAGTCCATTCCTAACCGTTTATGCCCAGGGCCAATGAGTTTCCTTGCGAAGGCATGCCCAGATTGAAACTGGACTGGGGAAACCATTATCACCACACACTTTCTAAAGATAAGTGGGTGTGTCCCACGAGGGTGGGAACCAGTTCACAACTCCACTGATCGATAGCTTAGTGAGGGCTACGCGTTAGAAGGCTTCTAGACTTGATATTTTATGAGGGTTTTTAAGGTCTCATCAGTTTTATCTTATGTCTAACAATACAGGCATGCAATCCTATAGTGATAACATAATGATAAAACATCACAGGCATGCTTTTAGCAGATAAGGAAAGCAGTAAAAGATGATGTGATCAAAGCCCTTTCAAGACATTGAACCAACCCATGCCAAAAGGAGGTTCAACTCTTGACATAGGACTCAAGCCCCTAAGATAGACCTATCCTAGTCGCCCTCTATCTTGGTCTTCAAGGTGGGCTCCAAGGTCATTTCTTCATGGCTTAGCTCTCAAACCTTAAGGGTAGACCTCAAAGGTTCGGCCAATGCCATGGTCTTCCTCCAAGGAGAATGCGCCACAATGAAAGATGCCAAGTTAGCTAGCTCTCAAACCCAAGGGTTCGGCCATGCCTAACTTGTGTCATCAAGCAAGGTTGCGCCTTTTCCTTGATGCTTGTTGCGCCACCATCCAAGGTGCGCCAACTCCATGCATGCGCCAAGCTCCAAGTACATGCGCTACCCTAGTCTTCTTAAAAGCAAAAAGAAAAGCAGCACGCAGGCCTCACGAGGAAACATCACAGGCATGCAAAGGGGGGGCTTGACTAATGATCACAACATTATGCACAATCAAGGTATTTACTCATGCAATTCTACATGCTCATGAAAAACATAAAATCTGAAATTTTACTTTTTCATTAAAACTAGTCTCTTTTTCTCCTCTTCTTCTCACAAATCTTTTGGTTAATTGCGATTTATTTTTCAAGGTGATTTCAGAGATCCTTTCGGCTGGCAATTTTGTCAAATCAAGAGACTTGGCCAGTCCGAAGACACAATGCCCGTCCTACTTGACAAAACTACGTGCGCCTTTGATCTTTAAATCAGACAAGAAAAATAGTCCAAAAATCCAAAAGAGATTGAGAGGATGATAGAAACAAGAAACCCTAATTTTTTTCCTACTTAGAAAAAATCGTTTGCCATGCATCATGCTATTTTCGAAAATAGAGATATGGCATGTGAGCATGAAAGAAAAGCATAAAACATCGTTCGAGTCTTGCAAGTCCCTCTGATACCACTGTTGGGAAACCCCGGGGACATTTTACAATTTTTTAGAGACACATACATACATTGCACAGCGGAAGAATGTCCCCGAAACAGGTCCGTCCCAAAAACCCAGTGAAGATCGCATGCAAGGGGGTCGACACGATGAGTTAGAAAATACCTCAGAGCAAGATGAGGTCGATGTCGTGATAGGCGCCCAACTGTGCGCCCTCTGCAGTCTCACACACACGGATGCCTCGAGTCCTCTTCTTCCACGCCCGGTGCTAGCCTCGGGAAGAAGATCCAAGCCTTAGGGAGATGCTCCAACCACCTTGCGCCTCCAAGAGAGAAAGATGCGCCAAGTGGTAAGGAAGGAGAAGCTTGCGGCCACTTGATGGAAGAGGAAGAGATTGCGCCAATGCTCCTTGCTCTCGCTCCCTTCTTATGTTCACGCCTCCAAGGATGAATCATATAAGAGGGGGCGGCTAGGGTCACATATATAGGGCAAGAGGCGATTAGGGCAAGGGCTAGGATCATGACAAGTGTAGGGCTAGGATGAGGAGGTTTGATGCAAGGAAAGTCTCCAAGACTTTACCATAAACTTCATTCAACCTTTCCATAATTTCCCAAGTACCATATCAGCCCAAGACATGCCTTAAAGGCATTCATACCATCAAGGGAGAAGGGCTAGGCGCAAATTGCTTCCTTAATGAAGCAATTTTGCCACCCTAACCCCATTATGCCCCTTAGGCGCCAATGGGGTTGGGTTTCTCCCCATTATACCCTTTTATCCTCTCTTCTCTTCATGAGAACTTGTTATTGGGCTTCATTGGATAATGAGCTAGCCCAAACTTCATCCTATGGGTTGATTAAGCATTTGGATCCAATCCAATGCAACCCTAATCAAAGTGTGACCAACCATGGTCAAATACGGGTCAACCTGCCAAAAATGAAGTTTGGCTCCAATAACATTCTTCCATCTCATCAGGCCCATTGGCGCTGATGAAATCTCCCAATTAGATCCGAGTTATCCAATAACTCGATCATAAGGCTTCCCGATCAATACGAGAACTCAAGTATCAAGGTGTGCGACCCTGTAGGTTCCTCTGACGCTGGCAGTGCTGACCAAAGGTCATCACAAGCAGTGAGTGGCACCTAGCAGTGCATCACTGCTACCCAGGTCATTGGAATGGATATCGACATCGACATCCCCATCATCGCAACTAGGTACAGATGCATTATAGTCTCTTTGCCGAACTGATATCCGATTGGACAAGTGTGTCACCACTTGTTTTCATGCAATCACATGGCTATGACTAAAACAGGTTCTTACCTGGGTATGGCCATACACTCTCAGTCATAGAACCATAGAGGAGCTCCATGGATATCATACTTCCCTAAGGAAGGGGCAAATCCTATGTCTGTCCATTGACCTTCTCATATGGGTCGTGACATGCTCAATGACAACCGTTATGACCTCCCAACTACGGCGAGGTGTTAAGTTGTATCAAAGCAAGTCCCTAACCATATAGAATGATCAATGACCTCAAGTCAAGGGATCAATGCATCTCCTGTCACTTGTGAGGATAACTTATGACACCAAGTCATAGCCTCACAGCGGGTCTTTCCAGTATATCCTCCAATGATATACCCATGTGTCTGCGTTAGCACCACGTACCTAACCAGCTCACATACCAGTCTCACAAGTACCATAGGGGTATTATGATATATGGCCGTAACTTCATCACTATTGCTGGTCAAAGCTTGTCAACACCCTTTTCTTTAAACACCCCGCCTAGGATTTTTCACGCCTTCCCTCGTGCCCTAAACCACACCAGCGACCGCCGCAGCCCCTCTTCCCATTATTCTCCGTCGCCGATCGTTCTCTCCCGCCTTCCAGCGAGTCACCGGAGTTCCTACTGCCGCCGTCGTCATCAGGAGTTCCTATTCTCTCCAATCTTCCGGCGTGCGACATCCGCTCTAGGATGACTCTTCCCGTTCAAGAACCCCTACTCTGCGACGCCTCTTCCCTCAGGCAACATTCTGATTTCCTATTGCCTAAATTGTTCTGGGATTCGTTCTTGTGATTTCTTCTATTTCGATATTGAGAGCATTCGATCTATGTGCTGTTTTCTCCCGAGATTTCTCTAGTATTCTGTTTTCGGAACTCTCTGCAAAAGGGGTTATGCTCTGTTCTCTGTTTAAGGGGGGGGGGCATATTTGATTTTCTGTCAATCTCTGTTTTTGATCCTCTGCTCCGGTACGTTTCTTCCATCAGCATTTTTCGTGATATCAATGGCACCCAAACACAAGGTTATGGCGAAGAAGCATACCCCTCATACCGGTAAATCATCACAAAAGGGTCCTTCTTCCTCTCGTGCAAACCGACCTCCCCAACCTCCTGTCAATGCTACGCCAGCTGCTGCGCCGGATGCTGTGCCATATGGTTTTCCAGTTCGTAATGCTGCCCAGGAATCCACTTATAGTCTTCTTTTACAACGCCAGATCATCAACACGCGCTATCTTGATACGGAAGCTATGAGTATACTGGGACTTTCTGAAGATGTTCAATGGATGTATGAAAATATCGGATGGCAGTAGTTCTTTGGATTACATCATGCCACATATATACTACTGACTTTGGAATTCTTTAGTTCCTTAACCGTGAAAGTGAGTACATACGACGATGCAGATAAAGGTCGAGTTGCATTCCGCTTACAGGGGAAGGAATTCTCGCTAACTCTCCAGCATATCAACCAAATGTTTGGTTTTCCATAGGACAGCACGCGACGAGCACCTCGGGTTTATGATGAAAGTGAATTTTGGAAGATCATTAGTCATGACCACTACTATTCTTCTAAGACCTCTCGTTCTAGTTCAATTAGTAACCCGGTACTCAGATACGTACATAGGGTGTTGGCACACACCATCTTTGGTAGAGGTGAAAGTGATAGCATGGTACGCTCCACCGAGGTACTCTTTATCTAGGCAATGCTGCATGGATTTAAGTTGAACTCTGCTTACTTTTTGGTCAAGCAACTATATAAGGTCGCACGAGCCCAGAAAGGAATGATTGTCATGGGTGGACTTGTTACACACATTGCCTTAGCTTTAGGAGTAGACGCCACTGCTATGACAAAAGCCAAAGGGCGTAACCGCATTGATTTGGACTCTTGTATTTCTATGAAGCTGATAGTGAAAGAGGGTGATGACTATTATCTGATTTTCAAGGGTAGCAAAATTACTATGCCACTACCTAATCAAAGGCGCACCACTATACGTGATAAACAGAATTGGTACTTAGGGCCTGAGGTAGTTGAGGAGATGCCTAGTCCTATTTCTACAGCTGCACCGATACCACCACCAGGCAGATCATTTGGTTTTGGAGCCTCCTCTTCCTCCTTTGCTCCAGAAGCGGAGGCAAGATGGAGTCGTATTGAAGAGAAGTTGGACCGCATACTGACTATCACCGAGGGTATTGACGACACTTTGGTACATATACGCTCTGATATATCTTACCTCCATGATGAAAATAACGGAATTAGTGATGAACTCAAACGCCAAGCAAAATTTATGAGTTCTTTCTGGGCGTCATTCAGTGATCTCAAGACAAAATTGCAGCCCGGTGATGATGATTCTGATGATATCCGGGGAGACGGCGATGACAATACAGACGGCGATGACGATGCAGACGGCGATGACGGTGGAGATGACGATGATGATGGTGATGGCACCTCCTAGCTTTTGTGAGTATCATAACCCATCTTTACCAATTTTTGTGCAATTCTTCTTTATAGCATAGAGGACTATGCTAAATTTTAGTCTGGGAGTGATGTAGGGTATTTTGAAAACTTTGACAACTTTGATGTTGTGATGCTGTTGACACTATTCTGAGTATTTTGATGTTGTGATGCTTTTGACACAATGTTGTGATGATACTTTAAGATGCTATTTGGTTGCCTCCGATGATGAATCTATGGATGTTGATAGGCTGCTGTGATGCTGTTGACACTATTATGAGTATTTTGATGTTGTGATGCTTTTGACACAATGTTGTGATGATACTTTAAGATGCTATTTGGTTGCCTCCGATGATAAATCTATGGATGTTGATAGGATGCTGTGATGAAAATTTTTGATTTTGTGATGATGTGATGGTACTCTGATGTTAATATACTATTTTGTGATGCTATTTTGTTGTATCTGATGATGAAATGTTCTTGAAATTTTTTGTTTGTGAATTGTGATTTCACATGATGAATATTCAGGATGCCATGATATGAATGAAATTGTTCTATGTTTAACCTTGTCTCCTTGGATGCCGACTGTGATTAAGATAGATAGGTTCTTGTAATTAGTTTATTCGATGGATGACAATTGATGGGGAACATGTTCAATTTTATTAAGGGTTTCAAAACTTATGTGATGTTTTTGTTCTTCTGGTTAAGTGGATTGCTTTATCTATCTATGCAGTTTACTTGATTGCTTGTTGGTATGGAAACTCAATGCATAACCCTCGCTACTTCACTGTACAATTATCCTATCATATCATTTGCCCTCCACACTACAATTTAGGGCAATCATTTGGAAAGAAAGAAAAAAAAGGGGGGCAAAGCCTTTATTGGAAAAGATTCTCTAACAAAAGTTTAGAGACACACAAACACAAAAAAAAAATTAAAAAAAAAGGAAAAAAAAACAAAAACTCCAAAACGAAAGAAGAAAAAAAGGGGTTTCTTTCATCAAGTTCTCTATTACATCAAGCTTTCTGTAAGGAAACCTAGTTCACAAGCATTATTCAAAAACTTGTCGCAGCGGAAATACTAGGATCGCATGACATGAGTACATGATCAACCTTGTTTAACTTGTATAAGACAAGTTAGAGTATTACCTGTGCCATGATGTGAGAGGCGACTTGGAAGATGAAAGGGGCGAGTGCCTCTTCTCCAAAGATGTCACACACAAGATGAGAAAGACTTTCTTCCTTGTGTTTCTTGTGCTAGCAAAGACACCAAGGAGTCTTGATCGTCTCTAGGAAAGGATGATGTGTGTCCCCTTGGCCGGTCGAGCTTCTCTTCCTTGCGTGAAGATGATCCACACGAGAGCGAAGAGAGGAGGAGGCGAGAGGGCTTTCGAAAAACGTGGATGCACAAAAAAGGAAAATTCGGCCACCACTTATGGTAAGAACCGAATTAGCAACTCCCTCCATAACTTCCCTTTAAGCGATCGAAAACTCCTCTTTGATTGAACCATGCATTCACAAGTGAACCGGTTCAATCTCAATTTGGTTCAAGCACCAAATCAAACCAGCCCTGGTTATAATCTTCTTTGAACCAAATGGCTCAAGATCTAACCACACATCACATTGAACCCCTGATCTTTACGATCAAGCTTCAATCCTCCGATCAAAGCTTACCGATCACATGTCCTAATCAATCAAACATGATTAGACTAGATCTCACTTTTAATCAGAGCTTAAAATCCTTTAAACTGAACTAGAATAATTCTAGTCCACACGATCTGACATAAGTAAGCCATATCATCAAATTGTGCGACCCTAAGGGTTTCCTTCAATGTCGGTAATGATAACTTACGTTATCATGACCAGAGAGAGGTATCTAGCAACACATCACTGTCTTCCAATATGAAGGAAAGAGTCTTCCAAGACTACTCCCAAACCACAGCACAAGTGTGAATCTCATTCACTTGGCATACATGTTTCCCTTTGCCACTGGATGTTCTTGTCGGACAAGCGTGTCAAGCCTGTGATTCCAACATGATGAAAATGGTTAGATAAGATGAACATAGTCGTCTGGGTATGGCCATACATATTCTCAACCATTTCATCCATAGGGCCCCCTTAGAACATCACACTCCAACTAGGAGAGGCAATCCTATATCTATCACAAGTACCCTAACATGACTCATGCCCACTATCCAAGATAATCCTTAATCATTATCTTTCAAATGATATGGAACTACCTCAAGATAATGCTAATCATCACTTAGAAACACAAGTGATCTCAAGTCAGAGGGAATATGCCACTTGCTTGCATACAAGGATTATTCACATTGTGACAAACAATTGAATATCCTGAGAAGGGTCAGTCCAGTACATCCAATGCACCTATGTGTCTAAATCTTATTCCATGCTCGAAGCATCCTATAAGATTAGAACACATATTAGTCTCAATCATACCAAGGCTGTCTCATGTTCACCAAGATATCTCGCCTAAGGACAATACTGAATGTCAGCTAAACTGAACATCATTGAGACATTACCCAGAAGTACACATATAATAGCAGATAATGTAACAATCTGAATAACAACAATTGCCTTTAAAAATAAATATATTTAGTTTATACATGATACTGACAATAACCCAAGGCCTCAAACATTAGCCTTAAGGGCATACCCTAACAATCTCCCACTTGCACTTAAACTAATGGTTGAGAAATCTCAAGCCCATATTTTTACAGTGCTTCTCATGCTTCTGCTGCGTCAGAGGCTTTGTAAGCGGGTCAGCTAGATTGTCATCTGTATGAATCTTGCAGATCTTGATGTCTCCTCGATCAATGATTTCACGGATCAAGTGAAACCTTCTCTGTATGTGCTTGGACTTCTGGTGTGACCGTGGTTCCTTTGCTTGTGCAATCGCTCTGGTGTTATCACAGAAGATAACCAATGGATCTGCACTTGAAGGAACAACACCAAGTTCCTGAATGAACTTACGAATCCATACTGCCTCCTTTGATGCTTCTGAGGCTGCAACATACTCGGCTTCTGTTGTGGAATCAGCAACAATTGATTGTTTGAAACTCTTCCACACCACTGCTCCTCCATTCAAGCTAAAAACATAGCCTGATTGCGATCGGAAATCGTCTTGGTCAGATTGGAACAAGGCATCAGTATATCCTTCAGTACTGAGTTCTCCCTGACCTCCATAAATCAAGAATATATCTTTGGTTCTGCGAAGATATTTCAAAACGTTCTTGACTGCAATCCAGTGTGCCTTCCCTGGATTACCTTGGAACCGACTGGTTACGCTTAACCCGTAAGCGACGTCTGGGCGAGTACACAACATCGCATACATGATGGACCCAATAGCCGAAGCATAAGGCGTATTGTCCATCTCATCTTTCTCAGACTGTGTTTGAGGACACTGGCCTTTTGAAAGATTCAGACCATGTCTGACTAGAAGATATCCTCTTTTAGAATTTTCTAAATGGAATCTCTCCAGGACCTTATCGATGTAAGTACTTTGGCATAGCCCGAGAAGCCTATTAGATCTATCTCTAAAGATCTTCACACCTAGTATATAGGTCGCTTCTCCTAAATCTTTCATCTAGAAACATTTTCCTAACCATGCTTTGACTGCATGCAGTTCAGGAATATCGTTTCCAATGATTAAAATATCATCGACGTAGAGAACTAGGAAAGTAATCACGCTCCCACTAAACCTTTTATATACACACGGGTCATCTTCATTTTTGATGAAACCAAATTCAGAAACTGATTCATCAAAACGAATATTCCAGCTTCTCGATGCTTGTTTTAGTCCATAAATGGACTTCTTTAATTTGCATATTTTATGACGTTCTGATGGGTTAATGAAACCTTCAGGTTGTGTTATGTACACATCCTCTTCTAATTTTCCGTTAAGGAAAGCGGTTTTCACATCCATTTGCCAGATCTCATAATCATAATATGCTGCTATCGCGAGAATAATTCGAATGGACTTGAACATGGCTACAGGAGAGAAAGTTTCATCATAATCTATCCCGTAGATTTGTTTGAAACCTTTCGCAACCAGCCTGCCCTTATAGGTAACTACGTTACCATCCATGTCTTTCTTCTTTCTGAAGATCCACTTACAGCCTATAGGGATTATCCCCGAAGGCGAATCAACCAAATCCCAGATTTGGTTATCTGACATGGAGTCCATCTCGGCTCGCATAGCTTCAAGCCATCTTGCTGACTCCGGTCCACTGACCGCATCCGCATAAGTGAGGGGTTCATCATTAATGATGTAGACTCCGTCATAGCGCTCAGGTTGACGACGAATCCTTCCCGATCTACGCGGTTCCCGTGATGCCTGAGCCTCAGGTTGAACATTAACCTGATCTATTGGCTCAGGCTCTTCCAACTTTGCTTGACTACTTTGTCCCTCTTCTGGAATTTCATCCAGCTTTATTTCTCTCCCACTGGCCTCTTGCAGAAGAAACTCCTTCTCAAGAAAAATAGCCGTTCGAGCAACAAACACTTTATTCTCCTTGGGATTGTAGAAATAATAACCCTTAGTTTCTTTAGGGTATCCGACAAATATGCATTTATCAGATCTGCTTTCCAATTTCCCAGAGGCGAGCTTTTTGACATAAGCCTCGCAACCCCAGATCTTGATAAATGTCAAGCTCGGCTGTTTCTTATACCATAACTCATATGGCGTCTTTGAAACGGCCTTGGATGGCACTCGGTTTAGCATCTTTGCAGCTGTTTCTAGTGCAAATCCCCAAAAGGAGTAAGGTAGAGTAGCTTGACTCATCATAGAACGAACCTTATCCAATAAGGTTCGATTCCTCCTCTCGGACACACCATTCCATTGCGGTGTCCCTGGCGGAGTGAGTTGTGAGATGATCCCACACTCCTTCAGATAGTCATTAAACTCATGACTCAAGTATTCTCCACCTCGATCTGATCGAAGTGCCTTGATATTTCGGCCTAACTGATTCTGTACTTCATTTTTGAATTCTTTGAACTTGTCAAAAGATTCACTCTTATGTCTCATTAAGTAGACATAACCATACCTACTGAAATTATCAGTAAAAGTAATGAAGTATGAATAGCCACCTCTAGCATGTTTACTAAATGGCCCACACACATCACTGTGAATAAGGTCAAGTAAACCTGAAGCCCTTTTACCTTTATTAGTAAAAGGAGTCTTCGTCATCTTACCCATTAAACAAGCCTTGCATATATCAAGCTCCTCATAGGAGAATGATCCCAGCAGTCCATAGTCATGCAACCGCTTAATGCGTTTCTTGTTAATATGACCTAGACGACTATGCCATAACAAGGTGCTGTCATCAGCATACTTGGCTTTCTTATTATCAATTTGTTGTACAGAACATTCCATGTCCAACATGTATAACCCATTGTTAATCGACCCAGTTGCATAAACAATACCATCAAATGAAATACAGCACTGTGAAGTTTTGCATTCAAATGAAAAACCTTTCCTGACAAGAGCAGGAATTGAGATAATATTCTTTGTTATGCTTGGTACAAAGTAACAATTGTCAAGTTCTAATACAAGTCCAGATGGTAAAGAGATGTGATATTCTCCTACAGCAACAGCAGCAACTCGTGCCCCGTTTCCAACTCGTAGGTCCACCTCATGCTGTCCCACCTGTCTTCTTCTCTTAAGTTCCTACACATTTGAACAAATGTGAACTCCACATGCAGTGTCCAACACCCATGAAATAGAAGAAGCAACCATGACTTCAGTCACGAAAATACCTGAGCCAGAAGTGGAAGGCTTGCTTCCCTTCTTCTCTCCTCGGAGCGCTCTACAGTCCTTCTTCCAGTGACCCAGCTGGCCACAATGGAAGCATCTGTTGTCCTTTGACCGCTTTATCTTTTGTTTCAAAGCCTTGTTGTAGCTCTTGATAGGGGTTTTGCCCTTCTTTCCCTTCTTTTTATTCCCAGAAGGGACCATCAAAACAGAGGATGAAGGCCTTCCCTTCTCAAGAGTCTGCTCTGTAGTGCAGAGCATATTCAGTAATTCTGCCGGAGTACAGTCGATTTTGTTCATATTAAAATTAATAATGAACGCATCGAAAGAAGCCGGAAGAGACTGCAAGATAATGTCTACAACAAGTTCTTGATTGATGGTATGACCCAGTTTCTCTAGAGCTTCTTTGTACCCAATCATCTTGAGTACGTGAGCTCCCACTGGACTCCCTTCAGTCAGTTTGCTATGAAAGAAAAGTTTCGTCATGTTATAGTGTTCTGTCCTTGCCTGTGCAGCATACAGCAATTTCAGATTTGCTATAATATCAATAGTAGACAAATCCTTATGCTGACGCTGGAGCTCGGGCGTCATTGACGCAAGCATAAGGCAAGCGACATCAGTACTATCACTTACGTGCTTCTCATAAGCATCTCGAACCGCCCTTGCGGCGTTCGTAGCGGGTTGAGCCGGCATTGCCGACTCAAGGACGTACAGCTTTCTCTCAGCTTTGAGGACAATCTTCAGCTGTCTGTACCAGTCTGAGAAGTTTGGCCCAGCAAACTTCTCCTTTTCCAATATGGATCGCAAGTTGAGCCCTGTGGTGTTCGTTGCTGCAGGAATCTACAACATAGCAAGAACAACAAGGTCAATATCCATGTTAGAATCATTCCAGGACTTAAGAGTGATTCTTTTCTCACTATTTTATCTGACTGAAAATCCAATAAAACAGCCCGAAAGAGTAAAACTCTTTTAGTGAGATGGGATCCAGATTTCATATTTGATCTCCGCGTCCCGCTCAGGCGAGATAAGATGCACAGAGAGTTCAAGCACTAATCACTGGTAGGCAATCCATGCCAATCGCCAACCCGTGCGATTCCCCTTCATCTATGTAACAACCCTCAGAATCACACCCCACACGCATACAAGTAAAATACGGGGTTTTTAAAAATTTTTACTCTTCCATTAAAACACAAGAAGAAAGCGGCATCGAAGGACATTACTACGGAACTGAAAACCGCACAGAACTGAGTAGGATCGATTACTAGGAAATAGAAATCCGGAAATCCAGAAGAAAACAAAATCCGGCAGCAAGTATACTAAATTACTGCTGCATAGACCCATATATCCTGGAACAAAACAGATGTCCATACTACACATATGTGGAGAACACAAATTTCAGAAATATTGCAGAAACTGATTATTCAGATACCAAAAACAACAATAACTCGGTTACACATTTCAGAATAAGAACAATTGTATTTTCATGACTGCAAAACTCGTATCCAACAATAAGACAAGACAACTATAATATAATATCCTGAAAACAGGCATAAGCCCTCAGGAGATAAAACGTGTCATATAAGTAAGTTAGGCACGCAGGCCTGATAAATCTTTAGAAGATAACTCTTAGAAATTATATGAAACATTAGCAAGCATTATAACAAATTAAGTAGCTGTAGCAATCACTGTCCTGACGTCTCACCTGAAAATATTTAAACAACGGGGGTGAGCTAAAAAGCTCAGTGAGTAAAAGACACTAAAAGTCATCCATAGTACACATCAACAATATCATGCTTGCAGATAAGACACTTAACATGTACACTCATATCAGAAACAAAACATAATCAAATACAGACACTTATAACAATAGGCATCAAGCATGAAGTAGGATATAAGTATACCAACCCATTCCAACTAATCACACTGCCCAACACATCTATAATACAGATCGGAACAGAACTACAGAAAATCAGAGCTGACAGACAGACAGATCGAAACAGAACTACAGAAATCAGAGCTGACAGACAGAAAATCAGAATTTTCAGAATCCAAACGGATAGTCTACATCGGAAACAGAAAGGCCACAGAAGGCCTGAAGACCACAGAAGGTCTGATGACCACAGAAGGTCTGACCCCACCTCTGCCGAGGACGAGACATGCATGCATATCAGAAACAGAATGGTGAGGAGGTATTAGTGGGTGGCCCCCGTCTTGTCAGGACGTGGCACTCTGGCCTCCAATACCCAGAACAGAACAGAAATAGTGGAGGGAGAACGGAAGGTGAGACCAGCTCACATCTACCCTTCACTAGTGTCTCAAGGGTCGTAGTAGACTATCAGCACCATTACAGCGCCACAAAAGGAGGGTAAGGACACGGAAGAGTGCTACACTAGGGCATATTTTTTTTTTACAGAACAGGTCATGCTGAAACGGAGGAGTAGGACTAACTACTACTCAATTCTCACATCATGCCCAAAGTGTCTCACAAACCAGAAAATGACACACCCCAATATCCAGTCCTTAACAAAATCACAATTTGCAGAAAATCAAAGCTGAACACACTTCATAATTTTTTTACCATCAACCAGAAGTGATATATGAGTGAATTCCTTGAATTCCTTAGATTTCATGCAACTATCCTTAATTCATGTCAAACCATTCTATGTTCTCACAAAGGTTATAACACATTCAAAGTTTCAGAAAATTCACAACATATGTACAGAATAGAAATTTTTCACATAACAAACAATTAAACAAGCCTAGGAATTATAGGAAAATATATACAGATATTCATTGTAATATTCTTCCCCAAAATTCCTAAAAAAATGTGAGTCAAAAGGAATCACCGCAAGGGCGAAATTTTCAGAATCCTTGCAGAACATACAAATTTCATGAAAATAATTTCAGTCCCCAACTACAGATAATTTTAATTGCACGTTTGTGAAGGAAAATGACAAAAGCCCCAAAATTGGCCCGAACCATGATTTTCGAAAATTTCCTAAGTTCTTAGTTAAATCCCCAAATTTTGTTTTCTCTATAATTTCTCATCAAGCAAATAATTTTAGAAGAACTACAGATCACAATTTAAGAGATTAAACCATACAGGATAAATTTTTCTCACAAAGGAATATCCGTCCGGCACAGGTAAATTTCGAATTTCACATATGCATAAGTAAGTAATCTAAAATAGGCAATATGATATTCACAATGAAGCTATTTGAATCTACTTTTCAATAGAACTGAATCCGTCGGATTTGGAGTTATAACTGGGGAGGTATGGGTGTTCGAACATAGAAAGGTCGGGATTTCAGAATTCCAGAAAACAGATTCGTATATCAGAATTGCGACACAAATTTCAGAGCCAATAACTAACAGAAAATAGGCGACATGGTAGTCAAAATGAATCCCTTCGAGTCTACTTTCTAATAAAACTGATTTGACAAGATTTCGGGCTATACCTAGGGAGATATGATGGTTCGAACACATAAAGGTCGAAATCCAGATTTCCAGAAAACTGATTTTGTACAGCTAGATTGCAATACAGATTGAAATACGAATACAGCTCAGATATGGTTGATATCACATTCAAATAAAAGCCGAATGTATCTAGTTTCATACAAAATTTATTTCGTGCGATTTGGATCTATAGGCCATGAGATATTGGGGTTATAGTACACAAAGGTCAGATTAGAGAATGCAGATTTCAGCAGAACAGGATTTTAAAACCCTATAAATATTTGAATTCGTCCCCATAGAAACGAATATCATGAGATTCAAAACCCAAATCAAGCATAGAAGACACAAGAGACGTCGAAATTTGGTTCATACAGATAATCATTGCAAATAACGAATTTTAATTGAATGATAATCTATAATTTAGCGGATTAGACTCCTTAGGATCGAATTACTCACCAGAAAAATCGTCCACAGAGAAAAACGCCAAGACAGAGGATCAACAGGAAGTTCGTCCACCACCAGTCTGCCACCACCAGCGTCAGAAATTTCAGGAGGCGCCAAGCACAGTGAGGGGCGACAACCAAAGGCGGCTAGGGCAAGAAAACCAACAAAAGTCGTGAGGGAGAGGAGCCCTCACGCAATTCCTCTTTTTCTCCCACCCCAAACGGATCCAAGATCCAATAACCCAGTTAACTTAAGTGAAAAATCGGTTTTATGGGCTTACCAGGGCTTAACCACCCTGCGCCACTCCAATAACATCAGAAATATGCGCCACCATGGTGGAAGGAATTCCAGGAGCAAAGAATCAAGGTTGAGGGTTCAAATCCCCAACCAAAATAATTATTTTTGCCCTGTAGGAAAAATTCCTACACTTAGGCAAAAATCCCAAAATTTTAACAGATAAAAATACAGAAACAGAATTTCTAACCTTAAATCATAATTCAGAAAAATCGAGGGCGTTACATTCTCCCCCCCTTATAGAGCTTTAGTCCTCTAAAGCTGACCAAGCCCGTCACTGAACAGGTGAGGATGCTCCTTTCTCATATCTGCTTCAACCTCCCAAGAGGCTTCTTCAACAGACTGATTTCCCCAGATGACTTTCACAAGTGGAATAACCTTATTTCTCAGCACTTTCTCTTTTCTATCTTCAATTCTGAGAGGTTTCACCACAAAAGTCATGTTCTCTTCAAGCTGAAGAGGTTCCAACTCTAGAACATGAGAAGGATCAGAACAATATTTTCTGAGTGCAGAAACATGGAACACATTATGGAGGTGTTCCAGTGATGGGGGCAGAGCAAGTCGGTATGCCACCGGTCCAACCCTCTCAATGATATCAAAGGGACCAATGTACCTGGGACTCAATTTCCCCCTCTTCCCAAATCTCATCACCCCTTTCATAGGTGAGACTTTTAGGAAAACATGCTCTCCCACCAAAAACTCAAGAGGACGCCGCCTCACATCAGCATAACTCTTCTGTCTATCCTGAGCAATCTTCATCTTTCTCTGAATTTCTCTGATCTTCTCAGTGGCTTCCTGAACAGCATCAGACCTTAGCACTGTTCTGTCCCCAGTTTCCTCCCAGCATATAGGTGTTCTGCATTTCCTCCCATATAGGGCCTCATACGGAGCCATCTGTATGCTAGAGTGAAAGCTATTGTTGTAGGTGAACTCTATCAGTGATAAGTCCAGATCCCACTCAACAGACCAGTCAACCACATAAGATCTCAGAAGATCCTCAAGTGTCTGAATAGTTCTCTCTGTCTGACCATCAGATTGAGGATGATATGCAGTGCTGAAACTCAGATTAGTTCCCAAATCTTCCTGTAATTTCTTCCAAAACCTGGACAGAAATCGAGGATCACGGTCAGAGACAATGTCCAAGGGAACTCCATGCAATCTGACAATCTCATCGATGTACAGTTTTGCTAACCGATCCAAACTGTAAGTCATTTTGATCGGTAAGAAGTGAGCTGACTTCGTGAGTCTGTCCACAATCACCCATACGGCATCATGATTCCTTCTGGTATTGGGCAGTCCACACACAAAGTCCATACTGATATGCTCCCACTTCCACTGAGGAATAGGGAGAGACTGCATCAAACCGCCCGGGCTCTGATGCTCAGCCTTCACGGTTTGGCAAGTCAAACATCTGGACACAAACAAATGCACATCCTTCTTCATACCATGCCACCAAAAAGTCTTTTTCAGATCCTGATACATCTTGGTACTACCAGGATGAACGGTATACTTAGTGCAATGGCTTTCCTTAAGAATTTCATTTCTCAACTCAGGGTCCTCAGGGACACAGACCCTTCCACGGAATCTGAGGAGACCATCATCCGACATACTGAAATTCTCAACACAGCCTTGCTCCGACCTCTCTTTCCACCGTAGAATATCCGGATCTGACTGCTGCCCTGATCTCAGTCTCTGCAGTAAGTCTGACTGAACCCTGAGAGAAGCTAGAAGACCGCCTCTCTCACCCGGAGTCACACTCAGATGTAAGTCACTGAACTCCTGTAATAGTCGCCACTCCTGGACTCGCAGTGCAGCTATCTGAGTCACAGGATACCGACTAAGAGCATCAGCCACCACATTGGCTTTACCAGACTGATATTGGATGGTGAAGTCGTAATCCTTTATCCATTCAAGCCATCGCCTCTGTCTCATATTCAGCTCTTTCTGAGTGAAGATATACTTCAAGCTCTGGTGATCTGTAAACAATTCAAATGTCTGTCCAAACAGATAGTGCCTCCAGATCTTCAAGGCAAAAACTACAGCTGCCAACTCCAGATCATGAGTGGGGTAGTTTACCTCATAGTCTTTGAGTTGCCTTGAAGCATAAGCAACTACCTTTCCTTGCTGCATCTGTTGGGGTATGCCCTTAAGGCTAATGTTTGAAGCCTATGGGAGTGTAACAAGTATCATGTAATAAACTCATATGTTTATAAAGGCATGGTTGTTATTCAGTTAGCTACATTGTCTGCTGCAATATATGTTCTTCTGAATAATGTCTCAAAGCTGTTCAGCTGGGCTGACATGCTATTATGTCCTTGGTCGATGTATCTTGGTGAACATGAGACAGCCTTGATATGGTTAAGACTAATATGTGTTCTAATCTTATAGGATGCTTCGAGCATGGAATAAGATGTAGACTCATGGGTACATGGGATGTACTGGACAGACCCTACTAGGATGTTCAATTGTTTGTCACAATGTGAATATTCCTTGATTGCGACAAGTGGCACATTTCCTCTGACTTGAGATCACTTGTGTTTTCTAAATGATGATTGTCATTGTTTTGAGGTAGTTCAATATCATTTGAAACATAATGATTATAGACTATCTTGGATGATGAGCTTGAGTCAGGTTAGGACACTAGTGATAGACATAGGATTGCCGTCTCCTTGTTTAAGGAGTGTGATGTTCTATAAGGGCCCCCCTGGATGAGATGATTGAGAGAGTGTATGGCCATACCCAGGTGACAGTGTTCATCTGATCTAATCATGCTCATCATATTGGAGTTACAAGCTTGACAGGCTTGTCCAATAAGAACATCAAGTGGCAAAGGAAGTATGCATGCCTAGTGAATTGGATTCACACTTGTGCTGTGGTTTGGGTGAAGTCTTGGAAGACTCTTTCCTTTATATCGGGAGACAGTGATGTGTTGCTAGATACCCCTCACTGATCGTGATAACGTGAGTTATCGTTACCGACATTTAAAGGAAACCCTTAGGGTCGCACAATTTGATGATATGGCTTCTTTAAGTCAGATCGTGTGGACTGAATTGTTTAGTTCAGTTTAAAGGGGTGTTAAACTCTGATTGAGAGTGAGATCTGGTCTGATCATGTTTGATTGATTAGGGCTTTAGATCGGTAAGCTTCGATCGAGAGTTATGATGCTAGATCAGTGAGATCTAGAGCATCGAGAGATCAACGGTGATCTTGAACCTTGTGGTTCAATAAGATCGACCATTGCTTGGGCCGATTTGGTCTTGAACCAAAGTCACTTGAACCGGCTCATGTTATGAGCGCTTGGTTCAAAGGTTCGAATGGGAGAAGAGGGTTGCGGTTCACTTCATGTGAACGCATAACCGAAGTGAGTAATGGGTTACTATTTTTGGATAGCAACGCCCACGTTGATTACAACGTGTTTACTCCCTTGTCGATCATCAACTTCGGACGACATCTCCTCCCTTCTCGTGTGACAAAAGTCTTGACGAGTGTAGAGGAACTTCTTCTTCGCCAAGCCCAAGGATCTCATCTCCTCCATGCGCAAAGGACCCTTGAAGCTTTGCTAGCACAAAGACGACAAGGAGAGGCCATTCTTCATCGTGTGTGCGTCGACTAGGGAGAAGACCCCTTTCGGTTTTTGCTTCCAACACTTCATCCATAGATGGCGATGGTATGAATCTTATTGGCATTTTGCAATCGATTATTCATAGTTGATCATATATCATGCTAATGATCCCTAAAACCCTTATTTCCGCTGCGTTGAAACACATGCGCCCATTAGGGTTTTTCGCTCCCCCTTGAAGGGGACCCCCTGCAATTGGTATCAGAGCCAGGCTAAATCGCATGATAATATGTTTGCTATGATTTGTGATCCTTGTATGCGCCATCTTGCTAGATCTAGAATACATGCGAACCTTTACTTGTAGTTGACGCATGTTGTAAGGTTGCGCATGATGTAAGTTTATGTGTTACGCATGTATGATGCCTTGGCACTTGTTATAGAGTTTTTATCAAAAACTTATATCTCTTGCGCGTATCACCTTAGATCTAAGCCGCCTACTGTAAACCCTTAGACGGGTTATTAGGGTTGAAGTCACCCCTAGGTTAGATCCAGAATGTCTGATCAGACTATCTGACAGCCTGAATGGGTCGACCAGTTAGCACCTCGGCGCAAGCCTATGGTGGCTATAGGTCGACTGCAGACAGGTGTGTAGCGATGTCTGATTGAGACGACTAATGAACGCACCTGAGTTAGGCCCGGGGTCACGCCCGCTTGCCAGACCTCTGTGTGGTCGTTCAGCCCTGGCGCATGCATGGTTGACCTTATGGTCAACTCAAGTCAGTTAGGACTTGGTGCATGCAAGGGTAGTGGATCTGACTAGGTTGGTTGAGTGGATCCCTAGTAATGGACCGTTGTAAGGTTGTAGGGGAAATAAGGAAAAATTAAAATTGATCCCAAGGGGTTTTCGAAAAATTTTAATTTTTATGTATGGATCACATGATTCTTGATTGATGCATATGTTTGTCTATTTAGTCTTATGTGGGCTGCCCGTTATTAATGTGTGCTGTGCTGGGGCCTGCGAGCCTGGGATTAATTGTTGTAAATTAATTTTATTTTTGTGATCTGCGAATCACAATTTTGATTAATTTATAATGTGAAAGTGACCTGCGTGTCACTCTTGTCTAGATAGTTAAATTGTAATTTAATTAGACAAGAGCACAATGCACACTTGGCAGAAGCGCATGCAGCAGTGGCTGGACCAGGTGGAAGGTCTAGGGTTCGAACCTAGGACCTGGCGCAAATTCCTGGTGGGCGCACCAGTGCTGCAAACGGCGCTAGGGCCCTGCTTGGGCCAGATGAGCAGCAAAAGACCCATGAAGAGCAAGTGTAGACTTAAGCTAGGTTAAGGTCTCACTAGGGCTATGGGCTTTTACCACATAAGATACATGCTTTCTTTTATTTGTTAATATTAGAATTGCATGATTAAATTTATCTTCTGCTATCACCATAGGAATTGTATGATAGAAAAAGAAGATAAAAGACCGTTAAAATCCAACGCTAAAAATATCAAGCTCGAATGCCTTCTGACGCGAAACCTCACTGTTCTGATTATCGTTGGAGCCGTGTTGTACCCACTCAGTGGGCACGTCCATCTATCTTCAGACGGTGCGGGATTACACCTGTGTGTTACAGAGCAGGGATTTATCCCTTCTCGTTGCTCAGCATAGCACATGGTGGTCCAGGGAGTAGGTTGGGTCAGCTTGACCGTGTAGTCTACATATGTGGCGCATATGGTAGCACATGGAGGCAGCCATCTGTGGGGTCAGAGATTGTGTTGTACCAACTCAGTTGGCACAGTCTGCTGGATTGCCCAGATGAAGGGGAATCGCACGGGTTGGCGATTGGCTGGGATAGCCTACCAGAAACTAGTGCTTGTACTCTCTGTGCATCTTATCTCGCCTGAGCGGGACGCGGAGACCAAGTATGAAATCTGGATCCCATCTCACTAAAAGAGTTCTACTCTTTCGGGCTGTTTTGCTGGATTTTTCACGCCTGATAAAATAGTGAGAAAAAGAATCTTTCTTAAGTCCTGATTGATTCTTATACATTGATACTGACCTTGCTGTTCTTGCATTGTTGTAGATACCTGCAGCAACGAACACCATGAACTTCAATGTGCGATCCCTACTGGAAAGGGAGAAGTTTGCTGGGCCAAACTTCTCTGACTGGTTTGGACACCTTAAGATTATTCTTAAGGCAGAGAGGAAACTGTATGTCCTCGAGACGGCGATACCGCCGCAGCCCGCTCCGAACGCCGCAAGGGCGGTTCGGGAAGCCTATGAAAAGCACGTCAATGATAGCATTGATGTCGCTTGCCTGATGCTAGCGTCTATGACGCCACCGCTGCAGCGTCAGCATGAGGATATGTCGGCTATAGAGATTATAGCGAACCTCAAGATGCTGTATGCTGCACAGGCGAGGACTGAACGCTATAATTTGACGAAGCTCTTCTTTCAGAGCAAACTGGCTGAAGGGAGCCCAGTGGGAGCTCACGTGCTCAAGATGATTGGGCACAAGGAGGCTCTAGAGAAACTGGGGCATACCATCAACCAGGAGCTTGCTGTGGACATTATTCTGCAGTCTCTCCCGCCTTCATTCGACGCGTTCATTATTAATTTTAATATGAACAAAATCGATTGTACTCCGGCAGAGCTGCTGAATATGCTCTTGACCACTGAGGAGACTCTGAAGGGTAAGCCTTCAACCTCTGTCTTAATGGTTCCTTCAAGGAACAAGAAGAAGGGGAAGAAGGGCAAGGCCCCTGTCAAGAATTACAGCAAGGCTCTGAAGCAGAAGGTCAAGCGGTCTAAGGAATACAGGTGTTTCCACTGTGGCCAGCTGGGTCACTGGAAAAAGGACTGTAAAGCGCTCCAAGGAGACAAGAGGGGAAGCTTTGCTTCTGGCTCAGGTATATTCGTGACTGAAGTCATGTTTTCTTCTTCTATATCATGGGTGTTGGACACTGCATGTGGAGTTCACATTTGTTCAAATGTGCAGGAACTCAAGAGAAGAAGGCAGGTGGGACAGCATGAGGTGGACCTACGCGTTGGAAACGGGGCACGGGTTGCTGCTGTTGCTGTAGGAGACTACTTCATTTCTTTACCATCTGGAATTGTATTAGAACTAAACAGTTGTTACTTTGTTCCCAGTATAACTAAAAATATTATCTCCATTCCTGCTCTTGTCAGGAAGGGATTTTCCTTTGAATGCAATATTTCAAAGTGTGTTTTGTCTTTAGATAATATTGTTTATGCAACTGGTTCAATTAGCAATGGGTTATACATGTTGGACATGGAATGTTCTATACAGAACGTTGATATCAAGAAAGCCAAGTATGCTGATGACAGCACCTTGCTATGGCATAGTCGTTTAGGCCATATTAACGAGAAACGCATTAAGTGGTTGCATCATCATGGACTGCTGGGATCATTCTCCTACAAGGAGATTGATACATGCAAGGCTTGTTTAATGGGTAAAATGACGAAGTCACCTTTTCCTCACAAAGGTCAAAGGGCTTCAGGTTTACTTGACCTTATACACAGTGATGTGTGTGGGCCATTTAGTAAACATGCCAGAGGTGGCTATCAGTACTTCATTACCTTTACTGATGATTTCAGTAGATATGGTTATGTCTATCTGATGAGACATAAAAGTGAATCTTTTGACAAGTTCAAAGAGTTCAAAAATGAAGTACAAAATCAGCTAGGCCGTAATATCAAGGCACTTCGCTCAGATCGAGGTGGTGAATACCTAAGTCATGCATTTACTGACTATCTAAAAGAGTGTGGCATTATCTCACAGCTCACTCCACCAGGAACACCGCAATGGAATGGTGTGTCCGAGAGGAGAAATAGAACGTTACTAGATATGGTTCGTTCTATGATGAGTCAGGCTACTCTTCCATACTCCTTTTGGGGTTTTGCACTGGAAACAGCTGCAAAGGTACTAAACCGGGTGCCATCCAAGGCAGTTTCAAAGACGCCATATGAGTTATGGTATGGGAAACAGGCAAGCTTGACATTTATCAGGATCTGGGGTTGCGAAGCTTATGTCAAAAAGCTCGCCTCTGGGAAACTAGAGAGCAGATCTGAGAAATGTATCTTTGTCGGTTACCCTAAGGAAACTAAGGGTTATTATTTCTTCGATCCCAAGGAGAACAAGGTTTTTGTTGCTCGTACGGCCATATTTCTTGAGAAGGAGTTTCTTCTGCAAGAGGCCAGTGGGAGAGAAATAAAACTGGATGAGAATCCAGAGAAAGGACAAAGTGCTCAAGCAGAGTTGGATGAGCCTGAGCCGGTAGATCAGGTTATTGAACAACCTGAGGCTCAGATATCACGGGAACCGCGAAGATCGGGTAGGATCCGTCGACAGCCTGAGCGCTATGACGGAGTCTACATCATTGACAATGATGAACCCCTCACTTATGCGGATGCGGTCAGTGGACCGGAGTCAGCGAGATGGCTTGAAGCTATGCGCGCCGAGATGGACTCCATGTCAGATAACCAAGTCTGGGATTTGGTTGATCCGCCTCTGGGAGTAATCCCTATAGGCTGTAAATGGATCTTCAAGAAGAAGATTGACATGGATGGTAACGTGGTTACCTATAAAGGCAGGCTAGTTGCGAAAGGTTTCAAACAAATCTACGGGATAGATTATGATGAAACTTTCTCACCTGTAGCCATGTTTAAGTCTATTCGGATTCTTTTTGCGATAGCTGCATATTACGATTATGAGATCTAGCAGATGGATGTGAAAACAGCTTTCCTTAATGGAAATCTGGATGAGGATGTGTATATGACACAACCTGAAGGTTTCACTAATCCAGCAGATCGTCATAAAATATGCAAGTTAAAGAAGTCCATTTATGGACTTAAACAAGCATCGAGAAGCTGGAATATTCGTTTTGATGAATCAGTTACTGAATTTGGTTTCATCAAGAACGAGGATGACCCGTGTGTATATAAGAGGTTTAGTGGGAGCGTGATTACTTTCCTAGTCCTCTACGTCGATGACATCTTGATCATTGGAAATGACATTCCTGAAATGCATGCTGTTAAGGCATGGCTGAGGAAATGTTTCCAGATGAAAGATCTAGGAGAAGCAGCCTATGTGTTAGGTGTGAAGATCTACAGGGATAGATCTAAGAGGCTTCTCGGGCTGTGCCAGAGTACTTACATCGATAAAGTCCTAGAAAGATTTCATTTAGAGAATTCTAAACGAGGATATCTTCCAGTCAGACATGGTCTGAGTCTTTCGAAGAGTCAGTGTCCACAAACACAGACTGAGAAAGATGAAATGGACAATACGCCTTATGCTTCGGCTATTGGATCCATTATGTATGCGATGTTGTGTACTCGCCCAGACGTCGCTTACGGATTAAGCGTGACCAGTCGTTACCAGAGTAATCCAGGTATGGCGCACTGGATTGCAGTCAAGAACATCTTAAAATATCTGCGGAGGACCAAAGATATGTTCTTGATATATGGTGGTCAGGAAGAACTCAGTATTGAAGGATATACTGACGCTTCGTTCCAGTCTGACCAGGATGATTTCTGATCGCAATCAGGCTATGTTTTTAGCTTGAATGGTGGAGCAGTGGTGTGGAAGAGTTTCAAACAGTCAACTGTTGCTGATTCCACAACAGAAGCCGAGTATGTTGCAGCCTCGGAAGCATCCAAGGAGGCAATGTGGATTCGTAAGTTCGTGAAAGAACTTGGTGTCGTTCCTTCGAGTGCAGATCCTTTGGTTATCTTCTGTGATAACACTGGAGCAATTGCACAAGCAAAGGAACCACGGTCGCACCAGAAGTCCAAGCACATACAGAGACGGTTTCATTTGATCAGGGAGATCATTGATCGTCGCGAGATCAAAGTATGCAAGGTTCATACAGATGACAATCTGGCAGACCCGCTTACCAAGCCTCTGGCGCAGCAGAAGCATGAGAAGCACTGTAATAATATGGGTTTGAGATTCCTCAACCATTAGATTAAGTGCAAGTGGGAGATTGTTGGGGTATGCCCTTAAGGCTAATGTTTGAAGCCTATGGGAGTGTAACAAGTATCATGTAATAAACTCATATGTTTATAAAGGCATGGTTGTTATTCAGTTAGCTACATTGTCTGCTGCAATATATGTTCTTCTGAATAATGTCTCAAAGCTGTTCAGCTGGGCTGACATGCTATTATGTCCTTGGTCGATGTATCTTGGTGAACATGAGACAGCCTTGATATGGTTAAGACTAATATGTGTTCTAATCTTATAGGATGCTTCGAGCATGGAATAAGATGTAGACTCATGGGTACATGGGATGTACTGGACAGACCCTACTAGGATGTTCAATTGTTTGTCACAATGTGAATATTCCTTGATTGCGACAAGTGGCACATTTCCTCTGACTTGAGATCACTTGTGTTTTCTAAATGATGATTGTCATTGTTTTGAGGTAGTTCAATATCATTTGAAACATAATGATTATAGACTATCTTGGATGATGAGCTTGAGTCAGGTTAGGACACTAGTGATAGACATAGGATTGCCGTCTCCTTGTTTAAGGAGTGTGATGTTCTATAAGGGCCCCCCTGGATGAGATGATTGAGAGAGTGTATGGCCATACCCAGGTGACAGTGTTCATCTGATCTAATCATGCTCATCATATTGGAGTTACAAGCTTGACAGGCTTGTCCAATAAGAACATCAAGTGGCAAAGGAAGTATGCATGCCTAGTGAATTGGATTCACACTTGTGCTGTGGTTTGGGTGAAGTCTTGGAAGACTCTTTCCTTTATATCGGGAGACAGTGATGTGTTGCTAGATACCCCTCACTGATCGTGATAACGTGAGTTATCGTTACCGACATTTAAAGGAAACCCTTAGGGTCGCACAATTTGATGATATGGCTTCTTTAAGTCAGATCGTGTGGACTGAATTGTTTAGTTCAGTTTAAAGGGGTGTTAAACTCTGATTGAGAGTGAGATTTGGTCTGATCATGTTTGATTGATTAGGGCTTTAGATCGGTAAGCTTCGATCGAGAGTTATGATGCTAGATCAGTGAGATCTAGAGCATCGAGAGATCAACGGTGATCTTGAACCTTGTGGTTCAATAAGATCGACCATTGCTTGGGCCGATTTGGTCTTGAACCAAAGTCACTTGAACCGGCTCATGTTATGAGCGCTTGGTTCAAAGGTTCGAATGGGAGAAGAGGGTTGCGGTTCACTTCATGTGAACGCATAACCGAAGTGAGTAATGGGTTACTATTTTTGGATAGCAACGCCCACGTTGATTACAACGTGTTTACTCCCTTGTCGATCATCAACTTCGGACGACATCTCCTCCCTTCTCGTGTGACAAAAGTCTTGACGAGTGTAGAGGAACTTCTTCTTCGCCAAGCCCAAGGATCTCATCTCCTCCATGCGCAAAGGACCCTTGAAGCTTTGCTAGCACAAAGACGACAAGGAGAGGCCATTCTTCATCGTGTGTGCGTCGACTAGGGAGAAGACCCCTTTCGGTTTTTGCTTCCAACACTTCATCCATAGATGGCGATGGTATGAATCTTATTGGCATTTTGCAATCGATTATTCATAGTTGATCATATATCATGCTAATGATCCCTAAAACCCTTATTTCCGCTGCGTTGAAACACATGCGCCCATTAGGGTTTTTCGCTCCCCCTTGAAGGGGACCCCCTGCAGCATCAGTACAGCACCCAGACCCTTACCAGAGGCATCAGTGTACACAGTGAACTTTTCTCCATCACAGGGAACGATGAGGATAGGAGCACTGGTCAGTCTCCTTTTCAGTTCCTGAAAACTAGACTCACAATTATCAGACCACTCAAACTTCAAATTCTTTCTAGTTAGCTTAGTCAGAGGACCAGCTAGCTTGGAAAAACCCTCCACAAAGCGGCGGTAGTATCCAGCTAAGCCCAGAAAACTTCTGACCTCAGTCGCTGTAGTTGGTCTTCCCCAGTGAAGAATGGCCTCCACCTTCACTGGATCCACAGACACACCCTGGCCAGAAATAATGTGCCCCAGAAAGCCAATCTGATATAGCCAGAACTCACATTTGCTGTCCTTAGCATACAGCTGCTTCAGCCGCAGAATCTCCAGCACCTTGCGCAAATCCTGAGAGTGATCTTGCTCATTCTTGGAGTAGATCAGAATATCATCAATGAAGACGACCACACATTTGTCCAGGAGCTCATGAAATACCCTGTTCATCAGATCCATAAACACCGCAGGGGCATTTGTCAGTCCAAAGGGCATAACAAGAAACTCATAGTGCCCATACCTGGTCCTGAATGCAGTTTTAGGTACATCCTCCTCCTGAACTCTCAGCTGATGATAGCCAGACCTCAGGTCAATTTTAGAGAATACAGTAGCACCCTGCAACTGATCAAAGAGATCATCAATACGGGGTAATGGGTACTTATTCCTAACAGTCACTTGATTGAGTTGACGGTAATCGATGCACATGCGCAAAGTACCATCCTTCTTCTTAACAAATAACACAGGTGCTCCCCATGGAGAAACACTGGGTCGAATATACCCCTTCTCTAATAGTTCTTCCAGTTGCTTCTTCAGCTCCGTCAGTTCTGAAGTTGCCATCCTGTAAGGAGCTTTAGATATCGGTGCCGTGCCTGGCAACAACTCGATACCAAACTCAACTTCTCTGCTGGGTGGTAACCTAGATAAATCATCAGAGAAGACGTCAGCAAACTCTCTTACCACAAGAATTTTAGCCAGATCCAAATCATACTCAGTCTGCACCTTGACATGCGCCAGATACCCCTTGCAGCCCTGGGCTAAAAGCTTCCCGGCCTGCAGATGAGATATCACCAAAGGCTCCTGTTCTGAAATCCGGCCTTGGATATGTTGGGGTATGCCCTTAAGCCTAATGTTTGAGGCCTTGGGATTGTAACAGTATCATTTGTATAAACTTATGTGTTTATAAAGGCATGGTTGTTATTCAGTTAGCTACATTGTCTGCAGCAATATATATGTTCTTCTGAATAATGTCTCAAAGCTGTTCAGCTAGGCTGACATGCAGTTAAGTCCTTAGTCGAGATATCTTGGTGAACATGAGACAGCCTTGATATGGTTAAGACTAATATGTGTTCTAATCTTATAGGATGCTTCGAGCATGGAATAAGATGTAGACTCATGGGTACATTGGATGTACTGGACTGACCCTACTAGGATGTTCAATTGTTTGTCACAATGTGAATAATCCTTAATTGCAACAAGTGGCACATTTCCTCTGACTTGAGATCACTTGTGTTTCCTAAATGATGATTGTCATTGTTTTGAGGTAGTTCAATATCATTTGAAACATAATGATTATAGACTATCTTGGATAATGAGCTTGAATCAGGTTAGGGCACTAGTGATAGACATAGGATTGCCGTCTCCTTGTTTAAGGAGTGTGATGTTCTAAAGGGGCCCCCCTGGATGAGATGATTGAGAAAGTGTATGGCCATACCCAGGTGACTATGTTCATCTGATCTAATCATGCTTGTCATATTGGAGTTACAAGCTTGACACGCTTGTCCAATAAGAACATCCAGTGGCAAAGGAAATATGTATGCTTAGTGAGTTGAATTCACACTTGTACTGTGGTTTGGGTGTAGTCTTGGAAGACTCTTTCCTTTATATCGGGAGACAGTGATGTGTTGCTAGATACCCCTCACTGATCGTGATAACGTGAGTTATCGTTACCGACATTTAAAGGAAACCCTCAGGGTCGCACAATTTGATGATATGGCTTACTTAAGTCAGATCGTGTGGACTGAATTATTTGGGTTCAGTTTAAAGGGATTTAATCTCTGATTGTAAGTGAGATCTGGTCTGATCATGTTTGATTGATTAGGGCTTGAGATCGGTAAGCTTCGATCGAGAGAATGGATACTAGATCAGTTAGATCAGGAGCATCAAGAGATCGACGGTCAGATCAAGAACCTAAGTGTTTATTATGGTCTGGACTGGTTGCTTGGTTTATTTGGTTATTGAACCAAATTCAAATGAACCGGCTCATGGATGAGCGCTTGGTTTAAAGAATAGAGAGGAAAAATGCGATTGGTTCGAAATGCATGAACACATGATCGCATGAAAGAGTAAGTTGGCTATTTTTAGCAACCACGCCTCCATGTCTTATGTGGAGCGCATCTCTTGTCGCCTCACTTCTATTCCCGTCGCCTTCTCTCGTGTGGAACCTCTGCTTCACGCTTTTGAAGAGTCGAGGACTAAGCAAGCAAGTTTCTCTCATTCCCTCCATACGAAGGACTCCTTGAGGATTTGCTAGCACAAAGTCGCCAAGGAAGTAGTCGCCTTCTCATTGTGTGTGTCATCTAAGGAGAAGAGGCACTTGCGTCTTTGATTCCAAGACACCATCAAACCGATGGCAATGGTATGGTTCTATCTCTTGTGCAATCGGTTTTAAGTTGATTATAATGCATGCATCAAAAGATCCTAGAAACCCCCTTTCCGCTGCTTAAACGATAAATACATGCGCCTATCTAGGGTTTCGCCCCCTTTGTTAGGGGATCTTTCAATTGGTATCAGAGCCATTGTTTGCATGTTTCTATGATTGCTTAAAATATTGTGATCCATGTATGCGGATATATAAGTATGCTTAGATCTATAACATGCGCATATTAGATGTTTCATAAGAAAAATGTTTCATGTTACATTCTTATGTTGGCGCATGTTCTTGGCGCATTTTTGTATGTTTTCTTAAAACTTATATTACATGCGCGATTCACCTTAGATCTAAGGCGCCTACTTTAAACCCTTAGATGGGTTATTAGGGTTGAAATCTCAGTCTAGTCAAGATCCAATTAGTCTGATCAGATTATCTGACAGCCTTGATGGGTCGACCAGATGGCACCTGTGCGAAAGCACAAGGTGGCTATAAGTCGACTGCAGACAGGCGTGTAGCGATGTCTGGTTGAGACAACCTATGAACGCACATGAGTTAGGCCCGGGCTCACGCCCGCTTGCCAGACCTCAGTGTGGTCGTTCAGCCCTTGGCGCATGCATGGTTGGCCTTTTGGTCGACTCAAGTCAGTTAGGACTTGGTGCATGAAAGGGCAGTGGATCTGACTAGATCTGATGAGTGGATCCCTAGTAATGGACCATTGTAAGGTAGTAGGGCAAATAAGGAAAATTAAAATTGATCCCAAGGGGTTTTCGAAATTTAATTTTCATGAATGGATCACATGTTGATTGATGCATATGTATGTTTATTTAATCTTATGTGGGCTGCCCGTGTTTTAATGTGTGCTGTGCTGGGGCCTGCGTGCCTGGTTAATTTTGTAAATTAATTTTTATATTGTGATCTGCGCATCACATTGCATTTAATTTATAAAATGTAATTGACCTGCGAGTCAACCTTATCTAGATAGATTAATTTGTAAATTAATCAGACAAGAGCACAGAGCACATTTGGCAGAGGCGCATGCAGCAGAGGCTTGACCAGGTGGGAGGTCTAGGGTTCGACCCTAGGACCAGGCGCATTTACCTGGTGGGCGCACCTGAGCTGCAGATGGCGCTTGGGCCCTGGTTTGGGCCAGATGAGCAGCAAAAGCCCCATGAAGAAAAGCAAGTGAAGACTTAAGTTCTTAAGGTCTTACTAGGGCTATGGGCTTTTACCACATAAGATTCATGCTTTCTTTTATTGTTTAATAAGTAGAACAGCATGATTTATTTATCTTCTGCTATCACCATAGGAATTGCATGATAGTGAAGAAGATAAAAGACCGTTAAAATCCAACGCTAAAATATCAAGCTCGTATGCCTTCTGACGCGAAACCTCACTGTTCTGATTATCGTTGGAGCCGTGTTGTACCCACTCAGTGGGCACGTCCATCTATCTTCAGACGGTGCGGGATTACACCTGCGTGTTACAGAGAAGGGATTTATCGCTTCTCGTTGCTCAGCATAGCACGTGGTGGTCCAGGGAGTAGGTCGGGTCAGCTTGACCATGTAGGCTACATATGTGGCGCATATGGTAGCGCATGGAGGCAGCCATCTGTGGGGTCAGAGATTGTGTTGTACCAACTCAGTTGGCACAGTCTGCTGGATTGCCCAGATGAAGGGGAATCGCACAGGTAGGCGATTGGCAGGGACTGCCTACCAGAGATTAGTGCTTGTACTCTCTGTGCATCTTATCTCGCCTGAGCGGGACGCGGAGACCAAGTATGAAATCTGGATCCCATCTCACTAAAAGAGTTCTACTCTTTCGGGCTGTTTTGCTGGGTTTTTCAGCCAGATAAAATAGTGAGAAAAAGAATCTTTCTTAAGTCCTGATTGATTCTTGACATTGATACTGACCTTGCTGTTCTTGCATTGTTGTAGATTCCTGCAGCAACGAACACCATGAGCTTCAATGTGCGATCCCTACTGGAAAGGGAGAAGTTTGCTAGGCCGAACTTCTCAGACTGGTTTGGACACCTTAAGATCGTTCTTAAGGCAGAGAGGAAACTGTATGTCCTCGAGACGGCGATACCGCCTCAGCCCGCTCCGAACGCCGCAAGGGCGGTTCGGGAAGCCTATGAAAAGCACGTCAATGATAGCATTGATGTTGCTTGCCTGATGCTAGCGTCTATGACGCCACCGCTGCAGCGTCAGCATGAGGATATGTCTGCCATAGACATGATAGCAAACCTCAAGATGCTGTATGCTGCACAGGCGAGGACAGAACGCTATAATTTGACAAAGCTGTTCTTTCAGAGCAAACTGGCTGAAGGGAGCCCAGTGGGAGCTCACGTGCTCAAGATGATTGGGCACAAGGAGGCTCTAGAAAAACTGGGGCATACCATCAACCAGGAGCTTGCTGTAGACATTATTCTGCAGTCTCTTCCGCCTTCTTTCGATGCGTTCATTATTAACTTTAATATGAACAAAATCGATTGTACTCCGGCAGAGCTGCTGAATATGCTCTTGACTACTGAGGAAACTCTGAAGGGTAAGCCTTCAACCTCTGTCTTGATGGTTCCTTCGAGGAACAAGAAGAAGGGGAAGAAGGGCAAGACCCCTGTCAAGAGTTACAGCAAGGCTCTGAAACAGAAGGTTAAGCGGTCCAAGGAATACAGGTGTTTCCACTGTGGCCAGCTGGGTCACTGGAAAAAGGACTGTAAAGCGCTCCAAGGAGACAAGAGGGGAAGCCTTGCTTCTGGCTCAGGTATATACGTGACGGAAGTCATGGTTTCATCTTCTTCTATATCATGGGTGTTGGACACTGCATGTGGAGTTCACATTTGTTCAAATGTACAGGAACTCAAGAGAAGAAGGCAGGTGGGACAGCATGAGGTGGACCTACGAGTTAGAAACGGGGCACGGGTTGCTGCTGTTGCTGTAGGAGACTATTTCATCTCTTTGCCATCTGGAATTGTATTAGAATTAAACAGTTGTTACTTTGTTCCCAGTATTACTAAGAATATTATCTCCATTCCTGCTCTTGTCAGGAAGGGATTTTCCTTTGAATGCAATATTTCAAAGTGTGTTTTATCTTTAGATAATATTGTTTATGCAACTGGTTCAATTAACAATGGATTATACATGTTGGACATGGAAAATTCTATACAAAATGTTGATATTAAGAAAGCCAAGAATGCTGATGACAGCACCTTGCTATGGCATAGTCGTTTAGGCCATATTAACAAGAAGCGCATTAAGCGGTTGCATGATCATGGACTGCTGGGATCATTCTCCTATGAGGAGATTGATACATGCAAGGCTTGTTTAATGGGTAAAATGACGAAGTCACCTTTTTCTAACAAAGGTCAAAGGGCTTCAGGTTTACTTGACCTTATACACAGTGATGTGTGTGGGCCATTTAGTAAACATGCCAGAGGTGGCTATCAGTACTTCATTACCTTTACTGATGATTTCAGTAGGTATGGGTATGTCTATCTAATGAGACATAAAAGTGAATCTTTTGACAAGTTCAAAGAGTTCAAGAATGAAGTACAAAATCAGCTAGGCCGAAATATCAAGGCACTTCGTTCTAATCGAGGTGGAGAATACCTAAGTCGAGAATTTACTGACTATCTGAAGGAGTGTGGGATTATCTCACAGCTCACTCCGCCAGGAACACCGCAATGGAATGGTGTGTCCGAAAGGAGAAATAGAACGTTACTTGATATGGTTCGTTCTATGATGAGTCAGGCTACTCTACCTTACTCCTTTTGGGGATTTGCACTGGAAACAGCTGCAAAGGTACTAAACCGAGTGCCATCCAAGGCAGTTTCTAAGACGCCATATGAGTTATGGTATGGGAAACAGCCGAGCTTGACATTTATCAGGATCTGGGGTTGCGAGGCTTATGTCAAAAAGCTCGCCTCTGGGAAACTAGAGAGCAGATCTGACAAATGTATCTTTGTCGGTTCCCCTAAGGAAACTAAGGGTTATTATTTCTACGATCCCAAAGAGAACAAGGTATTTGTTGCTCGGACGGCTATATTTCTTGAGAAGGAGTTTCTTCTGCAAGAGGCCAGTGGGAGAGAAATAAAGCTGGATGAGAATCCAGAGGAAGGACAAAGTGCGCAAGCACAGTTGGATGAGCCTGAGCTGGTAGAACAGGTTATTGAACAACCTGAGGCTCAGATATCACGGGAACCGCGAAGATCGGGAAGGATCCGTCGACAGCCTGAGCGCTATGACGGAGTCTACATCATTGATAATGATGAACCCCTCACTTATGCGGATGCGGTCAGTGGACCGGAGTCAGCGAGATGGCTTGAAGCTATGCGCGCCGAGATGGACTCCATGTCAGATAACCAAGTTTGGGATTTGGTTGATCCGCCTCCGGGAGTTATCCCTATAGGCTGTAAATGGATCTTCAAGAAGAAGATTGACATGGATGGTAACGTGGTTACCTATAAAGGCAGGCTAGTTGCGAAAGGTTTCAAACAAATCTACGGGATAGATTATGATGAAACTTTCTCACCTGTAGCTATGTTTAAGTCTATTCGGATTCTTTTCGCGATAGCTGCATATTATGATTATGAGATTTGGCAAATGGATGTGAAGACAGCTTTCCTTAATGGAAATCTGGATGAGGATGTGTATATGACACAACCAGAAGGTTTCACTAATCCATCAGATCGTCATAAGATATGCAAGTTAAAGAAGTCTATTTATGGACTTAAACAAGCATCTAGAAGCTGGAATATTCGTTTTGATGAATCAATCTCTGAGTTTGGTTTCATCAAGAACGAGGATGACCCGTGTGTATATAAGAGGTTTAGTAGGAGCGTAATTACTTTCCTAGTCCTCTACGTCGATGATATCTTGATCATTGGAAATGACATTCCTGAAATGCATGCCGTTAAGGCATGGTTAAGGAAATGTTTCCAGATGAAAGATTTAGGAGAAGCAGCCTATGTATTAGGTGTGAAGATCTACAGGGATAGATCTAAGAGGCTTCTCGGGCTGTGCCAGAGTACTTACATCGATAAAGTCCTGGAGAGATTTCATTTAGAGAATTCTAAAAGAGGATATCTTCCAGTCAGACATGGTCTGAATCTTTCGAAGAGTCAGTGTCCACAAACACAGACTGAGAAAGATGAAATGGACAATACGCCTTATGCTTCGGCTATTGGATCCATTATGTATGCGATGTTGTGTACTCGCCCAGACGTGGCTTACGGGTTAAGCGTGACCAGTCAGTTCCAAAGTAATCCAGGTATGACGCACTGGATTGCAGTCAAGAACATTTTAAAATATCTGCGGAGGACCAAAGATATGTTCTTGATATATGGTGGTCAGGAAGAACTCAGTATTGAAGGATATACTGACGCTTCGTTCCAGTCAGACCAGGATGATTTCTGATCGCAATCAGGCTATGTTTTTAGCTTGAATGGAGGAGCAGTGGTGTGGAAGAGTTTCAAACAGTCAACTGTTGCTGATTCCACAACAGAAGCCGAGTATGTTGCAGCCTCGGAAGCATCTAAGGAGGCAGTGTGGATTCGTAAGTTCGTGAGAGAACTTGGTGTTGTTCCTTCGAGTGCAGATCCTTTGGTTATCTTCTGTGATAACACTGGAGCAATCGCACAAGCAAAGGAACCACGGTCGCACCAGAAGTCCAAGCACATACAGAGACGGTTTCACTTGATCAGGGAGATCATAGATCGTGGCGAGATCAAAGTTTGCAAGGTTCATACGGATGACAATCTGGCAGACCCGCTTACCAAGCCTCTGGCGCAGCAGAAGCATGAGAAGCACTGTAATAACATGGGTTTGAGATTTCTCAACCATTAGATTAAGTGCAAGTGGGAGATTGTTGGGGTATGCCCTTAAGCCTAATGTTTGAGGCCTTGGGATTGTAACAGTATCATTTGTATAAACTTATGTGTTTATAAAGGCATGGTTGTTATTCAGTTAGCTTGTCTGCAGCAATATATATGTTCTTCTGAATAATGTCTCAAAGCTGTTCAGCTAGGCTGACATGCAGTTAAGTCCTTAGTCGAGATATCTTGGTGAACATGAGACAGCCTTGATATGGTTAAGACTAATATGTGTTCTAATCTTATAGGATGCTTCGAGCATGGAATAAGATGTAGACTCATGGGTACATTGGATGTACTGGACTGACCCTACTAGGATGTTCAATTGTTTGTCACAATGTGAATAATCCTTGATTGCAACAAGTGGCACATTTCCTCTGACTTGAGATCACTTGTGTTTTCTAAATGATGATTGTCATTGTTTTGAGGTAGTTCAATATCATTTGAAACATAATGATTATAGACTATCTTGGATAATGAGCTTGAATCAGGTTAGGGCACTAGTGATAGACATAGGATTGCCGTCTCCTTGTTTAAGGAGTGTGATGTTCTAAAGGGGCCCCCCTGGATGAGATGATTGAGAAAGTGTATGGCCATACCCAGGTGACTATGTTCATCTGATCTAATCATGCTTGTCATATTGGAGTTACAAGCTTGACACGCTTGTCCAATAAGAACATCCAGTGGCAAAGGAAATATGTATGCTTAGTGAGTTGAATTCACACTTGTACTGTGGTTTGGGTGTAGTCTTGGAAGACTCTTTCCTTTATATCGGGAGACAGTGATGTGTTGCTAGATACCCCTCACTGATCGTGATAACGTGAGTTATCGTTACCGACATTTAAAGGAAACCCTCAGGGTCGCACAATTTGATGATATGGCTTACTTAAGTCAGATCGTGTGGACTGAATTATTTGGGTTCAGTTTAAAGGGATTTAATCTCTGATTGTAAGTGAGATTTGGTCTGATCATGTTTGATTGATTAGGGCTTGAGATCGGTAAGCTTCGATCGAGAGAATGGATACTAGATCAGTTAGATCAGGAGCATCAAGAGATCGACGGTCAGATCAAGAACCTAAGTGTTTATTATGGTCTGGACTGGTTGCTTGGTTTATTTGGTTATTGAACCAAATTCAAATGAACCGGCTCATGGATGAGCGCTTGGTTTAAAGAATAGAGAGGAAAAATGTGATTGGTTCGAAATGCATGAACACATGATCGCATGAAAGAGTAAGTTGGCTATTTTTAGCAACCACGCCTCCATGTCTTATGTGGAGCGCATCTCTTGTCGCCTCACTTCTATTCCCGTCGCCTTCTCTCGTGTGGAACCTCTGCTTCACGCTTTTGAAGAGTCGAGGACTAAGCAAGCAAGTTTCTCTCATTCCCTCCATACGAAGGACTCCTTGAAGATTTGCTAGCACAAAGTCGCCAAGGAAGTAGTCGCCTTCTCATTGTGTGTGTCATCTAAGGAGAAGAGGCACTTGCGTCTTTGATTCCAAGACACCATCAAACCGATGGCAATGGTATGGTTCTATCTCTTGTGCAATCGGTTTTAAGTTGATTATAATGCATGCATCAAAAGATCCTAGAAACCCCCTTTCCGCTGCTTAAACGATAAATACATGCGCCTATCTAGGGTTTCGCCCCCTTTGTTAGGGGATCTTTCAGGATAACCAGTTGCTGTCCATCACTTAGATGCAGAGTAATTAACTGTTCAAAACAATCTAAAGTAGCATGATAGGCAGACAGCCAATCCATGCCCAGAATGATGTCATAGTCTTTCATAGGAAGACTAATCAAATCAATAGGTAAATCATATCCTTCAACCTTAATCAAACAGTCAGGATATGCTATATCTGTAGATACGGCCTCACCCATAGGTGTATGAATAGAAATACAGAAATCAAGTATCCTAGGCAACACAGGCAGACATAGTGCAAAACATGCAGACACAAAGGATAAATTGGCACCAGGATCAAAGAGAATGCGTGCCAAATAACTAAACACATAAAGTGTACCTTCCACCACAGACTTCGAAGCCGAAGCATCCCTCTCCGCGATGGCATACACGCAAGTCTGCACAGTAGGCTTCTCACCCTGTCCTCTAGCATCCGGCATAGGACAGTCTTTAATCATATGCCCCACCTTACTACATCTGAAGCACACGCCAGTCTTCCTGTAGCACTCATTATCTTGATGTTTAGTGCTCCCACAGTGGAGACACTTCTTGCCATTCTGAGAAACTGTGCTGGCTGGCTTCTGATAAGGTTTGTATCTGCCCTTATTGTCTTTCTTCTCTTTCTTGAAATTCTTCTTATCCTTACCACCCAGAGTGGGTGCGTAAGTCACAGAAGTAGGGGCGGATGCAGTGACTGAAATAGTATCAACAGCCATCTCAGCAATGCACCTCTCAGCAGTGCGAGCCCTGTCTACCACTTCAGCATAAAACTCCAAGTGTAGCATAGCTACCCTTGTCCTGATGTCTTTCCTCAAACCCCGCTGAAACTTCTTGGCTCTTCTTTCCTCGGTGTTGACTAAGTGAGGAGCATACCCCGACAACCGAGCGAATGTGGCCTCATACTGATCCACCGTCAGGTCACCCTGCTCAAGATGAATAAACTCCACCTCGCGGTCCTCAGATAAGCTAGAGGGGAAGAACTTGGCATTGAACTTCATCATGAAGTACTGCCAATCAACAACTCCGGATTCAGTTGCCGCCAGTCTGACGACTCCCTTCCACCAGTCTTCGGCATCTCCACGCAACATGAAGACAGATAAACATAGCTTGTCTGCATCATCACAGCGCAAAACCTGGAAAATCTTTTCCAGTGCCAAAAGCCAATCCTCAGCCGCTCTGGGCCCCGGACTACCATAAAATGCAGTCGGGTTCAGGTGCTGAAACTCTCGAACCAACCGAGCATATCATTGATGTGCGCCATCACCCAGAGGAGAACCAGCGCCACCCACACAGTGTGCAGCCGGTTGTGACTGTGACTGAGACTGTGTCTGCGACAGCCGCTGCAATAACTGTTGCTGAACCTCCATGTGCTGCGCCTGCTGCTGCTGCATCATCTGAGTTTGCTGCTGGATGAATGCGTTCTGTTGTTGCATCATAGCAGTCATAGCCTCCATGGCCTGCCTCAGATCAGACTGTTGATCACTGTTGCTACTGCTAGATCTTGGTCGCACCATTTTGTTTTTACCTGCATCACATAACACGGTGGAATAACAACCAATATTCAATCACGAATCAGATCCTATCTTGGTTTCTAGCAATACACAAACAGAGTTTTCCTTCCCCGGAGTTTCTAATTGCTAGTAATATTGCTCTGATACCATCTGTAACAACCCTCAGAATCACACCCCACACGCATACAAGTAAAATACGGGGTTTTTAAAAATTTTTACTCTTCCATTAAAACACAAGAAGAAAGCGGCATCGAAGGACATTACTACGGAACTGAAAACCGCACAGAACTGAGTAGGATCGATTACTAGGAAATAGAAATCCGGAAATCCAGAAGAAAACAAAATTCGGCAGCAAGTATACTAAATTACTGCTGCACAGACCCATATATCCTGGAACAAAACAGATGTCCACACTGAAGGAACCCTACACAAGGGGGGCGAAAACCCTAATAGGAGGCGCAATAACATTCTAGCGGAATCTAGGGCTTTCAAAATCGCAAAGCATGTATTATGATCAACTTTAAAACATGAAATGAACTCATACCGAAGCCATATAATGGAAGGCGCCTTGGAAGCAAGAGAACAAGAGAGCTCTCCTCCAAATCGTCACACACAAGATGATGTTGCTTCCTCCCTTGGTGCTCCTTGTGCTAGCAAGGTTCCAAGAGGTCCTTGTCGAGTGAAAGGGAAAGATGAGATGTCCTTCTCTTGGCCGAATCCTCCTCTACCTTCAAGGTGTCGCCACACACGAAAGCGTCAAGAGGAATATGGGCGAGAGGCGAGAATAGAGAGCACTCTATTCGGTCGTGAACAACATCTCCAAGTGGAGATCGTGGTTACTAAAAATAGCCACCACACTTCGCTCCAACGTTCACGCCAAGTGAACATGTCGCCAACTCCTCTCCCCTTGAACCATGCGCTCATTAAACGAGCCGGTTCAAATTGGTTTGGTCCAGAGACCAATTAAGCCAAGCAATCAAGTCCAGATCTCAAATAAACCCTAAGGCTCAGATCTGACCGTTGATCTCCTGATGCTCCTGATCTCATCGATCTAGCATCCAATCTCTCAATCGAAGCTTACCGATCTCAAGCCCTAATCAATCAAACATGATCAGACCAGATCTCACTCACAATCAGAGATTAAATCCCTTTAAACTGAACCCAAACAATTCAGTCCACACGATCTGACTTAAGTAAGCCATATCATCAAATTGTGCGACCCTGAGGGTTTCCTTTAAATGTCGGTAACGATAACTCACGTTATCACGATCAGTGAGGGGTATCTAGCAACACATCACTGTCTCCCGATATAAAGGAAAGAGTCTTCCAAGACTACACCCAAAACACAGCACAAGTGTGAATCCACATCACTAGGCATACATGTTTCCTTTGCCACTGGATGTTCTTATTGGACAAGCGTGTCAAGCTTGTAGCTCCAATATGATGAGCATGATTAGATCAGATGAACACAGTCACCTGGGTATGGCCATACACTTTTCTCAATCATCTCATCCAGGGGGCCCCTTTAGAACATCACACTCCTTAAACAAGGAGACGGCAATCCTATGTCTATCACTAGTGCCCTAACATGACTCAAGCTCATTATCCAAGATAGTCTATAACCATTGTGTTTCAAATGATATTGAACTACCTCAAAACAATGACAATCATCATTTAGAAAACACAAGTGATCTCAAGTCAGAGGAAATGTGCCACTTGTCATATTCAAAGATTATTCACATTGCGACAAACAATTGAACATCCTAGTAGGGTCTGTCCAGTACATCCAATGTACCCATGAGTCTACATCTTATTCCATGCTCGAAGCATCCTATAAGACTAGAACACATATTAGTCTTAACCATATCAAGGCTGTCTCATGTTCACCAAGATACATCGACTAAGGACATTATAGCCTGTCAGCCTAGCTGAACAGCTTTGAGACATTATTCAGAAGAACATATATTGCAGCAGACAATGTAGCTAACTGAATAATAACCATGCCTTTATAAACATAACAGTTTATTACATGATACTGTTACAATCCCAAGGCCTCAAACATTAGGCTTAAGGGCATACCCCAACAATCTCCCACTTGCACTTAATCTAATGGTTGAGAAATCTCAAACCCATATTATTACAGTGCTTCTCATGCTTCTGCTGCGCCAGAGGCTTGGTAAGCGGGTCTGCCAGATTGTCATCTGTATGAACCTTGCAGATTTTCATCTCGCCACGATCTATGATCTCCCTGATCAAATGAAACCGTCTCTGTATGTGCTTGGACTTCTGGTGCGACCGTGGTTCCTTTGCTTGTGCGATTGCTCCAGTGTTATCACAGAAGATAACCAAAGGATCTGCACTCGAAGGAACAACACCAAGTTCTCTCACGAACTTACGAATCCACACTGCCTCCTTGGATGCTTCCGAGGCTGCAACATACTCGGCTTCTGTTGTGGAATCAGCAACAGTTGACTGTTTGAAACTCTTCCACACCACTGCTCCTCCATTCAAGCTAAAAACATAGCCTGATTGCGATCGGAAATCATCCTGGTCAGACTGGAACGAAGCGTCAGTATATCCTTCAATACTGAGTTCTTCCTGACCACCATATATCAAGAACATATCTTTGGTCCTCCGCAGATATTTTAAGATGTTCTTGACTGCAATCCAGTGTGCCTGACCTGGATTACTTTGGAAACGACTGGTCACGCTTAACCCGTAAGCAACGTCTGGGCGAGTACACAACATCGCATACATAATGGATCCAATAGCCGAAGCATAAGGCGTATTGTCCATTTCATCTTTCTCAGTCTGTGTTTGTGGACACTGACTCTTCGAAAGACTCAGACCATGTCTGACTGGAAGATATCCTCGTTTAGAATTCTCTAAATGAAATCTTTCCAGGACTTTATCGATGTAAGTACTCTGGCACAGCCCGAGAAGCCTCTTAGATCTATCTCTGTAGATCTTCACACCTAATACATAGGCTGCTTCTCCTAAATCTTTCATCTGGAAACATTTCCTTAACCATGCCTTCACAGCATGCATTTCAGGAATGTCATTTCCAATGATCAAGATATCATCGACGTAGAGGACTAGGAAAGTAATTACGCTCCCACTAAACCTCTTATATACACACGGGTCATCCTCGTTCTTGATGAAACCAAATTCCGTGACTGATTCATCAAAACGAATATTCCAGCTTCTTGATGCTTGCTTAAGTCCATAAATGGACTTCTTTAACTTGCATATCTTATGACGATCTGATGGATTAGTGAAACCCTCAGGTTGTGTCATATACACATCCTCATCCAGATTTCCATTAAGGAAAGCTGTTTTCACATCCATCTGCCAGATCTCATAATCATAATATGTAGCTATCGCGAAAAGAATCCGAATAGACTTGAACATAGCTACAGGTGAGAAAGTTTCATCATAATCTATCCCGTAGATTTGTTTGAAACCTTTCGCAACTAGCCTGCCTTTATAGGTAACCACGTTACCATCCATGTCAATCTTCTTCTTGAAGATCCATTTACAGCCTATAGGGATAACTCCCGGAGGCGGATCAACCAAATCCCAAACTTGGTTATCTGACATGGAGTCCATCTCGGCTCGCATAGCTTCAAGCCATCTAGCTGATTCCGGTCCACTGACCGCATCCGCATAAGTGAGGGGTTCATCATGATCAATGATGTAGACTCCGTCATAGCGCTCAGGCTGTCGACGAATCCTTCCCGATCTTCGCGGTTCCCGTGATATCTGAGCCTCAGGTTGTTCAATAACCTGATCTTCTGGCTCAGGCTCATCCAATTCTGCTTGAGTACTTTGTCCTTCCTCTGGATTCTCATCCAGTTTTATTTCTCTCCCACTGGCCTCTTGCAGAAGAAACTCCTTCTCAAGAAATATGGCCGTCCGAGCAACAAAAACCTTGTTCTCTTTGGGATCGTAGAAATAATAACCCTTAGTTTCCTTAGGGTAACCGACAAAGATGCATTTGTCAGATCTGCTCTCTAGTTTCCCAGAGGCGAGCTTTTTGACATAAGCCTCGCAGCCCCAGATCCTGATAAATGTCAAGCTTGGCTGTTTCCTATACCATAACTCATATGGAGTTTTTGAAACGGCCTTGGATGGCACTCGGTTTAGTACCTTTGCAGCTGTTTCCAGTGCAAAACCCCAAAAGGAGTATGGAAGAGTAGCCTGACTCATCATAGAACGAACCATATCAAGTAACGTTCTATTTCTCCTCTCGGACACACCATTCCATTGCGGTGTTCCTGGCGGAGTGAGCTGTGAGATAATCCCACACTCCTTCAGATAGTCAGTAAACGTATGACTTAGGTATTCTCCACCTCGATCTGAGCGAAGTGCCTTGATATTTCGGCCTAGCTGATTTTGTACTTCATTCTTGAACTCTTTGAACTTGTCAAAAGATTCACTTTTATGTCTCATTAAAAAGACATACCCATATCTACTGAAATCATCAGTAAAGGTAATGAAGTACTGATAGCCACCTCTGGCATGTTTACTAAATGGCCCACACACATCAGTGTGTATAAGGTCAAGTAAACCTGAAGCCCTTTGTCCTTTGTTAAGAAAAGGTGACTTCGTCATTTTGCCCATTAAACAAGCTTTGCATGTATCAATCTCCTTGTAGGAGAATGATCCCAGCAGTCCATGATCATTCAACCGCTTAATGCGTTTCTCGTTAATATGGCCTAAACGACTATGCCATAGCAAGGTGCTGTCATCAGCATTCTTGGCTTTCTTAATATCAATTTTCTGTATAGAACATTCCATGTCCAACATGTATAACCCATTGCTAATTGAACCAGTTGCATAAACAATATTATCATAAGATAAAACACACTTTGAAATATTGCATTCAAAGGAAAAACCCTTCCTGACAAGAGCAGGAATGGAGATAATATCTTTAGTAATACTGGGAACAAAATAACAATTGTTTAGTTCCAATACAAGTCCAGATGGTAAAGAAATGAAATAGTCTCCTACAGCAACAGCAGCAACCCGTGCCCCGTTTCCAACTCGTAGGTCCACTTCATGCTGTCCCACCTGCCTTCTTCTCTTGAGTTCCTGCACATTTGAACAAATGTGAACTCCACATGCAGTGTCCAACACCCATGATATAGAAGAAGAAAACATGACCTCAGTCACGAATATACCTGAGCCAGAAGCGATGCTTCCCCTCTTATCTCCTTGGAGCGCTTTACAGTCCTTTTTCCAGTGACCCAGCTGGCCACAGTGGAAACACCTGTATTCCTTAGACCGCTTCACCTTCTGCTTCAGAGCCTTGCTGTAGCTCTTGACAGGGGTCTTGCCCTTCTTCCCCTTCTTCTTGTTCCTGGAAGGAACCATTAAGACAGAGGTCGAAGGCTTTCCCTTCAGAGTCTCCTCAGTAGTGAGGAGCATATTCAGCAGCTCTGCCGGAGTACAATCGATTTTGTTCATATTAAAGTTAATAATGAACGCGTCGAATGAAGGCGGGAGAGACTGCAAAATAATATCCACAGCAAGCTCCTGGTTGATGGTATGCCCCAGTTTCTCTAGAGCCTCCTTGTGCCCAATCATCTTGAGCACGTGAGCTCCCACTGGGCTCCCTTCAGCCAGTTTGCTCTGAAAGAAAAGCTTTGTCAGATTATAGCGCTCTGTCCTCGCCTATGCAGCATACAGCATCTTGAGGTTCGCTATCATGTCTATAGCAGACATATCCTCATGCTGACGCTGCAGCGGTGGCGTCATAGACGCTAGCATCAGGCAAGCGACATCAATGCTATCATTGACGTGCTTTTCATAGGCTTCCCGAACCGCCCTTGCGGCGTTCGGAGCGGGCTGAGGCGGTATCGCCGTCTCGAGGACATACAGTTTCCTCTCTGCCTTAAGAACGATCTTAAGGTGTCCGAACCAGTCAGAGAAGTTCGGCCCAGCAAACTTCTCCCTTTCCAGTAGGGATCGCACATTGAAGTTCATGGTGTTCGTTGCTGCAGGTATCTACAACAATGCAAGAACAGCAAGGTCAGTATCAATGTTAAGAATCAATCAGGACTTAAGAAAGATTCTTTTTCTCACTATTTTATCTGACTGAAAAATCCATTAAATAGTCCGAAAGAGTAGACACTCTTTTAGTGAGATGGGATCCGGATTTCATACTTGGTCTCCGCGTCCCGCTCAGGCGAGATAAGATGCACAGAGAGTACAAGCACTAATCTCCGGTAGGCAGTCCCTGCCGATCGCCAACCCGTGCGATTCCCCTTCATCTGGGCAATCCAGCAGACTGTGCCAACTGAGTTGGTACAACACAGTCTCTGATCCCACAGATGGCTGCCTCCATGTGCTACCATATGCGCCACATATGTAGCCTACATGGTCAAGCTGACCCGACCTACTCCCTGGACCACCATGTGCTATGCTGAGCAACGAGAAGGGATAAATCCCTACTCTGTAACACACAGGTGTAATCCCACACCGTCTGAAGATAGATGGACGTGCCCACTGAGTGGGTACAACACGGCTCCAACGATAATCAGAACAGTGAGGTTTCGCGTCAGAAGGCTTACGAGCTTGATATTTTAGCGTTGGATTTTAACGGTCTTTTTATCTTCTTCACTATCATGCAATTCCTATGGTGATAGCAGAAGATAAACTAATCATGCAATTCTAATATTTAAACAATAATAAAAGAGAGCATGAATCTTATGTGGTAAAAGCCCATAGCCCTAGTAAGACCTTAATTTAACTTAAGTCTTGACTTGCTTTTCTTCATAGGGCTTTTGCTGCTCATCTGGCCCAAACCTGGGCCCAAGCGCCATCTGCAGCTCTGGTGCGCCCACCAGGAATTTGCGCCAGGTCCTAGGGTCGAACCCTAGACCTCCCACCTGGTCCAGCCACTGCTGCAAGCGCCTCTGCCAAGTGTGCTCTGTGCTCTTGTCTAATTAAATTACAAATTTAACTATCTAGACAAGATTGACACGCAGGTCAATTACACATTATAAATTAATTAAACTGTGATTCGCAGATCACAAAAATAAAAATTAATTTACAATTAATTCCCAGGCACGCAGGCCCCAGCACAGCACACATTAAAAACGGGCAGCCCACATAAGAGTAAATAGACAAACATATGGCATCAATCAACATGTGATCCACTCAAGAAAATTTAAATTTCGAAAACCCATAGGCATCAATTTTAATTTCCTTATTTGCCCTACAACCTTACAACGGTCCATTACTAGGGATCCACTCATCCATCCTAGTCAGATCCACTGCCCTTGCATGCACCAAGTCCTAACTGACTTGAGTCGACCATAAGGTCAACAATGCATGCGCCAGGGCTGAACAACCACAATGAGGTCTGGCAAGCGGGTGTGACCCCGGGCCTAACTCATGTGTGTTCACTAGTTGTCTCAATCAGACATCGCTACACGCCTGTCTGCAGTCGACCTGTAGCCACCACGTGCTTGCGCACAGGTGCTACCTGGTCAACCCGTCAAGGCTGTCAGATGGTCTGATCAGACTTTTGGATCTAACCTAGGGGGTGACTTCAACCCTAATAACCCGTCTAAGGATTTAATGTAAGGCCTTAGATCTAGTGGTATACGCGCAAGTGTTTAAGTTTTAAGAAAAACTACTACATAATATATGCGCCAACTTAACATGCGCCAAGGAGAAAATCATATCTATTACTAGCATGCATTTTCGCCAACATAAAGCATGTAACTATAGATCTATGAATTTGCGCAAAACATGGATCACAATCATTTTCAAGCAATCATAAAACATGCATGAAAACCTGCTCTGATACCAATTGAAGGAACCCTACACAAGGGGGGCGAAAACCCTAATAGGAGGCGCAATAACATTCTAGCGGAATCTAGGGCTTTCAAAATCGCAAAGCATGTATTATGATCAACTTTAAAACATGAAATGAACTCATACCGAAGCCATATAATGGAAGGCGCCTTGGAAGCAAGAGAACAAGAGAGCTCTCCTCCAAATCGTCACACACAAGATGATGTTGCTTCCTCCCTTGGTGCTCCTTGTGCTAGCAAGGTTCCAAGAGGTCCTTGTCGAGTGAAAGGGAAAGATGAGATGTCCTTCTCTTGGCCGAATCCTCCTCTACCTTCAAGGTGTCGCCACACACGAAAGCGTCAAGAGGAATATGGGCGAGAGGCGAGAATAGAGAGCACTCTATTCGGTCGTGAACAACATCTCCAAGTGGAGATCGTGGTTACTAAAAATAGCCACCACACTTCGCTCCAACGTTCACGCCAAGTGAACATGTCGCCAACTCCTCTCCCCTTGAACCATGCGCTCATTAAACGAGCCGGTTCAAATTGGTTTGGTCCAGAGACCAATTAAGCCAAGCAATCAAGTCCAGATCTCAAATAAACCCTAAGGCTCAGATCTGACCGTTGATCTCCTGATGCTCCTGATCTCATCGATCTAGCATCCAATCTCTCAATCGAAGCTTACCGATCTCAAGCCCTAATCAATCAAACATGATCAGACCAGATCTCACTCACAATCAGAGATTAAATCCCTTTAAACTGAACCCAAACAATTCAGTCCACACGATCTGACTTAAGTAAGCCATATCATCAAATTGTGCGACCCTGAGGGTTTCCTTTAAATGTCGGTAACGATAACTCACGTTATCACGATCAGTGAGGGGTATCTAGCAACACATCACTGTCTCCCGATATAAAGGAAAGAGTCTTCCAAGACTACACCCAAAACACAGCACAAGTGTGAATCCACATCACTAGGCATACATGTTTCCTTTGCCACTGGATGTTCTTATTGGACAAGCGTGTCAAGCTTGTAGCTCCAATATGATGAGCATGATTAGATCAGATGAACACAGTCACCTGGGTATGGCCATACACTTTTCTCAATCATCTCATCCAGGGGGCCCCTTTAGAACATCACACTCCTTAAACAAGGAGACGGCAATCCTATGTCTATCACTAGTGCCCTAACATGACTCAAGCTCATTATCCAAGATAGTCTATAACCATTGTGTTTCAAATGATATTGAACTACCTCAAAACAATGACAATCATCATTTAGAAAACACAAGTGATCTCAAGTCAGAGGAAATGTGCCACTTGTCATATTCAAAGATTATTCACATTGCGACAAACAATTGAACATCCTAGTAGGGTCTGTCCAGTACATCCAATGTACCCATGAGTCTACATCTTATTCCATGCTCGAAGCATCCTATAAGACTAGAACACATATTAGTCTTAACCATATCAAGGCTGTCTCATGTTCACCAAGATACATCGACTAAGGACATTATAGCCTGTCAGCCTAGCTGAACAGCTTTGAGACATTATTCAGAAGAACATATATTGCAGCAGACAATGTAGCTAACTGAATAATAACCATGCCTTTATAAACATAACAGTTTATTACATGATACTGTTACAATCCCAAGGCCTCAAACATTAGGCTTAAGGGCATACCCCAACAATCTCCCACTTGCACTTAATCTAATGGTTGAGAAATCTCAAACCCATATTATTACAGTGCTTCTCATGCTTCTGCTGCGCCAGAGGCTTGGTAAGCGGGTCTGCCAGATTGTCATCTGTATGAACCTTGCAGATTTTCATCTCGCCACGATCTATGATCTCCCTGATCAAATGAAACCGTCTCTGTATGTGCTTGGACTTCTGGTGCGACCGTGGTTCCTTTGCTTGTGCGATTGCTCCAGTGTTATCACAGAAGATAACCAAAGGATCTGCACTCGAAGGAACAACACCAAGTTCTCTCACGAACTTACGAATCCACACTGCCTCCTTGGATGCTTCCGAGGCTGCAACATACTCGGCTTCTGTTGTGGAATCAGCAACAGTTGACTGTTTGAAACTCTTCCACACCACTGCTCCTCCATTCAAGCTAAAAACATAGCCTGATTGCGATCGGAAATCATCCTGGTCAGACTGGAACGAAGCGTCAGTATATCCTTCAATACTGAGTTCTTCCTGACCACCATATATCAAGAACATATCTTTGGTCCTCCGCAGATATTTTAAGATGTTCTTGACTGCAATCCAGTGTGCCTGACCTGGATTACTTTGGAAACGACTGGTCACGCTTAACCCGTAAGCAACGTCTGGGCGAGTACACAACATCGCATACATAATGGATCCAATAGCCGAAGCATAAGGCGTATTGTCCATTTCATCTTTCTCAGTCTGTGTTTGTGGACACTGACTCTTCGAAAGACTCAGACCATGTCTGACTGGAAGATATCCTCGTTTAGAATTCTCTAAATGAAATCTTTCCAGGACTTTATCGATGTAAGTACTCTGGCACAGCCCGAGAAGCCTCTTAGATCTATCTCTGTAGATCTTCACACCTAATACATAGGCTGCTTCTCCTAAATCTTTCATCTGGAAACATTTCCTTAACCATGCCTTCACAGCATGCATTTCAGGAATGTCATTTCCAATGATCAAGATATCATCGACGTAGAGGACTAGGAAAGTAATTACGCTCCCACTAAACCTCTTATATACACACGGGTCATCCTCGTTCTTGATGAAACCAAATTCCGTGACTGATTCATCAAAACGAATATTCCAGCTTCTTGATGCTTGCTTAAGTCCATAAATGGACTTCTTTAACTTGCATATCTTATGACGATCTGATGGATTAGTGAAACCCTCAGGTTGTGTCATATACACATCCTCATCCAGATTTCCATTAAGGAAAGCTGTTTTCACATCCATCTGCCAGATCTCATAATCATAATATGTAGCTATCGCGAAAAGAATCCGAATAGACTTGAACATAGCTACAGGTGAGAAAGTTTCATCATAATCTATCCCGTAGATTTGTTTGAAACCTTTCGCAACTAGCCTGCCTTTATAGGTAACCACGTTACCATCCATGTCAATCTTCTTCTTGAAGATCCATTTACAGCCTATAGGGATAACTCCCGGAGGCGGATCAACCAAATCCCAAACTTGGTTATCTGACATGGAGTCCATCTCGGCTCGCATAGCTTCAAGCCATCTAGCTGATTCCGGTCCACTGACCGCATCCGCATAAGTGAGGGGTTCATCATGATCAATGATGTAGACTCCGTCATAGCGCTCAGGCTGTCGACGAATCCTTCCCGATCTTCGCGGTTCCCGTGATATCTGAGCCTCAGGTTGTTCAATAACCTGATCTTCTGGCTCAGGCTCATCCAATTCTGCTTGAGTACTTTGTCCTTCCTCTGGATTCTCATCCAGTTTTATTTCTCTCCCACTGGCCTCTTGCAGAAGAAACTCCTTCTCAAGAAATATGGCCGTCCGAGCAACAAAAACCTTGTTCTCTTTGGGATCGTAGAAATAATAACCCTTAGTTTCCTTAGGGTAACCGACAAAGATGCATTTGTCAGATCTGCTCTCTAGTTTCCCAGAGGCGAGCTTTTTGACATAAGCCTCGCAGCCCCAGATCCTGATAAATGTCAAGCTTGGCTGTTTCCTATACCATAACTCATATGGAGTTTTTGAAACGGCCTTGGATGGCACTCGGTTTAGTACCTTTGCAGCTGTTTCCAGTGCAAAACCCCAAAAGGAGTATGGAAGAGTAGCCTGACTCATCATAGAACGAACCATATCAAGTAACGTTCTATTTCTCCTCTCGGACACACCATTCCATTGCGGTGTTCCTGGCGGAGTGAGCTGTGAGATAATCCCACACTCACAGTAATTCTGCCGGAGTACAGTCGATTTTGTTCATATTAAAATTAATAATGAACGCATCGAAAGAAGCCGGAAGAGACTGCAAGATAATGTCTACAACAAGTTCTTGATTGATGGTATGACCCAGTTTCTCTAGAGCTTCTTTGTACCCAATCATCTTGAGTACGTGAGCTCCCACTGGACTCCCTTCAGTCAGTTTGCTATGAAAGAAAAGTTTCGTCATGTTATAGTGTTCTGTCCTTGCCTGTGCAGCATACAGCAATTTCAGATTTGCTATAATATCAATAGTAGACAAATCCTTATGCTGACGCTGGAGCTCGGGCGTCATTGACGCAAGCATAAGGCAAGCGACATCAGTACTATCACTTACGTGCTTCTCATAAGCATCTCGAACCGCCCTTGCGGCGTTCGTAGCGGGTTGAGCCGGCATTGCCGACTCAAGGACGTACAGCTTTCTCTCATCTTTGAGGACAATCTTCAGCTGTCTGTACCAGTCTGAGAAGTTTGGCCCAGCAAACTTCTCCTTTTCCAATATGGATCGCAAGTTGAGCCCTGTGGTGTTCGTTGCTGCAGGAATCTACAACATAGCAAGAACAACAAGGTCAATATCCATGTTAGAATCATTCCAGGACTTAAGAGTGATTCTTTTCTCACTATTTTATCTGACTGAAAATCCAATAAAACAGCCCGAAAGAGTAAAACTCTTTTAGTGAGATGGGATCCAGATTTCATATTTGATCTCCGCGTCCCGCTCAGGCGAGATAAGATGCACAGAGAGTTCAAGCACTAATCACTGGTAGGCAATCCATGCCAATCGCCAACCCGTGCGATTCCCCTTCATCTATGTAACAACCCTCAGAATCACACCCCACACGCATACAAGTAAAATACGGGGTTTTTAAAAATTTTTACTCTTCCATTAAAACACAAGAAGAAAGCGGCATCGAAGGACATTACTACGGAACTGAAAACCGCACAGAACTGAGTAGGATCGATTACTAGGAAATAGAAATCCGGAAATCCAGAAGAAAACAAAATCCGGCAGCAAGTATACTAAATTACTGCTGCATAGACCCATATATCCTGGAACAAAACAGATGTCCATACTACACATATGTGGAGAACACAAATTTCAGAAATATTGCAGAAACTGATTATTCAGATACCAAAAACAACAATAACTCGGTTACACATTTCAGAATAAGAACAATTGTATTTTCATGACTGCAAAACTCGTATCCAACAATAAGACAAGACAACTATAATATAATATCCTGAAAACAGGCATAAGCCCTCAGGAGATAAAACGTGTCATATAAGTAAGTTAGGCACGCAGGCCTGATAAATCTTTAGAAGATAACTCTTAGAAATTATATGAAACATTAGCAAGCATTATAACAAATTAAGTAGCTGTAGCAATCACTGTCCTGACGTCTCACCTGAAAATATTTAAACAACGGGGGTGAGCTAAAAAGCTCAGTGAGTAAAAGACACTAAAAGTCATCCATAGTACACATCAACAATATCATGCTTGCAGATAAGACACTTAACATGTACACTCATATCAGAAACAAAACATAATCAAATACAGACACTTATAACAATAGGCATCAAGCATGAAGTAGGATATAAGTATACCAACCCATTCCAACTAATCACACTGCCCAACACATCTATAATACAGATCGGAACAGAACTACAGAAAATCAGAGCTGACAAACAGACAGATCGAAACAGAACTACAGAAATCAGAGCTGACAGACAGAAAATCAGAATTTTCAGAATCCAAACGGATAGTCTACATCGGAAACAGAAAGGCCACAGAAGGCCTGAAGACCACAGAAGGTCTGATGACCACAGAAGGTCTGACCCCACCTCTGCCGAGGACGAGACATGCATGCATATCAGAAACAGAATGGTGAGGAGGTATTAGTGGGTGGCCCCCGTCTTGTCAGGACGTGGCACTCTGGCCTCCAATACCCAGAACAGAACAGAAATAGTGGAGGGAGAACGGAAGGTGAGACCAGCTCACATCTACCCTTCACTAGTGTCTCAAGGGTCGTAGTAGACTATCAGCACCATTACAGCGCCACAAAAGGAGGGTAAGGACACGGAAGAGTGCTACACTAGGGCATATTTTTTTTTTACAGAACAGGTCATGCTGAAACGGAGGAGTAGGACTAACTACTACTCAATTCTCACATCATGCCCAAAGTGTCTCACAAACCAGAAAATGACACACCCCAATATCCAGTCCTTAACAAAATCACAATTTGCAGAAAATCAAAGCTGAACACACTTCATAATTTTTTTACCATCAACCAGAAGTGATATATGAGTGAATTCCTTGAATTCCTTAGATTTCATGCAACTATCCTTAATTCATGTCAAACCATTCTATGTTCTCACAAAGGTTATAACACATTCAAAGTTTCAGAAAATTCACAACATATGTACAGAATAGAAATTTTTCACATAACAAACAATTAAACAAGCCTAGGAATTATAGGAAAATATATACAGATATTCATTGTAATATTCTTCCCCAAAATTCCTAAAAAAATGTGAGTCAAAAGGAATCACCGCAAGGGCGAAATTTTCAGAATCCTTGCAGAACATACAAATTTCATGAAAATAATTTCAGTCCCCCACTACAGATAATTTTAATTGCACGTTTGTGAAGGAAAATGACAAAAGCCCCAAAATTGGCCCGAACCATGATTTTCGAAAATTTCCTAAGTTCTTAGTTAAATCCCCAAATTTTGTTTTCTCTATAATTTCTCATCAAGCAAATAATTTTAGAAGAACTACAGATCACAATTTAAGAGATTAAACCATACAGGATAAATTTTTCTCACAAAGGAATATCCGTCCGGCACAGGTAAATTTCGAATTTCACATATGCATAAGTAAGTAATCTAAAATAGGCAATATGATATTCACAATGAAGCTATTTGAATCTACTTTTCAATAGAACTGAATCCGTCGGATTTGGAGTTATAACTGGGGAGGTATGGGTGTTCGAACATAGAAAGGTCGGGATTTCAGAATTCCAGAAAATAGATTCGTATATCAGAATTGCGACACAAATTTCAGAGCCAATAACTAACAGAAAATAGGCGACATGGTAGTCAAAATGAATCCCTTCGAGTCTACTTTCTAATAAAACTGATTTGACAAGATTTCGGGCTATACCTAGGGAGATATGATGGTTCGAACACATAAAGGTCGAAATCCAGATTTCCAGAAAACTGATTTTTTACAGCTAGATTGCAATACAGATTGAAATACGAATACAGCTCAGATATGGTTGATATCACATTCAAATAAAAGCCGAATGTATCTAGTTTCATACAAAATTTATTTCGTGCGATTTGGATCTATAGGCCATGAGATATTGGGGTTATAGTACACAAAGGTCAGATTAGAGAATGCAGATTTCAGCAGAACAGGATTTTAAAACCCTATAAATATTTGAATTCGTCCCCATAGAAACGAATATCATGAGATTCAAAACCCAAATCAAGCATAGAAGACACAAGAGACGTCGAAATTTGGTTCATACAGATAATCATTGCAAATAACGAATTTTAATTGAATGATAATCTACAATTTAGCGGATTAGACTCCTTAGGATCGAATTACTCACCAGAAAAATCGTCCACAGAGAAAAACGCCAAGACAGAGGATCAACAGGAAGTTCGTCCACCACCAGTCTGCCACCACCAGCGTCAGAAATTTTAGGAGGCGCCAAGCACAGTGAGGGGCGACAACCAAAGGCGGCTAGGGCAAGAAAACCAACAAAAGTCGTGAGGGAGAGGAGCCCTCACGCAATTCCTCTTTTTCTCCCACCCCAAACGGATCCAAGATCCAATAACCCAGTTAACTTAAGTGAAAAATCGGTTTTATGGGCTTACCTGGGCTTAACCACCCTGCGCCACTCCAATAACATCAGAAATATGCGCCACCATGGTGGAAGGAATTCCAGGAGCAAAGAATCAAGGTTGAGGGTTCAAATCCCCAACCAAAATAATTATTTTTGCCCTGTAGGAAAAATTCCTACACTTAGGCAAAAATCCCAAAATTTTAACAGATAAAAATACAGAAACAGAATTTCTAACCTTAAATCATAATTCAGAAAAATCGAGGGCGTTACAATCTAGGCAATCCATGAGACTGTGCCAACTGAGTTGGTACAACACAGTTTCTGATTCCTCAGATGGCTGCCTCCATATAGCTATCATATGCTCAATTTGTAGCCTATATGGTCAAGCTGACCTGACCTACTTCCTGGATCACCACGTGCTATGCTGAGCAACGAGAAGCGATAAATCCCTTCTCTGTAGCATGTAGGTGTAATCGCGCACCGTCTGAAGATAGCTGGACGTGCCCACTGAGTGGGTACAACACGGCCCCAACGATAGTCAGAACAGTGAGGTTTCGCGTCAGAAGGCAATCGATAGCTTGATATTTCCGTTGGATTTTAACGGTCTTTTTGTCTTCTTACTATCATACAAATTCTATAGTGATAGCTGAAGAATAAAACATGCATGTGCTGTATACTTAAAACAATAAATGAAAGCACCATTATCTTATGTGGTAAACGCCCATAAAACTTAAGTAAAACCCTAGTTTAACAAAAGTCTTTACTTGAGCTCTTTATGGGACTCTTGTACCTCATCCGGCCCAGCCCGGGCCCAAACGCCATCTGTAGCCCAAATGCACCCACCAGATAGAATGCGCCTGTTCTAGAGTCGAACTCTAGACCACCCACCTAGTGAAGCCAACTGCTGCAAACGCCTCTGCCATATGTGCTGTGTGCTCATGTCTGATCAAATTACATTTTAAAAACTATCTAGACATGGTTTGACACGCAGGTCAATTATACATTTTAATAATTTCAAATGTGACTCGCAGATCACATCAAATATATTAATTTCCAGGCACACAGGCCCCAGCACAGCATACAAAATAGGGCAGCCCACATAAGATTAAATAAACACTCAATGCAACATGTTAAACATGTACTACATGTGATCCAAACAGAAATAAAAATTTTCAAAAAACCCATGGCATCAATTTTATTTCCTTATGTGCCCCACTACCTTACAACGGTCCATTAACAGATATCCATTCGTCAGACCAAGTCAGACCTGTAATACCCCGAGTTTAGTCCCACATTGGAAGTGGGAGAAGAGATTATATGGTAGATAAGGCTTAGTGGGCTTGCTATTGTTAACTTGGGCTTAAGCATTTTAATAAATTAGGCCACGTTGCAAATTGGCTCACCAAGTTAATGAATAGTTTGCTTACTAAGTGGGTTATAACAAATGGTATCAGAGGAAAACTTAGTCCTAAGCATGGTGAGAGACCAATAGGAAAGGGCTACCGAGGATGGTGGAGCCGCCATTGGGCTGACCTCACATGCTGCCGACTAAGGGATGTGGGCTTGACGAGGATGTCAAGTCTTAAGTGGGGGAGATTGTAATACCCCGAGTTTAGTCCCACATTGGAAGTGGGAGAAGAGATTATATGGTAGATAAGGCTTAGTGGGCTTGCTATTGTTAACTTGGGCTTAAGCATTTTAATAAATTAGGCCACGTTGCAAATCGGCTCACCAAGTTAATGAATAGTTTGCTTACTAAGTGGGTTATAACAAGACCCACTGCCCTTGCATGCACCCAGTCATAACTTGTTGGGGTATGCCCTTAAGGCTAATGTTTGAGGCCTTGGGATTGTAACAGTATCATGTATAAGCTGTGATGTTTATAAAGGCAATGGTTATTATTCAGGTTGTTACATCATCTGCTGCAATGTGTGTTCTTCTGAATAATGTCTCAATGCTGTTCAGCTAGGCTGACATGCTATATTGTCCTTAGTCGAGATATCTTGGTGAACCTGAGACAGCCTTGATATGATTGAGACTAATATGTGTTCTAATCTTATAGGATGCTTCGAGCATGGAATAAGATGTAGACTCATGGGTACATTGGATGTACTGGACAGACCCTACTAGGATATTCAATTGCTTGTCACAATGTGAATATTCCTTGTTTGCAACAAGTGGCACATGTCCTCTGACTTGAGATCACTTGTGTTTCTAAATGATGATTGTCATTGTTTTGAGGTAGTTCAATATCATTTGAAACATAATGGTTATAGACTATCTTGGATAATGATCATGAGTCAGGTTAGGACACTAGTGATAGATATAGGATTGCCGTCTCCTTGTTTAAGGAGTGTGATGTTCTAAAGGGGCCCCCCCCCCCCGAATGAGATGATTGAGAAAGTGTATGGCCATACCCAGGTGACTATGTTCACCTGATCTAATCATGCTCATCATATTGGAGTTACAGGCTTGACATGCTTGTCCAATAAGAACATCCAGTGGCAAAGGAAACTTGTATGCCTAGTGAAGTGGATTCACACTTGTGCTGTGGTTTGGGTGTAGTCTTGGAAGACTCTTTCCTTTATATCGGGAGACAGTGATGTGTTGCTAGATACCCCTCACTGATCGTGATAACGTAAGTTATCGTTACCGACATTTAAAGGAAACCCTTAGGGTCGCACAATTTGATGATATGGCTTACTTAAGTCAGATCGTGTGGACTGAATTGTTTCGGTTCAGTTCAAAGGGATTTAATCTCTGATTGTAAGTGAGATCTGGTCTGATCATGTTTGATTGATTAGGGCTTGAGATCGGTAAGCTTCGATCGAGAGTATTGATGCTAGATCGGTGAGATCAAGAGCATGACGAGATGAACGGTTAGATCTGCAGCCTTAGGGTTTAAGATGATCTAGACCAAATGGCTTGGGCTGGTTTGGTTTGGTCTTTGGACCAAATGCATTTACATTGAACCGGTTCAAGAGCTTGAACGCATGGTTCATTGTTTGTGGCGTTATTGATCGGTTTAGAGATCTTGAACGCATGGCTTAATGTCTTTCCTATTTTGGAAAGTAATAAGCGCATGTTCCCTTCAACGCCAAAACAAGTGAACGCTCCATTCAACCTTTGGCACCTCTCTCTCTCGACGAGACCTTGGTGTGGAGAAGGAGACATCTTGGAGAAGGTTCGGCAAGCCTAGAGACCATCTCTCATTCCCTTTCCATACGGCAAGAACCCTTGAAGAACCTTGCTAGCACAAGGATCTCCAAGGAGTAGGCACATCACCTTGTGTGCGTCAACTAGGGAGAAGATCCCTTTCGGTCTTTGCTTCCAAGCTACCATCCATATGATGGCGATGGTATGATCCTTCATTCATGGTTGCAATCGTTTTGATGTTAATCATATGGCATGCAAAAGATCCTAATAAACCCTATGCTTCCTTGCGAAAATCTTGATATGCGCCCCCCCCCCCTTTAGGGTTTCACGCCCCCCTCTTGAAAGGGGTTTCTTCATAACTGACTTGCGTCGACCCAATGGTCGACTATGCATGCCTTAAGGGCTGAACGTCCCACATGATTTCTGGCAAGCGGGTGTGAACCCGGGCCATAATCATGATCGTTCACTAGTCGCCTCAAACAGACATCGCTCCACGCCCTTCTGCAGTCGGCTTATAGCCACCTATACAGCTTGCGCACAGGTGCTATCCAGCCGCCCATCCAGGCTGTCAGATAGTCTGATTAGGCTGTTGGGTCCAGACTTGACTAACGACTTCAAAACTATTAACCCGTCTAAGTGTTTGAAGTAGGCACACAGATAGATCTAGTGGAGTCGCGCATGAAGATAATGTTTGTTTGAAAAACAACTATGATACATGCGCAAACTATGTATGTAAACTTTGCATCATGTAGTCGCATGTGAACATAAAGAAGATCTACCCAATAACTCAAACATGGATCACAACAAGGCAACCATATGCATCAAGTCAGAAAAACCTGGCTCTGATACCACTGTAAGGAAACCTAGTTCACAAGCATTATTCAAAAACTTGTCGCAGCGGAAATACTAGGATCGCATGACATGAGTACATGATCAACCTTGTTTAACTTGTATAAGACAAGTTAGAGTATTAACTGTGCCATGATGTGAGAGGCGACTTGAAAGATGAAAGGGGCGAGTGCCTCTTCTCCAAAGATGTCACACACAAGATGAGAAAGACTTTCTTCCTTGTGTTCCTTGTGCTAGCAAAGACACCAAGGAGTCTTGATCATCTCTAGGAAAGGATGATGTGTGTCCCCTTGGCCGGTCGAGCTTCTCTTCCTCGCGTGAAGATGATCCACACGAGAGCGAAGAGAGGAGGAGGCGAGAGGGCTTTCGAAAAACGTGGATGCACAAAAAAGGAAAATTCGGCCACCACTTAAGGTAAGAACCGAATTAGTAACTCCCTCCATAACTTCCCTTTAAGCGATCGTGTCACGCCCCGGCAGAAGCCGGCTATTCCTAGCTCAGGGTTCCCCAGGGAGATGACAATATTGATAGGAACAAAGGAACTATAAAATCAAATAAATTAAATAGTCTTAAATTCAACATCAGCACTGTGTAACATAATCAACTAACTCCATTACAAAATTCATTAACTAAAGTTTATAAAGAAACTCTAACAACGATGCAACTAATTTAACTGTAAGACTAAAATAAATCAGAAAAGTCTTTATCAAAGAACATTTGATGGTACTCTGTCTCCGGTGGGTAACTAACTATCTACTCTATCCCTCCCATACGCAAACTCGGTACCTGGAGGAGAAACAAAGGGAGTTAGCGAAAATGCTAAGTAGGAACCAAGAGATATGATGCATGTTCAACTTATATGAAATTTGCAATAATAGAACTACACTACATGTCAGGAACTGATAATACAACAAAATAAGTGAATAGAAGGTTGTCGTGTAAATCATCAAGCTTGGCCACAATTCTCACTCATGAGCCGCACTCATTCTCAGAGTGTTTCTATCGTCAGCTCACACGATAGAACGACTGTATCTAGACAGTCCGGTAAATGTTGCGTCCAACATCTGACATCCGTAGTATTATCCCGAGGACAACTGGCGGTGCCCTAACCGGCAAACACATAGTCTGATATAATCAGAACTACAACTCAGATAAACAGGCCACTGGTGATAAATCACCAGGTCAGAGATCATATGCATGCACGACATGATAACAGTATAACATCTCAATCATTTTTCACGGTTCATATATATTCATAACTTTCCAACAGAATATCAGAATACACATTCTCAATGCAATCATAATAATCATATGATACTGGAGCCAATTATGCACAAATAATAGGATAATGAGGTCAACTGAATTTAGAATCAAATCAATCAGAATAGTTTCAAAGGTAAGGTGTCAATATCTATCTACACATGAATCTGACACCGTAACAAAGGTAGGGGAAAGATTCCTACCTGAAATTGCTGATTTCCTGAATACTCTCTGAAAGCTCGATTACCTCCTTTTCTCAACTGAATCATTTAAATAAACCCTTATTACTAACTATCAAACATCTATCCATAATATTACCATTACCCCAAAATAATTATCATCTAAATAATTTTCCCATCTAAATAATTTTCCCCCCATCATACTTAACAATTTAGATATCCTACTATTCACCTTTCCTCTAAAACCAAATTTAAAATAAAATAAAACGAAACTCACCTTTGACCGAACTTCGACGCGGAACGAACGACGCTTCGTTCGTCTTCGTTCGGGTCGCTGAAACGGAAGGCGAGCGAAGCTGTCGACGCCGCCGGCAGGGGAAAGGGTTCCCAACGCTGGTAGAGGAAACAACCGCCGGCACAGGAGGAGGGGAGGAGTCGTCGCCGACTAGGGAAAGAATCGCCGCCGCTGGGTAAAGGAAAGAAAACCGCTGTGAACAGAGGAAGAAGAAACTGCCGAATGGAGAAAGTGAAAGTCCCCTAGAAGGGGAAGTGCGAAACCCTAGATAGGCGCATATAAAACTTTTGCAGCGGAAACAAGGGTTTCAAGAGGATCTATGCATGAGATATGATCAACTATAATCGATTGCAAAGATAAGTAAGGAGTCATACCATCGCCATTGCTTTGGATGGCGCCTTGGAAGAAGAGAGCAAATGAGATCTCCTCCAAAAGATGCGCACACAAGAAGATGTCGCCTACTCCTTGTTGATCCTTATGCTAGCAAGGTTCTCCAAGTGAACCTGATCGAATGGAAGGGAAGAGAAGAAATCTTTTGCTTGGCGAGACCTCTCCCTTATCATCAATGCTTTTCCACCCGAATGTGTCGAGAACCCAAAAAAAAAACAAGAGAGACGACAATAGGGCAAGAGAAGAAGCGTGAAGAGAGGCAACGTGAGGCGTGTCCACGATTAGAGAACATGCTATCCAAAAATAGCAAACCACTTCTCAACGTTCACGCACTCATGAACAAGTCGCAAACCTCTTCTCCCTTGAACCTTGCGCTCACTTGATGAGCCGGTTCAATTTGGTTTGGTTCAAAGACCAATTAACCCAAGCGATTTGGTCTAGATCATATTAAACCCTAAGGTTCCAGATCTAACCGTTCATCTCCTGATGCTCTTGATCTTACCGATCTAGCATCAATTCTCTCGATCGAAGCTTACCGATCTCAAGCCCTAATCAATCTAACATGATCAGACCAGATCTCACTCACAATCAGAGATTAAATCCCTTTAAACTGAACCCAAACAATTCAGTCCACACGATCTGACTTAAGTAAGCCATATCATCAAATTGTGCGACCCTAAGGGTTTCCTTTAAATGTCGGTAACGATAACTTATGTTATCACGATCAGTGAGGGGTATCTAGCAACACATCACTATCTCCCGATATAAAGGAAAGAGTCTTCCAAGACTACACCCAAACCACAGCACAAGTGTGAATCCATTTCACTAGGCATACAAGTTTCCTTTGCCACTGGATGTTCTTATTGGACAAGCATGTCAAGCCTGTAGCTCCAATATGATGAACATGATTAGATCAGATGAACATAGTCATCTGGGTATGGCCATACACTTTCTCAATCATCTCATCCAGGGGGCCCCTTTAGAACATCACACTCCTAAAACATGGAGACGGCAATCCTATGTCTATCACTAGCGCCCTAACATGACTCATGCTCACCATCCAAGATAGTCTATAACCATTATGTTTCAAATGATATCGAACTACCTCAAAACAATGCCAATCATCATTTAGAAACACAAGTGATCTCAACTCAGAGGAAGTATGCCACTTGTTTGCATACAAGGATTATTCACATTGTGACAAGCAATTGAACATCCTAGTAGGGTCTGTCCAGTACATCCAATGTACCCATGAGTCTACATCTTATTCCATGCTCGAAGCATCCTATAAGATTAGAACACATATTAGTCTCAATCATATCAAGGTCGTCTCATGTTCACCAAGATATTTCAACTAAGGACTATACTGCATGTCAGCCTAGCTGAACATCATTGAGACATTATTCAGAAGTATTCATATTGCAGCAGATAATGTAACAACCTGAATAACAACCATTGCCTTTATAAACATAGAGTTTATACATGATACTGATATAATCCCAAGGCCTCAAACATTAGCCTTAAGGGCATACCCCAACAATCTCCCACTTGCATTTAATCTAATGGTTGAGAAATCTCAAACCCATATTATTACAGTGCTTCTCATGCTTCTGCTGCGCCAGAGGCTTTGTAAGCGGGTCAGCCAGATTGTCGTCTGTATGAACCTTGCAGATTTTGATCTCGCCATGATCAATGATCTCCCGGATCAAGTGAAACCGTCTCTGTATGTGCTTGGACTTCTGGTGCGACCGTGGTTCCTTTGCTTGTGCTATTGCTCCAGTGTTATCACTAGATAACCAAAGGATCTGCACTCGAAGGAACAACACCAAGTTCCTGAACGAACTTACGAATCCACACTGCCTCCTTGGATGCTTCCGAGGCTGCAACATACTCGGCTTCCGTGGTAGAATCAGCAACAATAGACTGTTTGAAACTCTTCCACACCACTGCACCTCCATTCAAGCTAAAAACATAGTCTGATTGCGATCGGAAATCATCCTGGTCAGATTGGAACGAAGCGTCAGTATATCCTTCAATACTGAGTTCTTCCTGACCACCATACACCAAGAACATATCTTTGGTCCTCCGAAGATATTTCAAAATGTTCTTGACTGCAATCCAGTGTGCCTTCCCTAGATTACTTTGGAACCGACTGGTCACGCTTAACCTGTAAGCGACGTTTGGGCGAGTACACAACATCGCATACATAATGGATCCAATAGCCGAAGCATAAGGCGTATTATCCATTTCATCTTTCTCAGTCTGTGTTTGTGGACACTGACTCTTCGAAAGATTCAGACCATGTCTGACTGGAAGATATCCTCTTTTAGAATTTTCTAAATGGAATCTCTCCAGAACTTTATCGATGTAAGTACTCTGGCACAGCCCGAGAAGCCTCTTAGATCTATCTCTGTAGATCTTCACACCTAATACATAGGCTGCTTCTCCTAGATCTTTCATCTGGAAATATTTTCTTAACCATGCCTTAACCGCATGCAGTTCAGGAATATCGTTTCCAATGATTAAGATATCATCGACGTAGAGGACTAGGAAAGTGATTACGCTCCCACTAAACCTCTTATATACACACGGGTCATCTTCATTCTTGATGAAACCAAATTCACAGATTGATTCATCAAATCGAATATTCCAGCTTCTTGATGCTTGCTTAAGTCCATAAATGGACTTCTTTAACTTGTATATTTTATGACGATCTGATGGATTGGTGAAACCTTCAGGTTGTGTCATATACACATCCTCATCCAGTTTTCCATTAAGGAAAGCAGTCTTCACATCCATCTGCCAGATCTCATAATCATAATATGCTGCTATCGCGAGAATAATCCGAATAGACTTGAACATAGCTACAGGAGAGAAAGTTTCATCATAATCTATCCCGTAGATTTGTTTGAAACCTTTCGCAACTAGCCTGCCTTTATAGGTAACCACGTTACCATCCATGTCAATCTTCTTCTTGAAGATCCATTTACAGCCTATAGGGATTACTCCCGGAGGCGGATCAACCAAATCCCAGACTTGGTTATCTGACATGGAGTCCATCTCGGCTCGCATAGCCTCAAGCCATCTCGCTGATTCCGGTCCACTGACCGCATCCGCATAAGTGAGGGGTTCATCATCAATGATGTAGACTCTGTCATAGCGCTCAGGCTGTCGACGGATCCTTCCCGATCTATGCGGTTCCCGTGATATCTGAGCCTCAGGTTGAACAGTAACCCGATCTATTGGCTCAGGCTCATCCAACTGTGCTTGACTACTTTGTCCTTCCTCTGGATTCTCATCCAGCTTTATTTCTCTCCCACTGGCCTCTTGCAGAAGAAATTCCTTCTCAAGAAAAATAGCCGTCCGAGCAACAAACACCTTGTTCTCTTTGGGATCGAAGAAATAATAACCCTTAGTTTCCTTAGGGTAACCGACAAAGATACATTTCTCAGATCTGCTCTCCAGTTTCCCAGAGACGAGCTTTTTGACATAAGCCTCGCAACCCCAAATCTTAATAAATGTCAAGCTCGGCTGTTTCCCATACCATAACTCATATGGCGTCTTTGAAACTGCCTTGGATGGCACTCGGTTTAGTACCTTTGCAGCTGTTTCCAGTGCAAATCCCCAAAAGGAGTAAGGTAGAGTAGCCTGACTCATCATAGAACGAACCATATCCAATAAGGTTCTGTTCCTCCTTTCGGACACACCATTCCATTGCGGTGTTCCTAGCGGAGTGAGCTGTGAGATAATCCCACACTCCTTCAGATAGTCAGTAAACTCATGACTCAAGTATTCTCCACCTCGATCTGAGCGAAGTGCCTTGATATGTTGGCCTAGCTGATTCTGTACTTCATTTTTGAACTCTTTGAACTTGTCAAAAGATTCACTTTTATGTCTCATAAGATAGACATAACCATACCTACTGAAATCATCAGTAAAGGTAATGAAGTATGAATAGCCACCTCTGGCATGTTTACTAAATGGCCCACACACATCACTGTGAATGAGGTCAAGTAAACCTGAAGCCCTTTGACCTTGCTTAGAAAAAGGAGCTTTCATCATTTTACCCATTAAACAAGCTTTGCATGTATCAAGCTCCTCATAGGAGAATGATCCCAGCAGTCCATGATCATGCAACCGCTTAATGCGCTTCTTGTTAATATGGCCTAAACGACTATGCCATAGCAAGGTGCTATCATCAGCAAACTTGGCTTTCTTAATATCAATATTTTGTATAGAACATTCCATGTCCAACATGAATAACCCATTGTTAATCGACCCAGTAGCATAAACAATATTATCAAAAGAAATAATACACTTTGAAATATTGCATTCAAAGGAAAACCCTTTCCTGACAAGAGCAGGAATAGAGATAATATTTTTTGTTATGCTTGGTACAAAATAACAATTGTCCAGTTCCAATACAAGTCCAGATGGTAAAGAGATGTAATAAACGCCTACAGCAACAGCAGCAACCCGTGCCCCGTTTCCTACTCGTAGGTCCACCTCATGCTGTCCCACCTGTCTTCTTCTCTTGAGTTCCTGTACATTTGAACAAATGTGAACTCCACATGCAGTGTCCAACACCCATGAGATAGAAGAAGAAACCATGACTTCAGTCACGAAAATACCTGAGCCAGAAGCGAAACTTCCCTTCTTGTCTCCTTGGAGCGCTTTACAGTCCTTTTTCCAGTGACCCAGCTGGCCACAGTGGAAACATCTGTATTCCTTCGACCGCTTAACCTTTTGTTTCAGAGCCTTGTTGTAGTTCTTGACAGGGGCTTTGCCCTTCTTCCCTTTCTTCTTGTTCCTAGAAGGAACCATCAAGACAGAGGATGAAGGCTTTCCCTTTAGAGTCAACTCTGTAGTCAAGAGCATATTCAGCAACTCTGCCGGGGTACAGTCGATCTTGTTCATATTAAAATTAATGATGAACGAATCAAAAGTAGCCGGAAGAGACTGCAGGATAATGTCTACAGCAAGCTCCTGATTGATGGTATGTCCCAGTTTCTCAAGAGCCTCCTTGTACCCAATCATCTTGAGTACGTGAGCTCCCACTGGACTCCCTTCAGCCAGTTTGCTCTAAAAGAAAAGCTTAGTCAAATTATAGCGTTATGTCCTAGCCTGTGCAGCATACAGCAGCTTGAGGTTTGCTATAATTTGTATAGCAGATAGATCCTCATGCTGACGCTGCAACTCTGGCGTCATAGACGCAAGCATCAGGCAAACGACATCAATGCTATCATTGACATGCTTCTCATAGGCATCCCGAACCGCCCTTGCGGCGTTCGCAGCGGGTTGAGGCGGTATAGCCGTCTCGAGGACATACAGCTTCCTCTCAGCCTTAAGAACAATCTTAAGGTGTCCGTACCAGTCTGAGAAGTTTGGTCCAGCAAACTTCTCCCTTTCCAGTAGGGATCGCACATTGAAATTCGTGGTGTTCGTTGCTGCAGTAATCAACAACAATGCAAGAAAAGTAAGGTCAGTATCAATGTTTAGAATCAATCCAGGACATAAGAAAGATTCTTTTCTCACTATTTTATCTGGCTGAAAAATCCAGCAAAACAGCCTGAAAGAGTAAAACTCTTTTAGTGAGATGGGATCCAGATTTCATACTTGGTCTCCGCGTCCCGCTCAGGCGAGATAAGATGCACAGAGAGTACAAGCACTAATCTCTGGTAGGCAATCCCTGCCAATCGCCAGCCCGTGCGATTCCCCTTCATCTGGGCAATCCAGCAGACTGTGCCAACTGAGTTGGTACAACACAGTCTCTGATCCCAGAGATGGCTGCCTCCATAGAGCTACAATATGCGCCACATATGTAGCCTACATGGTCAAGCTGACCCGACCTACTCCCTGGACCACCACGTGCTATGCTGAGCAACGAGAAGCGATAAATCCCTTCCCTGTAACACGCAGGTGTAATCCCACACCGTCTGAAGATAGATGGGCGTGCCCACTGAGTGGGTACAACACGGCCCCAACGATAGTCAGAACAGTGAGGTTTCGCGTCAGAAGGCTATCGTGCTTGATATTTAACATTTGGATTTTAACGGTCTTTTATCTTCTTAACTATCATGCAAACCCTATGGTGATAGCAGAAGATTAAATCATGCAATTCTAATTATATAAACAATAAATAGAAAGCATGCTGATCTTATGTGGTAAAAGCCCATTAAGCCTAGGTAAGACCTTAATTTAACTTAAGTCTTCACTTGAGCTCTTGATGGGTCTTTTGCATCGCATCTGGCCCAACCCAGGGCCCAAGCGCTCACTGCAGCACAGGTGCGCCCACCAGGTAAATGCGCCTGTCCCAGAGCCGAACCCTGGACCTCCCACCTGGTCAAGCCACTGCTGCATGCGCTTCTGCCAAGTGTGCTCTGTGCTCATGTCTGATTAAAATTACAATTTAATCTATCTAGACATGATTGACACGCAGGTCAATTACACAATAAATTAATTAAAATGTGATGCGCAGATCACAAGAAAATAATTTACAATTAATACAGGCACGCAGGCCCCAGCACAGCACACATTAAATTAGGCAGCCCACATAAGATTAAATAGACACCAAACATGGTATACAATCAACATGTGATCCAATAATAAGAAAATAAAATGTTCAAAAACCCATTGGCATTAATTTTATTTTCCTTATGTGCCCTACTACTTACAATGGTCCATTAATAGGGATCCACTCATCAGATCTAGTCAGACCCACTGCCCTTGTATGCACCAAGTCCTAACTGACTTAAGTCGACCCAGTGGTCAACAATGCATGCAATTGGGCTGAACGACCCTCATGAGTTCAGGCAAGCGGGTGTGACCCCGAGCCCAACTCATGCGCGTTCACTGGTTGTCTCAACCAGACATCGCTACACGCCTGTATGCAGTCGACCTATAGCCACCTCGTGCTTACGCACAGGTGCCATCTGGTCAACCCATCTAGGCTGTCAGATAGTCTGATCAGACTGGTTGGATCTAGACTCGACTGTGACTTCAACCCTAATAACCCGTCTAAGTGTTTCAAGTAGGCGCCACTTAGATCTAAGGTGAGTCGCGCAGGTGATGTAGTTTTAAGAAAAACAAATATGCGCCAACAAAAAGATACAACATGTAATATTTTCGCATATAACCTTTAGATCTAGTCTTTTGCGCAAACATGGATCACAAAGCAAACATAGCAATCATATTAACATGGAATAACTGGTCGCTCTGATACCAATTGAAAGTCCCCTAGAAGGGGAAGTGCGAAACCCTAGATAGGCGCATATAAAACTTTTGCAGCGGAAACAAGGGTTTCAAGAGGATCTATGCATGAGATATGATCAACTATAATTGATTGCAAAGATAAGTAAGGAGTCATACCATCGCCATTGCTTTGGATGGCGCCTTGGAAGAAGAGAGCAAATGAGATCTCCTCCAAAAGATGCGCACACAAGAAGATGTCGCCTACTCCTTGTTGATCCTTGTGCTAGCAAGGTTCTCCAAGTGAACCTGATCGAATGGAAGGGAAGAGAAGAAATCTTTTGCTTGGCGAGACCTCTCCCTTATCGTCAATGCTTTTCCACCCGAATGTGTCGAGAGCCCAAAAAAAAAACAAGAGAGACGACAATAGGGCAAGAGAAGAAGCGTGAAGAGAGGCAACGTGAGGCGTGTCCACGATTAGAGAACATGCTATCCAAAAATAGCAAACCACTTCTCAACGTTCACGCACTCATGAACAAGTCGCAAACCTCTTCTCCCTTGATCCTTGCGCTCACTAGATGAGCCGGTTCAATTTGGTTTGGTTCAAAGACCAATTAACCCAAGCGATTTGGTCTAGATCATATTAAACCCTAAGGTTCCAGATCTAACCGTTCATCTCCTAATGCTCTTGATCTTACCGATCTAGCATCAATTCTCTCGATCGAAGCTTACCGATCTCAAGCCCTAATCAATCTAACATGATCAGACCAGATCTCACTCACAATCAGAGATTAAATCCCTTTAAACTGAACCCAAACAATTCAGTCCACACGATCTGACTTAAGTAAGCCATATCATCAAATTGTGCGACCCTAAGGGTTTCCTTTAAATGTCGGTAACGATAACTTATGTTATCACGATCAGTGAGGGGTATCTAGCAACACATCACTGTCTCCCGATATAAAGGAAAGAGTCTTCCAAGACTACACCCAAACCACAGCACAAGTGTGAATCCATTTCACTAGGCATCCAAGTTTCCTTTGCCACTGGATGTTCTTATTGGACAAGCATGTCAAGCCTGTAGCTCCAATATGATGAACATAGTCATCTGGGTATGGCCATACACTTTCTCAATCATCTCATCCAGGGGGCCCCTTTAGAACATCACACTCCTAAAACATGGAGACGGCAATCCTATGTCTATCACTAGCGCCCTAACATGACTCATGCTCACCATCCAAGATAGTCTATAACCATTATGTTTCAAATGATATCGAACTACCTCAAAACAATGCCAATCATCATTTAGAAACACAAGTGATCTCAAGTCAGAGGAAGTATGCCACTTGTTTGCATACAAGGATTATTCACATTGTGACAAGCAATTGAACATCCTAGTAGGGTCTGTCCAGTACATCCAATGTACCCATGAGTCTACATCTTATTCCATGCTCGAAGCATCCTATAAGATTAGAACACATATTAGTCTCAATCATATCAAGGTTGTCTCATGTTCACCAAGATATTTCAACTAAGGACTATACTGCATGTCAGCCTAGCTGAACATCATCGAGACATTATTCAGAAGTATTCATATTGCAGCAGATAATGTAACAACCTGAATAACAACCATTGCCTTTATAAACATAGAGTTTATACATGATACTGATATAATCCCAAGGCCTCAAACATTAGCCTTAAGGGCATACCCCAACAGAAAGGATCGTCGGCGTCGGAAGGAGGCGGAGACGACGTCGATTTAGAGAGAAAACTCACCTCAGGGAGAAGGTGGAAGATCAATCGCCGCAGGAGGAAACGCAGCCGCCTGACAACTCGTCTCTCGCCGCTCGCGTCTGGAACAGAGAAGCAGTCGCCGTTCGCCATTCGAGCCTCAGCCCAGAAACTCGTCGCCGACCAGAGGGGAAGACAGCTGCCGACAGGAAGAGGACGAGGTCTGCTCGTCAGGGATGCTCGCCGGTCGGAGGGGAAGGAGCCGCCGGAGAAGCAGAAAGCGGTGACGCGACACAGCACACGTCCGAGGAAAAAAATGGAGCAGGGAAAAGAGCTCGTGTGCGGCGTAGGGAGAGTTAATTAAGGATTAGGGTAAGAGGGATTAGAACTAATAAAATAAATATTAATTAATTAATTACTTAATTTAGTCCCAAAAAAATAAAATAATAGTAATATTCAAGGTATAACATTAGCTACCCCTTAAAAGAATTTGGTCCCTCAAATTCACTTACCAAGCTAGAATAATTGGGGGTACTGAGCCTTTACATCCTCTTCACGCTCCCACGTAGCCTCGCTATCAGAATGATGTTGCCAACCGACTTTAACAATCTTGATGATCTTGTTTCTTAACTGGTGTTCTTTTCTTTCCAATATTCGCACAGGATGTTCAACAAAGGAAGTATCAGACTGAATTGGCACTGACAATTTCTCTAACACATGAGATGGATCAGATATGTATTTCCGCAGCATAGAGACATGAAAAACATTGTGCACTCCAGAGAGAGAGGGTGGTAATGCCAACCGGTAGGCTACTGCACCTACCCGTTCCAGAATTTCAAAAGGTCCAATGTATCTCGGGGTTAGCTTTCCTTTCTTTCCAAATCTCATCACACCTTTCAATGGAGATACCTTCAAAAACACATGGTCGCCGACTATGAATTCCAAATCTCTTCTTCTCCTATCAGCATAACTCTTTTGTCTGCTCTGAGCTGTTAACAACCTTTGCTTGATTCCTTGCACTATCTCTACATCCTGTTGTAGCATCTGAGGTGCTGACAATAGCCTTTCACCCACCTCATTCCAAAGTACAGGGGACTTGCATCTCCTTCCATATAGGGCTTCAAACGGTGCCATTTTTATTGATGAATGATAACTGTTATTATATGAGAATTCTGCCCAATGTAAATAACTTTCCCAATTGCCACCAAAATCAAGTACACATGCTCTCAACAAATCTTCCAAAGTTTGTATAGTTCTTTCTGATTGACCATCTGTCTGGGGATGAAATGCTGTACTAAAATGCAATTGTGTACCCAAAGCTTTTTGCAAACTACCCCAAAATCTAGAAGTAAACCTCGGATCTCTGTCTGAAATAATACTAGTAGGTACACCATGCAGTCTGACAATCTCATTGCAATATAGGGTGGCTAACTTATCCAAGGTGTCAGTTTTCTTAACAGGAAGAAAATGTGCTGACTTAGACAATCTATCGACAATTACCCAGATTGAGTCATGTCCCCTTTGAGATCTAGGAAGCCCTGAAACAAAATCCATTGTAATATGCTCCCACTTCCATTCAGGTATAGGAATATTTTGCAACTTCCCTGCTGGTCTCATGTGCTCAGCCTTCACCTGCTGACATGTTAGGCAACATGATACAAATTTTGCAGGGGTCCCCTTCAAGGGGGAGCGAAAAACCCTAATGGGCGCATGTGTTTCAACGCAGCGGAAATAAGGGTTTTAGGGATCATTAGCATGATATATGATCAACTATGAAAAATCGATTGCAAAATGCCAATAAGATTCATACCATCGCCATCTATGGATGAAGTGTTGGAAGCAAAAACCGAAAGGGGTCTTCTCCCTAGTCGACGCACACACGATGAAGAATGGCCTCTCCTTGTCGTCTTTGTGCTAGCAAAGCTTCAAGGGTCCTTTGCGCATGGAGGAGATGAGATCCTTGGGCTTGGCGAAGAAGAAGTTCCTCTACACTCGTCAAGACTTTTGTCACACGAGAAGGGAGGAGATGTCGTCCGAAGTTGATGATCGACAAGGGAGTAAACACGTTGTAATCAACGTGGGCGTTGCTATCCAAAAATAGTAACCCATTACTCACTTCGGTTATGCGTTCACATGAAGTGAACCGCAACCCTCTTCTCCCATTCGAACCTTTGAACCAAGCGCTCATAACATGAGCCGGTTCAAGTGACTTTGGTTCAAGACCAAATCGGCCCAAGCAATGGTCGATCTTATTGAACCACAAGGTTCAAGATCACCGTTGATCTCTCGATGCTCTAGATCTCACTGATCTAGCATCATAACTCTCGATCGAAGCTTACCGATCTAAAGCCCTAATCAATCAAACATGATCAGACCAGATCTCACTCTCAATCAGAGTTTAACACCCCTTTAAACTGAACTAAACAATTCAGTCCACACGATCTGACTTAAAGAAGCCATATCATCAAATTGTGCGACCCTAAGGGTTTCCTTTAAATGTCGGTAACGATAACTCACGTTATCACGATCAGTGAGGGGTATCTAGCAACACATCACTGTCTCCCGATATAAAGGAAAGAGTCTTCCAAGACTTCACCCAAACCACAGCACAAGTGTGAATCCAATTCACTAGGCATGCATACTTCCTTTGCCACTTGATGTTCTTATTGGACAAGCCTGTCAAGCTTGTAACTCCAATATGATGAGCATGATTAGATCAGATGAACACTGTCACCTGGGTATGGCCATACACTCTCTCAATCATCTCATCCAGGGGGGCCCTTATAGAACATCACACTCCTTAAACAAGGAGACGGCAATCCTATGTCTATCACTAGTGTCCTAACCTGACTCAAGCTCATCATCCAAGATAGTCTATAATCATTATGTTTCAAATGATATTGAACTACCTCAAAACAATGACAATCATCATTTAGAAAACACAAGTGATCTCAAGTCAGAGGAAATGTGCCACTTGTCGCAATCAAGGAATATTCACATTGTGACAAACAATTGAACATCCTAGTAGGGTCTGTCCAGTACATCCCATGTACCCATGAGTCTACATCTTATTCCATGCTCGAAGCATCCTATAAGATTAGAACACATATTAGTCTTAACCATATCAAGGCTGTCTCATGTTCACCAAGATACATCGACCAAGGACATAATAGCATGTCAGCCCAGCTGAACAGCTTTGAGACATTATTCAGAAGAACATATATTGCAGCAGACAATGTAGCTAACTGAATAACAACCATGCCTTTATAAACATATGAGTTTATTACATGATACTTGTTACACTCCCATAGGCTTCAAACATTAGCCTTAAGGGCATACCCCAACAATCTCCCACTTGCACTTAATCTAATGGTTGAGGAATCTCAAACCCATATTATTACAGTGCTTCTCATGCTTCTGCTGCGCCAGAGGCTTGGTAAGCGGGTCTGCCAGATTGTCATCTGTATGAACCTTGCATACTTTGATCTCGCCACGATCAATGATCTCCCTGATCAAATGAAACCGTCTCTGTATGTGCTTGGACTTCTGGTGCGACCGTGGTTCCTTTGCTTGTGCAATTGCTCCAGTGTTATCACAGAAGATAACCAAAGGATCTGCACGCGAAGGAACGACACCAAGTTCTTTCACGAACTTACGAATCCACACTGCCTCCTTGGATGCTTCCGAGGCTGCAACATACTCGGCTTCTGTTGTGGAATCAGCAACAGTTGACTGTTTGAAACTCTTCCACACTACTGCTCCACCATTCAAGCTAAAAACATAGCCTGATTGCGATCGGAAATCATCCTGGTCAGACTGGAACGAAGCGTCAGTATATCCTTCAATACTGAGTTCTTCCTGACCACCATATATCAAGAACATATCTTTGGTCCTCCGCAGATATTTTAAGATGTTCTTGACTGCAATCCAGTGCGCCATACCTGGATTACTCTGGTAACGACTGGTCACGCTTAACCCGTAAGCGACGTCTGGGCGAGTACACAACATCGCATACATAATGGATCCAATAGCCGAAGCATAAGGCGTATTGTCCATTTCATCTTTCTCAGTCTGTGTTTGTGGACACTGACTCTTCGAAAGACTCAGACCATGTCTGACTGGAAGATATCCTCGTTTAGAATTCTCTAAATGAAATCTTTCCAGGACTTTATCGATGTAAGTACTCTAGCACAGCCCGAGAAGCCTCTTAGATCTATCCCTGTAGATCTTCACACCTAACACATAGGCTGCTTCTCCTAGATCTTTCATCTGGAAACATTTCCTCAGCCATGCTTTAACAGCATGCATTTCAGGAATGTCATTTCCAATGATCAAGATATCATCGACGTAGAGGACTAGGAAAGTAATCACGCTCCCACTAAACCTCTTATATACACACGGGTCATCCTCGTTCTTGATGAAACCAAATTCAGTAACTGATTCATCAAAACGAATATTCCAGCTTCTCGATGCTTGTTTAAGTCCATAAATGGACTTCTTTAACTTGCATATTTTATGACGATCTGCTGGATTAGTGAAACCTTCAGGTTGTGTCATATACACATCCTCATCCAGATTTCCATTAAGGAAAGCTGTTTTCACATCCATCTGCCAGATCTCATAATCGTAATATGCAGCTATCGCAAAAAGAATCCGAATAGACTTAAACATGGCTACAGGTGAGAAAGTTTCATCATAATCTATCCCGTAGATTTGTTTGAAACCTTTCGCAACTAGCCTGCCTTTATAGGTAACCACGTTACCATCCATGTCAATCTTCTTCTTGAAGATCCATTTACAGCCTATAGGGATTACTCCCGGAGGCGGATCAACCAAATCCCAGACTTGGTTATCTGACATGGAGTCCATCTCGGCGCGCATAGCTTCAAGCCATCTCGCTGACTCCGGTCCACTGACCGCATCCGCATAAGTGAGGGGTTCATCATTGTCAATGATGTAGACTCCGTCATAGCGCTCAGGCTGTCGACGGATCCTACCCGATCTTCGCGGTTCCCGTGATATCTGAGCCTCAGGTTGTTCAATAACCTGTTCTACCGGCTCAGGCTCATCCAACTCTGCTTGAGCACTTTGTCCTTTCTCTGGATTCTCATCCAGTTTTATTTCTCTCCCACTGGCCTCTTGCAGAAGAAACTCCTTCTCAAGAAATATGGCCGTACGAGCAACAAAAACCTTGTTCTCCTTGGGATCGAAGAAATAATAACCCTTAGTTTCCTTAGGGTAACCGACAAAGATACATTTCTCAGATCTGCTCTCTAGTTTCCCAGAGGCGAGCTTTTTGACATAAGCCTCGCAACCCCAGATCCTGATAAATGTCAAGCTTGGCTGTTTCCCATACCATAACTCATATGGCGTCTTTGAAACTGCCTTGGATGGCACCCGGTTTAGTACCTTTGCAGCTGTTTCCAGTGCAAAACCCCAAAAGGAGTATGGAAGAGTAGCCTGACTCATCATAGAACGAACCATATCTAGTAACGTTCTATTTCTCCTCTCGGACACACCATTCCATTGCGGTGTTCCTGGTGGAGTGAGCTGTGAGATAATGCCACACTCTTTTAGATAGTCAGTAAATGCATGACTTAGGTATTCACCACCTCGATCTGAGCGAAGTGCCTTGATATTACGGCCTAGCTGATTTTGTACTTCATTTTTGAACTCTTTGAACTTGTCAAAAGATTCACTTTTATGTCTCATCAGATAGACATAACCATATCTACTGAAATCATCAGTAAAGGTAATGAAGTACTGATAGCCACCTCTGGCATGTTTACTAAATGGCCCACACACATCACTGTGTATAAGGTCAAGTAAACCTGAAGCCCTTTGACCTTTGTGAGGAAAAGGTGACTTCGTCATTTTACCCATCAAACAAGCTTTGCATGTATCAATCTCCTTATAGGAGAATGATCCCAGCAGTCCATTTTCATGCAACCGCTTAATGCGTTTCTCGTTAATATGGCCTAAACGACTATGCCATAGCAAGGTGCTGTCATCAGCATACTTGACTTTCTTGATATCAACGTTCTGTATAGAACATTCCATGTCCAACATGTATAACCCATTGCTAATTGAACCAGTTGCATAAACAATATTATCTAAAGACAAAACACACTTTGAAATATTGCATTCAAAGGAAAATCCCTTCCTGACAAGAGCAGGAATGGAGATAATATTTTTAGTTATACTGGGAACAAAGTAACAACTGTTTAGTTCTAATACAATTCCAGATGGTAAAGAAATGAAGTAGTCTCCTACAGCAACAGCAGCAACCCGTGCCCCGTTTCCAACGCGTAGGTCCACCTCATGCTGTCCCACCTGCCTTCTTCTCTTGAGTTTCTGCACATTTGAACAAATGTGAACTCCACATGCAGTGTCCAACACCCATGATACAGAAGAAGAAAACATGACCTCAGTCACGAATATACCTGAGCCAGAAGCAAAGCTTCCCCTCTTGTCTCCTTGGAGCGCTTTACAGTCCTTTTTCCAGTGACCCAGCTGGCCACAGTGGAAACACCTGTATTCCTTAGACCGCTTGACCTTCTGCTTCAGAGCCTTGCTGTAATTCTTGACAGGGGCCTTGCCCTTCTTCCCCTTCTTCTTGTTCCTTGAAGGAACCATTAAGACAGAGGTTGAAGGCTTACCCTTCAGAGTCTCCTCAGTGGTCAAGAGCATATTCAGCAGCTCTGCCGGAGTACAATCGATTTTGTTCATATTAAAATTAATAATGAACGCGTCGAATGAAGGTGGGAGAGACTGCAGAATAATGTCTACAGCAAGCTCCTGGTTAATGGTATGCCCCAGTTTCTCTAGAGCCTCCTTGTGCCCAATCATCTTGAGCACGTGAGCTCCCACTGGGCTCCCTTCAGCCAGTTTGCTCTGAAAGAAGAGCTTAGTCAAATTATAGCGTTCAGTCCTCGCCTGTGCAGCATACAGCATCTTGAGGTTCGCTATAATCTCTATAGCCGACATATCCTCATGCTGACGCTGCAGCGGTGGCGTCATAGACGCTAGCATCAGGCAAGCGACATCAATGCTATCATTGACGTGCTTTTCATGGGCTTCCCGAACCGCCCTTGCGGCGTTCGGAGCGGGCTGCGGCGGTATCGCCGTCTCGAGGACATACAGTTTCCTCTCTGCCTTAAGAATAATCTTAAGGTGTCCAAACCAGTCAGAGAAGTTTGGCCCAGCAAACTTCTCCCTTTCCAGTAGGGATCGCACATTGAAGTTCATGGTGTTCGTTGCTGCAGGTATCTACAACATTGCAAGAACAGCAAGGTCAGTATCAATGTATAAGAATCAATCAGGACTTAAGAAAGATTCTTTTTCTCACTATTTTATCAGGCGTGAAAAATCCAGCAAAACAGCCCGAAAGAGTAGAACTCTTTTAGTGAGATGGGATCCAGATTTCATACTTGGTCTCCGCGTCCCGCTCAGGCGAGATAAGATGCACAGAGAGTACAAGCACTAATCTCTGGTAGGCTATCCCAGCCAATCGCCAACCCGTGCGATTCCCCTTCATCTGGGCAATCCAGCAGACTGTGCCAACTGAGTTGGTACAACACAGTCTCTGATCCCACAGATGGCTGCCTCCATGTGCTACCATATGCTCCACATATGTAGCCAACACGGTCAAGCTGACCCGACCTACTCCCTGGACCACCATGTGCTATGCTGAGCAACGAGAAGGGATAAATCCCTACTCTGTAACACACAGGTGTAATCCCACACCCTCTGAAGATAGATGGACGTGCCCACTGAGTGGGTACAACACGGCTCCAACGATAATCAGAACAGTGAGGTTTCGCGTCAGAAGGCATTCAAGCTTGATATTTTTAGCGTTGGATTTTAACGGTCTTTTATCTTCTTTTTCTATCATACAATTCCTATGGTGATAGCAGAAGATAAATTTAATCATGCAATTCTAATATTAACAAATAAAAGAAAGCATGTATCTTATGTGGTAAAAGCCCATAGCCCTAGTGAGACCTTAACCTAGCTTAAGTCTCCAGTTGCTCTTCATGGGTCTTTTGCTGCTCATCTGGCCCAAGCAGGGCCCTAGCGCCGTTTGCAGCACTGGTGCGCCCACCAGGAATTTGCGCCAGGTCCTAGGTTCGAACCCTAGACCTTCCACCTGGTCCAGCCACTGCTGCATGCGCTTCTGCCAAGTGTGCATTGTGCTCTTGTCTAATTAAATTACAATTTAACTATCTAGACAAGAGTGACACGCAGGTCACTTTCACATTATAAATTAATCAAAATTGTGATTCGCAGATCACAAAAATAAAATTAATTTACAACAATTAATCCCAGGCTCGCAGGCCCCAGCACAGCACACATTAATAACGGGCAGCCCACATAAGACTAAATAGACAAACATATGCATCAATCAAGAATCATGTGATCCATACAAAAAAATTAAAATTTTTCGAAAACCCCTTGGGATCAATTTTAATTTTTCCTTATTTCCCCTACAACCTTACAACGGTCCATTACTAGGGATCCACTCAACCAACCTAGTCAGATCCACTACCCTTGCATGCACCAAGTCCTAACTGACTTGAGTTGACCATAAGGTCAACCATGCATGCGCCAGGGCTGAACGACCACACAGAGGTCTGGCAAGCGGGCGTGACCCCGGGCCTAACTCAGGTGCGTTCATTAGTCGTCTCAATCAGACATCGCTACACACCTGTCTGCAGTCGACCTATAGCCACCATAGGCTTGCGCCGAGGTGCTAACTGGTCGACCCATTCAGGCTGTCAGATAGTCTGATCAGACATTCTGGATCTAACCTAGGGGTGACTTCAACCCTAATAACCCGTCTAAGGGTTTACAGTAGGCGGCTTAGATCTAAGGTGATACGCGCAAGAGATATAAGTTTTTGATAAAAACTCTATAACAAGTGCCAAGGCATCATACATGCGTAACACATAAACTTACATCATGCGCAACCTTACAACATGCGTCAACTACAAGTAAAGGTTCGCATGTATTCTAGATCTAGCAAGATGGCGCATACAAGGATCACAAATCATAGCAAACATATTATCATGCGATTTAGCCTGCTCTGATACCAATTGCAGGGGTCCCCTTCAAGGGGGAGCGAAAAACCCTAATGGGCGCATGTGTTTCAACGCAGCGGAAATAAGGGTTTTAGGGATCATTAGCATGATATATGATCAACTATGAAAAATCGATTGCAAAATGCCAATAAGATTCATACCATCGCCATCTATGGATGAAGTGTTGGAAGCAAAAACCGAAAGGGGTCTTCTCCCTAGTCGACGCACACACGATGAAGAATGGCCTCTCCTTGTCGTCTTTGTGCTAGCAAAGCTTCAAGGGTCCTTTGCGCATGGAGGAGATGAGATCCTTGGGCTTGGCGAAGAAGAAGTTCCTCTACACTCGTCAAGACTTTTGTCACACGAGAAGGGAGGAGATGTCGTCCGAAGTTGATGATCGACAAGGGAGTAAACACGTTGTAATCAACGTGGGCGTTGCTATCCAAAAATAGTAACCCATTACTCACTTCGGTTATGCGTTCACATGAAGTGAACCGCAACCCTCTTCTCCCATTCGAACCTTTGAACCAAGCGCTCATAACATGAGCCGGTTCAAGTGACTTTGGTTCAAGACCAAATCGGCCCAAGCAATGGTCGATCTTATTGAACCACAAGGTTCAAGATCACCGTTGATCTCTCGATGCTCTAGATCTCACTGATCTAGCATCATAACTCTCGATCGAAGCTTACCGATCTAAAGCCCTAATCAATCAAACATGATCAGACCAGATCTCACTCTCAATCAGAGTTTAACACCCCTTTAAACTGAACTAAACAATTCAGTCCACACGATCTGACTTAAAGAAGCCATATCATCAAATTGTGCGACCCTAAGGGTTTCCTTTAAATGTCGGTAACGATAACTCACGTTATCACGATCAGTGAGGGGTATCTAGCAACACATCACTGTCTCCCGATATAAAGGAAAGAGTCTTCCAAGACTTCACCCAAACCACAGCACAAGTGTGAATCCAATTCACTAGGCATGCATACTTCCTTTGCCACTTGATGTTCTTATTGGACAAGCCTGTCAAGCTTGTAACTCCAATATGATGAGCATGATTAGATCAGATGAACATTGTCACCTGGGTATGGCCATACACTCTCTCAATCATCTCATCCAGGGGGGCCCTTATAGAACATCACACTCCTTAAACAAGGAGACGGCAATCCTATGTCTATCACTAGTGTCCTAACCTGACTCAAGCTCATCATCCAAGATAGTCTATAATCATTATGTTTCAAATGATATTGAACTACCTCAAAACAATGACAATCATCATTTAGAAAACACAAGTGATCTCAAGTCAGAGGAAATGTGCCACTTGTCGCAATCAAGGAATATTCACATTGTGACAAACAATTGAACATCCTAGTAGGGTCTGTCCAGTACATCCCATGTACCCATGAGTCTACATCTTATTCCATGCTCGAAGCATCCTATAAGATTAGAACACATATTAGTCTTAACCATATCAAGGCTGTCTCATGTTCACAAAGATACATCGACCAAGGACATAATAGCATGTCAGCCCAGCTGAACAGCTTTGAGACATTATTCAGAAGAACATATATTGCAGCAGACAATGTAGCTAACTGAATAACAACCATGCCTTTATAAACATATGAGTTTATTACATGATACTTGTTACACTCCCATAGGCTTCAAACATTAGCCTTAAGGGCATACCCCAACAAATTTTGCTATGTCCCTTTTCATATTGTTCCACCAATAATATTCCTTAAGGTCCTTGTACATCTTTGTACTCCCTGGGTGAATGGTAAGCTTAGATCGATGTGCTTCATTTAGTAACTCTTCTTTCACAGGATGATTTTCTGGTACACACAGTCTTCCTCTGAATCTCAGCACTCCTTCTGAATCTTTTGTGAAATCGGGTAATAGCCCTTGTTCTACCTTCTTACTCAAAGATAATAGATTTTCATCACCCAATTGAGTCTCCTTAATTTTCTGCACAAGCTGAGACTGAGCTCTCATCACAGCCAAGTAACTCCTTTCTGATTCATTTATTACTTCAACACCCAATTCCACAAGCTGTTTAATTAAGTCGGTTGGTGTAGTCCTCAGACGAGCAAGGGTTCCTTCTGATTTCCAACTCAGAGCATCGGCTACCACATTTGCCTTGCCAGGATGATACTTAATTTGGCAATCATAATCTTTCAAATATTCGATCCATCTGCGTTGCCTCATATTCAGCTCCTTCTGACTAAACAGATATTTTAAACTTTTATGGTCAGTGAATATTTCAAAAGTGGTGCCATATAAATAATGTCTCCATAACTTCAAAACAAAGATGATGGCTGCCAGTTCCAAGTCATGCACTGGATAATTCTTCTCGTGAGTCTTGAGTTGCCGAGATGCATAGGCAACTACTCTCTCATTTTGCATCAAAACTCCACCCAGACCTTGACCAGAAGCATCAGTGTACACGATATAACCATCTTCTCCGGAAGGGATCACCAACACTGGAGCAGTAATTAATCTCTTTTTCAGTTCTAAGAAGCTATTTTCACATGTATCTTTCCAATCAAATTTCACACCCTTTCTAGTCAGATAGGTTAAAGGAGCAGCCAACTTAGAAAATCCCTTCACAAATCGTCTATAATACCCTGCTAAACCAAGAAAGCTGCGAACTTCTTGCACTGATTTTGGCCTCCCCCACTTGAAGGTCCCCTAAAGGGGGGCGAAACCCTAAAGTGGCGCAAATATGTATATGGGCAGCGGATACTAGGGTTTCATAGAATCGGATAGCATGCATTATACGATCAACTATCAAAACTTGAATAGATAAGAAAAGTTCTCACCATTGCCATCGCTTGGACGATGTCTTGAAATCAAAGACCAAAAGAGATCTTCTCCAGAGGATGCGCACACAAGATGAGAATGCGCTCACTTCCTTGGTGCTCCTTGTGCTAGCAAGGTTCCAAAGGCGTCCTTGATCGAATGGAAGGGATGGAGAGTTGCTTGGCGAGAGTCTCCTTCTTTCCTTTCGTCCACCTTCACGCATCCGAGAGTTCTATCTCGAGAGGAAGAGGCGGGGCACAAGAAAGGGAGAGAGCAATGTGGCGACGTGAGGCGTGTGAAAGTGGCTTCTAAAAATAGTAACAACCTCTTCATGCGACCATGAAGTTTTACCCCAATCGCAACTTGTTCTAGATTTGAACCAAGCGCTCATCCATGAGCTGGTTTAATTTGATTCGGTTCAAATACCAAATAACCCAAGCCACTTGGTCTAGATCTGAATTAAACCCTAAGGCTCCAGATCTGACCGTTCATCTCTTTGATGCTTCTGATCTCACCGATCTAGCATCCATTCTCTCGATCGAAGCTTACCGATCTCAAGCCCTAATCAATCAAACATGATCAGACCAGATCTCGCTTACAATCAGAGATTAATTCCCTTTAAACTGAACCTGAACAATTCAGTCCATACGATCTGACTTAAGTAAGTCATATCATCAAATTGTGCGACCTTGAGGGTTTCCTTTAAATGTCGGTAACGATAACTCACGTTATCACGATCAGTGAGGGGTATCTAGCAACACATCACTGTCTCCCGATATAAAGGAAAGAGTCTTCCAAGACTTCACCCAAACCACAGCACAAGTGTGAATCAACTTCACAAGGCATACATGTTTCCTTTGCCACTGGACGTTCTTATTGGACAAGCCTGTCAAGCTTGTAACTCCAATATGATGAGCATGATTAGATCAGATGAACAGAGTCACCTGGGTATGGCCATACACTTTCTCAATCATCTCATAGGGGGGCCCCATTAGAACATCACACTCCTTAAACAAGGAGACGGCAATCCTTTATCTATCACTAGTGCCCCTAACCTGACTCAAGCTCACCATCCAAGATAGTCTATAATCATTATGTTTCAAATGATATTGAACTTCCTCAAAACAATGACAATCATCATTTAGAAAACACAAGTGATCTCAAGTCAGAGGAAATGTGCCACTTGTTACAATCAAGGATTATTCACATTGTGACAAGCAATTGAATATCCTTGTAGGGTCAGTCCAGTACATCCAATGTACCCATGAGTCTACATCTTATTCCATGCTCGAAGCATCCTATAAGATTAGAACACATATTAGTCTCAATCATATCAAGGCTGTCTCATGTTCACCAAGATATATCGACTAAGGACTTAACTGCATGTCAGCCTAGCTGAACAGCTTTGAGACATTATTCAGAAGAACATATATATATTGCAGCAGACAATGTAGCAACCTGAATAATAACCATGCCTTTATAAACATAAGAGTTTATCACATGATACTGATACAATCCCAAGGCCTCAAACATTAGCCTTAAGGGCATACCCCAACACCACTCAGAGATAGCAGAAATCTTTTGGGGATCCACGGCTATTCCATCACCAGAAATAACATGACCTAAAAATGCCACTTCTTTAAGCCAAAAGTCACACTTACTGAACTTAGCATATAGCTTTTCCTGCCTCAACCTTTCCAAAACTAATCTGAGGTGTTTCTCATGTTCAGTCATACTGCAGGAATATATCAAAATATCATCTATGAAGACAACCACAAATTTATCCAGATAATCGATAAAAATTCTATTCATCATGTCCATAAAAACTGCAGGTGCATTAGTAAGTCCAAAGGGCATCACTAAAAATTCATAGTGTCCATATCTTGTTCTGAATGCAGTCTTTGACACATCTTCTTCTCTGACTTTTATTTGATGATACCCTGATCTCAAGTCAATTTTAGAATAAATACATGTGCCTTTCAACTGATCAAATAAATCATCAATGCGGGGAAGTGGATATTTATTTTTGATTGTAATGGCATTCAGCTGTCTGTAGTCAATGCATAATCTCATAGATCCATCCTTCTTCTTTACAAAGAGGACTGGAGCACCCCAAGGGGATACACTAGGTCGTATAAATCCCCTGTCTAGAAGTTCTTGCAACTGGCTCTTAAGTTCTTCTAATTCTTTAGGAGCCATTCTGAAAGGTGCTTTAGAAATTGGAGCAGACCCAGGTTGAAGCTCAATTGCAAATTCAACTTGTCTTTTTGGTGGAAGTCCCGGTAACTCCTCAGGGAACACATCTGTGAATTCCCTTATCACTGCAACATACTCCATAGGCTCTCTTGTTTTCTCTTCTACTTTCGAAATGGATAATAGAAATCCATGACACCCATCTCTCATTAACTTCTTGGCTTTCATAGCAGAAATTATGGGAGCAACTTGTCCAGAGACTCCTATAAATCTCCAGGAAGGTAAACTAGGAGGGCTAAAGGTCACAACATAATTATGACAATCAACATTAGCATAATGGATAAAAAGCCAATCCATGCCCAGGATAATGTCAAAGTCTGAGAAGTCTAAAACTCTCAGATTAGTTTCAACAACTAGATCACCAAAGATGAGAGGACACTGTTTCAGTTCTAAGTGAGATTGCATCACACCTCCTGAAGGTGTGCAGACAGATAGTTCAGTACTAGCTACAGTGGGCTTTTTCTTTATTTTCATCACAAACTCATAAGAGATAAAAGAATGAGTGCTACCAGTATCAATAAGCAGGCATGCAGGATAATCATATACGAAAATAATACCTCTCATTACTGTGTCTGGAGCTTCCTGAGCCTCTTGTTGGGTTACTGCATATACTCTGGCTGGGCCTGAAGGTCGTTGCTGAGGCTGCCTCTGCTGTGACCCCGCCTGACTAGCCTGACCTGGCCTCCCATTGTAAGTATTAGGTCTGGAGCTCTGTTGGTAGCTTTGTTGATGGCTCTGCTGGTAACTTTGCTGTGGGGGTTGAAATCCTTTCCATGGGCAGTTAATCTTATAATGGCCCCAATCCTTGCAATAGTGGCATCGTATTTTGTTAAGATGACAGGTATTAGCCGTGTGCCCCTCTTTGTTGCATTTAAAGCATTTTCTTGCTGACCCTGTTGAATTAAAGCTTGGTGCATAGGAAGAGTGTACAGGTCTCTGATGGTTATTGAATACTGCTCTAGATCTCTTCCCATCATAGGTTCTTGTTTCCATTGGCCTAACTGACTGATTGACCTTTCTCTGTTCTGCAAATTCTTGAACCTTCTCTGTTTGTTTATCTTTTTCCACATCAAGTAGAGAAGCTTCTATTCTGAATGCCATATTTACCACTTCCTGAAAGCTATCTAAAGGGATAGTGTTCATCTGCCCCTTTATGGTGTGATATAGTCCCTTGATGAACAGTTGACACTTTCTCCTTTCGGTGGTCACTAATTCTGGAAATAGATCAGATAACCTCTCGAAGTCAGTCACATAAACATTTACAGTCCTTTTTCCTTGTTTTAGGTTCAGAAACTCCTGCATCTGGCTGTCTTGAAAAGTTTCAGGGAAATATTTCTCAAGGAATGTTCTTCTAAAATCAGCCCAAGGGATAGGACCATCTCCAAAGGTAACTCTCATACCAGACCACCACATGCCAGCTCTATCAGATAAAAAGTATGTGGCCAATTCCACCTTTTTCTCCTCAGGGCATCCTAGTGCCCTAAAAGTTTGCTCCACCTTTAGTAACCAATTCCTGGCAGCCCAAGGGTCAGTAGTACCAGCGAAGTCACCAAATCTATCCTTTCCCAACTGAGAAAATTGCATAAACATACTGGCTGCCCTCACTGGCGGGGTTACTACGGGTTGTGGTACCAATGAAGGAGAGGAAGGTTCACCCTCGTCCCTTACTGTTGCAGCAGGTAGTGCTGCCTCTAAGGGTACTGAGGCATCATACCCACTTCTTCTTCTTGTAGGGGCTCTAGGCAGGTTTTGAGGTAACTGTACCTCAGCATCAGGAAGATTTCTGGCTCCCCTACTTCCTTGACTTGGGATTGCTCTGGCTCTAGTTCTAGGTGCCATCCTGCCAACAAAATAACATGTCATATAATGAATGTTTACTTATTCAATTATTATAACCTTAACCCAATCCTAGTCCTAATGTTTCTATATCCTTAGGCTTTCTTACTAACTTGGCTCTGATTCCAATTAAATTGTCACGCCCCGGCAGAAGCCGGCTATTCCTAGCTCAGGGTTCCCCAGGGAGATGACAATATTGATAGGAATAAAGGAACTATAAAATCAAATAAATTAAATAGTCTTAAATTCAACATCAGCACTGTGTAACATAATCAACTAACTCCATTACAAAATTCATTAACTAAAGTTTATAAAGAAACTCTAACAACGATGCAACTAATTTAACTGTAAGACTAAAATAAATCAGAAAAGTCTTTATCAAAGAACATTTGATGGTACTCTGTCTCCGGTGGGTAACTAACTATCTGTTGGGGTATGCCCTTAAGGCTAATGTTTGAGGCCTTGGGATTGTTATTCAGTTTGTTATATTATCTGCTGCAATACATATACTTCTGAATAATGTCTCAATGCTGTTCAGCTGGGCTGACATGCAGTAAAGTCCTTAGTCGAGATATTTTGGTGAACATGAGACAGCCTTGATATGATTGAGACTAATATGTGTTCTAATCTTATAGGATGCTTCGAGCATGGAATAAGATGTAGACTCATGGGTACATTGGATGTACTGGACAGACCCTACTAGGATATTCAATTGCTTGTCACAATGTGAATAATCCTTGATTGCAACAAGTGGCACATTTCCTCTGACTTGAGATCACTTGTGTTTCTAAATGATGATTGTCATTGTTTTGAGGTAGTTCAATATCATTTGAAACATAATGGTTATAGACTATCTTGGATGGTGAGCTTGAGTCAGGTTAGGGCACTAGTGATAGAAAAAGGATTGCCGTCTCCTTAATTGGAGTGTGATGTTCAAAAGGGGCCCCCCCTGGATGAGATGATTGAGAAAGTGTATGGCCATACCCAGGTGACTGTGTTCATCTGATTTAATCATGCTCATCATATTGGAGCTACAGGCTTGACACGCTTGTCCAATAAGAACATCCAGTGGCAAAGGAATCATGTATGCCTAGTGAGTTGATTCACACTTGTCCTGTTGTTTGGGTGTAGTCTTGGAAGACTCTTTCCTTTATATTGGGAGACAGTGATGTGTTGCTAGATACCCCTCACTGATCGTGATGACGTAAGTTATCGTTACCGACGTTTAAAGGAAACCCTTAGGGTCGCACAATTTGATGATATGGCTTACTTAAGTCAGATCGTGTGGACTGAATTATTTGGGTTCAGTTTAAAGGGATTGTTATCTCTGATTATAAGTGAGATCTGGTCTGATCATGTTTGATTGATTAGGGCTTGAGATCGGTAAGCTTTGATCGAGAGAGTTGATGCTAGATCGGTGAGATCAGGAGCATCAAGAGATGAACGGTTAGATCTGAAACCTTAGGGTTTACAATGGTCTAGATCAAATCGCTTGGCTTGATTGGTCTTTGAACCAAACCGACATTGAACCAACTCATTGAATGAGCGCATGGTTCAAAGGGGGTGAGAGAAATGCGTTGGGGTAAACCCATGAACGCATAAGCGTTGGGTGGTTACTATTTTTGGTTTTCCAAAATTAGAGTAACGCACTACACGTTGGAGTGTAACGCTCTCTCTCGTTCGGATCACCTCACGTCGCCTCTTCTCTTGGGAAAAAGAACTCTTGACGAAAGAGGGAGGTCTCGGCAAGCAAGCAAGAAACTCTCTTCTCATCCTCTTCACACGACAAGAACTCCTTAGAACCTTGCTAGCACAAGGAGCACTAAGGGAGTAGGCGACATCTTTTGTGTGCGCACCATTTGGAGGAGAAGCGCTTGAGTCTCTTCTTCCTAGACGCCATCCAAGCAATGGCTTTGGTAAGAATTAATTCCTTGATTCTTGTTTACAATCGTTTATAGTTGATCATATAACTGCAAAGATCCTAGAAACCCCCTTTCCGCTGCATGAAAAACTTCATATGCGCCTATCTAGGGTTGCGCTCCCCCTTGAAGGGGACCTAACAATTGGTATCAGAGCGGTTTTGATGCATGTTTTATGATTGCTATCCTGCTGTGATCCTTGTATGCTTAGATCTTTCTTACATGCGAGACTTACATGTACATTGTTCATTCATGCCGAAACTTGTATGTTTCCTTGGCGCATGTGTATTGATAGCGCATCTATCATGTTGTTGTAGTTGTTTTTCTAAAAACCCTAATGACATGCGCGACTATCATTAGATCTAAGCCGCACCTACATTAAACCCTTAGACGGGTTAGTAGGGTTGAAGTCATCTCTAGTTATGATCCAACAAGTCTGATCAGACCATCTGACAGCCTAGATGGGTCGACCAGATGGCACCTATGCGCATGCATAAGGTGGCTATAGGTCGACTGCATCAAGGGCGTGTAGCGAGGTCTGGTTGAGACAACCTATGAACGCACATGAGTTAGGCCCGGGGTCACACCCGCTTGCCAGAACTCATGAGGCCGTTCAGCCCTTGGCGCATGCATGGTTGACCGTTAGGTCAACTCAAGTCAGTTAGGACTTGGTGCATGCAAGGGCAGTGGATCTGACTAATCTGATGAGTGGATCCCTATTAATGGACCGTTGTAAGGTAGTAGGGCACATAAGGAAAAATTAAAATTGATGCCAATGGGGTTTTCGAAATTTTATTTTCTTATGTTGGATCGCATGATGTTTGTAAGCATATGTTTGTTTATTTAATCTTGTGTGGGCTGCCCATGTTTAATGTGTGCTGTGCTGGGGCCTGCGTGCCTGGAATTTAAATGTAAATAAATATTTTTATTGTGATATGCGCATCACTTTTCATTTAAATTATAAAGTGTAATTGACCTGCGAGTCAATCTTGTCTAGATAGATTAATTTGTAAATTTATCAGACAAGAGCACAGAGCACACTTGGCAGAGGCGCTTGCAGCAGAGGCTTGACCAGGTGGGAGGTCCAGGGTTCGACTCTGGGACCAGGCGCATTTTCCCTGGTAGGCGCACCTGAGCTGCAGATGGCGCTTGGGCCCTGGTTTGGGCCAAATGAGCAGTAAAAGACCCATGAACAAAAGCAAGTGAAGACTTAAGTTTAATTTAAGGTCTAACTTAGGCTTAATGGGCTTTTACCACATAAGATCAGCATGCTTTCTATTTATTGCTTTTATAATTAGAATTGCATGAGTTCATCTTCTGCTATCACCATAGGAATTGCATGATAGTGAAGAAGATAAAAGACCGTTAAAATCCAACGCTAAAATATCAAGCTCGTAAGCCTTCTGACGCGAAACCTCACTGTTCTGATTATCGTTGGAGCCGTGTTGTACCCACTCAGTGGGCATTTCCATCTATCTTCAGACGGTGCTGGATTACACCTGCGTGTTACAGAGAAGGGATTTATCGCTTCTCGTTGCTCAGCATAGCACGTGGTGGTCCAGGGAGTAGGTCGGGTCAGCTTGACCATGTAGGCTACATATGTGGCGCATATGGTAGCGCATGGAGGCAGCCATCTGTGGGGTCAGAGATTGTGTTGTACCAACTCAGTTGGCACAGTCTGCTGGATTGCCCAGATGAAGGGGAATCGCACGGGTTGGCGATTGGCTGGGACAGCCTACCAGAGACTAGTGCTTGTACTCTCTGTGCATCTTATCTCGCCTGAGCGGGACGCGGAGACCAAGTATGAAATCTGGATCCCATCTCACTAAAAGAGTTCTACTCTTTCGGACTGTTTTCATGGATTTTTCAGCTAGATAAAATAGTGAGAAAAGAATCTTTCTTAAGTCCTGGATTGATTCTGAACATTGATACTGACCTTGCTGTTCTTGCATTGTTGTAGATACCTGCAGCAACGAACACCATGAGCTTCAATGTGCGATCCCTACTGGAAAGGGAGAAGTTTGCTGGGCCAAACTTCTCAGACTGGTTCGGACACCTTTAGATCGTTCTTAAGGCAGAGAGGAAACTGTATGTCCTCGAGACGGCTGTGCCGCCTCAACCCGCTGCGAACGCCGCAAGGGCGGTTCGTGAAGCTTATGAAAAGCATGTCAATGATAGCATTGATGTCGCTTGCCTGATGCTAGCGTCTATGACGCCACCGCTGCAGCGTCAGCATGAGGATATGTCTGCTATACAAATTATAGCGAACCTCAAGATGCTGTATGCTGCACAGGCGAGGACTGAACGCTATAATCTGACCAAGCTTTTCTTTCAGAGCAAACTGGCTGAAGGGAGCCCAGTGGGAGCTCACGTGCTCAAGATGATTGGGCACAAGGAGGCTCTAGAGAAACTGGGGCATACCATCAATCAGGAGCTTGCTGTAGACATTATTCTGCAGTCTCTCCCGCCCTCTTTCGATGCGTTCATCATTAACTTTAATATGAACAAAATCGACTGTACTCCGGCAGAGCTGCTGAATATGCTCTTGACTACTGAGGAGACTCTGAAGGGAAAGCCTTCGACCTCTGTCTTAATGGTTCCTTCATGGAACAAGAAGAAGGGGAAGAAGGGCAAGGCCCCTGTCAAGAGTTACAGCAAGGCTCTGAAGTAAAAAGTTAAGCGGTCAAAGGAATACAGATGTTTCCACTGTGGCCAGCTAGGTCACTGGAAAAAGGACTATAAAGCGCTCCAAGGAGACAAGAGGGGAAGCATCGCTTCTGGCTCAGGTATTTACGTGACGGAAGTCATGGTTTCATCTTCTTCTATTTCATGGGTGTTGGACACTGCATGTGGAGTTCACATTTGTTCAAATGTACAGGAACTCAAGAGAAGAAGACAGGTGGGACAGCATGAGGTGGACCTACGAGTTGGAAACGGGGCACGGGTTGCTGCTGTTGCTGTAGGAGACTATTTCATCTCTTTACCATCTGGACTTGTGTTAGAATTAAACAGTTGTTACTTTGTTCCAAGTATTACTAAAAATATTATCTCTATTCCTGCTCTTGTCAGGAAAGGGTTTTCCTTTGAATGCAATATTTCAAAGTGTATTCTTACTTTAGATAATATTGTTTATGCTACTGGTTTAATTAACAATGGGTTATTCATGTTGGACATGGAATGTTCTATACACAATATTGATAATAAGAAAGCCAAATATGCTGATGACAGCACCTTGCTATGGCATAGTCGTTTAGGCCATATTAACAAGAAACGCATTAAGCGGTTGCATGATTATGGACTGCTGGGATCATTCTCCTATGAGGAGATTGATACATGCAAAGCTTGTTTAATGGGTAAAATGACGAAGTCACCTTTTCCCCACAAAGGTCAAAGGGCTTCAGGTTTACTTGACCTTATACACAGTGATGTGTGTGGGCCATTTAGTAAACATGCCAGAGGTGGCTATCAGTACTTCATTACCTTTACTGATGATTTCAGTAGATATGGTTATGTCTATCTTATGAGACATAAAAGTGAATCTTTTGACAAGTTCACAGAATTCAAGAATGAAGTACAAAATCAGCTTGGCCGAAATATCAAGGCACTTCGTTCTGATCGAGGTGGAGAATACCTAAGTCAAGAGTTTACTGACTATCTAAAGGAGTGTGGGATTATCTCACAGCTCACTCCGCTAGGAACACCGCAATGGAATGGTGTGTCCGAGAGGAGAAATAGAACGTTACTTGATATGGTTAGTTCTATGATGAGTCAGGCTGCTCTACCTTACTCCTTTTGGGGATTTGCACTGGAGACAGCTGCAAAGGTACTAAACCGAGTGCCATCCAAGGTAGTTTCAAAGACGCCATATGAGTTATGGTATGGGAAACAGCCGAGCTTAACATTTATCAGGATCTGGGGCTGCGAGGCTTATGTCAAAAAGCTCGCCTCTGGGAAACTAGAGAGCAGATCTGAGAAATGTATCTTTGTCGGTTACCCTAAGGAAACTAAGGGTTATTATTTCTACGATCCCAAAGAGAACAAGGTGTTTGTTGCTCGGACGGCCATATTTCTTGAGAAGGAGTTTCTTCTGCAAGAGGCCAGTGGGAGAGAAATAAAACTGGATGAGAATCCAGAGGAAGGACAAAGTGGTCAAGCACAGTTGGATGAGCCTGAGCCGGTAGAACAGGTTACTGAACAACCTGAGGCTCAGATATCACGGGAACAAAATAGAGCATCCTCTATTTGGACGAGAGTGCTCTCCAAGTGGAGATCATGGTTACTAAAAATAGTAACCACTCATCGCCCCAACGTTCACACCAAGTGAACATGTCGTCAACTCCTCTCCCCTTGAACCATGCACTCATTTAGTGAGCCGGTTCATTTTGGTTCAATTTAAGAACCAATCAAGCCAAGCAACTAGCCCAAATCATAATTAAACCATAAGGCTTTTGATCTGACCGTTGATCTCTTAATGCTCCTGATCTGACCGATCTAGCATCCATTCTCTCGATCGAAGCTTACCGATCTCAAGCCCTAATCAATCAAACATGATCAGACCAGATCTCACTTACAATCAGAGATTAAATCCCTTTAAACTGAACCCAAACAATTCAGTCCACACGATCTGACTTAAGTAAGCCATATCATCAAATTGTGCGACCCTAAGGGTTTCCTTTAAATGTCGGTAACGATAACTCACGTCATCATGATCAGTGAGGGGTATCTAGCAACACATCACTGTCTCCCGATATAAAGAAAAGAGTCTTCCAAGACTACACCCAAAAACAGCACAAGTGTGAATCAACTTCACTAGGCATACATGTGTCCTTTGCCACTGGATGTTCTTTTTGGACAAGCGTGTCAAGCTTGTAACTCCAATATGACGAGCATGATTAGAACAGATGAACACTGTCACCTGGGTATGGCCATACTCTTTTCTCAATCATCTCATCCTGGGGGCTCCTTTAGAACATCACACTCCTTAAACAAGGAGACGGCAATCCTATGTCTATCACCAGTGCCCTAACCTGACTCAAGCTCACCATCCAAGATAGTCTATAATCATTATGTTTCAAATGATATTGAACTACCTCAAAACAATGACAATCATCATTTAGAAAACACAAGTGATCTCAAGTCAAAGGAAATGTGCCACTTGTTGCACTCAAGGATTATTCACATTGTGACAAACAATTGAATAACCTAGTAGGGTCTGTCTAGTACATCCAATGTACCCATGAGTCTACATCTTATTCCATGCTCGAAGCATCCTATAAGATTAGAACACATATTAGTCTCAATCATATCAAGGCTGTCTCATGTTCACCAAGATATCTCGACTAAGGACATATAGCATGTCAGCCCAGCTGAACAGCTTTGAGACATTATTCAGAAGAACATATATTGCAGCAGACAATGTAGACAACTGAATAATAACCATGCCTTTATAAACATAACAGTTTATTACATGATACAGATACATTCCCATAGGCCTCAAACATTAGCCTTAAGGGCATACCCCAACAACTCTCTTCTCATCCTCTTCACACGACAAGAACTCCTTAGAACCTTGCTAGCACAAGGAGCACTAAGGGAGTAGGCGACATCTTTTGTGTGCGCACCATTTGGAGGAGAAGCGCTTGAGTCTCTTCTTCCTAGATGCCATCCAAGCAATGGCTTTGGTAAGAATTAATTCCTTGATTTTTGTTTACAATCGTTTATAGTTGATCATATAACTACAAAGATCCTAGAAACCCCCTTTCCGCTGCATGAAAAACTTCATATGCGCCTATCTAGGGTTGCGCTCCCCCTTGAAGGGGACCTAACACTATCTACTCTATCCCTCCCATACGCAAACTCGGTACCTGGAGGAGAAACAAAGGGAGTTAGCGAAAATGCTAAGTAGGAACCAAGAGATATGATGCATGTTCAACTTATATGAAATTTGCAATAATAGAACTACACTACATGTCAGGAACTGATAATATAACAAAATAAGTGAATAGAAGGTTGTCGTGTAAATCATCAAGCTTGGCCACAATTCTCACTCATGAGCCGCACTCATTCTCAGAGTGTTTCTATCGTCAGCTCACACGATAGAACGACTGTATCTAGACAGTCCGGTAAATGTTGCGTCCAACATCTAACATCCGTAGTATTGTCCCGAGGACAACTGGTGGTGCCCTAACCGGCAAACACATAGTCTGATATAATCAGAACTACAACTTAGATAAACAGGCCACTGGTGATAAATCACCAGGTCAGAGATCATATGCATGCACGACATGATAACAGTATAACATCTCAATCATTTTTCACGGTTCATATATATTCATAACTTTCCAACAGAATATCAGAATACACATTCTCAATGCAATCATAATAATAATATGATACTGGAGCCAATTATGCACAAATAATAGGATAATGAGGTCAACTGAATTTAGAATCAAATCAATCAGAATAGTTTCAAAGGTAAGGTGTCAATATCTATCTACACATGAATCTGACACCGTAACAAAGGTAGGGGAAAGATTCCTACTTGAAATTGCTAATTTCCTGAATACTCTCTGAAAGCTCGATTACCTCCTTTTCTCAACTGAATCATTTAAATAAACCCTTGTTACTAACTATCAAACATCTATCCATAATATTACCATTACCCCAAAATAATTATCATCTAAATAATTTTCCCATCTAAATAATTTTCCCCCCATCATACTTAACAATTTAGATATCCTACTATTCACCTTTCCTCTAAAACCAAATTTAAAATAAAATAAAACGAAACTCACCTTTGACCGAACTTCGACGCGGAACGAACGACGCTTCATTCGTCTTCGTTCGCGTCGCTGAAACGGAAGGCGAGCGAAGCTGTCGACGCCGCCGGCAGGGGAAAGGGTCCCCAACGGCGGTAGAGGAAACAACCGCCGGCACCGGAGGAGGGGAGGAGTCGTCGCCGACTAGGGAAAGAATCGCCGCCGCTGGGTAAAGGAAAGAAAACCGCTGTGAACAGAGGAAGAAGAAACCGCCGAATGGAGAAAGGATCGTCGGCGTCGGAAGGAGGCGGAGACGACGTCGACTCAGAGAGAAAACTCACCTCAGGGAGAAGGTGGAAGATCAATCGCCGCAGGAGGAAACGCAGCCGCCTGACAACTCGTCTCTCGCCGCTCGCGTCTGGAACAGAGAAGCAGTCGCCGTTCGCCGTTCGAGCCTCGGCCCAGAAACTCGTCGCCGACCAGAGGGGAAGACAGCTGCCGACGGGAAGAGGACGAGGTCTGCTCGTCAGGGATGCTCGTCGGTCGGAGGGGAAGGAGCCGCCGGAGAAGCAGAAAGCGGTGAGGTGACACAGCACACGTCCGAGGAAAAAAATGGAGCAGGGAAAAGAGCTCGTGTGCGGCGTAGGGAGAGTTAATTAAGGATTAGGGTAAGAGGGATTAGAACTAATAAAATAAATATTAATTAATTAATTACTTAATTTGGTCCCAAAAAAATAAAATAATAGTAATATTCAAGGTATAACAGATCGAAAACTCCTCTTTGATTGAACCATGCGTTCACAAGTGAACCGGTTCAATCTCAATTTGGTTCAAGCACCAAATCAAACCAGCCCTGGTTATAATCTTCTTTGAACCAAATGGCTCAAGATCTAACCACACATCACATTGAACCCCTGATCTTTACGATCAAGCTTCAATCCTCCGATCAAAGCTTACCGATCACATGTCCTAATCAATCAAACATGATTAGACTAGATCTCACTTTTAATCAGAGCTTAAAATCCTTTAAACTGAACTAGAATAATTCCAGTCCACACGATCTGACATAAGTAAGCCATATCATCAAATTGTGCGACCCTAAGGGTTTCCTTCAATGTCGGTAACGATAACTTACGTTATCACGACCAGAGAGAGGTATCTAGCAACACATCACTGTCTTCCAATATGAAGGCAAGAGTCTTCCAAGACTACTCCCAAACCACAGCACAAGTGTGAATCTCATTCACTTGGCATACATGTTTCCCTTTGCCACTGGATGTTCTTGTCGGACAAGCGTGTCAAGCCTGTGATTCCAACATGATGAAAATGGTTAGATCAGATGAACATAGTCGTCTGGGTATGGCCATACACATTCTCAACCATTTCATCCATAGGGCCCCCTTAGAACATCACACTCCAACCAGGAGAGGCAATCCTATATCTATCACAAGTACCCTAACATGACTCATGCCCACTATCCAAGATAATCCTTAATCATTATCTTTCAAATGATATGGAACTACCTCAAGATAATGCCAATCATCACTTAGAAACACAAGTGATCTCAAGTCAGAGGGAATATGCCACTTGCTTGCATACAAGGATTATTCACATTGTGACAAACAATTGAATATCCTGAGAAGGGTCAGTCCAGTACATCCAATGCACCTATGTGTCTAAATCTTATTCCATGCTCGAAGCATCCTATAAGATTAGAACACATATTAGTCTCAATCATACCAAGGCTGTCTCATGTTCACCAAGATATCTCGCCTAAGGACAATACTGAATGTCAGCTAAACTAAACATCATTGAGACATTACCCAGAAGTACACATATAACAGCAGATAATGTAACAATCTGAATAACAACAATTGCCTTTAAAAACAAATATATTTAGTTTATACATGATACTGACAATAATCCAAGGCCTCAAACATTAGCCTTAAGGGCATACCCTAACACTTTCCACGTCAGCATTGAGTTTTTCATCCCAATTCGTGATCTTGGTAAGCCTAGATGGGTGGATGAAGTTTATTTATAAGATCGGAGTTCATTGCCTTGCATAGGTTGCGAGTCCTTTGTGATCTTGGATTGTGGGACCTTATTGATTTGACTTTTGACAATTTGCTAATTACTTTGAATTTTGAAGCTTAGCATGGTTACTCTTTCCTTGGAGACAAGTCATAAGCTAAGATCATTTTCTATCATATCTGGTTTTTCTATTTTTTGATTTTCATTGCTTGAGGGCAAGCAAGGATTTTAGTTTGGGAGAATTTGATGCCTTGTCATATGTTGCATTTCCTGGTATATTTATTTCACGAATTAAGGCCTATTTTGTTACTTTTATATCTCTTTCAGCACTTATTTCCTTGTTATTTTTGGAATCTACACATTTCTTTGTCTTTCATGTGTTTCAGGTTAAATCACTTATCTATGGAGTTTAAAATTGGAAATAAAGTTATAAAGTGGTTAAGGATGGAAAGACAAAGCTTCCCAGCAATTTTCAGCTCAGACGGACATTGTTACCGAAAATACGGCCTGCCCTTGAAAGTGTTCATGGCCGTATTTCTGAGGACGAATATTTCATATCATCTTCGAGCCGTAATCGAAGACACGACCGTGAAACGTGGGAATGAAATTTTGGAATCATGTTCGCTGAGAAGAATACATACTAGCCTGTGAAACAGAATACGTCCATGAAGTCTACTAAAGGCGCAACGCAGAATTTGGCTGAGAACTTCACGGGCCAGCCCAAGAAATGTTTCACACCTGTATTTTTATTCGTAGATCGCGACTCTTGGCATTTCTCCCTCGTTCCAAGTCAGATTTGGGCGATCTTGGTGTCAAAATGACAGGAATTAGAAGGGCTACACGTCAGAAACCAGAGGAAGTCGATCAGACATATAAAAGGAAACATTTTGGGGGGGGGGGGGGAAACGCCTCGACTCTGGGAGGACAGCGAGAGAGGGAAGAACGAGGAAGAAGGCAGCGCTTGGAACTAGATCTAGAGGGGAAAGTTAGCATTTTCTCTTCTATTTCATCTTGTATCTTCTCTGCCTTGTGTATTCCTTCATCTGAAAGAGATTTTAACCGAAACTATGCAAGTTGTAGCGTAAACACTCAATCGGATTTTTGGGCGTAGCCCACTTTTCAATCTATGAACTGATTGTGTTGCTTTTATGAGATTTTCTTGACTCTACTCGATCTTTACTGTGTTAATTTCGTAATCTTTGACTTGATCAATCAAATTTTACTCTAGTCGTCACGAGAAGTACTGAAAGGGAAAATTGTGATAACTGATCTGTTTTGATTGGGCTGGTAGGTTTGCCACGAAAGTAGGTAAAACGTGCCCGCGGAATTTATATTCTCCTACACTCATTGGATCGACCCAGTTCGTTCTATCACGAAAGTAGAAGGACGGTCAGGTTTGGTACCAAGTTACACCACCGAGAGGGGGTAATTTGTAAACTCAAGAATTTCCGTAGTTTCAGATTATCTCTTGCAATACTTTTCATTTAGTTCTTGATTGTTGGTGTGGTGAACCCCTTAAATCTGATTTTTCTCATAACAACTGTCTTTCTTCTGTTCTCACTGCCAATTGGAGTTGTTTTAGTTGTATACTTAATTTTGAATGTTAAAACCGATAACACCCTCAGTTACGAAGTCGTTTAACTATTGAAATTAAGAATTATTGGTACTTGACTCAACCGTCCTCGTGGGAATGGTACTATATACCACCGCGATAAAGCCGTTACGTTTGCGGTAGATATCAGGGTGGCGAGTGGATGGATGCAGGCGGCTAGAGGTTGTTCAGGGGTAGGGACGATGATGGCCGAAGTCTTGTAGAGATCCGACCGGTGGATGGTCGGCGGCGTGGTGACGAGTTTCTGAAAATTCTGGAAACTGGGAATACGTGGTTGTTTGACTTGGTTTTGTGAGGAAGAAGCTTGTAGAGAAGAAGGGAAGAGCGAGGGACTCAGCCCTAGAAGGAGGTGAGGGGAAGGATAGGTGACACAAGCGCCTCAGAGGAGAAGAAGATCGGAGACATCTGATTGAGGACGAAAACCATTTCCATTCAACGAATTCTGCGTTTACAAGGTTCAAGCTTTGATACATATAGGAGAAGCTTTCCAAGCGAACGTTGCTGGGTGAACGTTGCAGTTTCCTTTTGTGGGTTGAACGAACGTTGTTGTTTCTATCTTCGATTGGCAGAGAGAGACATTGAAGTTTCTTTGTGAGGAGCTGTTGGGGACGTGGAAGATTTCCTTTGTGGGGCGAAGAAGATAGCGTTGGCATGCGCTTGATGAAATTGGCTGTTGCCTTCTTTGCTGGCTGCATGTGAACGTTACAAGGTAAAGGGGCGTTGAAGATGAAAGTCCCTAGCAAGGGGGCGAAACCCTAATAAGCATGCACTTCTAAAATTTGCATGGGCGGAATCATAGGATTTCTAGGATCGATTTGCATGTCATATAATCAACTTGAAGATTGTATAGATCAACATAAGGATCATACCATTGCCATTGCTTGGATGGCGACTTGGAAGAAGAGGGCGAGCGGCTCTCCTCAAAAGGTGACGCACACAAGGTGAAGATGACTACTCCCTTGGCGTCTTTGTGCTAGCCAAGCTTCAAGGTTTCCCTTCGTGAAGGAGATGAGAGATGTCTCTTGGCTTTGTTCTCTTCTCCTTTGCGTGAAGACTCACCACACGAGAGAGAGGCGTCGAGAGGAAGAGGTGAGCGAGAATAGAGCAATTGCTCTCGAACGTGAGGCGTGCTCCCTATTTTGGAAAGCATGACTTCCAAAAATAGTAAACCCTCACACGTTCAAGTGTTCACGCTTAGTGAACAAATCGCAATGTTCTCCCCTTTGAACCATGCGCTCACTTGATGAGCCGGTTCAATCTCATTTGGTTTAAAGACCAAATCAAACCAAGCATTGGTCTAGATCAAATTAAACCATAAGGCTCAAGATCTAACCATTCATCTCTTGATGCTCTTGATCTCACCGATCTAGCATCAATTCTCTCGATCGAAGCTTACCGATCTCAAGCCCTAATCAATCAAACATGATCAGACCAGATCTCACTTACAATCAGAGTTTAAACTCCTTTAAACTGAACCAAAACAATTCAGTCCACACGATCTGACATAAGTAAGCCATATCATCAAATTGTGCGACCCTAAGGGTTTCCTTTAAATGTCGGTAACGATAACTTACGTTATCACGATCAGTGAGGGGTATCTAGCAACACATCACTGTCTCCCGATATAAAGGAAAGAGTCTTCCAAGACTACACCCAAACCACAGCACAAGTGTGAACCCAAGTCACTTGACATATGTGTTTCCATTGCCACTGGATGTTCTTATTGGACAAGCGTGTCAAGCCTGTAATTCCAATATGATGAGAATGATTAGATCAGATGAACATAGTCATCTGGGTATGGCCATACACTTTCTCAACCATCTCATCCAGGGGGCCCCTATAGAACATCACACTCCAAACAAGGAGACGGCAATCCTATATCTATCACTAGTGCCCTAACATGACTCATGCTCACTATCCAAGATAGTCTATAACCATTATGTTTCAAATGATATTGAACTACCTCAAAACAATGCCAATCATCATTTAGAAACACAAGTGATCTCAAGTCAGAGGAAATATGCCACTTGTTTGCATATAAGGATTATTCACATTGTGACAAGCAATTGAATATCCTAAGTAGGGTCTGTCCAGTACATCCAATGTACCCATGAGTCTACATCTTATTCCATGCTCGAAGCATCCTATAAGATTAGAACACATACTAGTCTCAATCATATCAAGGCTGTCTCATGTTCACCAAGATATCTCGACTAAGGACAAAACTGCATGTCAGCCAAGCTGAACAGCATTGAGACATTATTCAGAAGTATACATATTGCAGCAGATGATGTAACAACCTGAATAACAACCATTGCCTTTATAAACATAGAGTTTATACATGATACTGAAATAATCCCAAGGCCTCAAACATTAGCCTTAAGGGCATACCCCAACAATCTCCCACTTGCACTTAATCTAATGGTTGAGAAATCTCAAACCCATATTATTACAGTGCTTCTCATGCTTCTGCTGCGCCAGAGGCTTTGTAAGCGGGTCAGCTAGATTGTCATCTGTATGAACCTTGCAGACTTTGATCTCGCCACGATCAATTATCTCCCGGATCAAGTGAAACCTTCTCTGTATGTGCTTGGACTTCTGGTGCGACCGTGGTTCCTTTGCTTGTGCTATAGCTCCAGTGTTATCACAGAAGATAAACAAAGGATCTGCACTCGAAGGAACAACACCAAGTTCCTGAACGAACTTACGAATCCACACTGCCTCCTTGGATGCTTCTGAGGCTGCAACATACTCGGCTTCTGTTGTGGAAACAGCAACAATTGACTGTTTGAAACTTTTCCACACCACTGCTCCTCCATTCAAGCTAAAAACATAGCCTGATTGCGATCGGAAATCATCCTGGTCAGATTGGAACGAAGCGTCAGTATATCCTTCAATACTGAGTTCTTCCTGACCTGCATATATCAAGAACATATCTTTGGTCCTCCGAAGATATTTCAAAATGTTCTTGACCGCAATCCAGTGTGCCTTCCCTGGATTACTTTGGAATCGACTGGTCACGCTTAACCCGTAAGCAACGTCTGGGCGAGTACACAACATCGCATACATAATGGACCCAATAGCCGAAGCATAAGGCGTATTGTCCATTTCATCTTTCTCAGTCTGTGTTTGTGGACACTGACTCTTTGAAAGATTCAGACCATGTCTGACTGGAAGATATCCTCTTTTAGAATTTTCTAAATGGAATCTCTCCAGGACTTTATCGATGTAAGTACTCTGGCACAGCCCGAGAAGCCTCTTTGATCTATCTCTGTAGATCTTCACACCTAATACATAGGCTGCTTCTCCTAAATCTTTCATCTGGAAACATTTTCGTAACCATGCCTTGACGGCATGTAGTTCAGGAATATCGTTTCCAATGATTAAGATATCATCGACGTAGAGGACTAGAAAAGTAATCACGCTCCCACTAAACCTCTTATATACACACGGGTCATCTTCATTCTTGATGAAACCAAATTCACAGATTGATTCATCAAAACGAATATTCCAGCTTCTTGATGCTTGTTTAAGTCCATAAATGGACTTCTTTAATTTGCATATTTTATGACGATCTGATGGATTAGTGAAACCTTCAGGTTGTGTCATATACACATCCTCTTCTAGTTTTCCATTAAGGAAAGCGGTCTTCACGTCCATTTGCCAGATCTCATAATCATAATATGCCGCTATCGCAAGAATAATCCGAATAGACTTGAACATGGCTACAGGAGAGAAAGTTTCATCATAATCTATCCCGTAGATTTGTTTGAAACCTTTCGCAACTAGCCTGCCTTTATAGGTAACCACGTTACCATCCATGTCAATCTTCTTCTTGAAGATCCATTTACAGCCTATAGGGATTACTCCCGGAGGCGGATCAACCAAATCCCAAGCTTGGTTATCTGACATGGAGTCCATTTCGGCTCGCATAGCTTCAAGCCATCTCGCTGATTCCGGTCCACTGAACGCATCCGCATAAGTGAGGGGTTCATCATCAATGATGTAGACTCCGTCATAGCGCTCAGGCTATCGACGGATCCTTCCCGATCTTCGCGGTTCCCGTGATATTTGAGCCTCAGGTTGTTCAGTAACCTGATCTACTGGCTCAGGCTCATCCAACTGTGCTTGACTACTTTGTCCTTCTTCTGGATTCTCATCCAGCTTTATTTCTCTCCCACTGGCTTCTTGCAGAAGAAATTCTTTCTCAAGAAAAATAGCCGTTCGAGCAACAAATACTTTGTTCTCTTTGGGATCGTAGAAATAATAACCCTTTGTTTCTTTAGGGTAACCGACAAAGATACATTTATCAGATCTGCTCTCCAGTTTCCCAGAGGCGAGCTTTTTGACATAAGCCTCGCAACCCCAGATCTTAATAAATGTCAAGCTCGGCTGTTTCCCATACCATAACTCATATGGAGTCTTTGAAACGGCCTTGGATGGCACTCGGTTTAGTACCTTTGCAGCTGTTTCTAGTGCAAATCCCCAAAAGGAGTAAGGTAGAGTAGCCTGACTCATCATAGAACGAACCATATCCAGTAAGGTTCTATTTCTCCTCTTGGACACACCATTCCATTGCGGTGTTCCTGGCGGAGTGAGCTGTGAGATAATCCCACACTCCTTCAGATAGTCAGTAAACTCATGACTCAAGTATTCTCCACCTCGATCTGAATGAAGTGCCTTGATATTTTGGCCTAGCTGATTTTGTACTTCATTTTTGAACTCTTTGAACTTGTCAAAAGATTCACTCTTATGTCTCATTAGATAGACATAACCATACCTACTGAAATCATCAGTAAAGGTAATGAAGTATGAATAGCCACCTCTGGCATGTTTACTAAATGGCCCACACACATCACTGTGAATGAGGTCAAGTAAACCTGAAGCCCTTTGACCTTTATTAGAAAAAGGAGACTTCGTCATTTTACCCAATAAACAAGCTTTGCATGTATCAAGCTCCTCATAGGAGAATGATCCCAGCAGTCCATGGTCATGCAACCGCTTAATGCGTTTCTTGTTAATATGGCCTAAACGACTATGCCATAACAAGGTGCTGTCATCAGCATACTTGGCTTTCTTAATATCAATCTACTGTATTGAACATTCCATGTCCAACATGAATAACCCATTGTTAATTGACCCAGTAGCATAAACAATATTATCAAAAGAAATATAACACTTTGAAATCTTGCATTCAAAGGAAAACCCTTTCCTGACAAGAGCAGGATAGAGATAATATTCTTAGTTATGCTCGGCACAAAATAACAATTGTCCAGTTCTAATACAAGACCAGATGGTAAAGAGATGTGATAAACTCCTACAGCAACAGCAGCAACCCGTGCCCCGTTTCCTACTCGTAGGTCCACCTCATGCTGTCCCACCTGTCTTCTTCTCTTGAGTTCCTGTACATTTGAACAAATGTGAACTCCACATGCAGTGTCCAACACCCATGAAATAGAAAAAGAAACCATGACTTCAGTCAAGTAAATACCTGAGCCAGAAGCAAAAGGGTTGCTTCCCTTCTTATCTCCTTGGAGCGCTTTACAGTCCTTTTTCCAGTGACCTAGCTAGCCACAATGGAAACATCTGTATTCCTTTGACCGCTTTACCTTTTGTTTCAAAGCCTTGTTGTAGCTCTTGATAGGGGCTTTGCCCTTCTTCCCCTTCTTCTTGTTCCTTGAAGGAACCATTAGGACAGAGGATGAAGGCGTTCCCTTCTCGCGAGACTGAGTCTGCTCTGTAGTCAAGAGCATGTTCAGTAACTCTGCCGGCGTACAGTCGATCTTGTTCATATTAAAATTAATAATGAATGGATCGAAAGAGGCCGGGAGAGACTGCAGGATGATGTCTACAACAAGCTCCTGATTGATGGTATGTCCCAGTTTCTCTAGAGCCTCCTTGTACCCAATCATCTTGAGTACGTGAGCTCCCACTGGACTCCCTTCTGTCAGTTTGCTCTGAAAGAAAAGTTTAGTCAAGTTATAGCATTCAGTCCTTGCCTGTGCAGCATACAGCATCTTGAGATTTGCTATAATTTCAATAGCAGATAAATCTTCATGCTGACGCTGCAGCTGTGGCGTCATAGACGCAAGCATAAGGCAAGCGACATCAATGCTATCATTGACATGCTTTTCATAAGCTTCCCGAACCGCCCTTGCGGCGTTCGCAGCGGGTTGAGGCGGTATAGCCGTCTCGAGGACATACAGTTTCCTCTCAGCCTTAAGAACAATCTTAAGGTGTCCGTACCAGTCTGAGAAGTTTGGCCCAGCAAACTTCTCCCTTTCCAGTAAGGATCGCACATTGAACGCTGTGGTGTTCGTTGCTGCAGTAATCTACAACAATGCAAGAACAGCAAGGTCAGTATCAATGTTAGAATCAATTCAGGACTTAAGAATGATTCTTTTCTCACTATTTTATCTGACTGAAAAATCCAGTAAAACAGTCCGAAAGAGTGAAACTCTTTTAGTGAGATGGGATCCAGATTTCATACTTGGTCTCCGCGTCCCGCTCAGGCGAGATAAGATGCACAGAGAGTACAAGCACTAATTTCTGGTAGGTAATCCCTGCCAATCGCCAACCCGTGCGATTCCCCTTCATCTGGGCAATCCAGCAGACTGTGCCAACTGAGTTGGTACAACACAGTCTCTGATCCCACAGATGGCTGCCTCCATATAGCTACCATATGCTCAATATGTAGCCTACATGGTCAAGCTGACCCGACCTACTCCCTGGACCACCACGTGCTATGCTGAGCAACGAGAAGCGATAAATCCCTTCTCTGTAACACGGAGGTGTAATCACACACCGTCTGAAGATAGATGGGCGTGCCCACTGAGTGGGTACAACACGGCCCCAATGATAGTCAGAACAGTGAGGTTTCGCGTCAGAAGGCTATCGTGCTTGATATTTAACGTTGGATTTTAACGGTCCTTTTATCTTCTTACTATCATACAAATCCTATGGTGATAGCAGAAGAATAGATCATGCAGTTACTAAATTACTTAAACAGTAAATTAAAAGCATGATGATCTTATGTGGTAAAAGCCCATTAAGCCTAAGTAAGACCTTAATTAACTTAAGTCTTCACTTGAGCTCTTCATGGGTCTTTAGCATTTCATTTGGCCCAACCCGGGCCCAAGCGCCCACTACAGCTCAGATGCGCCCACCAGGTAAAATGCGCCTGTCCTAGAGTCGAACCCTAGACCTCCCACTGGTGAAGCCACTTGCTGCATGCACCTCTGCCAAGTGTGCTCTGTGCTCATGTCTGATTAAATTACAATTTAATCTATCTAGACATGATTGACTCGCAGGTCAATTACACTTTATAAATTAATTAAAATGTGATGCGCAGATCACAATAATAATTTACAATATACATCCAGGCACGCAGGCCCCAGCACAGCACACATTAAATTTAGGCAGCCCACATAAGATTAAATAGATAAGCATTCATGTTATACAAACATCAAGTGATCCAATCAAGAAAATAAAATTTTTGAAAAACCCATTGGCTTCATTTTATTTCCTTATGTGCCCTACTACCTTACAACGGTCCATTAATAGGGATCCACTCATCAGACCTAGTCAGACCCACTGCCCTTGCATGCACCAAGTCATAACCGACTTGAGTCGACCTCATGGTCAACAATGCATGCGTTAAGGGCTGAACGTCCCTCATGAGTTCTGGCAAGCGGGTGTGACCCCGGGCCTTAATCATAAGCGTTCATCGGTTGTCTCAATTAGACATCGCTACACGCCTTTCAGCAGTCGACCTATAGCCACCTGATGCTTGCGCATAGGTGCCATCTGGTCGACCCATCTAGGCTGTCAGATAGTCTGATCAGACTGTTGGGTCTTGACAGGACGATGACTTCAACCCTAATAACCCGTCTAAGTTTTAAAGTAGGCGCTTAGATCTAATGGATGCGCGCAAGTAAAAGAGTTTGATCAAAAAACTACAACATGCGCCAACAATATTCATGCGCCAATGTAAAGCATACATCATATTTTCGCATGACATTTAGATCTATTCATATGCGCAAACAAGGATCACAAAAACAAGCAATCATATGATCATACATAAACTTGGCTCTGATACCAATTGAAAGTCCCTAGCAAGGGGGCGAAACCCTAATAAGCATGCACTTCTAAAATTTGCATGGGCGGAATCATAGGATTTCTAGGATCGATTTGCATGTCATATAATCAACTTGAAGATTGTATAGATCAACATAAGGATCATACCATTGCCATTGCTTGGATGGCGACTTGGAAGAAGAGGGCGAGCGGCTCTCCTCCAAAGGTGATGCACACAAGGTGAAGATGACTACTCCCTTGGCGTCTTTGTGCTAGCAAAGCTTCAAGGTTTCCCTTTGTGAAGGAGATGAGAGATGTCTCTTGGCTTTGTTCTCTTCTCCTTTGCATGAAGACTCACCACACGAGAGAGAGGCGTCGAGAGGAAGAGGCGAGCGAGAATAGAGCAATTGCTGTCGAACGTGAGGCGTGCTCCCTATTTTGGAAAGCATGACTTCCAAAAATAGTAAACCCTCACACGTTCAAGTGTTCACGCTTAGTGAACAAATCGCAATGTTCTCCCCTTGAACCATGCGCTCACTTGATGAGCCGGTTCAATCTCATTTGGTTTAAAGACCAAATCAAACCAAGCATTGGTCTAGATCAAATTAAACCATAAGGCTCAATATCTAACCATTCATCTCTTGATGCTCTTGATCTCACCGATCTAGCATCAATTCTCTCGATCGAAGCTTACCGATCTCAAGCCCTAATCAATCAAACATGATCAGACCAGATCTCACTTACAATCAGAGTTTAAACTCCTTTAAACTGAACCAAAACAATTCAATCCACACGATCTGACATAAGTAAGCCATATCATCAAATTGTGCGACCCTAAGGGTTTCCTTTAAATGTCGGTAACGATAACTTACGTTATCACGATCAGTGAGGGGTATCTAGCAACACATCACTGTCTCCCGATATAAAGGAAAGAGTCTTCCAAAACTATACCCAAACCACAGCACAAGTGTGAACCCAAGTCACTTGACATATGTGTTTCCTTTGCCACTGGATGTTCTTATTGGACAAGCGTGTCAAGCCTGTAATTCCAATATGATGAGAATGATTAGATCAGATGAACATAGTCATCTGGGTATGGCCATACACTTTCTCAACCATCTCATCCAGGGGGCCCCTATAGAACATCACACTCCAAACAAGGAGACGGCAATCCTATATCTATCACTAGTGCCCTAACATGACTCATGCTCACTATCCAAGATAGTCTATAACCATTATGTTTCAAATGATATTGAACTACCTCAAAACAATGCCAATCATCATTTAGAAACACAAGTGATCTCAAGTTATAGGAAATATGCCACTTGTTTGCATATAAGGATTATTCACATTGTGACAAGCAATTGAATATCCTAAGTAGGGTCTGTCCAGTACATCCAATGTACCCATGAGTCTACATCTTATTCCATGCTCGAAGCATCCTATAAGATTAGAACACATACTAGTCTCAATCATATCAAGGCTGTCTCATGTTCACCAAGATATCTCGACTAAGGACAAAACTGCATGTCAGCCAAGCTGAACAGCATTGAGACATTATTCAGAAGTATACATATTGCCGCAGATGATGTAACAACCTGAATAACAACCATTGCCTTTATAAACATAGAGTTTATACATGATACTGAAATAATCCCAAGGCCTCAAACATTAGCCTTAAGGGCATACCCCAACAGAAGATGGGCTTGGACTTGGCTTGAAGAGATCTTTATTTGGGCCAAACATTATAGCATGCTTCATGGCTTGGTGCAGCATTTGCATGTTCTGGTTTGATGAGGCAGCTCCATTGAACGTTGTGAGCTTGAGCGACTTGAGATCATTGAGTGATTGAAATAGTCATTTTCCACTTATTGAGCTAGCTTATTTGAGCGAGCTTGCTAGCTTATTTGAGAGCTTTCGAGTCTTCGACTATGGTAATCATAGACTCCATTTGTACCTTCGTGGCCGGTGCTCTCTGCCCCCATCACACGGCCTGGCTGTGCTTGTCGTCACGGGCGTGATGGAGTATCGCCGGGTCGAACACGGCCGGAGGCACGGGGGTGTCCGGGGCATCGTCTGTCGGCGGGCTCATCACGGTCTTGCCATGCTTTCCGTCACGGCCGTGCTGGAGTAGTGCGGCTTCCTGCGAGCTGGGCACGGGCATTCTATGAGTCGTGTCCGTGTTCGTGTTCTGACTGGACCGTGTCACGGCCGTGTTTGTCTTCACGGTCTGCCCGTGATTGGGATTTATGGTAGGGTCATAACCAGAATTATGGGCCATATTTTCATGTCCAAAATCCACAGAAAGTTTGGGCACGACTGTGTCCTTGGTCACGGCCTGGCCGTGATGGGGCCGGCTGGCGATGCTGGATGTTCCACTGGTCACGGCCGTGATCGCTGAGGCCGAAGTCCGCCGAACTCGTGACGGCGGGTGGCACAGGAGTGTCACAGACTGTGCTGGCGTTCGTGTTCTTCCTCGACCGTGTCACGGCCGTGTCCACCGTTACGGCCTGGCTGTGTCGGGGTTGGCTGGGTCATGCGGAGTCGGCCACGGCTGGTGGAACAGCCGTTCTTCTTGTCATGACCGTGTCTGCCAACACGGCCTGGCCGTGTTCAGGGCGGCAGAAGGCTTCCTGAGCTAAAATTTCTGGGGCATCCTCCTCAGATCCTAGGGAGTCTCCCCAAGTGTCCCCTAGAGTTGTTGGGCCACCCTCATGTGTGTCCATGACTCCGTCAAGTATCCCGGGGTCGGAAGAATTCTCTTCCGGAGAATAAGATGGGCTGATGTCATCGGAGGGGGCGCCAGTGGGTAGGGGCGCAAGGTAGGGCAGGAGGTTGGCGATGTTGAAGACGAGGCTAATGAGAGGGTCCTCCGGCAGATCGAGGACGTACGCATTGTTGCCAATCCACCGTAGAACCATATAGGGGCCGTCGCACCGTGCTTGCAACTTCCAGTTGGCTCTATATCTCAACCGCTCAGGGTGGATACGCACAAGAACATGCTCACCAATCTCAAAGTGGTGTGGCCTAAGGTGCTCGTTGGCCTCAGCTACATACCGGGTATTGCTCAAGAAAATCCGGTGGCGAACCTCATCGTGTAAACCCGATATGTGAGATGCGAATGCATGGGCGGACTCATGATGAGAAGGATGTGCTGGGAAGTTATGCATATCGAGAGGCTTGCATGATTGGTGCCCAAGGACGACCTGGAAAGGACTCAGACCGGTAGAGCGATTGAACGCACTGTTATATGCAAACTCCGCGATGGGGAGATAATCAGCCCAATGGCGTGGGAAATCACCAGCCAAGCAGCGCAAGAGGTTACCCAGGCTACAGTTCATGACCTCTGTTTGACCATCCGTCTGCGGATGGTACATTGACGAATACTTGAGGGTGGTCCCGAGGAGGGCCCACAAGGACTTCCAGAAATGACTGACGAACTGGGTGTCATGATCGGAGACGATAGTGAGAGGGAGCCCATGTAAGCAGACGATCTCTGTGACGAAGAGATGCGCAATGTGGGAAGCATCGACCATCTTAGAACATGGCACGGAGTGTGCCATCTTGGAGAAGCGGTCCACAACAACAAAGATGGAGTCGTGTCGCAAGGCCGTGCGGGGCAATCCTAGGACGAAGTCCAAGCTGATATCGTGCCACAGACTCTTAGGAATGGGGAGTGGGGGTGTAAAATCCGGTGTTGACGGGACGTGGTTTGGCACGCTGACACGTACCACAATAGCGGACGACCCTATCGACATCCTTACGAAGAGTGGGCCAGAAGAACCGGTCTTTGGCCAAATCAAAGGTCTTGTCGCGGCCATGGTGCCCTGTGGCACCACCCGCGTGGAGTTCAACCAAGAGATGCTCGCGGAGGGACGAGCGAGGGATGCACAACCGGTTGTCGTACACTAGAAAGCCATCGTGAAGACGGTAGGGCAAGTCCGGGGGGTCAGCGGCAAGGAGCCGGGTGAAGATGTGCCCGAAGTCGGGGCAGTCCGCATAATCATCACGGATATGCTCGAGGGTCAGAACAGAGGTTGACAAGGCACAAAGCAACGAGCGGACGTGACTAAGGACGTCGGCCACCACGTTGTCTTTGCCGGCCTTGTGTGTGATCACAAAAGTGTACTGCTGAAGAAACTCAACCCACTTCGCATGGCGAGGTATGAGCTTCTTCTGGGCACTCAAAAAGGAGAGGGCTTGGTGATCACTAAAGAGAACAAACTCCTTATGCAGGAGGTAGTGACGCTATTGTCGGAGGGACTGAATGATGGCGTAGAACTCCTTATCATAGGTGGAGTACCGTTGGCGCACCTCGTTCAATTTTTCACTAAAGAAGGTGACGGGGTGGCCCTCCTGACTAAGAGTGCCGCCGATGCCTGTGCCGGAGGCATCGCAAGTGACCTTGAAGACTTTGGAGAAGTCGGGCAGGCGAAGGACAAGTGTTGAGGTCATGATGTCCTTAAGCACCAGGAAGGCACGGCTAGCGGCGAGTGTCCACGAGAAGGCCTCGTGTTTAGTGCAGGCCATCATAGGGGCTGCGATGGTGCTGAAGCCCTTAATGAAGCGGCGATAGAACGCTGCAAGGCCGAGGAAACTACGGACCTCGGTGTCGGACTCGGGCTCAGGCCATTGGAGAATGGCCTCCACCTTAGCGGGGTCAACCATAAGTCCTTGGTCCGACACATTGAACCCAAGGAACTGGACCTGGGTTTCAAGAAAGGAGCATTTCTTTGCGTTAAGGAACAAGTGCTCCTTACGCAAAAGGTCAAAGGTCAAACGCAGGTGTGCTAAGTAATCGTCGCGGGTCCGGCTGTAGATAAGAATGTCATCAAAGTAGGGGCGAAGCACCTGACTCATAAGACGCATAAAGGTGGAGGGCGCATTGGTAAGACCGAAGGGCATGACCAGCCACTCGTAGAGGCCGTCCTTCGTCTTGAAGGCTGTCTTCCACTCGTCGCCTTCACGGATGTAGACCTGGTGGTAACCGCTCTAGAGGTCAAGTTTGGTGAACCAACACGCACTGGAGATAAGTTCAAGCATGTCGTCTAAACGGGGAATGGGGAATCGGTACTTCACCGTGATGCGATTGATCGCACGGCAATCAATGCACATCCGCCATGATCCGTCCTTCTTCGGGGTTGAGGTCATCAACCTGCCACTTGAGCTCCGTGTGCTCAGTTGGGTTGAGGCGATGGTGGGGCAAGTTGGGCAGAGATGCCTCGGGGACAAGATCGATGATGTGCTGGACGTCATGAGCCGAAGGGAGACCAATAGGGAGGTCTACGGGGGAAATGTCGAAAAACTCATCGAGAAGGGCGGCGATCTCAGCCGGCAAAGGGCCAGAGGGGACGACGGCTCGCGGGGGACCTCGCGCACCATGAGTGCGTAGACGATGGCGGACTCATGGGCTTCCGAGATCATGGAACCAGGGCGGACAAGCGTGACCGGCTTAGGCGCTGGTGGTCCAAGTAGGGATGGTGAGACTAAGCCCTTCGAGGTGGAGGCCCGCAACTCTTTGGGCGGAGCCGGGGTCAGGCAAATCTTATGCCCTCTGTGCTGGAAGACATAGGTATTAGACCGGCCATAGTGGATGACATCACGGTCATAGAGCCAAGGCAGGCCAAGAAGAACATGGGCGACGTCCATGGAGGTAACGTCACACCACACCTTCTTGGCGTAGTCACCGAAGTAAATGGGGACTTGGTAGCAATGGGTGATGGGCAGGCTAGAAGCATCGACCCACGCAATCGAGTAGGGTTGAGTGTGCGGCTCTAAAGGGAGACTGAAACGGGTGACCGCCGTCTGGGAGACGACGTTGAGGCTACTACCCCCATCGATCATGATTTTGCACGAGTGTCCATTACACTTAATATAAGTGTAAAAGATGCTCGTGTGCTTCCAATCCTCCGATGGGGGGGGGGAGTGCACACGGGTGTAGTGGACTACGGCCAAGGTAGGACGCGGGCTTGACTCCTCATCGGAGTAACACTAGGGACCAACCTCTTTAGCCAAGGGTGGCTGATGCGGACAGGAACCACAAGCCACGAAGATACAAGTGGAGCCTAAAGGTGCCATAGACAAAGACTCGTGAGGTCGCGAATAAGCTAGCAAGCTCAATCAATAAAGCTAGCTCAATAATTAACCACTTCATAAGAGGCCCAAGACAAAGCCCACTTATCAGCAATAATTCGCCACAAAGAAGCCCAAGACTATTCCATTGGATCAGCCAGCAACAAAGCAAGATGCGCCAACTCCAAATCAGATTCTAGGATTTCATCAAAGCGCACATCAACACAAATCTTGATCACTGCAAAGAAGGAAGGCTCAACGTCTCTCCCTTCATCGCTGCAAATGGAAGCACAACATCTCTTTGCTGGAGATGGAAAGAACAACGTTCACCTTGAACGTTCGCGTGCAACCTCTCTCAAAGCTTCCCCTATATCTTACACTCATGTATCCTTGTAATTGGCAGATTTGTTGAATGGAAATGGTTTTTCTTCCTCAATCGGATGTCTCCGATCTTCTTCTCCTCTGAGGCGCTTGTGTCTGTTGGGGTATGCCCTTAAGGCTAATGTTTGAGGCCTTGGGATTGTAACAGTATCATGTAATAAACTCTTTTAGTTTATATAGGCATGGTTGTTATTCAGGTTGTTACCTTGTCTGCTATAATAAGTGTACTTCTGAATAATGTCTCAAAGCTATTCAGCTAGGCTGACAGGCAATAAAGTCCTTAGTCGATATATCTTGGTGAACATGAGACAGCCTTGATATGGTTAAGACTAATATGTGTTCTAATCTTATAGGATGCTTCGAGCATGGAATAAGATGTAGACTCATGGGTACATTGGATGTACTGGACAGACCCTACTAGGATATTCAATTGTTTGTCACAATGTGAATAATCCTTGATTGTAACAAGTGGCACATTTCCTCTGACTTGAGATCACTTGTGTTTTCTAAATGATGATTGTCATTGTTTTGAGGTAGTTCAATATCATTTGAAACATAATGATTATAGACTATCTTGGATGGTGAGCTTGAGTCATGTTAGGGCACTAGTGATAGACATAGGATTGCCGTCTCCTTGTTTAAGGAGTGTGATGTTCTAAAGGGGCCCCCTGGATGAGATGATTGAGAAAGTGTATGGCCATACCCAGGTGACTATGATCATCTGATCTAATCATGCTCATCATATTGGAGTTACAAGCTTGACACGCTGTCCAATAAGAACATCCAGTGGCAAAGGAAATATGTATGCTTTGTGAGTTGATTCACACTTGTGTTGTTTTTGGGTGTAGTCTTGGAAGACTCTTTCCTTTATATTGGGAGACAGTGATGTGTTGCTAGATACCCCTCACTGATCGTGATGACGTGAGTTATCGTTACCGACATTTAAAGGAAACCCTCAGGGTCGCACAATTTGATGATATGGCTTACTTAAGTCAGATCGTGTGGACTGAATTGTTTGAGTTCAGTTTAAAGGGATTTAATCTCTGATTGTGAGTGAGATCTGGTCTGATCATGTTTGATTGATTAGGGCTTCAGATCGGTAAGCTTCGATCGAGAGATTGGATGCTAGATTGGTCAGATCAGGAGCATCAAGAGATTGACGGTCAGATCAAGAACCTAAGTGTTTATTATGGTCTGGACTGAATGCTTGGCTTATTTGGTTATTGAACCGAACCAAAGTGAACCGGCTCATGAATGAGCGCATGGTTCAAGGGTGAAGAGAAGTTTGCGCTTGGGGTAAACCCATGGTCGCATGAGTGCATGAACGTGGGAGTGTTTCTATTTTTAGAAACCATGACTCCTAAACGTGACATCGCCTCACGTTACTCCTCTCTCACGCCTATTGTCGCTCCTTCCTCTCGTCGCTTGCTCATTCGAGAGTGCATGTGGTGTTGACGAAAGGAGAAGGAAGTTTTTCGCCAAGCCAAGAAGATCTCATCCCTTCCATACGAGAAGGATACTTGGACGATCCTTGCTAGCACAAGGGACGACAAGAAGAAGCTATACCTCATCTTGTGTGCGACAATTTGGAGGAGACCTCTCTTGTTCTCTAGCTTCCAAGACGCCATCTAGAAATGGCTATGGTATGGTTTTATCACTACTATACAATCGGTTTTGTTAATCATAATACCATGCAAGATCTAGAAACCCCCTTTCCGCTGCTTTCATACTTCATATGCGCCTATAATTTAGGGTTTCGCCCCCCTTGTGGGAACTTTCAAATGGTATCAGAGCCATGGTTAACGCATGTTTTATGATTGCTTAAGCCCTTTTGTGATCCTTGTTTGTGAGTAACGCTTAGATCTTGATTACATGCGCAAATACATGTTAAGTTGTCATAATCGAAACTTGTATGTTTGTCTTAGCGCATGTATGTTGGCGCATTTTAATTGTTGTTGTTTTATCAAAACTATTATAACATGCGCGACTCACTAGATCTAAGGCCTTGCATTAAACCCTTAGACGGGTTATTAGGGTTGAAGTCACCCCCTAGGTTAGATCCAAAAGTCTAATCAGACCATCTGACAGCCTTGATGGGTTGACCAGGTAGCACCTGTGCGCAAGCACGTGGTGGCTACAGGTCGGCTGCAGACAGGCGTGTAGCGATGTCTGATTGAGACAACCTATGAACGCACATGAGTTAGGCCCGGGCTCACACCCGCTTGCCAGACCTCATTGTGGTTGTTCAGCCCTGGCGCATGCATGGTTGACCTTATGGTCGACTCAAGTCAGTTAGGACTTGGCGCATGTAAGGGCAGTGGATCTGACTAGGTTGGATGAGTGGATCCCTAGTAATGGACCGTTGTAAGGTTGTAGGGCATATAAGCAAAATAAAATTGATGCCCATGGGGTTTTTCGAAAATTTTATTTTAATGACTGGATCACATGATGATTGATGCCATATGTTTGTCTATTTATTCTTATGTGGGCTGCCCATGTTAATTCTGTGCTGTGCTGGGGCCTGCGTGCCTGTATTTATTTTGTAAATTAATTTTAGATTGTGATCTGCGAATCACATTGCTTTTAATTTATAAAATGTAATTGACCTGCGTGTCAATCTTGTCTAGATAGTTAAATTTGTAATTTAATTAGACAAGAGCACAGAGCACACTTGGCAGAGGCGCATGCAGCAGTGGCTAGACCAGGTGGGTGGTCCAGGGTTCGACTCTGGGACCAGGCGCATTTACCTAGTGGGCGCACCTGAGCTGCAGATGGCGGTTGGGCCCTGGTTTGGGCCAGATGAGCAGCAAAAGCCCCATGAAGGAAAAAGCAAGTGAAGACTTAAGTTAATTAAGGTCTTACTTAGGCTATGGGCTTTTACCACATAAGATCCATGCTTTCTTTTATTGCTTATATAAGTAGAACAGCATGTTTTAATTTATCTTCTGCTATCACCATAGGAATTGCATGATAGTGAGGAAGATAAAAGACCGTTAAAATCCAACGCTAAAATATCAAGCTCGTAAGCCTTCTGACGCGAAACCTCACTGTTCTGACTATCGTTGGAGCCGTGTTGTACCCACTCAGTGGGCACGTCCATCTATCTTCAGACGGTGCGGGATTACACCTGCGTGTTACAGAGTAGGGATTTATCCCTTCTCGTTGCTCAGCATAGCACGTGGTGGTCCAGGGAGTAGGTCGGGTCAGCTTGACCATGTAGGCTACATATGTGGCGCATATGGTAGCACATGGGGGCAGCCATCTGTGGGGTCAGAGATTGTGTTGTACCAACTCAGTTGGCACAGTCTGCTGGATTGCCCAGATGAAGGGGAATCGCACGGGTTGGCGATTGGCTGGGACAGCCTACCAGAGATTAGTGCTTGTACTCTCTGTGCATCTTATCTCGCCTGAGCGGGACGCGGAGACCAAGTATGAAATCTGGATCCCATCTCACTAAAAGAGTGTTTACTCTTTCGGACTGTTTAATGGATTTTTCAGTCAGATAAAATAGTGAGAAAAAGAATCTTTCTTAAGTCCTGATTGATTCTTAACATTGATACTGACCTTGCTGTTCTTGCATTGTTGTAGATACCTGCAGCAACGAACACCATGAACTTCAATGTGCGATCCCTACTGGAAAGGGAGAAGTTTGCTGGGCCGAACTTCTCTGACTGGTTTGGACACCTTAAGATTGTTCTTAAGGCAGAGAGGAAACTGTATGTCCTCGAGACGGCTATACCGCCTCAGCCCGCTCCGAACGCCGCAAGGGCGGTTCGGGAAGCCTATGAAAAGCACGTCAATGATAGCATTGATGTCGCTTGCCTGATGTTAGCGTCTATGACGCCACCGCTGCAGCGTCAGCATGAGGATATGTCGGCTATAGACATGATAGCGAACCTCAAGATGCTGTATGCTGCACAGGCGAGGACAGAACGCTATAATTTGACAAAGCTGTTCTTTCAGAGCAAACTGGCTGAAGGGAGCCCAGTGGGAGCTCACGTGCTCAAGATGATTGGGCACAAGGAGGCTCTAGAGAAACTGGGGCATACCATCAATCAGGAGCTTGCTGTAGATATTATTCTGCAGTCTCTCCCGCCCTCTTTCGATGTGTTCATTATTAATTTTAATATGAACAAAATCGATTGTACTCCGGCAGAGCTGCTGAATATGCTCCTCACTACTGAGGAGACTCTGAAGGGAAAGCCTTCGACCTCTGTCTTAATGGTTCCTTCCAGGAACAAGAAGAAGGGGAAGAAGGGCAAAGCCCCTGTCAAGAGCTACAGCAAGGCTCTGAAGCAGAAGGTGAAGCGGTCCAAGGAATACAGGTGTTTCCACTGTGGCCAGCTGGGTCACTGGAAAAAGGACTGTAAAGCGCTCCAAGGAGATAAGAGGGGAAGCTTCGCTTCTGGCTCAGGTATTTATGTGACTGAGGTCATGTTTTCTTCTTCTATATCATGGGTGTTGGACACTGCATGTGGAGTTCACATTTGTTCAAATGTACAGGAACTCAAGAGAAGAAGACAGGTGGGACAGCATGAGGTGGACCTACGCGTTGGAAACGGGGCACGGGTTGCTGCTGTTGCTGTAGGAGACTATTTCATTTCTTTACCATCTGGAATTGTATTGGAACTAGACAATTGTTATTTTGTTCCCAGTATTACTAAAAATATTATCTCCATTCCTGCTCTTGTCAGGAAGGGATTTTCCTTTGAATGCAATATTTCAAAGTGTGTTTTATCTTTTGATAATATTGTTTATGCAACTGGTTCAATTAACAATGGGTTATACATGTTGGACATGGAATGTTCTATACAAAATATTGATAATAAGAAAGCCAAGTATGCTGATGACAGCACCTTGCTATGGCATAGTCGTTTAGGCCATATTAACGAGAAATGCATTAAGCGATTGCATGATCATGGACTGCTGGGATCATTCTCCTATAAGGAGATTGATACATGCAAAGCTTGTTTGATGGGTAAAATGACGAAGTCACCTTTTCCTCACAAAAGTCAAAGGGCTTCAGGTTTACTTGACCTTATACACAGTGATGTGTGTGGGCCATTTAGTAAACATGCCAGAGGTGGCTATCAGTACTTCATTACCTTTACTGATGATTTCAGTAGATATGGGTATGTCTATTTAATGAGACATAAAAGTGAATCTTTTGACAAGTTCAAAGAGTTCAAGAATGAAGTACAAAATCAGCTAGAGGTGGAGAATACCTAAGTCATGCGTTTACTGACTATTTAAAGGAGTGTGGGATTATCTCACAGCTCACTCCGCCAGGAACACCGCAATGGAATGGTGTGTCCGAGAGGAGAAATAGAACGTTATTTGATATGGTTCGTTCTATGATGAGTCAGGCTACTCTTCCTTACTCCTTTTGGGGTTATGCACTGGAAACAGCTGCAAAAGTACTAAACCGAGTGCCATCCAAGGCCGTTTCAAAAATGCCATATGAATTATGGTATGGGAAACAGCCATGCTTGACGTTTATCAGGATCTGGGGCTGCGAGGCTTATGTCAAAAAGCTCGCCTCTGGGAAACTAGAGAGCAGATCTGACAAATGCATCTTTGTCGGTTACCCTAAGGAAACTAAGGGTTATTATTTCTACGATCCCAAAGAGAACAAGGTTTTTGTTGCTCGGACGGCCATATTTCTTGAGAAGGAGTTTCTTCTGCAAGAGGCCAGTGGGAGAGAAGTAAAGCTGGATGAGAATCCAGAGGAAGGACAAAGTGATCAAGCAGAGTTGGATGAGCCTGAGCCGGTAGAACAGGTTGTTGAACAACCTGAGGCTCAGATATCACGGGAACCGCGAAGATCGGGAAGGATCCGTCGACAGCCTGAGCGCTATGACGGAGTCTACATCATTGATAATGATGAACCCCTCACTTATGCGGATGCGGTTAGTGGACCGGAGTCAGCGAGATGGCTTGAAGCTATGCGCGCCGAGATGGACTCCATGTCAGATAACCAAGTTTGGGATTTGGTTGATCCGCCTCCGGGAGTGATCCCTATAGGCTGTAAATGGATCTTCAAGAAGAAGATTGACATGGATGGTAACGTAGTTACTTATAAAGGCAGGCTTGTTGCGAAAGGTTTCAGACAAATCTACGGGATAGATTATGATGAAACTTTCTCACCTGTAGCCATGTTTAAGTCTATTCGGATTCTTTTCGCGATAGCTGCATATTATGATTATGAGATCTGGCAAATGGATGTGAAAACAGCTTTCCTTAATGGAAATCTGGATGAGGATGTCTACATGACACAACCAGAAGGTTTCACTGATCCATCAGATCGTCATAAGATATGCAAGTTAAAGAAGTCTATTTATGGACTTAAGCAAGCATCAAGAAGCTGGAACATTCGTTTTGATGAATCAGTCACTGAATTTGGTTTCATCAAGAACGAGGATGACCCGTGTGTATATAAGAGGTTTAGTGGGAGCGTGATTACTTTCCTAGTCCTCTACGTCGATGATATCTTGATCATTGGAAATGACATTCCTGAAATGCATGCAGTTAAGGCATGGTTAAGGAAATGTTTCCAGATGAAAGATTTAGGAGAAGCAGCCTATGTATTAGGTGTGAAGATCTACAGGGATAGATCTAAGAGGCTTCTCGGGCTGTGCCAGAGTACTTACATCGATAAAGTCCTGGAGAGATTTCATTTAGAGAATTCTAAACGAGGATATCTTCCAGTCAGACATGGTCTGAATCTTTCGAAGAGTCAGTGTCCACAAACACAGACTGAGAAAGATGAAATGGACAATACGCCTTATGCTTCGGCTATTGGTTCCATTATGTATGCGATGTTGTGTACTCGCCCAGACGTCGCTTACGGGTTAAGCGTGACCAGTCGGTTCCAAAGTAATCCAGGTCAGGCACACTGGATTGCAGTCAAGAATATCTTAAAATATCTTCGGAGGACCAAAGATATGTTCTTGATATATGGTGGTCAGGAAGAACTCAGTATTGAAGGATATACTGACGCTTCGTTCCAGTCTGACCAGGATGATTTCCGATCGCAATCAGGCTATGTTTTTAGCTTGAATGGAGGAGCAGTGGTGTGGAAGAGTTTCAAACAGTCAACTGTTGCTGATTCCACAACAGAAGCCGAGTATGTTGCAGCCTCGGAAGCATCCAAGGAGGCAGTGTGGATTCGTAAGTTCGTGAGAGAACTTGGTCTTGTTCCTTCGAGTGCAGATCCTTTGGTTATCTTCTGTGATAACACTGGAGCAATCGCACAAGCAAAGGAACCACGGTCGCACCAAAAGTCCAAGCACATACAGAGACGGTTTCACTTGATCAGGGAGATCATAGATCGTGGCGAGATCAAAATCTGCAAGGTTCATACAGATGATAATCTGGCAGACCCGCTTACCAAGCCTCTGGCGCAGCAGAAGCATGAGAAGCACTGTAATAACATGGGTTTGAGATTTCTCAACCATTAGATTAAGTGCAAGTGGGAGATTGTTGGGGTATGCCCTTAAGGCTAATGTTTGAGGCCTTGGGATTGTAACAGTATCATGTAATAAACTCTTTTAGTTTATATAGGCATGGTTGTTATTCAGGTTGTTACCTTGTCTGCTGTAATAAGTGTACTTCTGAATAATGTCTTAAAGCTGTTCAGCTAGGCTGACAGGCAATAAAGTCCTTAGTCGATATATCTTGGTGAACATGAGACAGCCTTGATATGGTTAAGACTAATATGTGTTCTAATCTTATAGGATGCTTCGAGCATGGAATAAGATGTAGACTCATGGGTACATTGGATGTACTGGACAGACCCTACTAGGATATTCAATTGTTTGTCACAATGTGAATAATCCTTGATTGTAACAAGTGGCACATTTCCTCTGACTTGAGATCACTTGTGTTTTCTAAATGATGATTGTCATTGTTTTGAGGTAGTTCAATATCATTTGAAACATAATGATTATAGACTATCTTGGATGGTGAGCTTGAGTCATGTTAGGGCACTAGTGATAGACATAGGATTGCCGTCTCCTTGTTTAAGGAGTGTGATGTTCTAAAGGGGCCCCCTGGATGAGATGATTGAGAAAGTGTATGGCCATACCCAGGTGACTATGATCATCTGATCTAATCATGCTCATCATATTGGAGTTACAAGCTTGACACGCTTGTCCAATAAGAACATCCAGTGGCAAAGGAAATATGTATGCTTTGTGAGTTTATTCACACTTGTGTTGTTTTTGGGTGTAGTCTTGGAAGACTCTTTCCTTTATATTGGGAGACAGTGATGTGTTGCTAGATACCCCTCACTGATCGTGATGACGTGAGTTATCGTTACCGACATTTAAAGGAAACCCTTAGGGTCGCACAATTTGATGATATGGCTTACTTAAGTCAGATCGTGTGGACTGAATTGTTTGAGTTCAGTTTAAAGGGATTTAATCTCTGATTGTGAGTGAGATCTGGTCTGATCATGTTTGATTGATTAGGGCTTCAGATCGGTAAGCTTCGATCGAGAGATTGGATGCTAGATTGGTCAGATCAGGAGCATCAAGAGATTGACGGTCAGATCAAGAACCTAAGTGTTTATTATGGTCTGGACTGAATGCTTGGCTTATTTGGTTATTGAACCGAACCAAAGTGAACCGGCTCATGAATGAGCGCATGGTTCAAGGGTGAAGAGAAGTTTGCGCTTGGGGTAAACCCATGGTCGCATGAGTGCATGAACGTGGGAGTGTTTCTATTTTTAGAAACCATGACTCCTAAACGTGACATCGCCTCACGTTACTCCTCTCTCACGCCTATTGTCGCTCCTTCCTCTCGTCGCTTGCTCATTCGAGAGTGCATGTGGTGTTGACGAAAGGAGAAGGAAGTTTTTCGCCAAGCCAAGAAGATCTCATCCCTTCCATACGAGAAGGATACTTGGACGATCCTTGCTAGCACAAGGGACGACAAGAAGAAGCTATACCTCATCTTGTGTGCGACAATTTGGAGGAGAGCTCTCTTGTTCTCTAGCTTCCAAGACGCCATCTAGAAATGGCTATGGTATGGTTTTATCACTACTATACAATCGGTTTTGTTAATCATAATACCATGCAAGATCAAGAAACCCCCTTTCCGCTGCTTTCATACTTCATATGCGCCTATAATTTAGGGTTTCGCCCCCCTTGTGGGAACTTTCAGTGTCGCCTATCCTTCCCCTCACCTCCTTCTAGGTCTGAGCCCCTTCCTCCTCTCTTCCCCTCTCCTCCATTCTCTCCTTCCTCACAAGTTCAATCTTCCAGCCGCAACAGTTCCAGATTTTCGGAATTTTCCGAGTTCGCCGCCGACGATCCACCGGCCGGATCTCCACAAGACTTCGGCCACCACTCCCTCTCCCCAAGACGAAGACACAGCCACCGGCATCCGCCCATCCGCCACGCCGATCGCCAGAATCGAAACACAGACGTGTTCCCCTGTTTTCCGCCCAGCTTCTGCCCTACTCCCGCCTTTCACCGTCGTCCTCCTCCGACCGGCCACCGTCCGCCCCGAAACTCCTGCCACGTCGTCACCACAACCATACCAACCTCCAGTAGTAGCAGTTTTTGATTTGGTCAACCACTGGCCGGCCGGCAACAAATCCTTCTCCGGCGCGACATCCCCTGCTTCAGCCCTGCCCGCGACCGTGCTCTGCCCTTCCGCATCATGCTCCTCCGACCAGCCACCGCCCGTCACCAAACTCCGGCCACCTCTTCGCCATGATCACAGTGACTCCCAGACGTAGCAGTTCCGGCGATCGTGCACCACAGGACGAACGCCGACGATTCCTGCTCTGATCCCGCGTCTCCCCTGTTCTGCTGAACAGCGCGTCCCCACCTCCGCCTGCGTTGCCACCCTCGCCTCGCCCCACCACCAGCCGTCGGTGTTCCGACGATACCGACGCTGCCTCGTCTCCTCCTTGCTTCCAAATCCTCCGACGAGCAATCCACGCTCGAGCGTCGATGAACGACGCAAACCTTGCATTCCCTGTTTCTGATCTCCATGAATTTCCTGCTTCTAACTTCCTGTTCGCTAATCTGTATATGTTTGCTTGCGCAGGTATTTTAGCAATCGGCGCCACCAAAATCTTGATCTTTGGTGTCACGAGGAAGAACTCACTTTGCTCTACGAGAGGGACGAGTTGATCCAACTGAAGCTACAATGGATCAGTCCGAAAGACATAACAACTTCTCGTAAATGATATTTTGTAGCACTGAAATCTATTTGCTATTTTCTAGCTGTTTTCTGAATTTTGCACTTTATTTGAAAATTAAAAAAATAATAATAATAATAATAATCAGAGTTTAATTAGTATCAAATTCCGTGTCTCCACCCTGCATCAGTTTGGTATCAGAGCAAAGGTTGTGAGCAACTCTTGTCTGCCCACACAATCCTTGCTTTGTTCTTTGCATAAAAAAAAAAATTGTTAGTTCTTGATTTCATGTTTTATTGCTTATTGCTTTTGCATCTTTTGTACTTGCATTTCAAAAAAAAAAAAAAATTTCCTTCAATGTTCTTTATAATTAGTTTGCATGATAGTTAAGTATTTGCTATTTACTTGCAATTGATAAAAAAAAAAGAATTATTACATGTTTCATTGTTCATATTATTTTAGATTGCATATTTTTGCTATTTGATAAAAAAAAAAACAAACAAAAAAAAAAAAAAAAACTTATTACGTGCTTCCATTCTTAGTTGTTCATTACATATGCATGCTAGTTTGTTTATTCATAGATTTATCCTCTCATACTAGCCCAAATCATTTCAACCATCTTAGGGAGCTCTATTTTCAAAGGACTATATTGTGTTTTCAAATATTCCATGGCCACTAGACTCCAACCCCCTACCTTTAGTGGGTCTCTTAACCCTAAGGATTTTAATGACTGGTCAACAAAACTTGAGCATTATTTCTATTTTACTGCCATGCCTGAACATTGCAAAGTTAGGTTCACCAAGTTACTTTTACAAAAATCTGCTAGATATTACTGGACCACTGTTGAACAAACCTTGGAAAGAGACAATCTGCTACCCATTGAGAGATGGGATGACATGCTTCATAAACTCAGAGAAAAATATGATCCTTCCTCACTCCCTGAAAGATTTCTTACACAAAAGAACATGACTGTAGCTGAATACATTCTAAAGTTTAAGACCCTCAACCATAGGAGTAGAGCTAGAGAACATCCTTGGGTTGTGCGTAACCGGTTTATAGATGGTCTTAACTTTGAGATTAAGAGAGGTCTCACCTACTACCCCATACACACAATAGAAGAAGCTTTCCAAATAGCTAGTATGGTAGAACAACATATTAAGGCAACAAATAGGAAAGGACTTGACCAACCTAGAACACAAAGCCAACCACTCCAACAAAAACTTGTTCAAACCTCAGAGTCTACCTTAGGAACTAAAACGAGTCAAGAAGAGACATGTGAAACTCAAGAGGCAAACCATGAGGTAGAACCCATACCTCAACCTTCAATTTTAGGGCCCATACCCACAAGTCCTCAACTTGAGTCTAGCAATCTAGCTAAAGAACCTATAGTTGACTTGTCTGAGAGTCAAACTACCCCTGAGTTGCCCACTGTAGACTTGTCTCAACCTAAGTGTCAAATAGAGCCATTACCTTCAATTTTAGGGCTCATACCCACAGGTTCTCAACTTGACCTTAGCACTACCTCTAGCAAACCTAAAGATGACTTGCCTAAAAATCCAGTTGAACCCAAACCCATAGGTCTTCTTGAACCTCACGTGGAACCTAAGTTAGATCCTTTTGAGCTTGACCTGGATCCTAATCCTCAACCTTTAGGTCAACCTCTAGACTTAGAAAATCTCTTCCAGGACCCTATGATCCTCGAATCTTGTCTTTTAGGTCCTTCTACCCACACCCTTAAGCCACCTTTGAAACCAACAAAACATAATGAAATCAAACATGCTATGCACTCTGCTCTTATTGAAATTGAGTATATTGATTTCATCATTCCTTGTTCTTTTCAAAGTCTTGTGATTTTCTATGACAATTTTACTAATGAGTACGGCCGAGAAAGGGAATTCAATGCAGGTACCCTTGATATGCAGCTTGGACCGTGGACAAAGAGCAACAAGACAATATGCTATGATGCTGACAACAATTTGAAGATTCAAATCCTGGAGGAACAATTAGCTCTTGCCTCTCCAAAACTTCTACACCACCGCCGCAATAACCATTCTTCGGAGAAGAATTTTTTTTCACCCGGGGAGAATGATGCGGACAGGAACCACAAGCCACGAAGATACAAGTGGAGCCTAAAGGTGCCATAGACGAAGACTCGTGAGGTCGCGAATAAGCTAGCAAGCTCAATCAATAAAGCTAGCTCAATAATTAACCACTTCATAAGAGGCCCAAGACAAAGCCCACTTATCAGCAATAATTCGCCACAAAGAAGCCCAAGACTATTCCATTGGATCAGCCAGCAACAAAGCAAGATGCGCCAACTCCAAATCAGATTCTAGGATTTCATCAAAGCGCACATCAACACAAATCTTGATCACTGCAAAGAAGGAAGGCTCAACGTCTCTCCCTTCATCGCTGCAAATGGAAGCACAACGTCTCTTTGCTGGAGATGGAAAGAACAACGTTCACCTTGAACGTTCGCGTGCAACCTCTCTCAAAGCTTCCCCTATATCTTACACTCATGTATCCTTGTAATCGGCAGATTTGTTGAATGGAAATGGTTTTTCTTCCTCAATCGGATGTCTCCGATCTTCTTCTCCTCTGAGGCGCTTGTGTCGCCTATCCTTCCCCTCACCTCCTTCTAGGGCTGAGCCCCTTCCTCCTCTCTTCCCCTCTCCTCCATTCTCTCCTTCCTCACAAGTTCAATCTTCCAGCCGCAACAGTTCCAGATTTTTGGAATTTTCCGAGTTCGCCGCCGACGATCCACCGGCCGGATCTCCACAAGACTTCGGCCACCACTCCCTCTCCCCAAGATGAAGACACAGCCACCGGCATCCGCCCATCCGCCACGCCGATCGCCAGAATCGAAACACAGACGTGTTCCCCTGTTTTCCGCCCAGCTTCTGCCCTACTCCCGCCTTTCACCGTCGTCCTCCTCCGACCGGCCACCGTCCGCCCCGAAACTCCTGCCACGTCGTCACCACAACCATGCCAACCTCCAGTAGTAGCAGTTTTTGATTTGGTCAACCACTGGCCGGCCGGCAACAAATCCTTCTCCGGCGCGACATCCCCTGCTTCTGCCCTGCCCGCGACCGTGCTCCGCCCTTCCGCATCATGCTCCTCCGACCAGCCACCGCCCGTCACCAAACTCCGGCCACCTCTTCGCCATGATCACAGTGACTCCCAGACGTAGCAGTTCCGGCGATCGTGCACCACAGGACGAACGCCGACGATTCCTGCTCTGATCCCGCGTCTCCCCTGTTCTGCTGAACAGCGCGTCCCCACCTCCGCCTGCGTTGCCACCCTCGCCTCGCCCCACCACCAGCCGTCGGTGTTCCGACGATACCGACGCTGCCTCGTCTCCTCCTTGCTTCCAAATCCTCCGACGAGCAATCCACGCTCGAGCGTCGATGAACGACGCAAACCTTGCGTTCCCTGTTTCTGATCTCCATGAATTTCCTGCTTCTAACTTCCTGTTCGCTAATCTGTATATGTTTGCTTGCGCAGGTATTTTAGCAATCGGCGCCACCAAAATCTTGATCTTTGGCGTCACGAGGAAGAACTCACTTTGCTCTACGAGAGGGACGAGTTGATCCAACTGAAGCTACAATGGATCAGTCCGAAAGACATAACAACTTCTCGTAAATGATATTTTGTAGCACTGAAATCTATTTGCTATTTTCTAGCTGTTTTCTGAATTTTGCACTTTATTTGAAAATTAAAAAAATAATAATAATAATAATAATCGGACTTTAATTAGTATCAAATTCCGTGTCTCCACCCTGCATCAGTGGCCCAAGAGGGGTGATGACTTGGGGGTCGCGTGGAGTGGCCGTGATGTGCAGGGAATGGCTACGAAGTGTGGGGTAGTCCCGGTTGAAGTGACCGGTCTGACTACAGTGACGACAAGGGCCGGGAGGTATCGCAGCAAGGGGCACCTTACCCTTTTCGTCCCAGGTGAGACGGGGCGCAGGTGCCTCGCGTGGAGGTCATCGGGGACCTACATGTTGGGGACGCGGAGGAGCCTCGTGGCAGGGGGTAGGGACTTGCGCGGGGGGGCGCATGGACCGGACGATGCTGGGGGATGGGTTCGCCGTGGCGGTACTGCAAATGCAAATCCTACTTGATCTCACGAGCATTGTGTAGGATGAGGATGATCGAGTCTAACCCATAGCTCGGAAGGGCACGTCGGATGTCCTCGCAGAGTCTGCGCTTAAACCTAGATAACGTGAACGCGGGATCCTCCCTAAGGTTGCAACGAATTTTGAGTTCATCGAAGCGAGAGTGGTATGCATCGACGGAGTCAGATCCCTACGAGATAGCGAACAGGAGTCGAGGAGGCACTGACGGTAAGTGGGCGGTACATACTTCTCCCTAAGGTGATAGCGCATTTCTTCCCACCGAGTGATGGGGGGAAGACGCTGGTCAACAAGGTGGCGCTCAACATTCGTCCAATACAACCGGGTGGGGCCGGTGAGTAGGAGGCGAACATAGCTGACCTTAAGGTGAGCGGACATAGCGCTCCACTCGAAATAGTTTTCGACGGCTGAAACCCAGTCGAGGAAATCGTTGGGATCAAGGCTACCCTTAAAGATAGGGGGATCGATTCACGTGAGATGACGGACCTCATCGTCCTCATGACTATGCTGGACTGGACGCGGCGGGGGAGGGGCCTCCTCCGCCCACGCGGACTCATCACCAAATGGGTCGTAACGCGGGGATTCGTTGGCGCACATGTGCAGCGGGGCCAACGAAGGGGAACACTAAGCGGGGGCTGTCCCATAGCGGGGTTAGACTTGAGTTCCACAACTTGGTCCGTGAGGTGTTGGACAGACGACATTAAGCGCTGAAACATAACCTCCATCGCTTCCAAGCGTGTGGACAGCGATTCAACCGACTCTACCCTAGGCGGAGTACTTTCATCAGTTGTAGTGGGCACTTGGGCAGGGGGATTTTGGTAAGAGGTTCCTGATCGAGTAGTCATGGCGACCGAAAATGTATGAGTATGCGATGCGGAAGAGAAAACCGAAGAAGTCGTATGATATGATGTGAAAGATCGGCGGAGCTAGACAAGAGTTAGCTCCAACTTGGGCAGGGGAACAACACGCTGCGGTGGCTGGCGCATGGGCCTCTTTGTTGGGCCGTTGGCTGGGCCGTTGTCGACAGCTGTACCATCTCGGAGTAGGCTACCATGAAGCAATAGAACTTACTAATCATGGGCTGGTTCTGGACGTTGGTGGCGGTCTCGTGGGCTGAGTTGAGGACCTGGTTGTTATAGCGATCCGCGGTGGCTTCCAGGGGGGGGGGGGGGTCCTCGAGGAAGAGTAGCCATTGGAACGGGCTGGAGGGACTTTGAAGATGTGAGTGAAGCCTCGTTGAGGGAGCGGACGTGGCAAGTTGTCGCTGAGGAGGGGCTCACCACACCCACAAAACGGTCTGGAGGGTGCGAAGACCGTTGCGAGCGTCGAAGTTCCTAAAAAACTGGACCCGGACGCACTTTTGAGGCGGACACGGCTTGGCCGTGCTTGCTGTCATGGGCGTGATGGAGTGGCGCCGGGTCGAACACGGCCTGAGGCACGGGGGGTGTCAGGGGCATCGTCTGTCGGCGGCCTCGTCAGGGTCTTGCCGTGCTTTCTGTCACGGCTGTGCTGGAGTAGTGCGTTCCCGCGAGCAAGGCATGGGCGTGCTACGAGCCGTGTCCGTGTTCTGACTGGACCGTGTCACGGCCGTGTTTGTCTTCACGGCCTGCCCATGATCGGGATTTATGGCAGCGTCATAACCAGAATTACGGGCTGTATTTTCATGTCCAAAATCCATAGAAAGTTTGGGCACGACCGTGTCCTTGGTCATGACCTGGCCGTGATGGGGCTGGCTGGCAATGCTGGATGTTGCATTGGTCACGGCCGGGCCATGTTGCTTATCACGGCCGTGATCGCTAAGGCCAAAGTCCGCCAAACTCGTCACGGCGAGTAGCACGGGCATGTCGCAGACCGTGCTGGCGTTCGCGTTCTCCCTCGATCGTGTCACGGTCGTGTCCACCGTTATGGCCTGGCCGTGTCAGGGTCGGCTGGGTCATGCCGAGTCGGCCATGGCTGGTGGAACGGCCATTCTTCTCATCACGGCCGTGTCTGCGAACATGGCCTGGCCGTGTTCAGGGCCGCAGAAGGCTTCCTGTGTTGAAATTTGTGGGGCATCCTCCTTAGATCCTAGGGAGTCTCCCCAAGTGTCCCCTAGAGTTGTTGGGCCGCCCTCATGTGTGTCCTTCACTCCGTCACATGCGCAGGAATCTTAGATTCTGACCTCTAGTTCCTTTTGATCCTGAGAGTAACAAAACTCTTAGATTGCGCACAAAACTTAGATCTGAAGAGAGACAAGAAGAAGAAGTAGCCATGGTAGAAAGAAGATCACTTAGGGACTATACAGCCCCTAATCCACAAGAGATACCTTCTAGTATAGCTAGACCGGTTATAGAGGCTAACAACTTTGAAATCAAGCCTGCTTTCTTGTCTATGATCCAACAAAATCAGTTTGGAGGATCACCTCTTGAAGATCCTAATCAACACCTTGCTTTGTTTCTTGAATTATGTGATACAATTAAGATTAATGGTGTTTCTAATGATGCATTGAAACTAAGATTGTTTCCTTTTTCTCTTAGGGACCGAGTGCGTTCATGGCTTCAAGCTCAACCTACCGGTACCTTCACCACATGGGAACAGTTATCAAATGCTTTATTGATGAAGTACTTTCCACCTAGCAAGATCATCCAGTTGAGAAACTAGATTACAAGCTATACACAAAAAGATGGTGAGTCTTTTAGCGAGGGATGGGAGCGTTTTATTGATTTACAACGGAAGTGTCCTCACCATGGCCTTGAAAATTGGGTTCCAATTTATACTTTTTTCAATGGATTGCTTTATAATACTAGACTAACTATTGATGTTGCTGCAAGAAGAGCTCTCATGAGTAGAACCATTGAAGATGATTTTAAGTTACTGGAGGAGATGGCTTTGAATCACAACTAGTGGACAACAGAGAGAGGAGTGTTGTATCGACCTTCTCAAGGTAAGAATGAAAGTGATAATTGGCGCACCTTGGCAGAAAAGGTAGATTCTTTGTGCAACAAATTTGATTCTTTTCAAATGAAAAATGCTGTAGTTTCATCTTCTGTTGTGTGTGATATTTGTGGTAATAATGGTCATTATTCTGAAGAATGTAAAGTCATTGCTAATCAGGGTACTGAACAAGTTAATGCTTTAGGGGGTTATAATCAAAGTAGAAACAATCACCCTTATTCTAATACTTACAACCCTGGTTGGAGAAACCATCCTAACTTATCTTGGAAAAGTAACAATCATGTTGGTGGACAGAATGAAAATAGAGGGTACCAGTAGAGACAACAAAATCAGAGTCAACCCCAAAAATCTAGCTTAAAAGACATGCTTGAAAAATTCATGGGTGCTCAGATGAGACAAAATAAAGAGGTTACAGAGAGCCTTAAGCACATTAACTCTATATTAGATGGTATTGTTGCTCACAATAAAATATTAGAGAACCAGATAGCCCAACAAGCAAGCACATCTTACAGACCCCCAGGAAAATTACCTACTAAACTTGAACCAATCCCTAGGGAGCACTGTAATGCTATCATCACTTGGAGTGAGAAGCAATTAGATGAACTAAAGGATAGATTAGATAATAATGAAAAAGAGCCAAATGATGAACATGACAATGAATTAGATTTGGAAAAATCTTCTGTGCATGAGCAGTCCTAAACTAGTTTGCCACCTCATAAGGTGATGAACCTAAAAGTGATGAACCATGTCAGAATGATTTTTCTAAACCTAGTTCGCTTGCACCTTATAGGCCACCTATACCCTTTCCCCAAATATTAGTACAAACAAAATTAGACAAGCAATTTGGGAAATTTCTTGATGTTTTAAAGAAGCTTTACATTGATATTCCATTCGCTGAAGCTTTTATCTCAAATGCCTTCATATGCTAAATTTTTGAAAGAGATTTTATCAAATAAGAGAAAGATAGAGGACTATGGTACTGTGGCTTTAACTGAAGAATGTAGTGTTATTATCCAGAATAAATTGCCACCGAACTTAAAGGATCCAGGTAGTTTCTCTATTCCTTGTTCTATTGGAAGTGTGGCTTTTGACTTAGCCTTATGTGATTTGGGTGCTAGTGTAAGTCTAATGCCATTATCTATTTGCAAGAAATTGGACATTGACTAGCTTAAACCAACTTCAATATCCCTGCAACTTGCTGATTCATTGGTAAAGTACCCAGTTGGTATTTTAGAAAATGTTCCAGTTCAAATAGGTAAGTATTTTATACCGGCAGATTTTGTAGTTCTTGAGATGGAGGAAAGTCATAAGAATCCAATTATACTTGGTAGACCCTTTTTGGCCACAGCAGGAGCTGTCATGGATGTTAGGAAAGGAAAACTCACATTTGATATTTGTGAAAATATAATTGAGTTTGATTTAACAATTCATTGAAAAAAATATCATATTCAGGATCATGTTGTAGTATTGATGTAATAGGAGATGTTGTTAGTGATATGCATAACTTATTTGATGAGCCCTCTAATGTTGAGACTGACACTTTTTCTGAGTGTGTGAATAAAGGATTTCCGGAGAATGCTGATTCAAAAACAGAAAAGAGAAAGAAGAAGAGATAGAGAAGAAGAGAAAAATTGAAACTACTTAAGAAAGGAAAAATGTTCTTGGGTAAAGTTGGACACTGTTTCTTGAATGAGCCTTATGTACTGAGAAGTGGAGAACAAAACATGGAGAAGTTAGAATGGCGACTAAAGGCACCACTACGATCAAATCCGAGTGCAGAACGGTCAAGCTAATGACCATTAAATTAGTGCTTCTTGGGAGGCAACCCAAGCACTCTTACTTTAGTTTATTTTCTTTAACTTTGTTTTTATTTTTATTTTTGCTTTTAGAACTAATTTTTCTTCTCCTTTTGTTGGTAAAATCATGTTTTGGCAGCACTACCGTAATGAAAATTACAGTGCCGTATTTCCAGTCCATTTTCGACCAAAAAGTTGAGATGCCATTGTGGCACTGCCGTTAGTATTTTTACGTGACGTATTTTTGTTCCGAAATCTTCCCGAGAGTTTTATAGCTTTTACGGCACTACCGTAACCTTTTACATGGGCTGTATTTCATGAAATTTTCCACCCGAGAGTTTCCACAATTCAACCCGTATTACGGTAGTACCGTAAATAATTTTACGGGCCATATTTTTTGTATTTGTTTTTTAATTTTTCTTAAAAAAAATTATATGATTATTTTTACGGTACTACCATAACCATTTTCACGGCACCATATTTTTGAGCGTTTTCTTTGCCGAGAGTTTCGAGCGTTTTGTTGGTGTATATGCCCTAGGACCTAGTTTTGGTCAACTTATGTACTACTTGACATTGATATTTATATATCATTCTGGCATTGTCGTTATCATTGTTTGTCTACACCTGCGATTGTGTACTTACATGATAATGTCCCTGGAGACAGATTGGATCTGTGCTCAAATAATTGTCCCCAGTCGATGTACCTCAGTGGATATGGGACAGCTCTGGTACTTGAGAGACTGGTATGTGGGCTGGTTAGGCACGTGGTGCTAACGCAGACACATGGGTATATCATTGGAGGATATACTGGATAGACCCGCTATGAGGCTATGACTTGGTGTCATGAGTTATCCTCATAAGTGACAGGAGATGCATTGATCCCTTGACTTGAGGTCATTGATCATTCTATATGGTTAGGGACTTGCTTTGATACAACCTAACACCTTTCCGTGGCTGGGAGGTCATAACGGTTGTTATTGAGCATGTCACGACCCATATAAGAAGATCAATGGACAGACATATGATTTGCCCCTTCCCTAGGGAAGTATGATATCCATGGAGCTCCCTTATGGTTCTATGATTGAGAGTGTATGGCCATACCCAGGTGAGAACCTGTTTTAGTCATAGCCATGTGATTGGATGAAAACAAGTGGTGACACACTTGTCCAATCGGATATCAGTTAGGCAAAGAGACTGTAATGCATCTGTACCTAGTTGTGATGATGGGGATGTCGATGTCGATATCCATTCCAATGACCTGGGTAGCAGCGATGCACTGCTAGGTGCCACTCACTGCTTGTGATGACCTCTGGTCAGCACTGCCAGCGTCAGAGGAACCTACAGGGTCGCACACCTTGATACTTGAGTTCTCGTATTGATCGGGAAGCCTTATGATCGAGTTATTGGATAACTCGGATCTAATTGGGAGATTTCATCAGCGCCAATGGGCTTGATGAGATGGAAGAATGTTATTGGAGCCAAACTTCATTTTTGGCAGGTTGACCCGCATTTGACCATGGTTGGTCACATTTGGATTAGGGTTGCATTGGATTGGATCCAAGTGCTTAATCAACCCATGTAATGGAGTTTGGGCTAGCTCATTATACAATGAGGCCCAATAACAAGTTCTCATGAAGAGATGAGAGGCTAAAAGGGTATAATGGGGAGAAACATGAACCATTAAGCGCCTAGGGGCATAATGGGGTCATGTTGGCGCCTTTGCTTCATTATGGAAGTAAAGGGCGCCTCCCCTCTCTTCCTAGGATGGAATGCATGCCTCTATGGCATTACTTGGGGCGCAAGGCAAGTTCTTAGCGCACAAGGAAGGGCGTGGGGCACAATAAGGAATGGTTGAATGAGAATTATGGAAATGTCTTGGAAACTTTCCTTATCTCAAACCTCCTCATCCTAGCCCTACACTTGTCATGATCCTAGCCATTACCCTAAGTGCCTCTTGCCCTATAAATGTGACCCTAGTCGCCCCCTCTTGTTGATGATCAATCCTTGAAGGCGTGAACACAAGAAGAGGGGCGAGTGCTTGGAGCAAGGGCGCATCTTCTTCCATAACCGCAAGCCTCTTCCTCCATTCCTCTTGGCGCAAGGAGATCTAGGGCTTGGCGGCTTGGATAGTTTCCCTCCTCACTTGGCGCATCTTTTCTCTAGGTGGCGCAAGTGAGTTAGAGTGTGTCCCTAAGGCTTGGATCTTCTTCCCGAGGCTAGCACCAGGCGTGGAAGAAGAGAACTCAAGAGATCCGTGTGTGCGAGACTGCAGAGGGCGCACACTTGGATGCCTACATCGGCATCGCTCCACATTGCTCCTAAGGTATTTAGTAACTCATCGTGTCGACTCCCTTGCTTGCAATCTTTACTGGGTTTTTGGGACCGGCCTGTTTCGGGGACATTCTTCCGCTGCGAAAAATCTATGTCTATAACTCTGAAAAATTGTAAAATGTCCCCGGGGTTTCCCAACAGTGGTATCAGAGCGACTTGCAAGACTCGAACGATGTTTTATGCTTTTCTTCCATGCTCACATGCCATATCTCTATTTTCGTAAATAGCATGATGCATGGGAATCGATTTTTCTAAAAGTAGAAAAATTAGGGTTTCTTGTTTCTATCATCCTCTCAATCTCTTTTGGATTTTTGGACTATTTTTCTTGTTTGATTTAAAGATCAAAGGCGCATGTAATTTTGTCAAGTAGGACGGGCATTGTGTCTTCGGACTGGCCAAGTCTCTTGATCTGACAAAATTGCCAGCCGAAAGGATCTCTGAAATCATCATGAAAAATAAATCGCAATAAACCAAAAGACTTGTGAGAAGAAGATGAGGAAAAGAAACTGATTTTATGAAAAAGTAAAATTTCAGATTTTATGTTTTTCATGAGCATGTAGAATTGCATGAGTAAATACCTCGATTGTGCATGATGTTGTGATCATTAATCAAGCCCCCCTTTGCATGCTTGCGATGTATCCTCGTGAGGCCTGCGTGCCGCTTTTTCTTTTTGCTTTTGACTAAGAAGAAGATTAGGGTGGCTCATGTGCTTGGAGCTTAGCGTATGCATACCTTGAATGGTGATGCAACAAGCAAGAGGCGCAAACCTGCTTAGTGGCGCATGACCATGGCATTAGCCGAACCTATGGGGAACTTTTAAATGTACCTCTAGGGTTTGAGAGCTAAACCATGAGAGAAGGACCTTGGAGCCAACCTTGAAGTTCAAGCTAGAGGTCGGCCAGGCTAGGTCTAGTTTTTGGGGCTTTAGTTATAGGACAAGAGTTGAACCTATTTCATGGCATGGATTGGTTCAATGTCTTGTATAGGATATGATCACATCATCATTTACTGCTTTTATTATTATCTGCAGAAGCATGCCTGAAATGTTTTACCGTTATGTTATCACTATAGGATTGCATGCCTGTAATGATAGACATAAGATAAAACTGAGATGATGAGACCTTAAACAAAAACCCTCAATTAAAATATCAAGTCTGGTAGCCTTCTAATGCGTAGCCCTCACTAAGCTATCGATCAGTGGAGTTGTGAATTGTTTCCCACCCTCGTGGGACACACCCACTTATCTTTAGAAAGTGCGTGGTGACAATGGTTTCCCCAGTCCAGTTTTAACCTGGGCGTGCCTTCGCAAGGAAACTCGTTGGCCCTGGGCATAACGGTTAGGAATGGACTTGACTAGAAGTTCACATGTGCTGGGCACATGGTGAAAGTCTAGAGGCATCATTGAGAGGTAAAGGTTTCATATTGTATCCAGCCCTCGCTGGACATGAAATGCCCAGACTGTCTCAACAAGGGGAGTTGCTTGGAGCAACCGGCCGGCGCGCCCACCTTAGGAAACATGGGTTACTTTGTGCATCTCATCCCACCCTCGTGGGACGCGAAGCCTCATGTGAAATAAGGATCCCATCTCACTAGGAAGTCTTAAAACTTCCCGATTGACTTTGTGGGTTGTCAATGCGAATTTAAAATAGTGAAAGCAGAAATCATTTAAAACAAGTCCAGTTTAAATGATTCAAAGTAGTACTAATCTGTTCTTCTTGGGTGTTGTAGAACAATGGCTACGAACACTGGCGAATTATCACTGCGATCACTCCTTGATAAGGATAAGTTAGTTGGAACTAACTTTATGGACTGGCATCGGAACTTGAGGATAGTCCTCAAGCTCGAGAAGAAGCTGTATGTCCTTGAACAGCCTCTTCCTGTGGCTCCTCCGCCTAATGCCCAAACGGCAGACAGAGATGCTTATAGAAAGCATCAGGATGACTCTTTGGAGGTTGCATGTCTTATGCTAGCCAGTATGGCACCTGAACTGCAGGTGCAATATGAGGAGCAGAACGCTTTTCAGATGATTACTCGTCTGAAACAGATGTTCGAGGCTCAGGCTAGAACTGAGAGATTTGACACAACCAAAGCAGTCTTTCGGTGCAAGTTGTCTGAAGGTGGACCAGTGAGACCCCATGTTCTCAAACTCATTGGGAATGTGGATCATCTCAGGAGACTGGGACACACCATATACAACGAGCTGGTTGTGGATCTTATTCTTCATTCCCTGCCCCCTAGCTTCAGTCCGTTTATCATTAACTTCAACATGAACCGGATTGAGTGCACACGGGAGGAATTGATGAATATGCTCCAAACAGCCGAGCGAGAGATGGGTAAGACCAAACCCAATTCTGTTCTTTTGGTCCCTGCGACCAAGAAGATAAAGAAGAAGGGTAAGGCACGTGCTAAGAGCAGTGCTAGAGGTCCTACCAAAGCACTGAAGAAAAAGGCGAAGAAGTCAAAGGAACAGAGGTGTTTTCACTGTGGCGAGCAGGGCCACTGGAGAAGGGACTGCAAGCAGCTTCAGAATGAGGAGAAGAAAGGCTTGGCCTTAACTTCTAGCTCAGGTATCTATGTTACAGAAGTCAATCTTTCTACTTCTATGTCATGGGTATTGGATACCGCATGTGGAGCTCATATTTGTACAAATATGCAGGGGCTCAAGAAAAGTAGATTGGTGTGGCTTGGAGAGATTGACCTACGCGTTGGAAACGGGGCACAGGTTGCTGCTGTTGCTGTAGGCGTTTTGACTCTCTCCTTGCCTTCTGGACTTCAATTAGAACTAGATAATTGCTTTGGTGTACCTTCGTTAACAAAGAACATTGTATCCATTCCTTGCTTGGCAAGGAAAGGATTTAAATTTGAAATAAATAAGAACTCTTGTTCTTTTTCATTTGCAAATATGTTCTATGGGAAGGGTACTTTATGCAATGGTCTGTATATCTTCGATATGGAAAGTTCTGTTTGTAACATAAGCAATAAAAGGACCAAACTGAGTGGTTCAGTTGGTGCTTTCCTATGGCACTATCGATTAGCCCATATAAACAAGAATCGCATCCAACAACTCCATGCAAATGGATTGTTAGATTCAAGTTCCTTGGAGGAATTTGATACTTGTGAACCTTGTTTATTAGGGAAGATGACAAAGGCGCCCTTCACCAAGATTGGTGAGAGGGCAGAAGGTTTATTGGATCTCATACATACTGATGTGTGTGGGCCCTTCAATAAACAAGCCAGAGGAGGGTACAACTACTTCATTACCTTCACTGATGACTTCAGTAGGTATGGTTATGTCTACTTAATGAGACATAAATCTGAATCCTTTGAGAAATTCAAGGAGTTCAAGAATGAAGTAGAGAACCAGCTTGGAAGATCCATTAAAGCTCTTCGATCAGATCGAGGTGGAGAATACCTGAGTGGTGAGTTCTTTGACTATCTGAGAGAGTGTGGGATCATATCCCAACTCACTCCTCCTGGAACACCTCAATGGAATGGTGTGTCTGAAAGGTGAAATCAAACTTTATTGGATATGGTTCGATCCATGATGAGTCATGCAACTCTACCTTCATCATTCTGGGGGCATGCACTAGAAACAGCTTCTCTAATACTGAATAATGTTCCATCTATGAGTGTCTCCAAAATACCATACGAGATATGGAGTGGGAGACGCCCTAATCTCACATTTATCAGGATCTGGGGATGTGAGGCTTATGTCAAACGTCAGGATTCTAGTAAGCTAGAACCTAGATCTGATAAGTTTGTGTTTGTGGGGTATCCTAAGGAAACTAAAGGATACTACTTCTATGTCCCAACCGAGAACAAAGTTTTTGTTGCTCGGGGTGCTGTCTTTCTAGAGAAAGAATTTCTTATGAAAGAAGTTAGTGGGAGGAAATTTGACTTGGATGAGGTCCAAGTGCAAGCACAAGACAAAGAGATGGAATCTGAGCCACCTGCACCGGTTGCTAGGCAACCTGAGGCTCAGACACAGGTCTTGCGTAGGTCTGGGAGAATTCGTCGTGCACCAGAAAGGTATGGGTCGCTACCGACCCAACACGATGGGATCTTCATCATTGAGGATGAACCTAGAACCTATGATGAGGCGGTTAGTGGACGGGACTCCGAGAAATGGCTTGACGCCATGCGATCCGAGATGGATTCCATGTCGGCTAACCAAGTCTAGGATTTGGTTGAGCTACCTGATGGGGTAAAACCCATAGGGTGTAAATGGGTCTTCAAAAGAAAGACAGACATGGATGGAAAAATAGTTACCTATAAGGGTAGACTAGTGGCTAAAGGATTTAAACAAGTCCACGGGGTGGACTATGATGAAACCTTCTCTCCAGTTGCCATGATTAAATCCATTCGGATTCTGCTTGCTATAGCTGCATATCATGATTATGAGATATGGCAGATGGATGTGAAGACAGCGTTCCTTAACGGGAAGCTGACTGAGGATGTGTATATGGCTTCATCCATCCTGCAGAGGTTAATAAGGTCTGCAGGCTAAAGAGGTCCATTTATGGATTAAAGCAAGCATCTCGAAGTTGGAATCTTCGATTTGATGAAGCCGAGAGAGATTATGGGTTCATCAAAAGCGAAGATGACGCCTGTGTATACAGAAAATTCAGTGGGAGCTTGGTGATTTTTCTGGTCTTGTATGTTGATGACATACTGCTCATCGGAAACGACATCCCTAGTCTTCAAGCTGTGAAGACATGGTTAGGGAAATGTTTCGAGATGAAAGACTTAGGGGAGGCCGCCTATATTCTAGGCGTGAGGATCTACCGGGATAGATCCAAGAGGCTTCTGGCCCTTAGTCAGAGTACTTACATTGATAAGGTACTGGAGAGGTTCTACATGGAGCAATCCAAAAAAGGATACCTTCCAGTGAGACATGGCCTTACTCTCTCAAAAGGCCAGTGTCCTACAACACAGGCTGAGAGGGATGACATGAGTCGAATTCCTTATGCTTCGGCAGTAGGATCGATCATGTATGCAATGTTATGTACTAGACCAGATGTGGCATATGCTGTGAGCATAACCAGCCGATACCAATCCAATCCAGGTCTGCAGCACTGGGTGGCTGTAAAGAACATCCTAAAGTATCTGAGAAGAACTAAGGATCTGTTCTTGGTCTATGGGGGGACAGGAAGAGCTTAGTATGCAGGGCTATACAGACGCATCGTTCCAGTCTGACCCTGACGACTTTAGATCGCAGGCCGGCTATGTGTTCAAGATAAATGGAGGCGCTGTATGTTGGAAGAGCTTCAAGCAATCCACCATAGCAGATTCTACAACCGAAGCTGAGTATGTGGCTGCTTCTGAGGCAGCCAAGGAAGCTGTTTGGATAAGGAAGTTCTTATGTGATCTTCAAGTGGTACCTAGTGCAATGGATCCCATTGAACTCTACTGTGACAACAATGGAGCAATTGCACAAGACAAGGAGCCACGGTCTCATCAAAGATCCAAACACATACTCAGAAGATTTCACCTGATCAGAGAGATCATTGACAGAGGTGATGTCAAGATTAGCAGAGTAGACACAGAGAACAATCTGGCAGACCCATTGACCAAGGCTTTGGCGCAGCAGAAGCATGATGGTCACGCTAGAGATATGGGGTTGAGATTCCTCAACTTCTAGGTCTTAGTGCAAGTGGGAGATTGTTGGTGTATATGCCCTAGGACCTAGTTTTGGTCAACTTATGTACTACTTGACATTGATATTTATATATCATTCTGGCATTGTCATTATCATTGTTTGTCTACACCTGCGATTGTGTACTTATATGATAATGTCACTGGAGACAGATTGGATCTGTGCTCAAATAATTGTCCCCAGTCGATGTACCTCAGTGGATATGGGACAGCTCTGGTACTTGAGAGACTGGTATGTGGGCTGGTTAGGCACGTGGTGCTAACGCAGACACATGGGTATATCATTGGAGGATATACTGGATAGACCCGCTATGAGGCTATGACTTGGTGTCATGAGTTATCCTCATAAGTGACAGGAGATGCATTGATCCCTTGACTGGAGGTCATTGATCATTCTATATGGTTAGGGACTTGCTTTGATACAACCTAACACCTTTCCGTGGCTGGGAAGTCATAACGGTTGTTATTGAGCATGTCACGACCCATATAAGAAGATCAATGGACAGACATAGGATTTGCCCCCTTCCCTAGGGAAGTATGATATCCATGGAGCTCCCTTATGGTTCTATGACTGAGAGTGTATGGCCATACCCAGGTGAGAACCTGTTTTAGTCATAGCCATGTGATTGGATGAAAACAAGTGGTGACACACTTGTCCAATCGGATATCAGTTCGGCAAAGAGACTGTAATGCATCTGTACCTAGTTGCGATGATGGGGATGTCGATGTCGATATCCATTCCAATGACCTAGGTAGCAGTGATGCACAGCTAGGTGCCACTCACTGCTTGTGATGACCTCTGGTCCAGCACTGCCAGCGTCAGAGGAACCTACAGGGTCGCACACCTTGATACTTGAGTTCTCGTATTGATCGGGAAGCCTTATGATCGGAGTTATTGGATAACTCGGATCTAATTGGGAGATTTCATCAGCGCCAATGGGCCTGATGAGATGGAAGAATGTTATTGGAGCCAAACTTCATTTTTGGCTGGTTGACCCGTATTTGACCATGGTTGGTCACATTTGGATTAGGGTTGCATTGGATTGGATCCAAGTGCTTAATCAACCCATGTAATGGAGTTTGGGCTAGCTCATTATACAATGAGGCCCAATAACAAGTTCTCATGAAGAGATGAGAGGCTAAAAGGGTATAATGGGGAGAAACATGAACCATTAAGCACCTAGGGGTATAATGGGGTCATGTTGGCGCCTTTGCTTCATTATGGAAGTAAAGGGCGCCTCCCCTCTCTTCCTAGGATGGAATGCATGCCTCTATGGCATTACTTGGGGCGCAAGGCAAGGCCTTGGCGCACAAGGAAGGGCGTGGGGCACAAATAAGGAATGGTTGAATGAGAATTATGGAATGTCTTGGAGACTTTCCTTGTCTCAAACCTCCTCATCCTAGCCCTACACTTGTCATGATCCTAGCCATTACCCTAACCGCCTCTTGCCCTATAAATGTGACCCTAGTCGCCCCCTCTTGTTGATGATCAATCCTTGAAGGCGTGAACACAAGAAGAGGGCGAGTGCTTGGAGCAAGGGCGCATCTTCTTCCATAACCGCAAGCCTCTTCCTCCTTTCCTCTTGGCGCAAGGAGATCTAGGGCTTGGCGGCTTGGATAGTTGGCGCATCTTTTCTCTAGGTGGCGCAAGTGAGTTAGAGTGTCTCCCTAAGGCTTGGATCTTCTTCCCGAGGCTAGCACCGGGCGTGGAAGAAGAGAACTCAAGAGATCCGTGTGTGCGAGACTGCAGAGGGCGCACACTTGGACGCCTACATCGGCATCGCTCCACATTGCTCCTAAGGTATTTACTAACTCATCGTGTCGACTCCCCTTGCTTGCGATCTTCACTGGGTTTTTGGACCGCGCCTGTTTCGGGGACATTCTTCCGCTACAAAAAATGTATGTCTATAACTCTGAAAAATTGTAAAATGCCCTCGGGGTTTCCCAACACGTTTCACGACCGTGCCGTAACTATTTTGTGGTACCGTATTTGCTACAGGTTTTTGACCCAAAACTTTTTTTTAGAAATTACGGTACTTCCTTAACTCTATACACGGTACCCGTAATTAGGGACATTTTTTGACCTGAGGACTTTGAGCCATTTTACGTTATGGGGGTAGAAACCACAGGCCACGAAGCTACAAATGGAGTCTACGAGTGCCATAGATGAAGGCTCGAAGGCTCACAAATAAGCCAGCAAGCTCAATCAATAAAGCTATCTCAATAACTGAAAAGGAATATTTCAACTAGTCAATAAAGTCAAGACACAAGCTAATGGAATTGCTGCATCAAACCAGGACCTTGCATATGCATCAACTATTTCAGCCAGACCCAATAATGTTAGGCCCAAATAAAGCCAAGTCAAAGCCCATCTTCAACAAGTTCTCCAACGTTGCCATCCGCAGCCAACAAAGGAAATACCAACGTTCCTTTGCAACGCTCATCTTCAACAGAGTCCATGTAATGCTCGCTTGCCGCCAACAATGGAAACTCCTCCAACGTCTCTTTGCTGCTGAAGAAAGAAACAACACAATCATCTTTAACACCTCTTCTTGCTGATCAATACGGAAATAGCAACGACTCTAAATTTCTCCCTATATGTATCACGCTGAACAATGTAATCGACAGACAGAATTTTGAATGAAAGAAATAGTTCTCCTACCAATGGCATCGGATGTCTCTTTCCCTTGTCTTCTCTGAGGTGCTTGTGTCACCTAGTTTTCCCTTGTCTTCTCTGAGGTGCTTGTGTCACCTACAATTATCCGCACGTTTCAGCCATCTTCCAGATTTTCTGAAACTTTGTGAGCACGCCGCCAGCGATCCACGGCCGGATCTCATCGAAACTTCGGCCACCCATTCCTCCTTCCCCTGAAGAAGCTTCAGCCGCCGGCATCGGCCCATCAACCGGTCCGATCACTGGAATCGAAACTTCCGTTCACAACACCCTGTTCTTCGCCCAGCTTCCGCCCTCAGACCTTGCTTTCATCGTCGATCTCCTCCGACCGGCCACCATCCATCACGAAACTCCGGCCACATCGTCACCACAACCTCATCAACTCCCAGTCGTAGCAGTTTCGGCGTCCGTGCACCACCGGCCATCCGGCGATGCGTCCTATTCCTTCTTTCGCATTTCCCCTATTTCCGCCAGCCTTCCGCCCTAGCTCCGACCAGCCACCACTCAATCCAAAACTCCGGAAACCTCTTGTCCATCACCACAGCAAGTTCCAGTGGTAGCAAGCAGGTTTCAAATTCGTGTGCCACTGGCCGTTCGACGACGAACTCTGCTCCGTGCCCACACATCCCCTGTTTCTAGATCTTCATGTTTCTGCTTCAGTATTTTATGCTTGCTAATCTGATTACGCTTGTTCTTGCAGGTACCTTAAGCAATTGGCGAATCCAAAAGCTTGATCTTTGGTGTCAATAGAAAGAACTCATCTTGCTCTACTAATTGGATGAGGTCGATCCCTCTGAAGCGACAATGGATGAACCTGAACACCATAACAACTTTTCATATATGATTTAACTCCTGCACTTGTTCTATGAACTAATCTGAGTAGTGTATTTCTGCATGTATTGTGAGCATGTGGTGGAGCACAAATTTATAAGCTTGGCACGATCAATAAGATATGCATCTTATTCTATCATTTGGACTACATGAATCGAACCGAGCTTCAACAGATTAACCTAAGCAGCATGGCAAATTTTGATGAGTGATACATTCCTGCACAAATCTTATTTTCTAATCTCATTAGCTATCTTGTTTGCAGTTATCATACATGCCTGGCAGCTCTTCATGCTTCAATTTTTACACAATTCAAAAGAACTCATTTAATTCAATATCTTGGATTAGTCTATTTGAATTTCGGCTCATTGGAACCCATTCTATGGCATAACAACTTTTCCTACTGATTATCTTTGTTGCCCTAGAATTTTAGCTGCTTACTCTGTAATTTTAGGTTTTAATTACTTTTTTTTTCTAGTTTGCTCATCATGTGTCTCCACCCCACATCAGTTGGTATCAGAGTTGCTCACAAAGCAAGGATCGTGTGGGCAGACAAGAGTTGCTCACAACCTTCGCTCTGATACCAAACTGATCATAGTGAGTCCATTAACCAAAGACATAGGAAATGTGTCTCTAGATAACTGTGAACTCAATCCTATAGACTTCACTGGGTTTGACCAATACTTAGGGGATAGAATACCTCATGCTATAGACAACCCTAGACCTTAACTCTTAGGTCACCTCAACCTATTGACACAGTAGAATTGCACCATGACCCATTGGACTCTCAGTCTTGTCTTTTAGGTCTTTCTACCCGTACCTTGAAACCACCTTTAGGGCCAACCCTACTTGAAAGAATTGAAAGTAATTCTGCTTTGTCTAACCTTTTTCAAATTGAGCACTTTGATTTTATTATTCCAAGCAACTTAGATGATAGAATCCCTTATTCAAGTTTACTAATGTATATGGCCGAAAAAGGGAATTCAATGTAGGTATCCCTGACTTACAGCTTTGACTACGAACATTGACTCTCGCCTCTCCAGAACTTCCTCATGTACACAAGAACAATTCTTCGGGGAAGAATTTTTTTCACCCGGGGAGAATTGATGGGGGTAGAAACCATAGGCCACGAAGCTACAAATGGAGTCTACGAGTGCCATAGATGAAGGCTCGAAGGCTCACAAATAAGCTAGCAAGCTCAATCAATAAAGCTAGCTCAATAACTGAAGAGGACTATTTCAACTAGTCAATAAAGTCAAGACACAAGCTAATGGAGTTGCTGCATCAAACCAGGACTTGCATATGCATCAACTATTTCAGCTACACCCAATAATGTTAGGCCCAAATTAAGCAAGTCAAAAGCCCATCTTCAACAAGTTCTCCAACGTTGCCATCGCAGCCAACAAAGGAAATACCAACGTTCCTTTGCAATGCTCATCTTCAACAGGAGTCTTGCAATGCTCGCTTGCCGCCAACAATGGAAACTCCTCCAACGTCTCATTGCTACTGAGAAGGAAACAACACAATCATCTTCAACACCTCTTCTTGCTGATCAATACGGAAATAGCAACGGCTCTAAATTTCTCCTATATGTATCACGCTGAACAATGTAATCGACAGACAGAATTTTGAATGAAGAAATAGTTCTCCTTCCAATGGCATCGGATGTCTCTTTCCCTTGTCTTCTCTGAGGTGCTTGTGTCACCTAGTTTTCCCCTCTTCTCCTTCTTCCCCTAACTCTCCTGCTCCGCTGCAATCAATCCGCACGTTTCAGCCATCTTCCAGATTTTCTGAAACATTGTGAGTACACCGCTGGCGATCCACCGGCCGGATCTCATCGAAACTTCGGCCACCATTCCTCCTTCCCCTGAAGAAGCTTCATCCACCGCATCGGCCCATCAACCGGTTCAATCACCGGAATCGAAACTTCCGTTCACAACCCCTGTTCTCTCCCAGCTTCCGCCTCAAACCCGCCTTTCATCGTCGATCTCCTCTGTCCGGCCACCATCCACCACGAAGATCCGGCCACGTCGTCACCACAAGCTCATCAACTCCCAGTCGTAGCAGTTTCGGCGTCCGTGCACCACCGGCCATCCGGCGACGCGTCCTGTTCTTCTTTTGCATTTCCTCTATTTCCGCCAGCCTTCCGCCCCAGCTCCCGCCTTTCCTTGTCGCCCTCCTCCAACCGGCCACCACTCAATCCAAAACTATGGAAACCTCTTGTCCATCACCCCAGCAAGTTCCAGTGGTAGCAGGTTTCGAATTCGTGCGCCACCGGCCGTCTGGCGACGAACTCTGCTCCGCGCCCACACAATCCCCTGTTTCCAGATCTTCATGTTTTCTGCTTCAGTATTTTATGCTTGCTAATCTAATTATGCTTGTTCTTGCAGGTACCTTAAGCAATCAGCGAATCCAAAGCTTGATCTTTGGTGTGAATAGAAAGAACTCATCTTGCTCTACTAATTGGATTAATCGATCCATCTGAAGTGATAATGGATCAACTTGAACACCATAACAACTTTTCATATCTAATTTAACTCCTGCACTTGTTCTATGAACTAATCTGAGTAGTGTTCTTTCTGCAGGTATTCTGAGCATGCAGTGGAGCATAAATTTATAAGCTTGGCACGATCAGAAGAATGCATCTTATTCTATCATTTGGACTAAATGAATCGAACCGAGCTTCAATAGATTAACCTAAGCAGCATGGCAAATTTTGATGAGTGATACATTCCTGCACAAATCTTATTTTCTAATCTCATTAGCTATCTTGTTGCAGTTATCATACATGCCTGGCAGCTCTTCATGCTCCAATTTTTACACAATTCAAAAGAACTCATTTAATTCAATATCTTGGATTAGTCTATTTGAATTTTGGCTCATTGGAACCCATTCTATGGCATAACAACTTTTCCTAACTAATTATCTTTGTTGCCCTGGAATTTTGGCTGCTTACTGTAATTTTAGGTTTTAAATACTTTTTTTTTTCTAGTTTGCACATCACGTGTCTCCAAAAACTTATTGTATCCCAACAAGTAGGTGCAACTTATTTCTGGCTTTTTTATTTTCTATTAAGCTAATGATAAGTAAATCATCAAACAAAGAACTCAAGGATCACTTTCGTGCATCCGAGTTCTAAGTTGATCGCCTCGAGTGGAAATTCAAGGATCACTTTCGTGCATCCGAGTCTCAACACAAGTTCTACCTATGGTTCTCCAACGTTCCGATCCTCACTTTCGTGCAAGATCTCCACGTTTGACACAATAACTCAATCCTAGGTTCATAATTATCAACATGACAATTAAACTACTAAAATCAAGAAATAAGAACTTAACCTAATTTCTTATGGTGAGTTCCCACTAATCAATTTTAGGGTTCCAAGTTCTCAAGCAAATCACCTTTCGGTCCTTATTGCGAAAACTCTAAATCATGATGACAAAAAGTATACTAAGGAGAATCTTAAAGCAATAATCACATAGGTAAAATTATCAGAGTAGAATAATCATGATGAAAGCAAAAAGTATCTAGTCATTAAGAAAATCAAAGAGAATTACTCCCCCATGTCCCAAAGAGTGTTTAAGCTAGCATGGTGAAGAAGATACAATATTCCATTGTTTCAGAAGATCAAAAATCAAAGGAAAAGAAGTCTTAGGAAAATACACCACAGCTGTGAAATTAAACACAGCTGTAATTTGCAAAGGAGGGTGATGAATAGTAGCAGCGCCTCCTTCTTCTTTGATTTCTCTTCCAATTGATCTCCTTTCATTATGAAACTTCTGGTAAGTTGTCTCCTCCAGACGAAGCTTCATTATGAATAGTAGCAGCGCCTCTCGGCGCGAAGCCAAACCCTAAGCTCCTCTCTGTCAATTGTTCCTCGAATCCCCCCCCCCCAAAATTGGGGCTTTCGGTGTCTTTATCTTCTCCTCGTTTAGACCAGTCCACCACATCTTTCGGATCTCAATTTGGATGTCTGGATCTCCCGCAATCATCTCCACAAAAATCAGGCTTCAATGTTGACTGTGGAAGTCGCGTTCAAAAGCATAAATATGACAGTGTAATATTTCCTGGCAGTGCCGTAAAAGCGCTCGCGTTCTCTGATCTGATTTGTTTGGAAAATACGACACCATATAATGGTTCACAGCACTGCCGTAAAATTGGCTAAACTCTCTGGTCGAAATCATCTGGAAAATACGGCCCGTGTCAAAGTTTACGGTAGTGCCGTAAAATCAGGAATTATCTCTGTTTTGAATGCACTTCAAAATACGGCAGTGTTAAGTTTTATGGCAGTGTTAAGTTTTATGGCAGTGCCGTATTTTTCATTAAACCTTATGGTCAGAAATTCCGCCAATTTACGGCAGTGCTCTGATATTACCGTATCGTACAGAAATACGGTACCATTATATAGAATACAACACTATCGTATTTTGGTGTGTTGCTCTGATTTACATGAAATTTGTCTGGTGATCTTCTCTTGATGATGGTAATTCTTCCATGTCTTTGATTTTGCTTGAAAGTGCCTAAAAATAATGCTTTTTTACATGAAAATCATGAAAAACTAAAATAGAAGTAGATTTTGTAATATTTGATAAATTTAGCATAAAAATAAGCAAAAGATCTTCAATTTAGCATGAAAAGATATATAAAATGATACAAAATATACTATATATTTTGGTGTCATCAAAATACATAAGGCTCAAACTTTGCTTATCGTCAAGCAAAAATCAAAAATTGATTAAGAGATAAATCTTTTCATGCTCAATAAATTTCTAAAATACAATAATCATTGAAAACTTCCATCAATTGTTTCACAAAACTTCAAATAAACATATCATTCTTAGAACTCAACCCTCTAGATCTACATCTCAATCAAATAAAAATTTGCAACTTCAATAATAAATAGAACTTTCAATCTCAAGACTTCACCCAATTTCAGTTCAAATCTATCGTGCTTTTGTTTACAGGAATTAGGTTTCCAAGATCTTTTTCCACACATAATTTTTTATTCAAATTTTTTTTTTCTGTTTCATGTTCTTTTTGTTTTTGCATAGATGGTATGTACCCACTTAGATACACACTTTTTATTTTGACTTCACCTCTTTTCTTCGGTACCACTATCAATTTTGCATAGTGCCAAGTAGAGGAGTCTTATTCTTTTGCTCCCTCATTATCTTTTAGGCATAGACTTCAACCCATGTCTTAGGTACCACTATCAATTATACATAGTGCCAAGTAGGGGAGTCTCTTACTATTTTTATGGATCTTGGATTCCTCCTTCCCAACAAATAGCAGGATAGACTAAACATCTACTAAGTTGATCAATTGACATCAATTCACAAATCATACTTATATGCTCATTTTATTTAAAAGAGTAGTTTCACCTTTAGATCTTATTCCTCAAATAACACATCTACCCAAAATAAATTTCAAAAGATAGATATGCATTGAAGAAATAAATCTAACATGATGAGTTTCTTTCTAATCATGAATACAGGTTTATTCATCATCAAGGAAGATATTTATCAATGTGAATCTTTAAAAAATAGAATCACACCACAAGATAGTAGAAAGTGGATCATGAACAATCATATCATTATACAACCATATCGAAGAAATATCAGCGAGTGATACATCTAAAGCAAATCAAATATGCAACCATATGAAATAATCATGAATACAAGAGAGTGCAAAAGATACTCACAAAACTATATAGCAAGCTTTGACCGAATATACATAAGGCTCGGACCAAAAAATAGTGTCAGGGCAGATGCTGCTAGGTCCAAAGATGTGCCTTTTTGAAATTTTACCTACACAATTTTAAATACATTAGGCTCAGTCTGAAAATAGTCTCAAAAAATAATAATGATAAAGATAATTCTCTCAACGGATAATCAGAGATGTCGCCGGAGGTCTGAAGAGGATATCGGTGGAAAGAGTCGAGCAAGCGAGCAAGCAAGAAGCAGAGGGTGAATAGAGGCTAGCTAAAAAGCTGCTAGCAATGATGGTGATGGTGCCGACAGTAGAGTGAGTAATCTCTAGTGGCCTGTTAGAGACTACAGTCCTGGAGGTGAGATCGTCGGCCAGTGGGTGCCAGAAATAATGCTGCATAGATAAAAAAAATCAGTCACTAATGAAGACTCTGTTACATAAATAAATCAAATAAATGGAAATAGAGGCAGTAATGGTAGCTTGAGTAGGAAGACAGTTGCTCTTGAAGATTTCTGGATCTAGAGGCAAAAGAATCAACAACTGATAGAAAGCAAACAGAGTAGCAACAATAATTTTTTATGAAAAGTAGCCCTATCTAAGAATAAGATTTAATGATCCAAGAAGAAAACAGACAAAATCGTGTGGTAGAATGAAACTTCTTCTTTTCAGGTGTATAAAAATTGAAGGATCAAAATCTGTCAGGAATTTAGGGCATTAGTGGAAAAAAGGTTAATCAGATTACAAAACTGCACAAAAGTTAATCAGATTCAAAAACATTGCCATGTGTCCTAGAATGATCAGAAAATATTTTCATGAACACAATTAATCCACAAGATGAAATGAAACATGTTCTTCATATTCCATGCCAAAAATCAGGGTTTCAAGTCATTAAAGCACCTTAAAAACTTGCTGCAAAATTGCTAATCAGAATAGTTAAAAGAAAACTGCTGCAGAAATTAATCAGAATCGAAAAGATGATATATGTTTTAGAATGATTTATGGACTTTAAAATTCAGCAAAAATATCCAAACGATAGACAAAGATGAGTAGTTCATGTTTGTTCCAAAGATCAAACATTTTTCCAACACAGTTTCTCAAAATCACAGCGAGAAAACACCTAATCAGATAAGCAGGATGCAGTTTTGAAATTATAGTACCGTAATATAAATTACGGTATTGCCATATTTTTCAAAGAATTCTTGGATCAAAATTGCTCTAAATTACGGTACATGAAAAATGTTACGGTAGTGCCGTAAAAGCCATAAAACTTTCTATTCAAAAGCAAACCAAAAATACGGTACCGTAAAGTGCATTACAGTAGTACCATAAAATAAGAAAAACTGTCGGGTCAAAAAATCAATAGAAATTATGGCACCGTGAAAAGGATTACGGCGATGCCGTATTTTGAACAAAATTCAATTTTCCCTGCAAAAAGAAAAGAAAAATTAATTCTAAAAATAAAATAAAATAAAAGAAACTAAACTAAGGTAAAAGTGCTTGGGTTGACTCCCAAGAAGCGCTAATTTATAGGTCATTAGCTTGACCAAAAATCAAATCTCATGGTGAAGCAGGTGAATCAGTACCAAAATAAATAGCATGTAATTTCTTCCTTTTCCGCTGTCCAAAATGTTTAGCTACTAATTCAACTATCCAAAATTTCATGTAAATGACAATCACCGTGGCTTTCTTAAATATGCTAAAATCAAAATCAAAATTTTCAACTTCACATAAAGGATATTCAATGATCTTCCTAAATTTATCAGAAAGCAAAATCATAAGTCCTTTCTTCATATTTATATTTTCAATTACAATAGGACTTTGATTAAAAGATATAAGCATTGGATCATCAAAATAGCTTTTCTGTCTCGCATTAGATTCCTCAATAAAGCATAATTTTTCAAATAGATTAGAAGAGTGAACAATAGATATAGGCAAAACATTAGAGTGAGATTCATCAATATTTGTATTTTTCAAATCTTTTTCAAGTTCCTCATGTTCATCATCAAATAATTTATCAATTTCAAAATTATCAACAAAATCAAAATAAGAATTTTCTAAATTAGTCCTCTCATATCCTTCATCAGAATTAACCACAAATAATATATCATCAAAAGAATCAATTTCATCAAAAGAGGCAATTTCAATTTCCTCAAACTTTTCCACAAATAAATTATCAAAGGAATCAATTTCATAATTATCAAAATCAGAGTGATATTCATCAATGTTCACACAAGGCTCAATCTCAAAACAATCATAATCAGAGGGGGATTTTCTAAATCAAGTTCTTCAGTTTCAAACTCAAGTAAACATGCTTGTTGTGCTAATTGGGTTTCCAACATTTTAGTATTAGCAGTTAAGGATTCTACTTGAGAAGCAAGTTTACTAATTATTTCCTTAAGATCCTCAGTTTCCTTATTTTGATTTGTCATTATCTGGTTTTGATTCGTCATGAATTTTTCAAGCACGGATGCAATTCTAGAATTTTTTGTGTCCTCAAAGTATGATTCAGAAACATGATTTGAGCAATCATCATAAAAAGAAGTTTGATTTCCCTAACTACAATCATAATGATCATTTTGATACCATGGTGAATTGGAATATGGAGAATTTAAAATTTGGCAATCAGAACTATAATGACCAAAATATCCACAAATATCACATCTAACAGAGTGCATATAAGAGTTAAACGTATCTTGAAGTGTGCACAATGAATCATCTTCATACCTTCCTTGTGGCATGTATTCCTTACCTCTTTCAGTTGCCCAGGAGTTGTGATAAAAAGATATATTTTCAAATCTATCAAGAACAGAAAGATAATCCAACACCAATCAATCAAATTTTTTTCTTTCTTTTCTTTTTTTTTTCAGAATATAGAAAAAATAGAAAATAATAAACACAAGCAAATTCACAAATTTCAGAAATCACAGTTTTGTCACAACTTGTGAAATCCAAAACCTGCAAAAATAGAAAACAAAGTTAAAACTAAAACAAATAAAACTTAGTCTAGCAATACTAACAACTATTTTGATATTAACAAAACTAAGGTCCCTGGCAACGACGCCAAAAACTTGTTGTATCCCAAGTTGTTTGGCGTTTACCTTGGACTAATCCCCGGCAATGGCGCCAAAAACTTGTTGTATCCCAACAAGTAGGTGCAACTTATTTCTGGCTTTTCTATTTTCTATTGGCGCACCCAGAAACTTGTTGTCCTAGACTCGTTGTGTCCGCAAGTGCACGAATACTTGAAGTTTTAGTATAAAAAGTATCGAATCCACAGAGACCATATTGTTAAGTACCAAATAGTTGTATTCTTACTAGCTAAGCAACCGAATAAAAGTCAAGCAATGATCGAAAAACCCACGAACAGATTTATCAGAGAGAAACTGGGACCAGGGTTTCATTCACTTTAATTTTCATGACTAGATATGTATAGATGTTCATCAATTGAATTCTATCATGATAAAGATGTTGGGAAACACTGGGGACATTTTACAATTTTCAGAGTCATAAACATACATATTACGCAGCGGAAGAATGTCCCCGAAACAGGCCGGTCCCAAAAACCCAGTGAAGATCGCAAGCAAGAGAGTCAACACAATGAGTTAAGAAATACCTTAAGAGCAATTTGGAGTGATGCCGATGTAGGCGCCCAAGTGTGCGCCCTCTGCAGTCTCACACACACGGATCTCTTGAGTTCTCTTCTTCCACGCCCGGTGCTAGCCTCGGGAAGAAGATCAAAGCCTTAGGGAGATGCTCCACTTCACTTGCGCCACCAAGACGAAAGGATGCGCCAAGAGAAGAAGGAAACAACCCAAGCCGCCAAGAGGAAAGGAAGGAGAAACTCTCGGCTATGGAAGAAGGAAGATGCGCCCTTGCTCCTAGCACTCGCCCCTCTTCTTGTGTTCACGCCTTCAAGGATTAATTACACATAAGAGGGCTCGGCTAGGTGCTCTTTTATAGGGCAAGAGGTGGTTTATGAATGGCTAGGATCAAGACAAGTGGGCGGCTAGGATGAGAAGGTTTGACACAAGGAAAGTCTCTAAGACATTTCCATAATTCTCATTCAACCATTCCTTTTGTGCCCATGTCTTTCTTTGTGCGCCAAGGCCTAGCCTTGCGCCCCAAGCAATGCCATATAGGCATTCATGAAAGTCCCTAAAGGGGGAGCGAAACCCTAATATGCGCAGATTAAAACTTTTTGCATAGCAGAAGCTAGGGTTTCTAAGATCGCATGGATGAATATATGATCAACTTTAATAACATGTATAGATCGAGAAGGGATCATACCATAGCCATTGCTTGGATAGTGCCTTGGAAGCTAGAGGGCAATGTGGCTTTCCTCCAAAGGTGCCGCACACAAGATGAGAAATGGCTTTCTCCTTGTCGTTCCTTGTGCTAGCAAGGATCTCCAAGTCTCCTGATCGCTTGAAGGGAAGATGAGATGATCTCTTGGCTAGGCCGAATCCTCCTTGAGCGTCAAGACTCACCACACGAGAGGAGAGAGGCGACAAGAGGAAGATGCGAGCGAGAATAGAGCAATGCTCTCGAACGTGAGGCGTGCTCCCTATTTTGGAAAGCATGACTTCCAAAAATAGTAAACCCTCAATGTGTTCAAGCGTTCACGCCAAGTGAACAAGTCGCAACATTCTCCTCTTTGAACCAAGCGTTCACTTGATGAACCGGTTCAATCTCATTTGGTTTAAAGACCAAATCAAACCAAGCATTGGTCTAGATCATATTAAACCATAAGACTCAAGATCTAACCATTCATCTCTTGATGCTCTTGATCTCATCGATCTAGCATCAATTCTCTCGATCGAAGCTTACCGATCTCAAGCCCTAATCAATCAAACATGATCAGACCAGATCTCACTTACAATCAGAGTTTAAATCCCATTAAACTGAACCAAAACAATTCAGTCCACACGATCTGACATAAGTAAGCCATATCATCAAATTGTGCGACCCTAAGGGTTTCCTTTAAATGTCGGTAACGATAACTTACGTTATCACGATCAGTGAGGGGTATCTAGCAACACATCACTGTCTCCCGATATAAAGGAAAGAGTCTTCCAAGACTACACCCAAACCATAGCACAAGTGTGAACCCAAGTCACTTGACATATGTGTTTCCTTTGCCACTGGATGTTCTTATTGGACAAGCGTGTCAAGCCTGTAATTCCAATATGATGAGAATGATTAGATCAGATGAACATAGTCATCTGGGTATGGCCATACACTTTCTCAATCATCTCATCCAGGGGGCCCCTATAGAACATCACACTCCAAACAAGGAGACGGCAATCCTATATCTATCACTAGTGCCCTAACATGACTCATGCTCATTATCCAAGATAGTCTATAACCATTATGTTTCAAATGATATTGAACTACCTCAAAACAATGCCCATCATCATTTAGAAACACAAGTGATCTCTAGTCAGAGGAAATATGCCACTTGTTTGCATACAAGGATTATTCACATTGTGACAAGCAATCGAATATCCTAAGTAGGGTCTGTCCAGTACATCCAATGTACCCATGAGTCTACATCTTATTCCATGCTCGAAGCATCCTATAAGATTAGAACACATATTAGTCTCAATCATATCAAGGCTGTCTCATGTTCACCAAGATATCTCGACTAAGGACAATACTGCATGTCAGCCAAGCTGAACAGCATTGAGACATTATTCAGAAGTATACATATGGCAGCAGATAATGCAACAACCTGAATAACAACCATTGCCTTTATAAACATTAAGTTTATACATGATACTGATATAATCCCAAGGCCTCAAACATTAGCCTTAAGGGCATACCCCAACAATTCATACCATAAGGGATAAAGGGGGGAGGCGCCAATTGCTTCCTTATGAAGCAAATTGTGCCACTTCTCCCCATTATGCCCATAGGCGCCTCGGGGAGAAGATTTGTCCCCATTATACCCTTCTAGCCTTCTTCTCTTCATGACAACTTATTATTGGGCCTCATTGGATAATGAGCTAGCCCAAATTCCATTACATGGGTTGATTAAGCACTTGGATCCAATCCAATGCAACCCTAATCCAAATATGACCAACCATGGTCAAATACGGGTCAACCTGCCAAAAATGAAGTTTGGCTCCAATAATATTCTTCCATCTCATCAGGCCCATTGGCGCTGATGAAATCTCCCAATTAGATCTGAGTTATCCAATAACTCGATCATAAGGCTTCCCGATCAATACGAGAACTCAAGTATCAAGGTGTGCGACCCTGTAGGTTCCTCTGACGCTGGCAGTGCTGACCAAAGGTCATCACAAGCAGTGAGTGGCACCTAGCAGTGCATCGCTGCTCCCCAGGTCATTGGAATGGATATCGACATCGACATCCCCATCATCGCAACTAGGTACAGATGCATTATAGTCTCTTTGCCGAACTGATATCCGATTAGACAAGTGTGTCACCACTTGTTTTCATCCAATCACATGGCTATGACTAAAACAGGTTCTTACTTGGGTATGGCCATACACTCTCAGTCATAGAACCATAGAGGAGCTCCATGGATATCATACTTCCCTAAGGAAGGGGCAAATCCTATGTCTGTCCATTGACCTTCTCATATGAGTCGTGACATGCTCAATGACAACCGTTATGACCTCCCAACTACGGCAAGGTGTTGGGTTGTATCAAAGCAAGTCCCTAGCCATATAGAATGATCAATAAGCTCAAGTCAAGGGATCAATGCATCTCCTGTCACTTATGAGGATAACTCATGATACCAAGTCATAGCCTCATAGCGGGTCTATCCAGTATATCCTCCAATAATATACCCATGTGTCTACGTTAGCACCACATGCCTAACCAGCCCACATACCAGTCTCACAAGTACCAGAGCTGTCCCATATCCACTCAGGTACCTCGACTGGGGATAATTATTTGAACACAGATCCAATCTGTCTCCAGGGACATTATCATGTAAGTTCACAATCGCAGGTGTAGACAAATAATGATAACGACAATGCCAGAATGATATATAAATATCAATGTCAAGTAGTACATAAGTTGACCAAAACTAGATCCTAGGGCATATACACCAACAATCTCCCACTTGCACTAAGACCTAGAAGTTGAGGAATCTCAACCCCATATCTCTAGCGTGACCATCATGCTTCTGCTGCGCCAAAGCCTTGGTCAATGGGTCTGCCAGATTGTTCTCTGTGTCTACTCTGCTAATCTTGACATCACCTCTGTCAATGATCTCTCTGATCAGGTGAAATCTTCTGAGTATGTGTTTGGATCTTTGATGAGACCGTGGTTCCTTGGCTTGTGCAATTGCTCCATTGTTGTCACAGTAGAGTTCAATGGGATCCATTGCACTAGGTACCACCTGAAGATCACATAAGAACTTCCTTATCCAAACGGCTTCCTTGGCTGCCTTAGAAGCTGCCACATACTCAGCCTCGGTTGTAGAATCTGCTATGGTGGATTGCTTGAAGCTCTTCCAACATACAGTGCCTCCATTTATCTTGAACACATAGCCGGCCTACGATCTAAAGTCGTCAGGGTCAGACTGGAACGATGCGTCAGTATAGCCCTGCATACTGAGCTCTTCCTGTCCCCCATAGACCAAGAACAGATCCTTAGTTCTTCTCAGATACTTCAGGATGTTCTTTACAGCCACCCAGTGCTGCAGACCTGGATTGGATTGGTATCGGCTGGTTATGCTCATAGCATATGCCACATCTGGTCTAGTATACATCATTGCATACATGATCGATCCTACTACCGAAGCATAAGGAATTCGACTCATGTCATCCCTCTCAGCCTGTGTTGTAGGACACTGGCTCTTTGAGAGAGTAAGGCCATGTCTCACTGGAAGGTATCCTTTCTTGGATTGCTCCATGTTGAACCTCTCCAGTACCTTATCAATGTAGGTACTCTGACTAAGGGCCAGAAGCCTCTTGGATCTATCCCGGTAGATCCTTACGCCTAGAATATAGGCGGCCTCCCCTAAGTCTTTCATCTCGAAACACTTCCCCAACCATGTCTTCACAGCTTGAAGACTAGGGATGTCGTTTCCAATGAGCAGTATGTCATCAACATACAAGACCAGAAAAATCACCAAGCTCCCACTGAATTTTCTGTATACACAGGCTGAAGGAACCCCTAATAAAGGGGGGGGGGGAAACCCTATACATGCGCATCTAGCATGCAATGCGGAAAAAGGGCTTCTAAAGATCGCATATGAACTATATAATCAACTTAAACCAACTTAAGATCATGATATGATCTTACCATTGCCATGGATGGAAGGCGGCTTGGAAGAAGAAAACAAGGTTGATCTCCTCCAAAAGGTGCGCACACAAGAAGACAAAGACTACTCCCTTCTCAACTTTGTGCTAGCAAAAGCTTCAAGGGGTCTTATCGCATGAAGGAGATGATGAACTCTTGGCCGATCTTTCTTCTCGTCACTTTCACCACACAAGAAAGTGTGTGTCGTCGAGAGCAAGAAGATGGAGAGGAGCGTTAGCCAAACTTGTGATCGAATGTGGAGACATTCATCACAATTGTCAAACCGAAATGCCATAAATGGCAAGTCATCAAAGCTTGCGTTATGCGTTCACATGAAGTGAACCAAACGCATAGCTCTCCTCTCAAATGAACCAAGCGCTCACATGTGAGCCAGTTCAATTCAATTGGTCCAATGACCAAACCAAATCAGCCCAATAATCGGTTCAGACCAAATTAAACCCTAAGGTTCAAAATCTGACCGTTCATCCTTTTAATGCTCTTGATCTCTTCGATCTAGCATCCACACTCTCGATCTAAGCTTACCGATCTCAAGCCCTAATCAATCAAACATGATCAGACTGGATCTCACTTACAATCAGAGTTTAATCTCCTTTAAACTGAACTCGAACAATTCAGTCCACACGATCTGACTTAAGTAGCCATATCATCAAATTGTGCGACCCTAAGGGTTTCCTTTAAATGTCGGTAACGATAACTTACGTTATCACGATCAGCGAGGGGTATCTAGCAACACATCACTGTCTCCCGATATAAAGGAAAGAGTCTTCCAAGACTCCACCCAACCACAGCATAAGTGTGAATCAACTCACTAGGCATGCATGATTCCTTTGCCACTGGATGTTCTTATTGGACAAGCATGTCAAGCCTGTAACTCCAATACGATGAGCATGATTAAATCAGATGCACATAGTCATCTGGGTATGGCCATACACTTCCTCAATCATCTCATATAGGGGGGCCCTTTAGAACATCACACTCCTTAAACAAGGAGACGGCAATCCTTTATCTATCACAAGTGCCCTAACCTGACTCAAGCTCACCATCCAAGATAGCCTATAATCATTATGTTTCAAATGATATTGAACTACCTCAAAACAATGACAATCATCATTTAGAAACATAAGTGATCTCAAGTCAAAGGACATGTGCCACTTAGTGCTTACAAGGATCATTCACATTGTGACAAGCAATGGAATATCCGAGTAGGGTCTGTCCAGTACATCCAATGTACCCATGAGTCTACATCTTATTCCATGCTCGAAGCATCCTATAAGATTAGCACTCATATCAGTCTCAATCATATCAAGGCTGTCTCATGTTCACCAAGATATCTCGACTAAGGACATATAGCCTGTCAGCCTAGCTGAACAGCTTTGAGACATTATTCAGAAGTACACTTATTACAGCAGACAAGGTAACAACCTGAATAATAACCATGCCTTTATAAACTTAAGAGTTTATTACATGATACTTATACAATCCCAAGGCCTCAAACATTAGCCTTAAGGGCATACCCCAACAATCTCCCACTTGCACTTAATCTAATGGTTGAGAAATCTCAAACCCATATTATTACAGTGCTTCTCATGCTTCTGCTGCGCCAGAGGCTTGGTAAGCGGGTCTGCCAGATTGTCATCTGTATGAACCTTGCATATTTTGATCTCGCCTCGATCAATGATCTCCCGGATCAAGTGAAACCGTCTCTGTATGTGCTTGGACTTCTGGTGCGACCGCGGTTCCTTTGCTTGTGCGATGGCTCCAGTGTTATCACAGAAGATAACCAAAGGATCAGCACTCGAAGGAACGACACCAAGTTCTCTCACGAACTTACGAATCCACACTGCCTCCTTGGATGCTTCCGAGGCAGCAACATACTCGGCTTCTGTTGTGGAATCAGCAACAGTTGACTGTTTGAAACTCTTCCACACCACTGCTCCACCATTCAAGCTAAAAACATAGCCTGATTGCGATCGGAAATCATCCTGGTCCGACTGGAACGAAGCGTCAGTATATCCCTCTATACTGAGTTCTTCCTGACCACCATATATCAAGAACATATCTTTGGTCCTCCGCAGATATTTTAAAATGTTCTTGACCGCAATCCAGTGCGCCAAACCTGGATTACTTTGGAATCGACTGGTCACGCTTAACCCGTAAGCGACGTCTGGGCGAGTACACAACATCGCATACATAATGGACCCAATAGCCGAAGCATAAGGCGTATTGTCCATTTCATCTTTCTCAGTCTGTGTTTGTGGACACTGACTCTTCGAAAGATTCAGACCATGTCTGACTGGAAGATATCCACGTTTAGAATTCTCTAAATGGAATCTCTCCAGGACCTTATCGATGTAAGTACTCTGGCACAGCCCGAGAAGCCTCTTAGATCTATCCCTGTATATCTTCACACCTAATACATAGGCTGCTTCTCCTAAATCTTTCATCTGGAAACATTTTCCTAACCATGCCTTAACAGCATGCAGTTCAGGAATATCATTTCCAATGATTAAGATATCATCGACGTAGAGGATTAGGAATGTAATTACGCTCCCACTAAACCTCTTATATACACACGGGTCATCCTCGTTCTTGATGAAACCAAACTCAGAGATTGATTCATCAAAACGAATGTTCCAGCTTCTTGATGCTTGTTTCAGCCCATAAATGGACTTCTTTAACTTGCATATTTTATGACGATCTGATGGATTAGTGAAACCTTCCGGTTGTGTCATATACACATCCTCATCCAGATTTCCATTGAGGAAAGCTGTTTTCACATCCATCTGCCAGATCTCATAATCGTAATATGCTGCTATCGCGAAAAGAATCCGAATAGACTTAAACATGGCTACAGGTGAGAAAGTTTCATCATAATCTAACCCGTAGATTTGTTTGAAACCTTTCGCAACTAGCCTGCCTTTATAGGTAACCACGTTACCATCCATGTCAATCTTCTTCTTGAAGATCCATTTACAGCCTATAGGGATTACTCCCAAAGGCGGATCAACCAAATCCCAGACTTGGTTATCTGACATGGAGTCCATCTCGGCTCGCATAGCATCAAGCCATCTAGCTGACTCCGGTCCACTGACCGCATCCGCATAAGTTAGGGGTTCATCATTTTCAATGATGTAGACTCCGTCATAGCGCTCAGGCTGTCGACGGATCCTACCCGATCTTCGCGGTTCCCGTGTTATTTGAGCCTCAGGTTGTTCAGTAACCTGTTCTACCGGCTCAGGCTCATCCAACTGTGCTTGACTACTTTGTCCTTCCTCTGGATTCTCATCCAGCTTTATTTCTCTCCCACTGGCCTCTTGCAGAAGAAATTCCTTCTCAAGAAATATGGCCGTCCGAGCAACAAACACCTTGTTCTCTTTGGGATCGTAGAAATAATAACCCTTCGTTTCCTTAGGGTAACCGACAAAGATGCATTTGTCAGATCTGCTCTCTAGTTTCCCAGAGGCGAGCTTTTTGACATAAGCCTCGCAACCCCAGATCCTGATAAATGTCAAGCTAGGCTGTTTCCCATACCATAACTCATATGGCGTCTTTGAAACTGCCTTGGATGGCACTCGGTTTAGTACCTTTGCAGCTGTTTCCAGTGCAAAACCCCAAAAGGAGTATGGAAGAGTAGCCTGACTCATCATAGAACGAACCATATCAAGTAACGTTCTATTTCTCCTCTCGGACACACCATTCCACTGCGGTGTTCCTGGCGGAGTGAGCTGTGAGATAATCCCACACTCCTTCAGATAGTCAGTAAATGCATGACTTAGGTATTCTCCACCTCGATCAGAACGAAGTGCCTTGATATTTCGGCCTAGCTGATTTTGTACTTCATTTTTGAACTCTTTGAACTTGTCAAAAGATTCACTTTTATGTCTCATTAAATAGACATATCCATACCTACTGAAATCATCAGTGAAGGTAATGAAGTACTGATAGCCACCTCTGGCATGTTTACTGAAAGGCCCACACACATCACTGTGTATCAGGTCAAGTAAACCTGAAGTCCTTTGACCTTTGTGAGAAAAAGGTGACTTCGTCATTTTACCCATCAAACAAGCTTTGCATGTGATGAGGGTGGGAATCATGCAAGCATTCAAACATCGTATTTTGAAAACATTTGCTATTTAGGATATAACTATGAAAACCCATTTAAACTAACGCTTTTGCACCATAGTTTTTTTGTAATTTTATAATAAGAAAATCGAAATTAAACATGATATTCTAGGAAAGCGGTAAATCTATTCATGCAATTCTAAGAATGCGATAAGTGACAAAATTGTAAAGAATGCTCACCTTGCGGCCCTTGAGAATGGAAGGGCCAACCTTCCCGTTCTTCACCGGTCCAATGGTGGAACAACACGAAGTAGGGCCCTATGAGCTTACATCCATGGCATTATAGCATCCCACACATGTGTAGGTGAGTGAGTGATAAAAGGTTAAATGTCTTTACAAGCAAAACTTCAAGAGGGAGGTTAGGCCTCCTAGTTCTCTTGCCTAACAAAGAATAGACTAAGCTATTTAGAGAGAGGGGGAACTTGCACCAAGATGGATCTCCATTCCATACGCCATAATCCTACAATAATTAAGCAAGAGTGTAGAGACGTGCTCTCCGTTATGCATAGGAACAAAATAGGGAAGGAAGGACTTAGCTGAGTTGGCAAGCAAGCAGGCTGAGAGTTGATGTGAAGCCTCGGCTCCCGTCGGCTGGGAGGGGGATCACCGGAATAGTAACTCCGGCTGCAGCTCTCGCGTCGTTGATGGTTGTAGAGGCGAGGGGAAGGACGGCCAGCAGAACTCGAGGCTGCAGGGAGGAGACAGGCGCTGGTGACGAGCAAGATCAGGAGTAGGGGCGAACTGGTTTGGGCGGTGAGCCTCCTCCGGTGGCACCGTCGGCTGGCGGTGATTGTAGGATGCGAGGAGCTTCATCGTCGACGCTTTCCGACGAGTTCTGATGGTCAGAGGCTGCGCCTGGGCGTTGGAAGACAGGCGGCGATAGCGCTGCACTGCTTCCGCCAGGAAATGCGGCTAGGAACAGGGGTGGCCGGCGTCCATCGTACGCTGCACGAATGCCCGATCTGCTACAACTGAAGGCTCCTCAGGTCAGGGCGAACTCGTGGCCGAAGTTTGGGAGCAAGCGGTGGCCGGTCGGAGGCGATCGACGTCAAACAGTTGGAGGAGGCGAAAACAGGGGCGGAAGGCTGGGCGCCACCGGAAATCTCCCGATTCCGGCGATCCAGCCGTCGGATGGAGAGATCCTTCCGACTGTGGGTTCATCCGGAGGAGAAGAAGGCGTGGTCAAGATTTCAGCTCGATCCGCTTCCTGGATCGGCAGCACGATAGTGACGACGCGGCAGAGGTGTGTTACTTGCGTGATGGGTTGATGCAGCAGGATAGAACTTCCAAATCCATGGAAGTTTAGAGAACAAGAGGAGATCCCAAATCCATGGGAGATTAGAGGAGGGAAGATCCCAAATCCATGGGAGAACAAGAAGCTAAAGCATCAATTTCATTTTCAAAATCTGGTCCCTCGATTACATGGGAGAATACATCTTTATAGGCAAGTCTCGTTGCTGTGAATCTCTAAACTTTCTAGCCGTTGGTTGCAGTCCCCAACGTTTACTTCTCTTTCTGGCAAGCTGCAACTTCTGTTTTCCATGCTTTCAAATTAGCAGCTTCCTGCATTTGCTTCAATGACTGAAAGCGGAGAGATTGACCAAAAATTCTTCTTTGAGCTAGGCACGTAAACAAGCTGGAATCAACTTGTCACTCTTGATGTCTTGTAGGCTCCATTGGGCTTCTTCTTTGGGCTGGTCTTCAACTCTTTTTGCCTGCTGAATTTAAGCTTCATCTTTGGGCTAGATGAAGTCTTGGCTTGAGCTTAAGTTGAGCTTGAGCTGAATTTTCTTTGGCTTGAACTAGCTTGAGCTTACCAAAATAAGATGCAAATTTGTCCTAAACTACCATGATGCATGATTACATTAATAATGTTTACAATGCATAAAATGAGATGCATGCTAATTTAAAATTATCTAACCTAAGATGCCATGATATGCAATGCAAGGTAAATGGAGTGTTAGGAGTTTAGGGTAACCTTAAACTCCACTTGTACCTCCTTGGATCGTGGCGCCTGACTACATCAGCATGTATCAATCTCCCCATTGGAGAATGATCCCAGCAGTCCATGATCATGCAACCGCTTAATGCGCTTCTCGTTTATATGGCCTAAACGACTATGCCATAGCAAGGTGCTGTCATCAGCATACTTGGCTTTCTTATTATCAATGTTTTGTATAGAATATTCCATGTCCAACATGTATAACCCATTGTTAATTGAACCAGTTGCATACACAATATTATCATAAGATAAAACACACTTTGAAATCTTGCATTCAAAGGCAAATCCTTTCCTGACAAGAGCAGGAATAGAGATAATATTCTTGGTAATACTGGGTACAAAATAACAATTGTTTAATTCTAATACAATGCCAGATGGTAAAGAAATGAAATAGTCCCCTACAGCAACAGCAGCAACCCGTGCCCCGTTTCCAACTCGTAGGTCTACCTCATGCTGTCCCACCTGCCTTCTTCTCTTGAGTTCCTGCACATTTGAACAAATGTGAACTCCACATGCAGTGTCCAACACCCATGATATAGAAGAAGATGAAACCATGACTTCCGTCACGTATATACCTGAGCCAGAAGCGATGCTTCCCCTCTTATCTCCTTGGAGCGCTTTACAGTCCTTTTTCCAGTGACCCAGCTGGCCACAGTGGAAACACCTGTTATCCTTCGACCGCTTCACCTTCTGTTTCAGTGCCTTGCTGTAATTCTTGACAGGGGCCTTGCCCTTCTTCCCCTTCTTCTTGTTCCTAGAAGGAACCATCAAGACAGAGGTTGAAGGCTTACCCTTCAGAGTTTCCTCAGTAGTCAAGAGCATATTCAGCAGCTCTGCCGGCGTACAATCGATTTTGTTCATATTAAAGTTAATGATGAACGCATCGAAAGAAGGCGGGAGAGACTGCAGAATAATATCCACAGCAAGCTCCTGGTTGATGGTATGCCCCAGTTTCTCCAGAGCCTCCTTGTGCCCAATCATCTTGAGCACGTGAGCTCCCACTGGGCTCCCCTCAGCCAGTTTGCTCTGAAAGAAGAGCTTCGTCAGATTATAGCGCTCAGTCCTCGCCTGTGCAGCATACAGCATCTTGAGGTTCGCTATAATTTCTATAGCCGACATATCCTCATGCTGACGCTGCAGCGGTGGCGTCATAGACGCTAGCATCAGGCAAGCGACATCAATGCTATCATTGACATGCTTTTCGTAGGCATCCCGAACCGCCCTTGCGGCGTTCGGAGCTGGCTGCGGCGGTATCGCCGTCTCGAGGACATACAGTTTCCTCTCTGCCTTAAGAACGATCTTAAGGTGTCCAAACCAGTCAGAGAAGTTCGGCCCAGCAAACTTCTCCCTTTCCAGTAGGGATCGCACATTGAAGCTCATGGTGTTCGTTGCTGCAGGAATCTACAACAAGCAAGAACAGCAAGGTCAGTATCAATGTTCAGAATCAATCCAGGACTTAAGAAAGATTCTTTTCTCACTATTTTGTCTGACTGAAAAATCCAGTAAACAGTCCGAAAGAGTAACACTCTTTTAGTGAGATGGGATCCAGATTTCATACTTGGTCTCTGCGTCCCGCTCAGGCGAGATAAGATGCACAGAGATGACAAGCACTAATTTCTGGTAGGCTGTCCCAGCCAATCGCCAACCCGTGCGATTCCCCTTCATCTTGGCAATCCAGCAGACTGTGCCAACTGAGTTGGTACAACACAGTCTCTGATCCCAGAGATGGCTGCCTCCATGTGCTACCATATTCGCCTCATATGTAGCCTACATGGTCAAGCTGACCTGACCTACTCCCTGGACCACCACGTGCTATGCTGAGCAACGAGAGGGGATAAATCCCAACTCTGTAACACGCAGGTGAAATCCAGCACCGTCTGAAGATAGATGGACGTGCCCACTGAGTGGGTTCAACACGGCTCCAACGATAATCAGAAAGGTGAGGTTTCGCGTCAGAAGGCTTACGAGCTTGATATATTAGCGTTGGATTTTAACGGTCTTTTTATCTTCTTACTATCAGGCATATCCTATGGCTATAGCAGAAGATAAACATAAACATGCCATTCTAATTATTTAAGCAATAAAAAGAATGCATGATCTTATGTGGTAAAAGCCCATGAACCCTAGTAAGACCTTAATTTTACTTAAGTCTTCACTTGAGCTCCATTGCATCTCATCTGGTCCAACCCAGTGCCCTAGCGCCAAGAGCACCTCAGGTGCACCACCAGGTGAATGCCCCTCTTGGATGTGTGCTTTTGTGCTCTTGTCTAATCAAAGTACATTTGATCTATCTAGACAAGGTTGACTCGCAGGTCAACAACATATTATAAATTAAGTACAATGTGATTCGCAGATCACAAATTAATTTACAATTTTTTTAAATCCAGGCACGCAGGCCCCAGCACAGCACACAAATGGGCAACCCACATAAGACTAAATAAACAAGCATATGGTTCAATCAACATGTGATCCAATCAAGAAATTAAAATTTTGAAAAACCCCATGGCATCAATTTTAATTTCCTTATGAGCCCTACAACCTTACAATGGTCCATTGATGGGGATCCACTCATCCATCTAGTTAGATCTTTTGCCCTTGCATGCACCGAGTCCTAACTGACCCGTGTTGACCTGATGGTCAACCATGCATGCGTCAAGGGCTGAACCACCCTCATGAGTTTTGGCAAGCGGGTGTGACCCCGGGCCTAACTCAAGTATGTTCAGTAATTGTCTCAACCAGACCTCGCTACACGCCTTTGATGCAGTCAACCTATAGCCACCTCGTGCTTGCGCACAGGTGCTATCTGGTCGACCCATCTAGGCTGTCAGATGGTCTGATCAGACTAGCTTGATCTATACTAGATGATGCCTTCAACCCCATCAACCCATCTAAGGATTTAATGTAGTGGCACCTTAGATCTAATCAACCGCGCAAGATGTAAGTTTTGTAAAACACTTAGAGCATGCGCAAACATACAAACAAAGTTGATAACCCTTAGATCTAAGGGGGTCCCCTTCAAGGGGGAGCGCAAACTTTAGGGGGTCCCCTTCAAGGGGGAGCGCATACATAGCCCATGATACAAGCGCAATCTACATGTTAGCATGATACAAGCGCAATCTACATGTTAACATGATACAAGCGCAATCTACATGTACATGTAACCATGCATCATGAAAACAAAGCATCAAGTAAGCGCAAGAAGCATGGATCACAAACACTTCTAGCAATCATATAGATCATATGGAGAGCCTAGCTCTGATACCAATTGAAGGAACCCCTAATAAAGGGGGGGGGAAACCCTATACATGCGCATCTAGCATGCAATGCGGAAAAAGGGCTTCTAAAGATCGCATATGAACTATATAATCAACTTAAACCAACTTAAGATCATGATATGATCTTACCATTGCCATGGATGGAAGGCGGCTTGGAAGAAGAAAACAAGGTTGATCTCCTCCAAAAGGTGCGCACACAAGAAGACAAAGACTACTCCCTTCTCAACTTTGTGCTAGCAAAAGCTTCAAGGGGTCTTATCGCATGAAGGAGATGATGAACTCTTGGCCGATCTTTCTTCTCGTCACTTTCACCACACAAGAAAGTGTGTGTCGTCGAGAGCAAGAAGATGGAGAGGAGCGTTAGCCAAACTTGTGATCGAATGTGGAGACATTCATCACAATTGTCAAACCGAAATGCCATAAATGGCAAGTCATCAAAGCTTGCGTTATGCGTTCACATGAAGTGAACCAAACGCATAGCTCTCCTCTCAAATGAACCAAGCGCTCACATGTGAGCCGGTTCAATTCAATTGGTCCAATGACCAAACCAAATCAGCCCAATAATCGGTTCAGACCAAATTAAACCCTAAGGTTCAAAATCTGACCGTTCATCCTTTTAATGCTCTTGATCTCTTCGATCTAGCATCCACACTCTCGATCTAAGCTTACCGATCTCAAGCCCTAATCAATCAAACATGATCAGACTGGATCTCACTTACAATCAGAGTTTAATCTCCTTTAAACTGAACTCGAACAATTCAGTCCACACGATCTGACTTAAGTAGCCATATCATCAAATTGTGCGACCCTAAGGGTTTCCTTTAAATGTCGGTAACGATAACTTACGTTATCACGATCAGCGAGGGGTATCTAGCAACACATCACTGTCTCCCGATATAAAGGAAAGAGTCTTCCAAGACTCCACCCAACCACAGCATAAGTGTGAATCAACTCACTAGGCATGCATGATTCCTTTGCCACTGGATGTTCTTATTGGACAAGCATGTCAAGCCTGTAACTCCAATACGATGAGCATGATTAAATCAGATGCACATAGTCATCTGGGTATGGCCATACACTTCCTCAATCATCTCATATAGGGGGGCCCTTTAGAACATCACACTCCTTAAACAAGGAGACGGCAATCCTTTATCTATCACAAGTGCCCTAACCTGACTCAAGCTCACCATCCAAGATAGCCTATAATCATTATGTTTCAAATGATATTGAACTACCTCAAAACAATGACAATCATCATTTAGAAACATAAGTGATCTCAAGTCAAAGGACATGTGCCACTTAGTGCTTACAAGGATCATTCACATTGTGACAAGCAATGGAATATCCGAGTAGGGTCTGTCCAGTACATCCAATGTACCCATGAGTCTACATCTTATTCCATGCTCGAAGCATCCTATAAGATTAGCACTCATATCAGTCTCAATCATATCAAGGCTGTCTCATGTTCACCAAGATATCTCGACTAAGGACATATAGCCTGTCAGCCTAGCTGAACAGCTTTGAGACATTATTCAGAAGTACACTTATTACAGCAGACAAGGTAACAACCTGAATAATAACCATGCCTTTATAAACTTAAGAGTTTATTACATGATACTTATACAATCCCAAGGCCTCAAACATTAGCCTTAAGGGCATACCCCAACACAGGCGTCATCTTCGCTTTTGATAAAGCCATAATCTCTCACGGCTTCATCAAATCGAAGATTCCAACTTCGAGATGCTTGTTTTAATCCAAAAATGGATCTCATCAGCCTGCAGACCTTATTAGCCTCTGCAGGATGGATGAAGCCTTCAGGTTGTGACATATACACATCCTCAGTCAGCTTCCCGTTAAGGAACGCTGTCTTCACATCCATCTACCATATCTCATAGTCTTGATATGCAGCTATAGCAAGTAGAATCTGAATGGATTTGATCATGGCAACTAGCGAGAAGGTTTTATCATAGTCCACTCCGTGGACTTGTTTAAATCCTTTAGCCACTAGTCTACCCTTATAGGTAACTATTTTGCCATCCATGTCTGTCTTCTTCTTGAAGACCCATTTACACCCTATGGGTTTTACCCCATCAGGCAGCTAAACCAAATCCCAGACTTGGTTAGCCGACATTGAATCCATCTCGGATCGCATGGCTTCAAGCCATCTCTCGGAGTCCGGTCCACTGACCGTCTCATCATAGGTTCTAGGTTCATCCTCAATGATGAAGATCCCATCGTGTTGGGTCGGCAGCGACCCATACCTTTCAGGTGCACGACGAATTCTCCCAGACCTACGCGGGACCTATGTCTGAGCCTCAGGTTGCCTAGCAATCGGTGCAGGTGGCTCAGATTCCATCTCCTTGTCTTGTGTTTGCACTTGGACCTCATCCAAGTCAAACTTCCTCCCACTAACTTCTTTCATAAGAAATTCTTTCTCTAGAAAGACAGCACCCCGAGCAACAAAAACTTTGTTTTTGGTTGGGACATAGAAGTAGTATCCTTTAGTTTCCTTAGGATACCCCACAAACACACATTTATCAGATCTAGGTTCTAGCTTGCTAGAATCCTAACGTTTGACATAAGCCTCACATCCCCAGATCTTGATAAAAGTGAGATTAGGGCGTCTCCCACTCCACATCTCGTATGGTATTTTGGAGACACTCTTAGATGGAACATTATTCAGTATCAGAGAAGCTGTTTCTAGTGCATGCCCCCAGAATGATGAAGGTAGAGTTGCATGACTCATCATAGATCAAACCATATCCAATAAAGATTGATTTCTCCTTTCAGACACACCATTCCATTGAGGTGTTCCAGGAGGAGTGAGTTGGGATATGACCCCACACTCTCTCAGATAGTGAAAGAACTCACCGCTCAGGTATTCTCCACCTCGATCTGATCGAAGAGCTTTAATGGATCTTCCAAGCTGGTTCTCTACTTCATTCTTGAACTCCTTGAATTTCTCAAAGGACTCAGATTTATGTCTCATTAAGTAGACATAGCCATACCTACTGAAGTCATCAGTGAAGGCAATGAAGTAGTTGTACCCTCCTCTGGCTTGTTTATTGAAGGGCCCACACACATCAGTATGTATTAGATCTAATAAACCTTCTGCCCTCTCACCAATCTTGGTGAAGGGCGCCTTTGTCATTTTCCCTAATAAACAAGGTTCACAAGTATCAAATTCCTCCAAGGAACTTGAATCTAACAATCCATTTGCATGGAGTTGTTGGATGCGATTCTTGTTTATATGGGCTAATCGACAGTGCCATAGGAAAGCACCAACTGAACCACTCAGTTTGGTCCTTTTATTACTTATGTTACAAATAGAACTTTCCATATCCAAGATATATAGACCATTGCACAAAGTACCCTTCCCATAGAACATATTTGCAAATGAAAAAGAACAAGAGTTCTTATTTATTTCAAATCTAAATCCTTTCCTTGCTAAGCAAGGAATGGATACAATGTTCTTAGTAAGTGAAGGTACACAAAAGCAATTATCTAGTTCTAATTGAAGTCCAGAAGGCAAGGAGAGAGTCAAAACGCCTACAGCAACAGCAGCAACCTGTGCCCCGTTTCCAACGTGTAGGTCAATCTCTCCAAGCCGCACCGATCTACTTTTCTTGAGCCCCTGCATATTTGTACAAATATGAGCTCCACATGCGGTATCCAATACCCATGACATAGAAGTAGAAAGATTGACTTCCGTAACATAGATACCTGAGCTAGAAGTTAAGGCCAAGACTTTCTTCTCCTCATTCTGAAGCTGCTTGCACTCCCTTCTCCAGTGACCCTACTCGCCACAATGAAAACACCTCTGGTCCTTTGACTTCTTCGCCTTTTTCTTCAGTGCTTTGGTAGGACCTCTGGCACTGCTCTTTGCACGTGCCTTATGAAAGTTTCTAAAGGGGGGGGGGGGGGCGAAACCCTAATAGGCGCATATCAGAACTTGCAATAAGAGGAAATTAGGGTTTCTAAGATCGCATGGATGAATATATGATCAACTTTAATAACATGTACAGATCGAGAAGGGGATCATACCAATGCCATTTCTTGGATGGCGACTTGGAATAAAAAAAAAGCGTGTGCTTCTTCTCCAAAGGCACCGCACACAAGGTGATAGATCGCTTCCTCCTTGTTGTTCCTTATGCTAGTAAGGATCTCCAAGTCTCCTGATCGCTGAAGGGAATGAGATTACGAGATAAGTTCTCTCCTTGGCCGAATACCTCTCTCCACACTCGTTTTTATGAGTCACACGAGAGCAAGAGAGAAAGAGGGGCGAGAATAGGGGCGATCCCTCGAACGTGAGGCGTGCTACCTATTTTGGAAAGCATGACTTCCAAAAATAGTAAACCCTCATACGTTCAAGTGTTCACGCTTAGTGAACAAATCGCAATGTTCTCCCCTTTGAACCATGCGCTCACTTGATGAGCCGGTTCAATTACATTTGGTTCAAAGACCAAATCAAACCAAGCATTGGTCTAGATCATATTAAACCATAAGGTTCAAGATCTAACCATTCATCTCTTGATGCTCTTGATCTCACCGATCTAGCATCAATTCTCTCGATCGAAGCTTACCAATCTCAAGCCCTAATCAATCAAACATGATCAGACCAGATCTCACTTACAATCAGAGTTTAAATCCCTTTAAACTAAACCAAAACAATTCAGTCCACACGATCTGACTTAAGTAAGCCATATCATCAAATTGTGCGACCCTAAGGGTTTCCTTTAAATGTCGGTAACGATAACTTACGTTATCACGAACAGAGAGGGGTATCTAGCAACACATCACTGTCTCCCGATATAAAGGAAAGAGTCTTCCAAGACTACACCCAAACCACAGCACAAGTGTGAACCCAAGTCACTTGACATATGTGTTTCCTTTGCCACTGGATGTTCTTATTGGACAAGCGTGTCAAGCCTGTAATTCCAATATGATGAGAATGATTAGATCAGATGAACATAGTCATCTGGGTATGGCCATACACTTTCTCAATCATCTCATCCAGGGGGCCCCTTCAGAACATCACACTCCAACAAGGAGACGCCAATCCTATATCTATCACTAGTGCCCTAACATGACTCATGCTCATTATCCAAGATAGTCTATAACCATTATGTTTCAAATGATATTGAACTACCTCAAAACAATGCCAATCATCATTTAGAAACAGAAGTGATCTCAAGTCAGAGGAAATATGCCACTTGCTCGCATACAAGGATTATTCACATTGTGACAAGCAATTGAATATCCTAATTAGGGTCAGTCCAGTACATCCAATGTACCCATGAGTCTACATCTTATTCCATGCTCGAAGCATCCTATAAGATTAGAACACATATTAGTCTCAATCATATCAAGGCTGTCTCATGTTCACCAAGATATCTCGACTAAGGACAATACTGCATGTCAGCCAAGCTAAACACCATTGAGACATTATTCAGAAGTATACATATTGCAGCAGATAATGTAACAACCTGAATAACAACCATTGCCTTTATAAACATAGAGTTTATACATGATACTGATAACAACCCATGGCCTCAAACATTAGCCTTAAGGGCATACCCCAATAATCTCCCACTTGCACTTAATCTAATGGTTGAGAAATCTCAAACCCTTATTATTACAGTGCTTCTCATGCTTCTGCTGCGCCAGAGGCTTTGTAAGCGGGTCAGCTAGATTGTCATCTGTATGAACCTTGCAGATTTTGATCTCGCCATGATCAATGATCTCCCGGATCAAGTGAAACCTTCTCTGTATGTGCTTGGACTTCTGGTGCGACCGTGGTTCCTTTGCTTGTGCTATTGCTCCAGTGTTATCACAGAAGATAACCAAAGGATCTGCACTCGAAGGAACAACACCAAGTTCCTGAACGAACTTACGAATCCACACTGCCTCGTTAGATGCTTCTGAGGCTGCAACATACTTGGCTTCTGTTGTAGAATCAGCAACAATTGATTGTTTGAAACTTTTCCACACCACTGCTCCTCCATTCAAGCTAAAAACATAGCCTGATTGCGATCGAAAATCATCCTGGTCAGATTGGAATGAAGCGTCAGTATATCCTTCAATACTGAGTTCTTCCTGACCTCCATAAATCAAGAACATATCTTTGGTCCTCCAAAAATATTTCAAAATGTTCTTGACCGCAATCCAGTGTGCCTTTCCTGGATTACTTTGGAATCGACTGGTCACGCTTAACCCGTAAGCGACGTCTGGGCGAGTACACAACATCGCATACATAATGGACCCAATAGCCGAAGCATAAGGCGTATTGTCCATTTCATCTTTCTCAGTTTGTGTTTGTGGACACTGACTCTTTGAAAGATTCAGACCATGTCTGACTGGAAGATATCCTCTTTTAGAATTTTCTAAATGGAATCTCTCCAGGACTTTATCGATGTAAGTACTCTGGCACAGCCCGAGAAGCCTCTTAGATCTATCTCTGTAGATCTTCACACCTAATACATAGGCTGCTTCTCCTAAATCTTTCATCTGGAAACATGTTCTTAACCATGCCTTGACCGCATGTAGTTCAGGAATATCGTTTCCAATGATTAAGATATCATCGACGTAGAGGACTAGGAAAGTAATCACGCTCCCACTAAACCTCTTATATACACACGGGTCATCTTCATTCTTGATGAAACCAAATTCACAGATTGATTCATCAAAATGAATATTCCAGCTTCTTGATGCTTGTTTAAGTCCATAAATGGACTTCTTTAATTTGCATATTTTATGACGATCTGATGGATTAGTGAAACCTTCAGGTTGTGTCATATACACATCCTCCTCTAAGTTTCCATTAAGGAAAGCGGTCTTCACATCCATTTGCCAGATCTCATAATCATAATATGCCGCTATAGCAAGAATAATCCGAATTGACTTGAACATGGCTACAGGAGAGAAAGTTTCATCATAATCTATCCCATAGATTTGTTTGAAACCTTTCGCAACTAGCCTGCCTTTATAGGTAACCACGTTACCATCCATGTCTATCTTCTTTTTGAAGATCCACTTACAGCCTATAGGGATTACTCCCGGAGGCGGATCAACTAAATCCCAAACTTGGTTATCTGACATGGAGTCCATCTCGGCTCGCATAGCTTCAAGCCATCTCGCTGATTCCGGTCCACTGACCGCATCCGCATAAGTGAGGGGTTCATCATCAATGATGTAGAGTCTGTCATAGCGCTCAGGCTGTCGACGGATCCTTCCCGATCTTCACGGTTCCCATGATATCTGAGCCTCAGGTTGAACATCAAACAGTTCTATTGGCTCAGGCTCATCCAACTGTGCTTGACTACTTTGTCCTTCTTCTGGATTCTCATCCAGCTTTATTTCTCTCCCACTGGCCTCTTGAAGAAGAAATTCCTTCTCAAGAAAAATAGCCGTCCGAGCAACAAATACTTTGTTCTCTTTGGGATCGTAGAAATAATAACCCTTAGTTTCTTTAGGGTAACCGACAAAGATACATTTCTCAAATCTGCTCTCTAGTTTCCCAGAGGCGAGCTTTTTGACATAAGCCTCGCAACCCCAGATCTTAATAAATGTCAAGCTCGGCTGTTTCCCATACCATAACTCATACGGAGTCTTTGAAACTGCCTTGGATGGCACTCGGTTTAGTACCTTTGCAGCTGTTTCCAGTGCAAATCCCCAAAAGGAGTAAGGTAGAGTAGCCTGACTCATCATAGAACGAACCATATCCAGTAAGGTTCTATTTCTCCTCTCAGACACACCATTCCATTGCGGTGTTCCTGGCGGAGTGAGCTGTGAGATAATCCCACACTCCTTTAGATAGTCAGTAAACTCATGACTCAAGTATTCTCCACCTCGATCTGAACGAAGTGCCTTGATATTTCGGCCTAGCTGATTTTGTACTTCATTCTTGAACTCTTTGAACTTGTCAAAAGATTCACTCTTATATCTCATTAGATAGACATAACCATACCTACTGAAATCATCAGTAAATGTAATGAAGTATGAATAGCCACCTCTGGCATGTTTACTAAATGGCCCACACACATCACTGTGAATGAGGTCAAGTAAACCTGAAGCCCTTTGACCTTTATTAGAAAAATGAGACTTCGTCATTTTACCCATTAAACAAGCTTTGCATGTATCCAGCTCCTCATAGGAGAATGATCCCAGCAGTCCATGGTCATGCAACCGCTTAATGCGCTTCTTGTTAATATGGCCTAAACGACTATGCCATAGCAAGGTGCTGTCATCAGCATACTTGGCTTTCTTAATATCAAATTGTTGTATAGAACATTCCATGTCCAACATGAATAACCCATTGTTAATCGACCCGGTTGCATAAACAATATTATCAAAAGAAATATAACACTTTGAAGTTTTGCATTCAAAGGAAAACCCTTTCCTGACAAGAGCAGGAATAGAGATAATATTCTTAGTTATGCTCGGTACAAAATAACAATTGTCAAGTTCTAATACAAGACCAGATGGTAAAGAGATGTGATATTCTCCTACAGCAACAGCAGCAACCCGTGCCCCGTTTCCTACTCGTAGGTCCACCTCATGCTGTCCCACCTATCTTCTTCTCTTGAGTTCCTGTACATTTGAACAAATGTGAACTCCACATGCAGTGTCCAACACCCATGAAATAGAAGAAGAAGATACCATGACTTCAGTCACGTAAATACCTGAGCCAGAAGTGAAAGGCTTGCTTCCCTTCTTGTCTCCTTGGAACGCTTTACAGTCCTTTTTCCAGTGACCCAGCTGGCCACAATGGAAACATCTGTATTCCTTTGACCGCTTTATCTTTTGCTTTAGAGCCTTGTTGTAGCTCTTGATAGGGGCTTTGCCCTTCTTCCCCTTCTTCTTGTTCCTAGAAGGAACCATTAGGACAGAGGATGAAGGCTTTCCCTTCTCAAGAGTCTGCTCTGTAGTAAGGAGCATGTTCAGTAACTCCGCCGGCGTACAGTCGACTTGTTCATATTAAAATTAATAATGAATGGATCGAAAGAGGCCGGGAGAGACTGCAGGATGATGTCTACAACAAGCTCCTGATTGATGGTGTGTCCCAGTTTCTCTAGAGCCTCTTTGTACCCAATCATCTTGAGTACGTGAGCTCCCACTGGACTCCCTTCAGTCAGTTTGCTCTGAAAGAAAAGTTTCATCAAGTTATAGCGTTCAGTCCTTGCCTGTGCAGCATACAACATCTTGAGGTTTGCTATAATTTCTATAGCAGATAAATCCTCATGCTGACGCTGCAGCTGTGGCGTCATAGACGCAAGCATAAGGCAAGCGACATCAATGCTATCATTGACATGCTTCTCATAAGCTTCCCAAACCGCCCTTGCGGCGTTCGCAGCGGGTTGAGGCGGTATAGCCATCTCGAGGACATACAGCTTCCTCTCAGCCTTAAGAACAATCTTAAGGTGTCCGTACCAGTCTGAGAAGTTTGGCCCAGCAAACTTCTCCCTTTCCAGTAGGGATCGCACATTGAAATTTGTGGTGTTCGTTGCTGCAGGAATCTACAACAATGCAAGAACAGCAAGGTCAGTATCAATGTTAGAATCAATTCAGGACTTAAGAATGATTCTTTTCTCACTATTTTATCTGGCTGAAAAATCCAGCAAAACAACCCGAAAGAGTAAAACTCTTTTAGTGAGATGGGATCCAGATTTCATACTTGGTCTCCGCGTCCCGCTCAGGCGAGATAAGATGCACAGAGAGTACAAGCACTAATCTCTGGTAGGCAATCCCTGCCAATCGCCAACCCGTGCGATTCCCCTTCATCTGGGCAATCCAGCAGACTGTGCCAACTGAGTTGGTACAACACAGTCTCTGATTCCACAAATGGCTGCCTCCATATAGCTACCATATGCTCAATATGTAGCCTACATGGTCAAGCTGACCCGACCTACTCCCTGGACCACCACGTGCTATGCTGAGCAACGAGAAGCGATAAATCCCTTCTCTGTAACACGCAGGTGTAATCACACACCGTCTGAAGATAGATGGGCGTACCCACTGAGTGGGTACAACACGGCCCCAACGATAGTCAGAACAGTGAGGTTTCGCGTCAGAAAGCTTACGTGCTTGATATTTAACGTTGGATTTTAACGGTCCTTTTATCTTCTTACTATCATGCAAATCCTATGGTGATAGCAGAAGAATAGATCATGCAGTTACTAAATTACTTAAACAGTACATTAAAAGCATGATGATCTTATGTGGTAAAAGCCCATTAAGCCTAATTAACTTAAGTCTTCACTTGAGCTCTTCATGGGTCTTTAGCATTTCATCTGGCCCAACCCGGGCCCAAGCGCCCACTACAGCTCAGATGCGCCCACCAGGTAAAATGCGCCTGTCCTAGAGTCGAACCCTAGACCTCCCACTGGTGAAGCCACTTGCTGCATGCGCCTCTGCCATGTGTGCTCTATGCTCATGTCTGATTAAATTACAATTTAATCTATCTAGACATGATTGACACGCAGGTCAATTACACTTTATAAATTAATTAAAAATGTGATGCGCAGATCACAATAAATAATTTACAATATCAATCCAGGCACACAGGCCCCAGCACAGCACACATTAAATTTGGGCAGCCCACATAAGATGAAATAAACACTCATCATGTTATACAAACATCAAGTGATCCAATCAAGAAAATAAAATTTTCAAAAATTCCATTGGCTTCATTTTATTTCCTTATGTGCCCTACTACCTTACAACGGTCCATTAATAGGGATCCACTCATCAGACCTAGTCAGACCCCCTGCCCTTGCATGCACCAAGTCATAACCGACTTGAGTCGACCTCATGGTCAACAATGCATGCGTTAAGGGCTGAACGTCCCTCATGAGTTCTGGCAAGCGGGTGTGACCCCGGGCCTTAATCATGAGCGTTCACTGGTTGTCTCAATCAGACATCGCTACACGCCTTTCTGTAGTCGACCTATAGCCACCTGATGCTTGCGCATAGGTGCCATCTGGTCGACCCATCTAGGCTGTCAGATAGTCTGATCAGACTATTGGGTCTAGACAGGACGATGACTTCAACCCTAATAACCCATCTAAGTTTTTTAAAGCAGGCGCTAATAGATCTAGTGGATGCGCGCAAGATAAGTTTTGTTTTGACAAAAAATCTCTAACATGCGCTAACAAGTAAACATCATGCATGTAGTATTTTCGCATGATGATAACCTTAGATCTATTCATAAGCGCAAACAAGGATCACAATAAGCAATCATATGATTCATACATGAACTCGGCTCTTATACCAATTGAAAGTTTCTAAGGGGGGGGGGGGCGAAACCCTAATAGGCGCATATCAGAACTTGCAATAAGAGGAAATTATGGTTTCTAAGATCGCATGGATGAATATATGATCAACTTTAATAACATGTACAGATCGAGAAGGGGATCATACCAATGCCATTTCTTGGATGGCGACTTGGAATCAAAAAAAAGCGTGTGCTTCTTCTCCAAAGGCACCGCACACAAGGTGATAGATCGCTTCCTCCTTGTTGTTCCTTATGCTAGTAAGGATCTCCAAGTCTCCTGATCGCTGAAGGGAATGAGATTACAAGATAAGTTCTCTCCTTGGCCAAATACCTCTCTCCACACTCGTTTTTACGAGTCACACGAGAGCAAGAGAGAAAGAGGGGCGAGAATGTTGGTGTATATGCCCTAGGACCTAGTTTTGGTCCACTTATGTACTACTTGACTTTGATATTTATATATATCATTCTGGCATTGTCATTATCAATGTTTGTTTACATCTGCGCACATGTACTGACATGATAATGTCCCTGGAGATAGATTGGATCTGTGCTCAAACTATTGTCCCCAGTCGATGTACCTTAGTGGATATGGGACAGCTATGGTACTTGTGAGACTGGTATGTGAGCTGGTTAGGTACGTGGTGCTAACGCAGACACATGGGTATATCATTGGAGGATATACTGGAAAGACCCGCTGTGAGGCTATGACTTGGTGTCATAAGTTATCCTCACAAGTGACAGGAGATGCATTGATCCCTTGACTTGAGGTCATTGATCATTCTATATGGTTAGGGACTTGCTTTGATACAACCTAACACCTCACCGTAGTTGGGAGGTCATAACGGTTGTCATTGAGCATGTCACGACCCATATGAGAAGGTCAATGGACAGACATAGGATTTGCCCCTTCCTTAGGGAAGTATGATATCCATGGAGCTCCTCTATGGTTCTATGACTGAGAGTGTATGGCCATACCCAGGTAAGAACCTGTTTTAGTCATAGCCATGTGATTGGGTGAAAACAAGTGGTGACACACTTGTCCAATCGGATATCAGTCCGGCAAAGAGACTGTAATGCATCTGTACCTAGTTGCGATGATGGGGATGTCGATGTCGATATCCATTCCAATGACCTGGATAGCAGCGATGCACTGCTAGGTGCCACTCACTGCTTGTGGTGACCTTTGGTCAGCACTGCCAGCGTCAGAAGAACCTACAGGGTCACACACCTTGATACTTGAGTTCTCGTATTGATCGAGAAGCCTTATGATCAAGTTATTGGATAACTCGGATCTAATTGAGAGATTTCATCAGCACCAATGGGCCTGATGAGATGGAAGAATGTTATTGGAGCCAAACTTCATTTTTGGCAGGTTGACCCGTATTTGACCATGGTTGGTCACACTTGGATTAGGGTTGCATTGGATTGGATCCAAATGCTTAATCAACCCATAGGATGAAGTTTGGGCTAGGTCATTATCCAATGAAGCCCAATAACAAGTTCTCATAAAGAGAAGAGAGGATAAAAGGGTATAATGGGGAGAAACCCAACCCCATTGGCGCCTAAGGGGCATAATGGGGTTAGGGTGGCAAAATTGCTTCATTAAGGAAGCAATTTGCGCCTAGCCCTTCTCCCTTGATGGTATGAATGCCTTTAAGGCATGTCTTGGGCTGATATGGTACTTGGGCAATTATGGAAAGGTTGAATGAAGTTTATGGTAAAGTCTTGGAGACTTTCCTTGCATCAAACCTCCTCATCCTAGCCCTACACTTGTCATGATCCTAGCCCTTGCCCTAATCGCCTCTTGCCCTATATATGTGACCCTAGCCGCCCCCTCTTATATGATTTTCATCCTTGGAGGCGTGAACATAAGAAGGGAGCGAGAGCAAGGAGCATTGGCGCAATCTCTTCCTCTTCCATCAAGTGGCCGCAAGCTTCTCCTTCCTTACCACTTGGCGCATCTTTCTCTCTTGGTGGCGCAAGGTGGTTGGAGCATCTCCCTAAGGCTTGGATCTTCTTCCCGAGGCTAGCACCGGGCGTGGAAGAAGAGGACTCGAGGCATCCGTGTGTGTGAGACTGCAGAGGGCGCACAGTTGGGCGCCTATCACGACATCGACCTCATCTTGCTCTGAGGTATTTTCTAACTCATCGTGTCGATCCCCTTGCATGCGATCTTCACTGGGTTTTTGGGACGGACCTGTTTCGGGGACATTCTTCCGCTGTGCAATGTATGTATGTGTCTCTGAAAAATTGTAAAATGTCCCCGGGGTTTCCCAACAGTGGTATCAGAGCGACTTGCAAGACTCGAACGATGTTTTATGCTTTTCTTTCATGCTCACATGCCATATCTCTATTTTCGAAAATAGCATGATGCATGGCAAACGATTTTTTCTAAGTAGGAAAAAATTAGGGTTTCTTGTTTCTATCATCCTCTCAATCTCTTTTGGATTTTTGGACTATTTTTCTTGTCTGATTTAAAGATCAAAGGCGCACGTAGTTTTGTCAAGTAGGACGGGCATTGTGTCTTCGGACTGGCCAAGTCTCTTGATCTGACAAAATTGCCAGCCGAAAGGATCTCTGAAATCACCTTGAAAAATAAATCGCAATTAACCAAAAGATTTGTGAGAAGAAGAGGAGAAAAAGAGACTAGTTTTAATGAAAAAGTAAAATTTCAGATTTTATGTTTTTCATGAGCATGTAGAATTGCATGAGTAAATACCTTGATTGTGCATAATGTTGTGATCATTAGTCAAGCCCCCCTTTGCATGCCTGTGATGTTTCCTCGTGAGGCCTGCGTGCCGCTTTTCTTTTTGCTTTTAAGAAGACTAGGGTAGCGTATGTACTTGGAGCTTGGCGCATGCATGGAGTTGGCGCACCTTGGATGGTGGCGCAACAAGCATCAAGGAAAAGGCGCAACCTTGCTTGATGACACAAGTTAGGCATGGCCGAACCCTTGGGTTTGAGAGCTAGCTAACTTGGCATCTTTCATTGTGGCGCATTCTCCTTGGAGGAAGACCATGGCATTGGCCGAACCTTTGAGGTCTACCCTTAAGGTTTGAGAGCTAAGCCATAAAGAAAGGACCTTGGAGCCCACCTTGAAGACCAAGATAGAGGGCGACTAGGATAGGTCTATCTTAGGGGCTTGAGTCCTATATCAAGAGTTGAACCTCCTTTTGGCATGGGTTGGTTAATGTCTTGAAAGGGCTTTGATCACATCATCTTTTACTGCTTTCCTTATCTGCTAAAAGCATGCCTGTGATGTTTTATCATTATGTTATCACTATAGGATTGCATGCCTGTATTGTTAGACATAAGATAAAACTGATGAGACCTTAAAAACCCTCATAAAATATCAAGTCTAGAAGCCTTCTAACGCGTAGCCCTCACTAAGCTATCGATCAGTGGAGTTGTGAACTGGTTCCCACCCTCGTGGGACACACCCACTTATCTTTAGAAAGTGTGTGGTGACAATGGTTTCCCCAGTCCAGTTTCAACCTGGGCGTGCCTTCGCAAGGAACTCATTGGCCCTGGGCATAAACGGTTAGGAATGGACTTGACTAGAAATTCACATGTACTGGGCACATGATGAAAGTCTAGAGGCATCGTTGAGAGGTTAGGGTTTCATGATTCAGCCCTCGCTGGACATAAAATGCCCAAGACTGTCTCAACAAGGGGAGTTGCTTGGAGCAACCGGCCGGCGCGCCCACCTTAGGAAACATGAGTTACTTTGTGCATCTCATCCCACCCTCGTGGGACGCAAAGCCTCATGTGAAATAAGGATCCCATCTCACTAGGAAGTCTTAAACTTCCCGATTGACTTTGTGGGTTGTCAATTCGAATTTAAAATAGTGGGAGCAGTAATCGTTTAAAACAAGTCCAGTTTAAATGATTCGAAGTAGTACTAATCTGCTGTTTCTTGGTTATTGTAGAACAATGAACAATGGCAGATGGTCACTGCGATCTACCCTGGAAAGGGATAAGTTGGTTGGATCCAACTTAAAGGATTGGTATATGAACTTAAGAATTGTGCTCAAGCTCGAGAGGAAGCTATATGTCCTTGAGAAGCCAATTCCTGAGCCACTTCCATGCTTGGCCTCAGCAGCTGAGAAGGATGCTTATGATAAGCATCAAGCTGATACTTTGGAGATTGCACAATTGATGCTAACCAACATGTCGCCTGAGCTAAGAGGGCAATATGAATCTAAGAGTGCCTCTGAAATTATTTCTAGTCTAAGGCAGCTCTTTGATGCATTGGTTGAGCTCAACCCTCCTAAAGTAGACATTCAATGTGTTAAGCCCAAAGGCTTAACTAAAACATTGAAAATAAAGATGGAAAGAGTCAGGAATAATAAGTGCTACTCATGTGGAGGACCACCTCACATGATAAAGGACATAGTACGACTTCAGAATGAGAAGAAGAGAGGCAAGGCTTCGTCTTCATGCTCAGGTATCTATGTTACAGAAGTCAATCTTTCTACTTCTATGTCATGGGTATTAGATACCGCATGTGGAGCTCATATTTGTACAAATATGCAGGGGCTCAAGAGAAGTAGATCGGTGCGACCTGGAGAGATTGACCTACGCGTTGGAAATGGGGCACAGGTTGCTGCTGTTGCTGTAGGCGTCTTGACTCTCTCCTTGCCTTCTGGACTTCTATTAGAACTGGATAATTGCTTTTGTGTACCTTCACTTACTAAGAACATTGTATCCATTCCTTGCTTAGCAAAGAAGGGATTTAAGTTTGAAATAAATAAGAACTCTTGTTCTTTTTCATTTGCAAATATGTTCTATGGGAAGGGTACTTTGTGCAATGGTCTGTATATCTTGGATATGGAAAGTTCTATCTGTAACATAAGTAATAAAAGGACCAAACTGAGTGGTTTAGTTGGTGCTTTCCTATGGCACTGTCGATTAGCCCATATAAACAAAAATCGCATCCAACAACTCCATGCAAATGGATTGTTAGATTCAAGTTCCTTGGAGGAATTTGATACCTGTGAACCTTGTTTATTAGGGAAAATGACAAAGGCACCCTTCACCAAGATTGGTGAGAGGGCAGGAGGTTTATTGGATCTCATACATACTGATGTGTGTGGGCCTTTCAATAAACAAGCCAGAGGAGGGTACAACTACTTCATTACCTTCACTGATGACTTCAGTAGGTATGGATATGTCTACCTAATGAGACATAAATCTGAGTCCTTTGAGAAATTCAAAGAGTTCAAGAATGAAGTAGAGAACCAGCTTGGAAGATCCATTAAAGCTCTTCGCTCTGATCGAGGTGGAGAATACCTGAGTGGAGAGTTCTTTGACTATCTGAGAGAATCTGGGATCATATCCCAACTCACTCCTCCTGGAACACCTCAATGGAATGGTGTGTCTGAAAGGAGAAATCGAACTTTATTGGATATGGTTCGATCTATGATGAGTCATGCAACTCTACCTCCCTCATTCTGGGGGCATGCACTTGAGACAGCTTCTCTGATACTGAATAATGTTCCATCTAAGAGTGTCTCCAAAATACCATACGAGGTATGGAGTGGGAGACGCCCTAATCTCACGTTTATCAGGATCTGGGGATGTGAGGATTATGTCAAACGTCAGGATTCTAGCAAGCTAGAACCTAGATCTGATAAGTGTGTATTTGTGGGGTATCCTAAGGAAACTAAAGGATACTACTTCTATGTCCCAACCGAGAACAAAGTTTTTGTTGCTCGGGGTGCTGTCTTTCTAGAGAAAGAATTTCTTATGAAAGAAGTAAGTGGGAGGGAGTTTGACTTGGATGAGGTCCAAGTGCAACCACAAGACAAAGAGATGGAATCTGAGCCATCTGCACCGGTTGTTATACAACCTGAGGCTCAGACACAGGTCCCACGTAGGTCTGGGAGGATTCGTCGTGCACCTGAGAGGTACGGGTCGCTGCCGACTCAACACGATGGAATTTTCATCATTGAGGATGAACCCAGAACCTATGATGAGGCGGTCAGTGGACCGGACTCCGAGAGATGGCTTGACGCCATGCGATCCGAGATGGATTCCATGTCGGCTAACCAAGTCTGGGATTTGGTTGAGCTGCCTGATGGGGTAAAACCCATAGGGTGTAAATGGGTCTTCAAGAAGAAGACAGACATGGATGGCAATATAGTTACCTATAAGGGTAGACTAGTGGCTAAAGGTTTTAAACAAGTCCACGGGGTGGACTATGATGAAACCTTCTCGCCAGTTGCCATGATCAAGTCCATTCGGATTCTGCTTGCTATAGCTGCATATCATGACTATGAGATATGGCAGATGGATGTGAAGATAGCGTTCCTTAACGGGAAGCTGACTGAGGATGTGTACATGACACAACCTGATGGTTTCATCCATCCTGCAGAGGCTAATAAGGTCTGCAGGCTAAAGAGATCCATTTATGGATTAAAGCAAGCATCTCGAAGTTGGAATCTTCGATTTGATGAAGCTGTGAGAGATTATGGCTTTATCAAAAGCGAAGATGACGCCTGTGTATATAGAAAATTCAGTGGGAGCTTGGTGATTTTTCTGGTCTTGTATGTCGATGACATACTGCTCATCGGAAACGACATCCCTAGTCTTCAAGCTGTGAAGACATGGTTAGGGAAGTGTTTTGAGATGAAAGACTTAGGGGAGGCCGCCTATATTCTAGGCGTGAGGATCTACCGAGAAAGATCCAAGAGGCTCCTGGCCCTTAGTCAGAGTACCTACATTGATAAGGTCCTTGAGAAGTTTAACTTGGAGCAATCCAAGAAAGGATACCTTCCAGTAAGACATGGCCTTACTCTCTCAAAGAGCCAGTGTCCTACAACACAGGCTGAGAGGGATAACATGAGTCGAATTCCTTATGCTTCGGCAGTAGGATCGATCATGTATGCAATGTTGTGTACTAGACCAGACATGGCATATGCTGTAAGCATAACCAGCCGATACCAATCCAATCCAGGTCTGCAGCACTGGGTGACTGTAAAGAACATCCTAAAGTATCTGAGGAGAACTAAGGATTTGTTCTTGGTCTATGGGGGACAGGAAGAGCTCAGTATGCAGGGCTATACTGATGCATCATTCCAGTCTGACCCTGATGACTTTAGATCGCAGGCCGGCTATGTGTTCAAGATAAATGGAGGCGCTGTATGCTGGAAGAGCTTCAAGCAATCCACCATAGCAGATTCTACAACCGAGGCAGAGTATGTGGCCGCTTCTGAGGCAGCCAAGGAAGCCGTTTGGATAAGGAAGTTCATATCTGATCTTCAGGTGGTTCCTAGTGCAGTGGATCCCATTGAACTCTATTGTGACAACAATGGAGCAATTGCACAAGCCAAGGAACCACGGTCTCATCAAAGATCCAAACACATACTCAGAAGATTTCACCTGATCAGAGAGATCATTGAAAGAGGTGATGTCAAGATTAGCAGAGTTGACACAGAAAACAATCTGGCAGACCCATTGACCAAGGCTTTGGCGCAGCAGAAGCATGATGGTCACGCTAGAGATATGGGGTTAAGATTTCTCAACCTCTAGGTCTTAGTGCAAGTGGGAGATTGTTGGTGTATATGCCCTAGGACCTAGTTTTGGTCCACTTATGTACTACTTGACTTTGATATTTATATATATCATTCTGGCATTGTCATTATCAATGTTTGTTTACATCTGCGCACATGTACTGACATGATAATGTCCCTGGAGATAGATTGGATCTGTGCTCAAACTATTGTCCCCAGTCGATGTACCTTAGTGGATATGGGACAGCTATGGTACTTGTGAGACTGGTATGTGAGCTGGTTAGGTACGTGGTGCTAACGCAGACACATGGGTATATCATTGGAGGATATACTGGAAAGACCCGCTGTGAGGCTATGACTTGGTGTCATAAGTTATCCTCACAAGTGACAGGAGATGCATTGATCCCTTGACTTGAGGTCATTGATCATTCTATATGGTTAGGGACTTGCTTTGATACAACCTAACACCTCACCGTAGTTGGGAGGTCATAACGGTTGTCATTGAGCATGTCACGACCCATATGAGAAGGTCAATGGACAGACATAGGATTTTCCCCTTCCTTAGGGAAGTATGATATCCATGGAGCTCCTCTATGGTTCTATGACTGAGAGTGTATGGCCATACCCAGGTAAGAACCTGTTTTAGTCATAGCCATGTGATTGGGTGAAAACAAGTGGTGACACACTTGTCCAATCGGATATCAGTCCGGCAAAGAGACTGTAATGCATCTGTACCTAGTTGCGATGATGGGGATGTCGATGTCGATATCCATTCCAATGACCTGGGTAGCAGCGATGCACTGCTAGGTGCCACTCACTGCTTGTGGTGAGCTTTGGTCAGCACTGCCAGCGTCAGAAGAACCTACAGGGTCGCACACCTTGATACTTGAGTTCTCGTATTGATCGAGAAGCCTTATGATCAAGTTATTGGATAACTCGGATCTAATTGGGAGATTTCATCAGCACCAATGGGCCTGATGAGATGGAAGAATGTTATTGGAGCCAAACTTCATTTTTGGCAGGTTGACCCGTATTTGACCATGGTTGGTCACACTTGGATTAGGGTTGCATTGGATTGGATCCAAAAGCTTAATCAACCCATAGGATGAAGTTTGGGCTAGGTCATTATCCAATGAAGCCCAATAACAAGTTCTCATGAAGAGAAGAGAGGATAAAAGGGTATAATGGGGAGAAACCCAACCCCATTGGCGCCTAAGGGGCATAATGGGGTTAGGGTGGCAAAATTGCTTCATTAAGGAAGCAATTTGCGCCTAGCCCTTCTCCCTTGATGGTATGAATGCCTTTAAGGCATGTCTTAGGCTGATATGGTACTTGGGCAATTATGGAAAGGTTGAATGAAGTTTATGGTAAAGTCTTGGAGACTTTCCTTGCATCAAACCTCCTCATCCTAGCCCTACACTTGTCATGATCCTAGCCCTTGCCCTAATCGCCTCTTGCCCTATATATGTGACCCTAGCCGCCCCCTCTTATATGATTTTCATCCTTGGAGGCGTGAACATAAGAAGGGAGCGAGAGCAAGGAGCATTGGCGCAATCTCTTCCTCTTCCATCAAGTGGCCGCAAGCTTCTCCTTCCTTACCACTTGGCGCATCTTTCTCTCTTGGTGGCGCAAGGTGGTTGGAGCATCTCCCTAAGGCTTGGATCTTCTTCCCGAGGCTAGCACCGGGCGTGGAAGAAGAGGACTCGAGGCATCCGTGTGTGTGAGACTGCAGAGGGAGCACAGTTGGGCGCCTATCACGACATCGACCTCATCTTGCTCTGAGGTATTTTCTAACTCATCGTGTCGATCCCCTTGCATGCGATCTTCACTGGGTTTTTGGGATGGACCTGTTTCGGGGACATTCTTCCGCTGTGCAATGTATGTATGTGTCTCTGAAAAATTGTAAAATGTCCCCGGGGTTTCCCAACAGAGAATAGGGGCGATCCCTCGAACGTGAGGCGTGCTACCTATTTTGGAAAGCATGACTTCCAAAAATAGTAAACCCTCATACGTTCAAGTGTTCACGCTTAGTGAACAAATCGCAATGTTCTCCCCTTTGAACCATGCGCTCACTTGATGAGCCGGTTCAATTACATTTGGTTCAAAGACCAAATCAAACCAAGCATTTGTCTAGATCATATTAAACCATAAGGTTCAAGATCTAACCATTCATCTCTTGATGCTCTTGATCTCACCGATCTAGCATCAATTCTCTCGATCGAAGCTTACCGATCTCAAGCCCTAATCAATCAAACATGATCAGACCAGATCTCACTTACAATCAGAGTTTAAATCCCTTTAAACTGAACCAAAACAATTCAGTCCACACGATCTGACTTAAGTAAGCCATATCATCAAATTGTGCGACCCTAAGGGTTTCCTTTAAATGTCGGTAACGATAACTTACGTTATCACGAACAGAGAGGGGTATCTAGCAATACATCACTGTCTCCCGATATAAAGGAAAGAGTCTTCCAAGACTACACCCAAACCACAGCACAAGTGTGAACCCAAGTCACTTGACATATGTGTTTCCTTTGCCACTGGATGTTCTTATTGGACAAGCGTGTCAAGCCTGTAATTCCAATATGATGAGAATGATTAGATCAAATGAACATTGTCATCTGGGTATGGCCATACACTTTCTCAATCATCTCATCCAAGGGGCCCCTTCAGAACATCACACTCCAACAAGGAGACGCCAATCCTATATCTATCACTAGTGCCCTAACATGACTCATGCTCATTATCCAAGATAGTCTATAACCATTATGTTTCAAATGATATTGAACTACCTCAAAACAATGCCAATCATCATTTAGAAACAGAAGTGATCTCAAGTCAGAGGAAATATGCCACTTGCTCGCATACAAGGATTATTCACATTGTGACAAGCAATTGAATATCCTAATTAGGGTCAGTCAAGTACATCCAATGTACCCATGAGTCTACATCTTATTCCATGCTCGAAGCATCCTATAAGATTAGAACACATATTAGTCTCAATCATATCAAGGCTGTCTCATGTTCACCAAGATATCTCGACCAAGGACAATACTGCATGTCAGCCAAGCTAAACACCATTGAGACATTATTTAGAAGTATACATATTGCAGCAGATAATGTAACAACCTGAATAACAACCATTGCCTTTATAAACATAGAGTTTATACATGATACTGATAACAACCCAAGGCCTCAAACATTAGCCTTAAGGGCATACCCCAACACCTTACCCTTCTTCTTTATCTTCTTGGTCGCAGGGACCAAAAGAACAGAATTGGGTTTGGTCTTACCCATCTCTCGCTCGGCTGTTTGGAGCATATTCATCAATCCCTCCCGTGTGCACTCAATCCGGTTCATGTTGAAGTTAATAATAAACGGACTGAAGCTAGGGGGCAGGGAATGTAGAATAAGATCCACAACCAGCTCATAGACATTTTACAATTTTACAATTTTCAGAGTCATAGACATACATATTACGCAGCGGAAGAATGTCCCCGAAACAGGCCGGTCCCAAAAACCCAGTGAAGATCGCAAGCAAGAGAGTCGACATGATGAGTTAAGAAATACCTTAAGAGCAATTTGGAGTGATGCCGATGTAGGCGCCCAAGTGTGCGCCCTCTGCAGTCTCACACACACGGATCTCTTGAGTTCTCTTCTTCCACGCCCGGTGCTAGCCTCGGGAAGAAGATCAAAGTCTTAGGGAGATGCTCCACTTCACTTGCGCCACCAAGAGGAAAGGATGCGCTAAGAGAAGAAGGAAACAACCCAAGCCGCCAAGAGGAAAGGAAGGGGAAACTCTCGGCTATGGAAGAAGGAAGATGCGCCCTTGCTCCTAGCACTCGCCCCTCTTCTTGTGTTCACGCCTTCAAGGATTAATTAAACATAAGAGGGCTCGGCTAGGTGCTCTTTTATAGGGCAAGAGGTTGATGTAGGACGGGGGGGGGGGGGGGGTCTAAAACATTCAAACAACGATTTTGAAAACTGGTTTGAATAAATAGCTTAATAATAAGAGAAAACCGAAGTTATGCTAACGAGGTTGGGAAACTAATTTTTTTGTATTTTAAGATATAGGAAAATCCGAGTTTAAACTAAGAACAGTAAATAAAGGTTACACTAGAAAGCAGTAAATGCTGGAAAATAAACTTACAGTGCAGCCCTTGAGAATTGAAGGGCTGTGCTTCCCGATCTTCACCGGTCCAACTCTGATGGAAGGTGTAGGGTGGAGCTTACAAACAATCACCGAAATTCCGCACAAGTCACGGATTTTAATACAGAATCAATTCAAGGGGTGAGGTTAAGCCTCACAAATTCCCTTGCTAATCCTAAGTAACTAAAGAGAGGGGGAGAAGAGATAGGAGAAGGGGAGGGGGGAACGCCCCTCTTTGGTCACTCCAAGCGCAATCTACAAGTTGTATAAACAAAGATTAGTGTAGAAAAGAGTTCTCAAATTCAAATAAGAGATGAAGAGAAAAAGACTTAGCCGAAAGGGATGAGACTCCTTGAGGCCGAGGGTGCTTCTCTTCTTGCTCCAAACCGAGGGTGAAAGAAGTCCTCCTTGTGGTTGCGCTCGCAAACAAAGAGGAGAGCTTCTTAGGGTTTCAGTGGAAGAGCTAGAAGAAAGGGGAAGAGCTCGGCTAAAGAAGAATCTTATCACTAACACAAGTAATTAAGCTAGGCAACTAATAGACAATGTTATTTCATCAAGAGGTAATCGAAATACAAGGGGAGGCTTATGCTTTTATAGGCGAGATGGGGCTAGGGCAGGATAGTCATTTAGCTTCCATGCGCCTATTACAAAGATGGATGGAATTTGAATTTCAAAATCAAGAGGAGGTAGGCGCAAATCCTCTTTAAGAGCTTCCTTCTTTGGTGATCTTCTCTTTGGCAACTCATTAAATGTTTTGATGAGAGTGTCTTCTTATCCTTTGGCAAAATGTTGATGGCGCATGGAGAAGAGATTCGAAATTTGAATCCTTTCCAAGAGAGCTTGGGCAGCAACAAGAGATGGCAATTTGTCATAAATGTCTTCATAAATGCCCTCCTTTGATTGTGGATCTTGATGGATAATTCCTTTGATTGTGGATCTTGATGAGTGAGGGTTTTGAATCCCTTCCTTGCTTGGACTAGAGGTTGGCGCATATCTTCTTGATTGGAGGATGAGGTGGTTGATGGCTCTATTGGAGAGGCGCCCAACAAGTATGGCAAGTGAGTTATAGCATGGCTTTGAAGTGAACTGGGACTTTGAAGTCTTCCTTCCTTTTCTGGAGCTGAGCTTGGTGAGTGGACCTTGAGTGACATTGAGCTGGAACTTGAGCTGCTTCTTACTTGAATGTCCTGCCAAGATGATCCTAATGCGTGCATGCACTACTCTACTATGATGCAAGAGTACATAAAGTTTTATGCATTACAATGCACTACCTACTACAAGTGGACTTGCCATAGATGACTACATGATGCATGGTTTTATTGAAAAACAAACTACCCTAAAATGCAATGCTAGAGAGAGGGGACTCTAAGGGAACCCATATCGATTAGGTACCCTACGAGTCCGAGCAGATCTCCTTAGAGCAGGGCTACTACCTCCATTAGCTCTCCCCGGGTTGAAAGAATTCTCCTCTGGAGAATTATCCTTGTACCCTTGGAGTAACTCTGGGGCGGCTATAGCTAGCTCTGACTCAGGAAGCCATACCTCTTCGCCATTAATGAGTCTAACTCGATAAAACACTTGTACCTCATTAGTGGTGAATTTGGTTTGGTCCTCGAGAATAGCCTCAATCTCCATTTTGTTGGTGTTATCTGGATCTGGTATGGAGATGGGCTCATGATAGAGGGTGAGATCCTCCACGTTGACAGTGGTGGGGATCCCTAATTCAGGTGGCAAGTCAAGGACGTAGGCATTGTCATTGACTTTGTCTATAATGGTGAAGGGGCCTAGTCCTTTTGCTTCCAATTTGTGTCCTATCCCGTGGATGCGCTCTTCACGCGCCCGTAGAATTTCCTTATCACCTGTGGAAAATAACCTTTCTCGGCGATGTTTGTTAGCAGCTTCGTGGTAATGATTAACAGATTCTAGCATTTTAGAAAATATTTCAGCATGCATTTGCGAGGTATGTAAGGCAAAGTCACGAGCAGGTAAAGAAGTCCTAAAGTGTCGGGGTAGAGGAAAGAGATCTATAGGTTTGTTAGGTTGATATCCTAGGTTGGCTTGGAAAGGGGAGAGACCTGTGGTCTTGTTGACTGTACTATTGTAGGAAAACTCAGCAGTGGGTAAGAGTTTATCCCAGTTGCCAGGATGTTCACTTACCAAACTCCTAAGAATACTCCCAAGTGATCGGTTGACCACTTCAGTCTGCCCATCCGTCTGGGGATGGTAGGCTGTGGAGAACTTGAGCTTTGTTCCAAGAAGGGTCCATAGGGTTCTCCAAAAATGGCTTACAAACCTAGGGTCTCTATCAGACACTATAGTTAAGGGTGTCCCATGAAGCCTGACAACTTCTCTGAAGAAGAGTTTAGCAACATGGGAGGCATCAGTGGTTTTGGTGCAAGCTATGAAATGGGCCATCTTAGTAAATCTATCAACTACCACAAATATAGAATCATGTTTAGCTGAGGTTCGGGGTAGTCCTAGGATGAAATCCATACTAAGGTCTTGCCAAGGGGCCCGGGGAATAGGTAAGGGAGTGTACAGGCCGGGACTGTGCTTGTGGACTTTAGTGAGCTGACAAGTCCTACAATGCCTCATGACCTTAGCTACATCCTGGTAAAGGTTCGGCCAGTAGAACCGTTCCTTTACAAGGGCTTGGGTCTTATCTCGACCGTGGTGCCCGGCAGACCCGCCTCCGTGTAATTCCGAAACAAGGAATTCTCGAATGGATGTCTTGGGTACACAAAGGGTTGGTCCAAGAAAGAGGTACCCATCCCTAAGGGTGTAGAGGGGGTGACTTAATGGGTCTTGACTAAGGTCAGCATATAGAGTAGAAAAATCAGGACATTCAAGATAAGCATTTTTCATGGAGTCAAAACAAGTAACTTCTACATGCATCTTGTTCAATAATAAAGTTACTCTACTGAGGGCATCTGCTACTTTATTTTCAGATCCTGATTTATGTCTAAGCACAAAAGTATATTGTTGTAGGTATTCGACCCACTTAGCATGCCTTGAGTTTAACTTCTTTTGAGCACTTAGATAGGAGAGGGCCTGGTGGTCACTATTAAGAGTGAACTCCCTATGAATGAGATAGTGTCTCCAATACCTTAGGGCTTGGACTACAGCATAAAATTCTTTATCATAGGTAGAGTATTTTTGTTTTGCCTCATTGAGCTTTTCACTAAAGAAGGCTATGGGATGACCTTCTTGGCTTAGGGTTCCCCCTATGCCAACTCCAGAGGCGTCACAATCTACCTCAAAGACTTTATTGAAGTCAGGCAGTCTAAGGACCGGAGCAGTGGTCATCTTATCCTTAAGTTCTTGGAAGGCTTTGCTAGCAGATTTAGTCCAAGAAAATTCACCTTGTTTTAGGCAACTAGTGATAGGTGCCACTATAGAGCTGAAGTTCCTGATGAATCTCCTATAAAAGGTAGCTAGGCCATGGAAGCTTCTGACCTCAGTGATGGTCTTAGGTTCAGGCCAATCTTTGATGGCTTGGATCTTGGATGGGTCGGCTTGAAGGCCCTGCTCAGACACTATGAACCCTAAGAAGATCACACTATGCGACAAAAAGGAGCATTTCTTGAGATTGATATAGAGTTGCTCTTCCTTAAGAAGGTCAAGGGTCTTCCTAAGGTGCTCTAGGTGTTCCTCCTTAGTCTTACTATAGATGAGGATATCATCAAAGTAGACTACCAGGAATTTTCCAATGAAAGGCTTTAAGACTTGGGTCATGAGTCTCATGAATGTGGAAGGGGCATTAGTCAAGCCAAAAGGCATGACTAACCATTCATAGAGACCATCCTTGGTCTTGAAGGCGGTCTTCCATTCATCACCTAGCCTTATCCTAACCTGGTGGTATCCACTTCTTAAGTCAAGCTTGCAAAACCACTTAGAGCCAACTAACATGTCTAGCATGTCATCAAGTCTAGGAATAGGAAACCTATACTTGACTGTGATTTTGTTTATGGCTCTACAGTCTTTACACATGCGCCAGCTGCCATCCTTTTTAGGGGTGAGCAGAGCAGGCACGGCGCAAGGGCTCAGACTTTCTCTGATATGTCCTTTTTCTAATAGGTCATCTATTTGTCTCTTAAGTTCTTGATGCTCGGTGGGGTTCATCCTATAGTGGGGTAAATTGGGAAGGGTTGAACCTGGGACAAGATCTATTGCATGCTGGATGTCCCTAAGAGGTGGAAGTCCTGTGGGTAGTTCTTCAGGGGTAAGTGATGAGCCCGCAAGTGTACGGTCTAACCGAAGTAGTAAATTATATCGTCCACAGAGACCAATTTGTCAAGTACCGGTAAATCCTTGAGTCGCAGTCTAGACAAATCAAGGGTTGATTTAAAGTGATCGAAATAACTAACAATTAATAAGTAAATGCTAAGCAAGGAAAGTAGCAAGCGGACAGATAAACGATCGGATTTCTATTATGGGACAATATCGGGGCATCGGGCTTCACCGCTATGCCAATCCGCAAACGAAAGTAGTAACTACATGACATGCAAAGTTTGATAAGTTGAAGAGATCCATCAAATGGTACAAACCGCCCCCTTTCAGCAGCACGGTTCGGTGCTTATGCAAATCTACCTCCTACTTTCGTGGCTTGTAAATTTACATAGGCCCATTGGGCGAAGGATGAATAGTTGTTCTCTCACGTGGGAGAAAAGCTACTTTCGTGCTCTTCTTCACGCGCCCGAGCATACGAGATCCGACGTCGGGATTGGGCTGTCGCTTTTTCTCCCAACGTCCAAAACATACAAACACCGATATCGAGATTGGGCTGTCGCTTTTTCTCTCGATATCGGAGATCAATAATATGCAATAAGAGTTGTAAGGAAACGATAAACACATATGCTAGGTCAACTAAATCAAACCAACATATCAAAATAATAAACTACTTCATGAATGCGTTTTAGGCATAGGGCTAAGCCCTAACACCGATAGTACTTTAAGCTACAATCATCTTAGAGACATCATGAATATTCGACAACAAGCTCACGCTCAAGAAATTCATTTGGAGGCTAGAAGCAACAATGAAAATGAAGGATTAAGAGATATCTTGACTCCCCTTTCTTTGTAGATGAAGAAATCTTTGCTAGGGGCTTCAAAGGACTCCTCTTTTCCTTGAAATCGTGCTTTGTCTTCTCCAGCCGCCCAAGTCCGTCCACAGCCGTTTTTCCCTTCTCTTGATTAGGGTTTGATCCCCGTTTTAGGTCACAAAGCTTCCCTTTTATCCCCCTATAGCCGTGATTAACATTTACCAAAGTGCCCTTAAGATTTGGAGCCCACCGAGTTAGAGTCGAGCAGATTTTCGTGATAGGCGGAACTTTTCCCGGGTTGGGAAAATCTTCACAACCCGGCTGTGAAAACTTCAGTTTCTTCAGAATTTCCTGAAAAGTTAGATAACATCAGATCTTGTGTAGATTCCGTGTGTATGGAAGAATTTAAGTAAAAATTATGATGCAAACGCGATAATTTAACAGAAAAATGCTTCATAGTATATGGAAATATCAAGCACAAATGCATCACATCAAATATCCCCACACTTAAATTCTTGCTTGTCCCCAAGCAAGCAGTAATTCCTAGGTTCATGAACATTATAATTGAGAGAGTTTTATGACTACAGAGTTGGTTTCCGGTCATGTCTTCTTACAAGGTCAATGCTCTAATAAAGATTTTACTTCAAGTTTTCTCATCTTCGGAAATTCAATGCCTAAGTTTCATGACTTAAAAGAGAATTAAGCTCCCTCATCTTATGTCCTTTGTCAAGCTTTGACAGTGTATTCATAACCTGCGCAATGCCTAGTTTGTCCACGAACTTCATTTCCATTTAAAGGAAAAGATTTAGAATTGGTATTTGGGATCATCATGCGATTCTTGTTTCCTCCTCGTCCCTTTTTGGGACACTTTTCTCTCCTCATATTTTTCTCTATTTAGCTCCTCGCCCTCTTTTGAGGGCACTTTTCTCTCCTTTGTCTCTTTTCTCTCTCTCTCTTTTTTTTTTTTCAAAATAATTCCTCACTCTCTTTTGAGAGCACTTTTCTCTCCTCAATTTCTTTTCCAAGAGTTTTACTTGGACATATAGGTCACTGCGCAAATAAATGGAATACAAAAGTTTTTAACAAGAGTAGGAAACATAAGAGATGTGACTTAGTTTACTTAAGGCATGATTCCTAGGATTATCATTCTTCCGATGAGTTAATTATCGTTTAAGGTTAGAGCACAAGACCTAATTCAGAAAGACAATGACAAGATACTATCATAAGACCATAAAACCAATCTCAACTATAAGTTCACAATTATCTGGGAAATGTAGATTCTGGGAAATGTAGATCTGGTGTTAAAGTTCATGATGTAAATGTCTAATGCTAATCTAAGATAATAGAAACTAGACTAAAGAAAACAAGAGCATGTATCACAAGCAAAGTAATTCCTCGCTCTCTTTTGAGAGCACTTTTCTCTCCTCAATTTCTTTTCCAAGAGTTTTACTTGGACATATAGGTCACTGCGCAAATAAATGGAATACAAAAGTTTTTAACAAGAGTAGGAAACATAAGAGATGTGACTTAGTTTACTTAAGGCATGATTCCTAGGATTATCATTCTTCCGATGAGTTAATTATCGTTTAAGGTTAGAGCACAAGACCTAATTCAGAAAGACAATGACAAGATACTATCATAAGACCATAAAACCAATCTCAACTATAAGTTCACAATTATCTGGGAAATGTAAATTCTGGGAAATGTAGATCTGGTGTTAAAGTTCATGATGTAAATGTCTAATGCTAATCTAAGATAATAGAAACTAGACTAAAGAAAACAAGAGCATGTATCACAAGCAAAGTAACGATGCATACCCCACCCCCAACTCTAAATGATGCATAGTCCCTATGCATGAAAGTGAAATGCGAATAAATAATAGGCGTGGAGTACTCACAGGGGGTGGAGATCCTCTCCGAGCTAAGTGGCACCCGAGGCGTCTGAATCATCAGAGGCTTCGGGTTCCTCGGCGCTTGGATATTGGAAATGGTCGTGGAGGAAAGTGGCAATGTCGTTAACTTTTGCGAATATGCGTCCTTGCGAGCGCCTAATCTGAAGAATCTCGGAGTAAGAGGCGGGTATAATTCGGTCCGTGGTAGTATGGGGATGTTGGCTAGACAGGGAGGGACCCGCTGGTGCTTCGGTTGCCAAGGGGGGTGGTTGCTTTCCATCGTCAAGGTCTACGACAGAGGTGATGTTCCAGTTCTGTCGATCTTGTACGGAAGTTCGGGCCGTGTTGGGGAGGTACAAGATGAGACCTCGAGGTAAAATAAGGCGGAGCATTCTGAAGAAACCCCTTTCAAGAGGGGGGCATGAAACCCTAAGGGGGGGGCGCATATCAAGATTTTCGCAAGGAAGCATAGGGTTTATTAGGATCTTTTGCATGCCATATGATTAACATCAAAATGATTGCAACCATGAATGAAGGATCATACCATCGCCATCATATGGATGGTAGCTTGGAAGCAAAGACCGAAAGGGATCTTCTCCCTAGTTGACGCACACAAGGTGATGTGCCTACTCCTTGGAGATCCTTGTGCTAGCAAGGTTCTTCAAGGGTTCTTGCCGTATGGAAAGGGAATGAGAGATGGTCTCTAGGCTTGCCGAACCTTCTCCAAGATGTATCCTTCTCCACACCAAGGTCTCGTCGAGAGAGAGAGGTGCCAAAGGTTGAATGGAGCGTTCACTTGTTTTGGCGTTCAAGGGAACATGCGCTTATTACTTTCCAAAATAGGAAAGACATTAAGCCATGCGTTCAAGATCTCTAAACTGATCAATAACGCCACAAACAATGAACCATGCGTTCAAGCTCTTGAACCGGTTCAATGTAAATGCATTTGGTCCAAAGACCAAACCAAACCAGCCCAAGCCATTTGGTCTAGATCATCTTAAACCCTAAGGCTGCAGATCTAACCGTTCATCTCGTCATGCTCTTGATCTCACCGATCTAGCATCAATACTCTCGATCGAAGCTTACCGATCTCAAGCCCTAATCAATCAAACATGATCAGACCAGATCTCACTTACAATCAGAGATTAAATCCCTTTGAACTGAACCGAAACAATTCAGTCCACACGATCTGACTTAAGTAAGCCATATCATCAAATTGTGCGACCCTAAGGGTTTCCTTTAAATGTCGGTAACGATAACTTACGTTATCACGATCAGTGAGGGGTATCTAGCAACACATCACTGTCTCCCGATATAAAGGAAAGAGTCTTCCAAGACTACACCCAAACCACAGCACAAGTGTGAATCCACTTCACTAGGCATACAAGTTTCCTTTGCCACTGGATGTTCTTATTGGACAAGCGTGTCAAGCCTGTAACTCCAATATGATGAGCATGATTAGATCAGGTGAACATAGTCACCTGGGTATGGCCATACACTTTCTCAATCATCTCATTCGGGGGGGCCCCTTTAGAACATCACACTCCTTAAACAAGGAGACGGCAATCCTATATCTATCACTAGTGTCCTAACCTGACTCATGATCATTATCCAAGATAGTCTATAACCATTATGTTTCAAATGATATTCAACTACCTCAAAACAATGACAATCATCATTTAGAAACACAAGTGATCTCAAGTCAGAGGACATGTGCCACTTGTTGCAAACAAGGAATATTCACATTGTGACAAGCAATTGAATATCCTAGTAGGGTCTGTCCAGTACATCCAATGTACCCATGAGTCTACATCTTATTCCATGCTCGAAGCATCCTATAAGATTAGAACACATATTAGTCTCAATCATATCAAGGCTGTCTCAGGTTCACCAAGATATCTCGACTAAGGACAATATAGCATGTCAGCCTAGCTGAACAGCTTTGAGACATTATTCAGAAGAACACACATTGCAGCAGATGATGTAACAACCTGAATAATAACCATTGCCTTTATAAACATAACAGTTTATACATGATACTGTTACAATCCCAAGGCCTCAAACATTAGCCTTAAGGGCATACCCCAACAATCTCCCACTTGCACTTAATCTAATGGTTGAGAAATCTCAAACCCATATTATTACAGTGCTTCTCATGCTTCTGCTGCGCCAGAGGCTTGGTAAGCGGGTCAGCCAGATTGTCGTCTGTATGAACCTTGCATATTTTGATCTCGCCTCGATCAATGATCTCCCGGATCAAGTGAAACCTTCTCTGTATGTGCTTGGACTTCTGGTGCGACCGTGGTTCCTTTGCTTGTGTGATTGCTCCAGTGTTATCACTGAAGATAACCAAAGGATCTGCACTCGAAGGAACGACACCAAGTTCCTTTATGAACTTACGAATCCACACTGCCTCCTTGGATGCTTCCGAGGCTGCAACATACTCGGCTTCTGTTGTGGAATCAGCAACAGTTGACTGTTTGAAACTTTTCCACACCACCGCTCCTCCATTCAAGCTAAAAACATAGCCTGATTGCGATCGGAAATCATCCTGGTCCGACTGGAACGAAGCGTCAGTATATCCTTCAATACTGAGTTCTTCCTGACCACCATATATCAAGAACATATCTTTGGTCCTCCGCAGATATTTTAAAATGTTCTTGACTGCAATCCAGTGTGCCTGACCTGGATTACTTTGGAATCGACTGGTCACGCTTAACCCGTAAGCGACGTCTGGGCGAGTACACAACATCGCATACATAATGGACCCAATAGCCGAAGCATAAGGCGTATTGTCCATTTCATCTTTCTCAGTCTGTGTTTGTGGACACTGACTCTTTGAAAGATTCAGACCATGTCTGACTGGAAGATGTCCCCTTTTAGAATTCTCTAAATGGAATCTCTCCAGGACTTTATCGATGTAAGTACTCTGGCACAGCCCGAGAAGCCTCTTAGATCTATCCCTGTAGATCTTCACACCTAATACATAGGCTGCTTCTCCTAGATCTTTCATCTGGAAACATTTTCCTAACCATGCTTTAACAGCATGCAGTTCAGGAATATCGTTTCCAATGATTAAGATATCATCGACGTAGAGGACTAGGAAAGTAATCACGCTCCCACTAAACCTCTTATATACACACGGGTCATCTTCGTTCTTGATGAAACCAAACTCACAGATTGATTCATCAAAACGAATATTCCAGCTTCTTGATGCTTGTTTAAGTCCATAAATAGACTTCTTTAACTTGCATATTTTATGACAATCTGATGGATTAGTGAAACCTTCAGGTTGTGTCATATACACATCCTCATCCAGATTTCCATTAAGGAAAGCCGTCTTCACATCCATCTGCCAGATCTCATAATCGTAATATGCAGCTATTGCGAACAGAATCCGAATAGACTTGAACATGGCTACAGGAGAGAAAGTTTCATCATAATCTATCCCGTAGATTTGTTTGAAACCTTTCGCTACTAGCCTGCCTTTATAGGTAACTACGTTACCATCCATGTCAATCTTCTTCTTGAAGATCCATTTACAGCCTATAGGGATTACTCCCGGAGGCGGATCAACCAAATCCCAGACTTGGTTATCTGACATGGAGTCCATCTCGGCTCGCATAGCTTCAAGCCATCTAGCTGACTCTGGTCCACTGACCGCATCCGCATAAGTGAGGGGTTCATCATTATCAATGATGTAGACTCCGTCATAGCGCTCAGGCTGTCGACGGATCCTTCCCGATCTTCGTGGTTCCCGTGATATCTGAGCCTCAGGTAGTTCAATAACCTGCTCAACTGGCTCAGGCTCATCCAACTGTGCTTGACTACTTTGTCCTTCCTCTGGATTCTCATCCAGTTTTATTTCTCTTCCACTGGCTTCTTGCAGAAGAAATTCCTTCTCAAGAAATATTGCCGTCCGAGCAACAAATACTTTGTTCTCTTTGGGATCGTAGAAATAATAACCCTTAGTTTCCTTAGGGTAACCGACAAAGATGCATTTCTCAGATCTGCTCTCTAGTTTCCCAGAGGCGAGCTTTTTAACATAAGCCTCGCAACCCCAGATCCTGATAAATGTCAAGCAAGGCTGTTTCTCATACCATAGCTCATATGGTGTCTTTGAAACTGCCTTGGATGGCACCCGGTTTAGTACCTTTGCAGCTGTTTCCAGTGCAAATCCCAAAAAGGAGTAAGGAAGAGTAGCCTGACTCATCATAGAACGAACCATATCAAGTAACGTTCTATTTCTCCTCTCGGACACACCATTCCATTGCGGTGTTCCTGGTGGAGTGAGCTGTGAGATAATCCCACACTCTTTTAGATAGTCAGTAAACGCATGACTCAAGTATTCTCCACCTCGATCAGAACGAAGTGCCTTGATATTTCGGCCTAGCTGATTCTGTACTTCATTCTTGAACTCTTTGAACTTGTCAAAAGATTCACTTTTATGTCTCATCAGATAGACATACCCGTACCTACTGAAATCATCAGTAAAGGTAATGAAGTACTGATAGCCACCTCTGGCATGTTTACTAAATGGCCCACACACATCAGTGTGTATAAGGTCAAGTAAACCTGAAGCCCTTTGACCTTTGTTAGGAAAAGGAGACTTCGTCATTTTACCCATTAAACAAGCTTTGCATGTATCAATCTCCTCATAGGAGAATGATCCCAGCAGTCCATGATCATGCAACTGCTTAATGCGCTTCTTGTTAATATGGCCTAAACGACTATGCCATAGCAAGGTGCTGTCATCAGCATACTTGGCTTTCTTATTATCAATGTTTTGTATAGAATAGTCCATGTCCAACATGAATAACCCACTGTTAATTGAACCAGTAGCATAAACAATATTATCAAGAGTAAGATAACACTTTGAAATCTTGCATTCAAAGGAAAACCCTTTCCTGACAAGAGCAGGAATAGAGATAATATTTTTGGTAATACTGGGTACAAAATAACAATTGTTTAATTCTAATACAATGCCAGATGGTAATGAGATGTAATAATCCCCTACAGCAACAGCAGCAACCCGTGCCCCGTTTCCAACGCGTAGGTCCACCTCATGCTGTCCCACCTGTCTTCTTCTCTTGAGTTCCTATACATTTGAACAAATGTGAACTCCACATGCAGTGTCCAACACCCATGAAATAGAAGAAGAAGATATCATGACTTCAGTCACAAATATACCTGAGCCAGAAGCGATGCTTCCCTTCTTGTCTCCTTGGAGCGCTTTACAGTCCTTTTTCCAGTGACCCAGCTGGCCACAATGGAAACACCTGTTGTCCTTCGACCGCTTCACCTTTTGTTTCAGAGACTTGCTGTAGTTCTTGACAGGGGCTTTGCCCTTCTTCCCCTTCTTCTTGTTCCTGGAAGGAACCATTAAGACAGAGGTTGAAGGCTTTCCCTTCAGAGTCTCCTCAGTAGTCAAGAGCATATTCAGCAGCTCTGCCGGAGTACAATCGATTTTGTTCATATTAAAGTTAATAATGAACGCATCGAAAGAGGGCGGGAGAGACTGCAGAATAATGTCTACAGCAAGCTCCTGATTGATGGTATGCCCCAGTTTCTCCAGAGCCTCCTTGTGCCCAATCATCTTGAGCACGTGAGCTCCCACTGGGCTCCCTTCAGCCAGTTTGCTCTGAAAGAAAAGCTTAGTCAAATTATAGCGTTCAGTCCTCGCCTGTGCAGCATATAGCATCTTGAGGTTTGCTATAATTTCTATAGCAGACATATCCTCATGCTGACGCTGCAGCGGTGGCGTCATAGACGCTAGCATCAGGCAAGCAACATCAATGCTATCATTGACATGCTTTTCATAGGCATCGCGAACCGCCCTTGCGGCGTTCGCAGCGGGTTGAGGCGGTATAGCCGTCTCGAGGACATACAGTTTCCTCTCAGCCTTAAGAACGATCTTAAGGTGTCCGAACCAGTCTGAGAAGTTTGGCCCAGCAAACTTCTCCCTTTCCAGTAGGGATCGCACATTGAAGCTCATGGTGTTCGTTGCTGCAGGAATCTACAACAATGCAAGAACAGCAAGGTCAGTATCAATGTCTAGAATCAATCCAGGACTTAAGAAAGATTCTTTTCTCACTATTTTATCTGGCTAAAAAATCCAGCAAAACAGCCCGAAAGAGTAACACTCTTTTAGTGAGATGGGATCCAGATTTCATACTTGGTCTCCGCGTCCCGCTCAGGCGAGATAAGATGCACAGAGAGTACAAGCACTAATTTCTGGTAGGCAGTCCCTGCCAATCGCCAACCCGTGCGATTCCCCTTCATCTGGGCAATCCAGCATACTGTGCCAACTGAGTTGGTACAACACAGTCTCTGACCCCACAGATGGCTGCCTCCATATAGCTAACATATGCCCCATATGTAGCCTACATGGTCAAGCTGACCTGACCTACTCCCTGGACCACCACGTGCTATGCTGAGCAACGAGAAGCGATAAATCCCTTCTCTGTAACACGCAGGTGAAATCACACACCGTCTGAAGATAGATGGGCGTGCCCACTGAGTGGGTACAACACGGCCCCAACGATAGTCAGAACAGTGAGGTTTCGCGCCAGAAGGCATTACGTGCTTGATATTTTAGCGTTGGATTTTAACGGTCTTTTATCTTCTTACTATCAGGCAAATCCTATGGCTATAGCAGAAGATAAATAACTCATGCAATTCTAATTATTTAGAAAATAAAAGAAAGCATGGATCTTATGTGGTAAAAGCCCATAGAGCCTAAGTAAGACCTTAAATCAACTTAAGTCTTCACTTGCTCTTGTTGGGTCTTTTGCATCTCATCTGGTCCAACCCAGGGCCCTAGCGCTCAATGCAGCTCAGGTGCGCCCACCAGGTGAATGCGCCTGTCCTAGGGTCGAACCCTAGACTTCCCACCTGGAAAAGCCTTAGCTGCATGCACCTCTGCCATGTGTGCTTTGAACTCTTGTCTGATTAAAATACATTTTAATCTATCTAGACAAGATTGACTCGCAGGTCAATTATACAATAAATTAATTAGAAATGTGATGCGCAGATCACAATAATATTAATTTACAATTTACCAGGCTCGCAGGCCCCAGCACAGCACACATTAAAGGGCAACCCACATAAGATTAAATAAACAAGCATCATGGCATCATTCAATCAACATGTGATCCATTACAAAGAAAATAAAATTTTGAAAACCCATTGGCATCAATTTTACTTTTTCTTATGTGCCCTACAACCTTACAACAGTCCATTGATAGGGATCCACTCATCATGTCTAGTTAGATCCATGCCCTTGCATGCACCAAGTCATAACTGACTCGAGTTGACCTAATGGTCAACCATGCATGCGCCAAGGGCTGAACAACCAACATGAGTTCTGGCAAACGGGTGTGACCCCGGGCCTAACTCATGTGCGTTCACTGGTTGTCTCAACCAGACCTCGCTACATGCCTGTGATGCAATCGACCTATAGCCACCTCGTGCTTGCGCACAGGTGCCATCTGGTTGATCCATCTAGGCTGTCAGATGGTCTGATCAGACAAGTTTGATCTATACTAGATGATGCTTTCAACCCCATCAACCCGTCTAAGGGTTTATAGTAGGCGCAAATATAGATCTAGGTGATAGGCGCGCAAGATGTAAGTTTTGTTCAAAACATCTTCAACAAGCGCAACAAAATAAGAAGCTTTCAACTAAGTTAACATGCGCAACTAGATAGAAACATGTATCTAAGGTAACATGCGCAAACTTAATTAAACCTTCATATAGATCTATAACATGTATTAGCATACACGGATCACAACAAGCAAAAGCAATCATATGAACATGCGAAAACCATGCTCTGATACCAATTGAAGAAACCCCTTTCAAGAGGGGGGCGTGAAACCCTAAAGGGGGGGGTGCATATCAAGATTTTCGCAAGGAAGCATAGGGTTTATTAGGATCTTTTGCATGCCATATGATTAACATCAAAACGATTGCAACCATGAATGAAGGATCATACCATCGCCATCATATGGATGGTAGCTTGGAAGCAAAGACCGAAAGGGATCTTCTCCCTAGTTGACGCACACAAGGTGATGTGCCTACTCCTTGGAGATCCTTGTGCTAGCAAGGTTCTTCAAGGGTTCTTGCCGTATGGAAAGGGAATGAGAGATGGTCTCTAGGCTTGCCGAACCTTCTCCAAGATGTCTCCTTCTCCACACCAAGGTCTCGTCGAGAGAGAGAGGTGCCAAAGGTTGAATGGAGCGTTCACTTGTTTTGGCGTTCAAGGGAACATGCGCTTATTACTTTCCAAAATAGGAAAGACATTAAGCCATGCGTTCAAGATCTCTAAACCGATCAATAACGCCACAAACAATGAACCATGCGTTCAAGCTCTTGAACCGGTTCAATGTAAATGCATTTGGTCCAAAGACCAAACCAAACCAGCCCAAGCCATTTGGTCTAGATCATCTTAAACCCTAAGGCTGCAGATCTAACCGTTCATCTCGTCATGCTCTTGATCTCACCGATCTAGCATCAATACTCTCGATCGAAGCTTACCGATCTCAAGCCCTAATCAATCAAACATGATCAGACCAGATCTCACTTACAATCAGAGATTAAATCCCTTTGAACTGAACCGAAACAATTCAGTCCACACGATCTGACTTAAGTAAGCCATATCATCAAATTGTGCGACCCTAAGGGTTTCCTTTAAATGTCGGTAACGATAACTTACGTTATCACGATCAGTGAGGGGTATCTAGCAACACATCACTGTCTCCCGATATAAAGGAAAGAGTATTCCAAGACTACACCCAAACCACAGCACAAGTATGAATCCACTTCACTAGGCATACAAGTTTCCTTTGCCACTGGATGTTCTTATTGGACAAGCGTGTCAAGCCTGTAACTCCAATATGATGAGCATGATTAGATCAGGTGAACATAGTCACCTGGGTATGGCCATACACTTTCTCAATCATCTCATTCGGGGGGGGGGGGCCCTTTAGAACATCACACTCCTTAAACAAGGAGACGGCAATCCTATATCTATCACTAGTGTCCTAACCTGACTCATGATCATTATCCAAGATAGTCTATAACCATTATGTTTCAAATGATATTCAACTACCTCAAAACAATGACAATCATCATTTAGAAACACAAGTGATCTCAAGTCAGAGGACATGTGCCACTTGTTGCAAACAAGGAATATTCACATTGTGACAAGCAATTGAATATCCTAGTAGGGTCTGTCCAGTACATCCAATGTACCCATGAGTCTACATCTTATTCCATGCTAGAAGCATCCTATAAGATTAGAACACATATTAGTCTCAATCATATCAAGGCTGTCTCAGGTTCACCAAGATATCTCGACTAAGGACAATATAGCATGTCAGCCTAGCTGAACAGCTTTGAGACATTATTCAGAAGAACACACATTGCAGCAGATGATGTAACAACCTGAATAATAACCATTGCCTTTATAAACATAACAGTTTATACATGATACTGTTACAATCCCAAGGCCTCAAACATTAGCCTTAAGGGCATACCCCAACACATTCCACCTTCCCGTGCAATCATCCGCATAGCAACACAAGATTCGATGTCGATTTTATTGTGTCCTGGTGCGCGTTCCATACGGTAAGGTTCCATGCCAAGGGCGATAGCGATAGGGGTGATGAGGCCACCGAGGACAATGGATCCCTTCTTTGCCCGAGCGACTTTGTCGAGTTGCTTGACGGTGGTCCGCGTTGCTGAGACGGAACTCTAAGCGCCCTGGGTCGTCTTCATCATGAATGTTGACGTGCAGTGAGAGGGAGCTGAGGAACTCAGTCACTAGCAAGGGAAAAGTGGGAAAACAGCTCTCGAAGAAGTGATCCCACCCAATCCGGTGGAACATCCACCGGACGTCGTCGAGGAGTCCAAGTCGTTGAAGCGCGGACGAATCTGCGTACCGCGTATGGACAATGCGCCTTCCTTGGAGAGCTTGAAAGCGATGGCGCTGCTCATCAGTGCGGAAGACAACGTCTGCCTCGGTTGAAGGTGCTATGGGCGTGCTGGACGTGGCAGGTCACTTCCCTTTAGCGGATCGTTTGGGCACCATCGAGGTGAAAAGCAGATGAACGCAGTGATCGGATCGGAGGGGGGGGGTGTGTGGCGCACGCAGAGATCGAATGTGGCGGCTGGAGCTAGAAGGAAAAGTGAAAACCAGATCTGCGGGAGGAGTCCGGGGTGAGGTCGCCGGAAGGATGGAAGCAGGAGTAAACGGCTAGAGAAGAACAGGGCATCGAGCTTGCAGGGGAGCAGCGATCGACGGAGTTAAGCACGCGGAGTGGCAGGGCGCCGGTGAGAAGTGGAGTTAGGGCTGCCAGAGAGTGGAGGGCGGATGAGTGCAGCGATCGGAAACTGGAGGCGGCTGGGAAGCGGGTGGGAAAAGCCCTAATCCCACTCGCGGATCTTTATAGGCTGATAACTTCCCACCCGGGAAAAGTTCTTAGGTGACCTGGGAAAACCTCGGTCTCATCTGCTCCAAAGTTGACAGAGAACTTCCCATTCGGGAAAAGTTCTTAGGTTACCTGGGAAAACCTCGGTCGCATCTGCTCCAAAGTTGACAGAGAACTTCCCACCCGGGAAAAGTTCTTAGGTGACCTGGGAAAACCTCGGTCGCATATGCTCCAAAGTTGACAGAGAACTTCCCACCCGGGAAAAGTTCTTAGGTGACCTGGGAAAACCTCGGTCGCATGGAATTCTCAGGGAAAGTTTCTGGTGACTCCTGCATGAAAACAAAGACCTCTGAGAGAGTCTCAAATTTAAATAAAGAGGGCAATGATAACACAAACATAGGTGAGGTGCCATGAATAGATATAGATGCTAAGTTAATACAAATGGTTAAAAGTGAGCACCAAGTACTGATAGGGATGAAAAGAGAAAGCTAGGAATAGAAGGAATGCTCAGGTGTATAAAAACAAGACAATGCATCCTCGTTAGAGGCATCAAGGAGAAGTCTCCTAATTCACTCAAGTTGGTGATGCCGGTAAGGAACAGTGTTCTTGCATTCTTGTAACGCCCCACTTCCCCTGCTGCATAAGAGATTCTGAAAATGGAGCTTGGGCCTCAATAACCTCCACAGATTGGGGATCCCTCCTCATTTCTCTTATAACGTATCACAGCAGCATGAAGTTCAGCACTGCTTTCATGTTAGAAACCGGTAAGGAACAGTGTTCCTTCAATGTAGTACCCTGTTTTAAAAATCCGGTAAAGAGCAGCATTGTTGCTTCAACCACTCCATCAAGGAAATATGGGAAGTGGTGACTGATAATATAACCCAATAGATAATGGTAGCTGCTCCACATCTCAAGGCTACTCCAAATCTTCCACCAAGGAGTCCAGCGCATCTCGCGATTTCCAAATCTGGTAAGGAACAGTACTTTTATACCATTTCAGCTTATTTCCTCATTTCTCAGAACTGATTATCAGCAGTTTCTTCATTCCTTAGTCCATTCAGCATCCCTTGATATATTTCTTCATCATCCCAAAGGTGTCAGCTACAATTGCAGAATAAGAAGGGTGAGACCAAAATCTGGAAAAGTAGACTGAATAATGATGCAAGTGAGGTGAACCCAACAAAGACTAATTTAGAATTTCAGAACTGAGTAAACTAAACAATATTAACAAAAAGCATTGCATAAAGGTAAAAGACAGAACAAAAGGAAATGAAAAAGAGAAGAGATTCTTGGGTTGCCTCCCAAGAAGCGCTAGTTTTAGGTCATTAGCTTGACCATGGCCGGCATTCAGGTTGGGTCGGACAAGGTATGTGACATCCCTTTCTCTATCGGATCTCCATGGAAGTAATGTTTGAGGCGATGTCCATTTACTTTAAAATTACCGGTGCCCTCACTCCATATTTCAATAGCTCCGTGAGGAAAGATGTGCTGAATAACAAAAGGGCCAGACCATCTCGTCCTTAGTTTTTCGGGGAAGAGCTTCAACCTAGAGTTGAACAACAGAACATGATCTCCAACTTGGAAACTTTTCTTGGTAATGCGAGAATCGTGCCAATTCTTTGTTCGCTCCTTAAAAATTCTAGCATTCTCATAAGCCTCCCGTCGAAACTCATCTAGTTCATTGATTTGCAATTTTCGTTTATCCCCAGCATCTTGAAGGTCAAAGTTTAGCAGCTTGACTGCCCAGAATGCTTTGTGCTGAATTTCCACGGGTAAGTGGCACGATTTACCATACACTAGTTGGAAGGGGGACATACCGATGGGCGTTTTGAATGCGGTACGGTAAGCCCACAAGGCATCGTCCAATCTTAGTGACCAATCCGTTCTTGAGCGAGAAACTATTTTCTCCAAAATCCGCTTAATTTCTCGATTTGATACTTCTACTTGGCCACTTGTTTGGGGATGATATGGTGTGGCGACTTTGTGCAGAATTCCATATTTCTTCATAAGGGTTTTGAATTTGCGCTCCATGAAGTGAGATTCCCCGTCACTAATAACCACCCTTGGTGTTCCAAACCTTGGTAGAATGATTTTGCTAAACATTCTCATGACTACACGGGAATCATTAGTTGGTGAAGCCATTGCCTCTACCCACTTTGACACATAGTCAACTGCTACGAGAATGAATCTATTGTTGTGGGAGGAGGGAAAGGGTCCCATGAAGTCAATACCCCACACGTCAAATACTTCAACTTCCAAAATAGTGTGCATGGGCATTTCGTCACGTCTTGATATGTTTCCGGTGCGTTGGCATTGATCGCAAGAGCGAACGTAGCTCCAGGGGTCTTTAAACAAGGTCGGCCAATAGAAACCGGATTGCAACACTTTAAAGGTGGTTTTGGAAGTGCTTGCATGTCCTCCATATGGTGATGTGTGACATTGGTACAGAACATCCCGAACTTCCCACTCCGGTATACATCTTCTGTAAATACCGTCTGCACATCTTCGATACAAGAGTGGATCGTCCCAATAATAATGCCGCACATCTGAGAGAAACTTCTTCTTCCTCTGAAAGGTTAGATGTGGGGGTAGAATGTTAGATACCAAATAATTTACAAAATCGGCGTACCAGGGTGTGCCGTCATGAGTGACAGCTAAAAGGTGTTCGTCGGGGAACATATCGTTTATCGGCGGATTCACAACATCTTCAGTGCACTGTTCCTCTCTAAGGCGCGAAAGATGATCCGCGACTACATTTTCGGTTCCCTTTTTATCTTTGATTTCTAGATCAAATTCTTGCAGTAGAAGTATCCAGCGGATGAGTCTCGGTTTAGCGTCCTTCTTGGTGATGAGGTAGCGGATAGCTGCATGGTCAGTGAAAACAATAACCTTAGAATTGACTAGGTAGGAGCGAAACTTATTGAATGCAAACACGATCGCTAATAGTTCTTTTTCAGTGGTGGCATAGTTGGCTTGCGCTCCATCCAAGGTTTTACTCGCATAGTAGATAACATGCAACCTTCCATCCTTGCGCTGTCCTAGGACTGCGCCAACCGCAAAATCACTCGCGTCGCACATCAACTCGAATGGGCGTGACCAATCTGGGGGCTGCATGATAGGAGCAGAAGTTAATGATGCTTTCAGTTTGCAAAAAGCAGTCAAACAATCTTGATCAAAAATAAATGGAATATCTTTAGCAAGGAGGCGAGTAAGGGGCTTAGAAATGATGGAAAAGTCTTTGATAAACCGACGGTAAAATCCAGCATGTCCAAGGAAGCTACGGATTCCCTTCACCGTAGAAGGAGGTGGCATCCTTTCAATAACATCTACTTTGGCTTTATCCACCTCGATACCGCGCTCAGATATCAAGTGCCCTAGGACAATACCTTCTTTGACCATAAAATGGCATTTTTCCCAATTAAGGACTAAGTCTACCTCCTCGCACCTCTGCAAAATCTTTGATAAGTTCGTTAAACAAGCATCAAAAGAGGATCCATAAACCGAAAAATCATCCATAAACACATCCATAATCTTTTCAAGGTGATCGGAAAAAATTGCCATCATGCACCGTTGAAACGTGGCGGGTGCATTGCATAACCCGAATGGCATGCGCCGGTATGCGAATGTCCCATACGGGCATGTGAACGTTGTCTTTTCTTGATCGTCCGGATGTATCGGGATTTGAAAGAATCCTGAAAAACCATCCAAGAAACAGAAATGTGAGTTACATGCTAAGCGTTCTAACATTTGATCAATGAACGGAAGAGGAAAATGATCTTTTCGGGTGGCTGTGTTCAATTTTCGGTAATCTATACACATGCGCCACCCGGTTACCGTTCGCGTGGGAATCAGCTCATTATTTTCATTCTCGACCACTGTCACTCCCCCTTTCTTTGGGACCACATGAACGGGGCTAACCCATTTGCTGTCCGAGATCGGGTAGATCACCCCGGCGTCCAAAAGTTTGAGTATCTCCTTTTTGACAACATCTTTCATATTAGGATTTAAACGTCTTTGGCATTCCACGGTGGGCTTACTCCCCTCTTCTAGGAAGATCCTATGCATACAAAGAGATGGATTAATACCCTTGATGTCATCAATAGAATATCCAATTACCTTCTTTCGTTGTTTAAGCTCTTCAAGAAGAAGTTGAGTTTGATACTTACTTAGGTTCGCATCGACGATAACCGGAAGAGTGGAGTCATCACCAAGGAATTCATACCTTAGGTTATTCGGTAGGACTTTAAGTTCAATCTTTTGTGCAGTGGTTACCTCCGGTTTCGCTACACTTGGAAACTCCAACTTCTCTCTTTTGCCTTCAATTTTTGGAGTGGAGTCGAGTAACCTTGAGTATGATTCTTTCTCGTCTCCGGCACTAGTGTTTTCTTCATTGAGTAAGCACCTCTCAAGTGGGTCTTCTCGACTTTGTACCACATCGGAGCTGTCCGGTATGGTTTCCAACACATCGACGCTGCAGCATGACCCTGCAAGGCAAGGCTTCTTTAGACTTTCTGAAAGATCAAACTCGATGGTTTCCTCACCTATCTTCAAAGTAAGTCGCCCGTTTTTCACATCAATGATCGCGCCTGCCGTGGCTAAAAACGGTCTCCCTAAAATTATTGGGAGACGGTGATCCTCCTCCATTTCTAAAACTACAAAATCAGCAGGAACAAAAAACTTACCCACGCGAATGGGCACATCTTCCAATATGCCCACCGGATATCTTACCGAGCGATCGGCGAGTTGAAGTGAGATTGTACTCGGTTTGAGTTCTCCAAGTTCTAACTTCTCAAATATGGAGTAGGGCATTAGGCTGACGCTTGCGCCCAAGTCGCACAAGGCACGGTCGAAAGTCATGGCACCAACGGAGCACGGTATGGAAAAGCTCCCGGGATCCTTAAGCTTCGGGGGAAGCTTATTTTGAATGATGGCGCTACACTCCTCGGTTAGCGCCACCGTTCCTTGCTCGTCAATCTTTCTCTCATTGCATAGGATGTCCTTGAGGAATTTTGCGTAGGTTGGCATCTGCGATAATGCATTAGTAAAAGGAACATTGATGTGTAATTTTTTTAGTACCTCAAGGAATTTTCCAAATTGTTTGTCCAACTTGGCTTTCGCCAAGCGTTGAGGAAACGGTACCCGGTGGAACATACGGCGGTGGTGGAATGTAAACGGGCTGCTCATCATGTGGGCGATCAGACTCTTCCAACGGTGATTGGTCTCTTTGATTTCCACCTTGCTGTCCATCTCCATGATTTTTATCCTTTGCCGGCTCTACCAACTGTTTGCCACTGCGTGTGGACACAGCGTTACAGTGCTCACGTGGGTTCTCTTCCGGTTGACCGGGTAGTTGTCCTTGAGGTCGGGATGAGGCGGTAGCTTGCTGGGCAATCTGGGTTTCCAGCATTTTGTTGTGAGCTGCTAAGGCATCCATCTTGGAATTCATTTGATTGATGATCTCATTTTGTTTCGACTGCGCAATAGCCAAACTCTCTAGCATAGCCTCCAAATTCGATTTCTGGGGTTGGGGGTATGGTTTTTGCTGAAAACCTGGTGGTTGGTGGTAAATTGCTTGAGGGACCGGTTGAGAAGCCTGTGGTTGAAAATCGGGCTGGGAAATCTAGGGTTGATTTGTCCGGTAGGAGAAGTTGGGTTGGTTTCTCCATCCCGGGTTGTACGTGCTTGAATACGGGTTATTTTGAGGCCTTTGGTTGAATTGATTCACTGCATTGATAGCCTCTTCAGGTTGATTTTGGGTGAGACATACAAATTGACACTCATATGATTTATGACCTGTACAACCACATATCTCACAGGCAAGTGCATTAACTTGATACAATTGAGAAGGTTGAGAAGATGATGAAAAAGCATTTGAACGTAATGCATTTAACTCTTGAGATAAAGAGTCTACCTTCTTTGCCAAAAAATCCATGGTATCGGTATCAGTCTTACCAGTGACCCTTGTATGGATGTTTCTTTCACTTGTCCATTGATGATGGTTAAGTGCCATATCCTCCAGTAGTTCTAGAGCATCATCAACACGTTTGTTCATGAAGGCTCCACCTGATGCTGCATCCACAGTCATTCGAGTGTTAAAATTTAAAGCATTGTAAAAGGAAGAAACTAATAACCATTTTTCGAGGCCGTGGTGTGGACAAATCCGTTGAAGCTCCTTGAAACGATCCCACGCTTCGTATAATGATTCGTCGTCCCTTTGCTTAAATCCAGTGATCTGCCCTCTCAATTGAGCTGTCTTGCTCGGTGGGAAGTACTTGGCGAGGAATGAGTGTGATAGCCCTTCCCAGGTGGTGATCGCTCCATTCGGCAGTGACTGAAGCCATGCACGTGCTCGATCCTTTAGGGTAAAGGGGAAGAGCCTCAATCTCAGAGCATCGATGGATATCCCTCCCATTTTGAACGTATCACAGTATTCTAGGAACATTGAGAGGTGGAGTGCAGGATCTTCATTTGGCATTCCCCCGAATTGTTCCTTCTGTAGCATGGTAAGGAATGCCGGCTTTATTTCAAAGTTGTTAGCTTCGATAGCCGGACGGGCAATACTCGAATGAAGTCCCTGCACGGAGGGAGATGCAAAATCTCGAAGTGAGCGGTTTTGGTCCATTTCTGTTGAATTCTGCTTCTCTTTTGCTTTAGCTCGAGCTTGCTTGCGTCGGAGTCGGAATGTTTTTTCGATCTCTGGATCCTCGTCGATCAAATGTTCACTCCGCAAAGTCCTGCGCATGCACAAGCCTCAAGATAGATTATCAAATTTTCAACAGTAAGATGGATCAAAATAGAGAGCAAGTGTTCTGCGCATGCACAAGCCCTTCTCTTTTTTTTTTTATCTAATCCTGCGAATTTATCAAATTTAATCGATAATGGCGAAATTGGTCCCCGGCAACGGCGCCAAAAACTTGATAGTACCGCAAGTGTACGGTCTAACCGAAGTGGTAAATTATATCGTCCACAGAGACCAATTTGTCAAGTACCGGTAAATCCTTGAGTCGCAGTCTAGACAAATCAAGGGTTGATTTAAAGTGATCGAAATAACTAACAATTAATAAGTAAATGCTAAGCAAGGAAAGTAGCAAGCGGACAGATAAACGATCGGATTTCTATTATGGGACAATATCGGGGCATCGGGCTTCACCGCTATGCCAATCCGCAAACGAAAGTAGTAACTACATGACATGCAAAGTTTGATAAGTTGAAGAGATCCATCAAATGGTACAAACCGCCCCCTTTCAGCAGCACGGTTCGGTGCTTATGCAAATCTACCTCCTACTTTCGTGGCTTGTAAATTTACATAGGCCCATTGGGCGAAGGATGAATAGTTGTTCTCTCACGTGGGAGAAAATCTACTTTCGTGCTCTTCTTCACGCGCCCGAGCATACGAGATCCGACGTCGGGATTGGGCTGTCGCTTTTTCTCCCAACGTCCAAAACATACAAACACCGATATCGAGATTGGGCTGTCGCTTTTTCTCTCGATATCGGAGATCAATAATATGCAATAAGAGTTGTAAGGAAACGATAAACACATATGCTAGGTCAACTAAATCAAACCAACATATCAAAATAATAAACTACTTCATGAATGCGTTTTAGGCATAGGGCTAAGCCCTAACCCCGATAGTACTTTAAGCTACAATCATCTTAGAGACATCATGAATATTCGACAACAAGCTCACGCTCAAGAAATCCATTTGGAGGCTAGAAGCAACAATGAAAATGAAGGATTAAGAGATATCTTGACTCCCCTTTCTTTGTAGATGAAGAAATCTTTGCTAGGGGCTTCAAAGGACTCCTCTTTTCCTTGAAATCGTGCTTTGTCTTCTCCAGCCGCCCAAGTCCGTCCACAGCCGTTTTTCCCTTCTCTTGATTTGGGTTTGATCCCCGTTTTAGGTCACAAAGCTTCCCTTTTATCCCCCTATAGCCGTGATTAACATTTACCAAAGTGCCCTTAAGATTTGGAGCCCACCGAGTTAGAGTCGAGCAGATTTTCGTGACAGGCGGAACTTTTCCTGGGTTGGGAAAATCTTCACAACCCTGCTGTGAAAACTTCAGTTTCTTCAGAATTTCCTTTAAATTTAGATAACACCAGATCTTGTGTAGATTCCGCGTGTATGGAAGAATTTAAGTAAAAATTATGATGCAAACGCGATAATTTAAAAGAAAAATGCTTCATAGTATATGGAAATATCAAGCACAAATGCATCACATCAGTAAGCTCACTATATTGTTCTAAGAGGGTTTCTACTTCAGGGGGTGGCTTACTCTCTTCCTCTTGGTTGACTTCCTTGAGGACTAAGGTGAACAAAGGTTGATCAGGCCTATAATCCTTAGGTCTCATGAGCTGAAGTGTTGGTTGAGTGGTTTTGGTTTCCTCTATTTTTCCTTTATTGGTTGAGGCTTTAAGCTCTCTAGGCATAGATGGTTTCAGTTTGATCTTTTGACCTGAGTGACTAAAGACATAGGTATTAGTCCGACCGTAGTGGACTACATCCATGTCATATAGCCAGGGTCTGCCTATAAGGACTTGAGCGACATCCATGGTGATGACGTCGCACCAAATTTGTCCATCATAGGTACCAAACTGTAAAGGTACTAGACTCCTATGGGTTACTGGCACACTAGACTGGTTGACCCAAGAGATGTTATAAGGGGTTGGGTGAGCTTCCATCTTAAGCTTAAACTTGGTGACAGCAAAGTGGGAGACAGCGTTGAGACTACTACCCCCATCTATCACTACTTTGCACATGTTTCCATTGCATTTCGTGTAAGTATGGAACATACTAGTTCTTCGCCAATCATCCGTAGGTGAGGGTTTGATCAGGGTACACCTAACAACTCCTAAGGTGTTTTGGGCAGGTTCCTCACTACTATCATATTCATTGTCTTCTAGGATTTGGCAGTCAGAATCTGGGTCATTAATATCTTCAAGTCTAGGGGTTTGGTTTTCCTCACCTAGGTATAAGACCCGTTTGGGACAGTCTCTCATGTAGTGCCCATATTGTTGGCACCCATGGCATTTGACCTTGGATGGTTCCGGATAACTAGAGGGCTTGGGTTTAGAAGTACTAGAGCTTTGCGGTTGGGTTTGAAAGTCCCCTAAAACAAGGGGGGCGAAACCCTAATAGTAGGCGCATATAAAAATTTTCGAGCGGAAGCAAGGGTTTCCTAGATCGATTTATATGTCATATGATCAACTTTCAATACCTTGCAATGTAGATAGATCTAGAAGAAAGATCATACCATTGCCATCGCTTGGATGGTGCCTTGGAAGCAAAGATCGAAAGGGGTCTTCTCCAAAGGTAGCCGCACACAAGAAGAGAGATGGCTTGCTCCTTTGAGTCCTTTGTGCTAGCAAAGTTCTTCAAAGTATCCTTGATCGCTTGAAGGGAATTGAGATGAGACTTTGCTTGTCAAAATTTCTCCAAGGCGTGAAGTCTTTTTGCCACACGAGAGAGAGAGCGTCGAGAAAAAAGAACTTCGGCTTAAGGCGTTGAGGCGTTCAACAAGAAGTGGCGTTACATGCTTTCTAAAAATAGAAATACATGAAGCCATGCGCCCACTCAATGAAACCGCCAAAACGCCTAGATGCTTTGAACCAAGCGTTCACTCATGTGAACCGGTTCAAGCCAATTCAATCCAATTGCATTTGGTTCAAAGTCCAAACCAAATTAGCCCAAGCCATGTTCTAGATCACATTGAACCAAATGGTTCAAGATCTAACCGTTCATCTCTTGATGCTCTTGATCTCACCGATCTAGCAACAATTCTCTCGATCGAAGCTTACCGATCTTAAGCCCAAATCAATCAAACATGATCAGACCAGATCTCACTTACAATCAGAGATTAAATCCCTTTAAACTGAACCAAAACAATTCAGTCCACACGATCTGACTTAAGTAAGCCATATCATCAAATTGTGCGACCCTAAGGGTTTCCTTTAAATGTCGGTAACGATAACTTACGTTATCACGATCAGTGAGGGGTATCTAGCAACACATCACTGTCTCCCGATATAAAGGAAAGAGTCTTCCAAGACTACACCCAAACCACAGCACAAGTGTGAATCCACTTCACTAGGCATACATGTTTCCTTTGCCACTTGATGTTCTTATTGGACAAGCATGTCAAGCCTGTAACTCCAATATGATGAGAATGATTAGATCAGATGAACATAGTCATCTGGGTATGGCCATACACTTTCTCAATCATCTCATCCAGGGGGGCCCCTTTAGAACATCACACTCCTATTAAGGAGACGGCAATCCTATATCTATCACTAGTGTCCTAACCTGACTCATAATCATTATCCAAGATAGTCTATAACCATTATGTTTCAAATGATATTGAACTACCTCAAAACAATGACAATCATCATTTAGAAACACAAGTGATCTCAAGTCAGAGGACATATGCCACTTGTTGCATACAAGGATTATTCACATTGTGACAAGCAATTGAATATCCTAGTAGGGTCTGTCCAGTACATCCAATGTACCTATGAGTCTACATCTTATTACATGCTCGAAGCATCCTATAAGATTAGAACACATATTAGTCTCAATCATATCTAGGCTGTCTCATGTTCACCAAGATATCTCGACTAAGGACTTAACTGAATGTCAGCCAAGCTGAACAGCATTGAGACATTATTCAGAAGTATACATATTGCAGCAGATGATGTAACAACCTGAATAACAGCCATTGCCTTTATAAACATTAGAGTTTATACATGATACTGATATAATCCCAAGGCCTCAAACATTAGCCTTAAGGGCATACCCCAACAATCTCCCACTTGCACTTAATCTAATGGTTGAGAAATCTCAAACCCATATTATTACAGTGCTTCTCATGCTTCTGCGGCGCCAGAGGCTTTGTAAGCGGGTCAGCCAGATTGTCATCTGTATGTGAAAGTCCCCTAAACAAGGGGAGGGCGAAACCCTAATAGGCGCATATGAAGGTTTTGATGCAGCGGAAGGGGTTTCTAGGATCTATGCATGTAATATGATCAACATAAATCGATTTCAAAGATCAGAGAAGAAATCATACCGATGCCATTGTATGGATGGCGACTTGGAAGCAGAGAGTGAAGTCACTCTCCTCCAGAGAAGACGCACACAAGATGTGATCGCCTACTCCCTTTGTGCTCCTTGTGCTAGCAAGGTTCTAAGGAGTCCTTGTCGAATGGAAGGGAAGAGAATCCTTTGCTTGGTGATTTCTTCCTTCTCCTTTTTCGTCAACCTCTTCACCACACATGAGAGAGAGCTTGTTGGCGACGAGAGAGAGGAGAGGCGAGAGAGTAGAGCGTCTTAGGCGTGAACGTGAGGCGTTCCCACATTTAGAAGTCATGGCTTCTAAAATTAGTAAACCCCAAACGTTCATGCGACCATGGGTTCACCCCCATGCGCAAACTCATCTTCCCTTGAACCATGCGCTCACTCAATGAGCTGGTTCAATTTGGTTTGGTCCAAAGACCAATTAACCCAAGCGATATGGTCTAGACCACATTAAACCCTAAGGTTCTTGATCTAACCGTTGATCTCTTGATGCTACTGATCTCACTGATCTAGCATCCATTCTCTCGATCGAAGCTTACCGATCTCAAACCCTAATCAATCAAACATGATCAGACCAGATCTCACTTACAATCAGAGATTAAATCCCTTTAAACTGAATCCAGACAATTCAGTCCATACGATCTGACTTAAGTAAGCCATATCATCAAATTGTGCGACCCTGAGGGTTTCCTTTAAATGTCGGTAACGATAACTCACGTTATCACGATCAGTGAGGGGTATCTAGCAACACATCACTGTCTCCCGATATAAAGAAAAGAGTCTTCCAAGACTACACCCAAACCACAGCACAAGTGTGAATCCACTTCACGAGGCATGCAAGTTTCCTTTGCCACTGGATGTTCTTATTGGACAAGCGTGTCAAGCTTGTAGCTCCAATATGATGAGCATGATTAGATCAGATGATCATAGTCACCTGGGTATGGCCATACACTTTCTCAATCATCTCATCCAGGGGGGCCCCTTTAGAACATCACACTCCAATCAAGGAGACGGCAATCCTATATCTATTACTAGTGCCCTAACATGACTCAAGCTCACCATCCAAGATAGTCTATAACCATTATGTTTCAAATGATATTGAACTACCTCAAAACAATGACAATCATCATTTAGAAACACAAGTGATCTCAAGTCAGAGGAAATGTGCCACTTGTTGCAATCAAGGATTATTCACATTGTGACAAGCAATTGAATATCCTAGTAGGGTCTGTCCAGTACATCCAATGTACCCATGAGTCTACATCTTATTCCATGCTCGAAGCATCCTATAAGATTAGAACACATATTAGTCTCAATCATATCAAGGCTGTCTCATGTTCACCAAGATATCTCGACTAAGGACATTACAGCATGTCAGCCTAGCTGAACACCATTGAGACATTATTCAGAAGTACAATTATTGCAGCAGATAACGTAACAACGTGAATAACAACCATTGCCTTTATAAACATAATAGTTTATACATGATACTGTTACAATCCCAAGGCCTCAAACATTAGCCTTAAGGGCATACCCCAACAATCTCCCACTTGCACTTAATCTAATGGTTGAGAAATCTCAAACCCATATTATTACAGTGCTGCTCATGCTTCTACTGCGCCAGAGGCTTAGTAAGCGGGTCTGCCAGATTGTCATCGGTATGAACCTTGCAGACTTTGATCTCGCCACGATCTATGATCTCCCTGATCAAGTGAAACCGCCTCTGTATGTGCTTGGACTTCTGGTGCGACCGCGGTTCCTTTGTTTGTGCAATTGCTCCAATGTTATCACAGAAGATAACCAAAGGATCTGCACTCGAAGGAACAACACCAAGTTCATGAACGAACTTACGAATCCACACTGCCTCCTTGGATGCTTCCGAGGCTGCAACATACTCGGCTTCTGTGGTAGAATCAGCAACAATTGACTGTTTGAAACTTTTCCACACCACAGCTCCTCCATTCAAGCTAAAAACATAGCCTGATTGCGATCGGAAATCATCCTGGTCAGACTGGAACGAAGCGTCAGTATATCCTTCAATACTGAGTTCTTCCTGACCACCATACACCAAGAACATATCTTTGGTCCTCCGAAGATATTTTAAAATGTTCTTGACTGCAATCTAGTGCGCCATACCTGGATTACTTTGGAACCGACTGGTCACGCTTAACCCGTAAGCGACGTCTGGGCGAGTACACAACATCGCATACATAATGGATCCAATAGCCGAAGCATAAGGCGTATTGTCCATTTCATCTTTCTCAGTCTGTGTTTGTGGACACTGACTCTTTGAAAGATTCAGACCATGTCTGACTGGAAGATATCCTCTTTTAGAATTCTCTAAATGAAATCTCTCCAGGACTTTATCGATGTAAGTACTCTGGCACAGCCCGAGAAGCCTCTTAGATCTATCCCTGTAGATCTTCACACCTAATACATAGGCTGCTTCTCCTAGATCTTTCATCTGGAAATATTTTCTTAACCATGCTTTAACCGCATGCATTTCAGGAATGTCATTTCCAATGATCAAGATATCATCGACGTAGAGGACTAGGAAAGTAATCACGCTCCCACTAAACCTCTTATATACACACGGGTCATCTTCATTCTTGATGAAACCAAATTCACTGATTGATTCATCAAAACGAATATTCCAGCTTCTAGATGCTTGTTTAAGCCCATAAATGGACTTATTTAATTTGCATATTTTATGACGATCTGATGGATTAGTGAAACCTTCAGGTTGTGTCATATACACATCCTCATCCAGATTTCCATTAAGGAAAGCGGTCTTCACATCCATTTGCCAGATCTCATAATCATAATATGCTGCTATCGCGAAAAGAATCCGAATAGACTTAAACATGGCTACAGGTGAGAAAGTTTCATCATAATCTATCCCGTAGATTTCTTTGAAACCTTTCGCAACTAGCCTGCCTTTATAGGTAACCACGTTACCATCCATGTCAATCTTCTTCTTGAAGATCCATTTACAGCCTATAGGGATAACTCCCGGAGGCGGATCAACCAAATCCCAAACTTGGTTATCTGACATGGAGTCCATCTCGGCTCGCATAGCTTCAAGCCATCTAGCTGAGTCCGGTCCACTGACCGCATCCGCATAAGTAAGGGGTTCATCATTATCAATGATGTAGACTCCGTCATAGCGCTCAGGCTGTCAACGGATCCTTCCCGATCTTCGCGGTTCCCGTGATATCTGAGCCTCAGGTTGTTCAATAACCTGATCTACCAGCTCAGGCTCATCCAACTGTGCTTGACTACTTTGTCCTTCTTCTGGATTCTCATCCAGCTTTATTTCTTTCCCACTGGCCTCTTGCAGAAGAAACTCCTTCTCAAGAAAAATGGCCGTCCGAGCAACAAATACCTTGTTCTCCTTGGGATCGTAGAAATAATAACCCTTAGTTTCCTTAGGGTAACTGACAAAGATACATTTGTCAGATCTGCCCTCTAGTTTCCCAGAGGCGAGCTTTTTAACATAAGCCTCGCAGCCCCAGTTCCTGATAAATGTCAAGCTAGGCTGTTTCCCATACCATAATTCATATGGGGTCTTTGAAACTGCCATGGATGGCACTCGGTTTAGTACCTTTGCAGCTGTTTCCAGTGCAAATCCCCAAAAGGAGTAAGGTAGAGTAGCCTGACTCATCATAGAACGAACCATATCAAGTAACGTTCTATTTCTCCTCTCGGACACACCATTCCATTGCGGTGTTCCTGGCGGAGTGAGCTGTGAGACAATCCCACACTCCTTTAGATAGTCAGTAAACTCTCGACTTAGGTATTCTCCACCTCGATCAGAACGAAGTGCCTTGATATTTCGGCCTAGCTGATTCTGTACTTCATTCTTGAACTCTTTGAACTTGTCAAATGATTCACTTTTATGTCTCATAAGATAGACATAACCATACCTACTGAAATCATCAGTGAAGGTAATGAAGTATTGATAGCCACCTCTGGCATGTTTACTAAATGGCCCACACACATCACTGTGTATAAGGTCAAGTAAACCTGAAGTCCTTTTACCTTTGTTAAGAAAAGGAGACTTCGTCATTTTGCCCATTAAACAAGCTTTGCATGTATCAATCTCCTCATAGGAGAATGATCCCAGCAGTCCATGATCATGCAACCGCTTAATGCATTTCTTATTAATATGACCTAAACGACTATGCCATAGCAAGGTGCTGTCATCAGCATATTTGGCTTTCTTATTATCAATGTTTTGTATAGAACATTCCATGTCCAACATGAATAACCCATTGCTAATTGACCCAGTAGCATAAACAATATTATCTAAAGATAAAACACACTTTGAAATATTGCATTCAAAGGAAAACCCTTTCCTTACAAGAGCAGGAATAGAGATAATATTTTTAGTAATGCTGGGAACAAAGTAACAATTGTTCAGTTCCAATACAAGTCCAGATGGTAATGAGATGTAATATTCTCCTACAGCAACAGCAGCAACCCGTGCCCCGTTTCCAACGCGTAGGTCCACCTCATGCTGTCCCACCTGTCTTCTTCTCTTGAGTTCCTGTACATTTGAACAAATGTGAACTCCACATGCAGTGTCCAACACCCATGATATAGAAGAAGAAAACATGACCTCAGTCACAAAAATACCTGAGCCAGAAGCGATGCTTCCCCTCTTGTCTCCCTGGAGCGCTTTACAGTCCTTTTTCCAGTGACCCAGCTGGCCACAGTGGAAACATCTGTATTCCTTCGACCGCTTGACCTTTTGTTTCAGAGCCTTATTGTAGTTCTTGACTGGGGCTTTGCCCTTCTTCCCCTTCTTCTTGTTCCTGGAAGGAACCATTAAGACAGAGGTTGAAGGCTTTCCCTTCAGAGTTTCCTCCGTAGTCAAGAGCATATTCAGCAACTCTGCCGGAGTACAGTCGATTTTGTTCATATTAAAGTTAATGATGAACGCATCGAAAGAGGGCGGTAGAGACTGCAGGATAATATCTACAGCAAGCTCCTGATTGATGGTATGTCCCAGTTTCTCTAGAGCCTCCTTGTGCCCAATCATCTTGAGCACGTGAGCTCCCACTGGACTCCCTTCAGCCAGTTTGCTCTGAAAGAATAGCTTGGTCAAGTTATAGTGCTCAGTCCTCGCCTGTGCAGCATACAGCATCTTGAGGTTTGCTATAATTTCTATAGCCGACATATCCTCATGCTGACGCTGCAGCGGTGGCGTCATAGACGCTAGCATCAGGCAAGCGACATCAATGCTATCTTTGACATGCTTTTCATAGGCTTCCCGAACCGCCCTTGCGGCGTTCGGAGCGGGTTGAGGCGGTATAGCCGTCTCGAGGACATACAGTTTCCTCTCTGCCTTAAGAACAATCTTAAGGTGTCCGTACCAGTCTGAGAAGTTCGGCCCAGCAAACTTCTCCCTTTCCAGTAGGGATCGCACATTGAAGCTCATGGTGTTCGTTGCTGCAGGAATCTACAACAATGCAAGAACAGCAAGGTCAGTATCAATGTTCAGAATCAATCCAGGACTTAAGAAAGATTCTTTTCTCACTATTTTATCTGACTGAAAAATCCAAGAAAACAGTCCGAAAGAGTAACACTCTTTTAGTGAGATGGGATCCAGATTTCATACTTGGTCTCCGCGTCCCGCTCAGGCGAGATAAGATGCACAGAGAGTACAAGCACTAATTTCTGGTAGGCAGTCCCTGCCAATCGCCAACCCGTGCGATTCCCCTTCATCTGGGCAATCCAGCAGACTGTGCCAACTGAGTTGGTACAACACAGTCTCTGATCCCACAGATGGCTGCCTCCATATAGCTAACATATGCCCCATATGTAGCCTACATGGTCAAGCGGACCTGACCTACTCCCTGGACCACCACGTGCTATGCTGAGCAACGAGAAGCGATAAATCCCTTCTCTGTAACACGCAGGTGTAATCCCACACCGTCTGAAGATAGATGGGCGTGCCCACTGAGTGGGTACAACACGACCCCAACGATAGTCAGAACAGTGAGGTTTCGCGTCAGAAGGCTTTACGTGCTTGATATTTAACGTTGGATTTTAACGGTCTTTTATCTTCTCAACTATCATGCAATTCCTATGGTGATAGCAGAAGATAAATAAATCATGCAATTCTAATTATATAAACAATAAATAGAAAGCATGCTGATCTTATGTGGTAAAAGCCCATTAAGCCTAAGTAAGACCTTAACCTAACTTAAGTCTTCACTTGCTTTTCTCCATGGGGCTTTTGCTTCTCAACTGGCCCAACCCAGGGCCTAAGCGCCATCTGCAGCTCAGGTGCGCCCACCAGGAAAAATGCGCCTGTCCTAGGGTCGAACCCTAGACCTCCCACCTGGTCAAGCCTCAAGCTGCATGCGCCTCTGCCAAGTGTGCACTATGCTCTTGTCTGATTAAAATACAATTTAATCTATCTAGACAAGATTGACTCGCAGGTCAATTACATTTAATAAATTAAATAACATGTGATGCGCAGATCACAATAATTAATTTACATCTTTAAGACAGGCACGCAGGCCCCAGCACAGCACACATTAATTAGGCGTCCCACATAAGATGAAATAAACAAGCAGATGGCATCAATCAACATGTGATCCATAGATAAAATAAAATTTTTTTCAAAACCCCATTGAAATCCATTTTATTTTTCTTATGTGCCCTACTACCTTACAACGGTCCATTAATAGGGATCCACTCATCATATCTAGTCAGATCCATTGCCCTTGCATGCACCAAGTCCTAACTGACTTGAGTTGACCCAATGTTCAACCATGCATGCGGAAAGGGCTGAACCACCTTCATGAGTTTTGGCAAGCGGGTGTGACCCCGGGCCTAACTCATGCGTGTTCACTGGTTGTCTCAACCAGACCTCGCTACACACCTGTCTGCAGTCGACCTATAGCCACCTCGTGCTTGCGCACAGGTGCCATCTGGTCGACCCATCTAGGCTGTCAGATGGTCTGATCAGACTGGTTGGATCTTACCTAGACTGTGACTTCAACCCTATCAACCCGTCTAAGGGTTTATAGTAGGCGCTCTTAGATCTAATGAAGGTCGCGCAAGTCATGAAGTGTTTGACAAAAACAACTATGCGCCCACAAACATGCGCCAAGTAAACAAGAATCAAGTTTTCGCATATGCAACAACTTAACATGTAATTTTCGCATGTTATAGATCTAAGCATTCATTGACAAACAAGGATCACAAAGCCTTTAAGCAATCATAAAAATATGCAAAAACCGGCTCTGATACCAATTGAAAGTCCCCTAAACAAGGGGAGGGCGAAACCCTAATAGGCGCATATGAAGGTTTTGATGCAGCGGAAGGGGTTTCTAGGATCTATGCATGTAATATGATCAACATAAATCGATTTCAAAGATCAGAGAAGAAATCATACTGATGCCATTGTATGGATGGCGACTTGGAAGCAGAGAGTGAAGTCGCTCTCCTCCAGAGAAGACGCACACAAGATGTGATCGCCTACTCCCTTAGTGCTCCTTGTGCTAGCAAGGTTCTAAGGAGTCCTTGTCGAATGGAAGGGAAGAGAATCCTTTGCTTGGTGATTTCTTCCTTCTCCTTTTTTGTCAACCTCTTAACCACACACGAGAGAGAGCTTGTTGGCGACGAGAGAGAGGAGAGGCGAGAGAGTAGAGCGTCTTAGGCGTGAACGTGAGGCGTTCCCACGTTTAGAAGTCATGGCTTCTAAAATTAGTAAACCCCAAACGTTCATGCGACCATGGGTTCACCCCCATGCGCAAACTCATCTTCCCTTGAACCATGCGCTCACTCAATGAGCTGGTTCAATTTGGTTTGGTCCAAAGACCAATTAACCCAAGCGATATGGTCTAGACCACATTAAACCCTAAGGTTCTTGATCTAACCGTTGATCTCTTGATGCTACTGATCTCACTGATCTAGCATCCATTCTCTCGATCGAAGCTTACCGATCTCAAACCCTAATCAATCAAACATGATCAGACCAGATCTCACTTACAATCAGAGATTAAATCCCTTTAAACTGAATCCAGACAATTCAGTCCATACGATCTGACTTAAGTAAGCCATATCATCAAATTGTGCGACCCTGAGGGTTTCCTTTAAATGTCGGTAACGATAACTCATGTTATCACGATCAGTGAGGGGTATCTAGCAACTCATCACTGTCTCCCGATATAAAGAAAAGAGTCTTCCAAGACTACACCCAAACCACAGCACAAGTGTGAATCCACTTCACGAGGCATGCAAGTTTCCTTTGCCACTGGATGTTCTTATTGGACAAGCGTGTCAAGCTTGTAGCTCCAATATGATGAGCATGATTAGATCAGATGATCATAGTCACCTGGGTATGGCCATACACTTTCTCAATCATCTCATCCAGGGGGGCCCCTTTAGAACATCACACTCCAATCAAGGAGACGGCAATCCTATATCTATTACTAGTGCCCTAACATGACTCAAGCTCACCATCCAAGATAGTCTATAACCATTATGTTTCAAATGATATTGAACTACCTCAAAACAATGACAATCATCATTTAGAAACACAAGTGATCTCAAGTCAGAGGAAATGTGCCACTTGTTGCAATCAAGGATTATTCACATTGTGACAAGCAATTGAATATCCTAGTAGGGTCTGTCCAGTACATCCAATGTACCCATGAGTCTACATCTTATTCCATGCTCGAAGCATCCTATAAGATTAGAACACAAATTAGTCTCAATCATATCAAGGCTGTCTCATGTTCACCAAGATATCTCTACTAAGGACATTACAGCATGTCAGCCTAGCTGAACACCATTGAGACATTATTCAGAAGTACAATTATTGCAGCAGATAACGTAACAACGTGAATAACAACCATTGCCTTTATAAACATAATAGTTTATACATGATACTGTTACAATCCCAAGGCCACAAACATTAGCCTTAAGGGCATACCCCAACAGTATGAACCTTGCAGACTTTGATCTCGCCACGATCAATGATCTCCCGGATCAAGTGAAACCGTCTCTGTATGTGCTTGGACTTCTGGTGCGACCGTGGTTCCTTTGCTTGTGCGATTGCTCTAGTGTTATCACAGAAGATAACCAAAGGATTTGCCCTCGAAGGAACAACACCAAGTTCCTGAACGAACTTACGAATCCACACTACCTCCTTAGATGCTTCTAAGGCTGCAACATACTCGGCTTCTGTTGTAGAATCAGCAACAATAGACTGTTTGAAACTTTTCCACACCACCGCACCTCCATTCAAGCTAAAAACATAGCCTGATTGCGATCGGAAATCATCCTGGTCAGATTGGAACGAAGCGTCAGTATATCCTTCAATACTGAGTTCTTCCTGACCACCATACACCAAGAACATATCTTTGGTCCTCCGCAGATATTTTAAAATGTTCTTGACTGCAACCCAGTGTGCCTGACCTGGATTACTTTGGAATCGACTGGTCACGCTTAACCCGTAAGCGACGTCTGGGCGAGTACACAACATCGCATACATAATGGAACCAATAGCCGAAGCATAAGGCGTTTTGTCCATTTCATCTTTCTCAGTCTGTGTTTGTGGACACTGACTCTTTGAAAGATTCAGACCATGTCTGACTGGAAGATATCCTCTTTTAGAATTCTCTAAATGATATCTCTCCAGGACATTATCGATGTAAGTACTCTGGCACAGCCCGAGAAGCCTCTTAGATCTATCTCTGTAGATCATCACACCTAATACATAGGCTGCTTCTCCTAGATCTTTCATCTGGAAACATTTTCTTAACCATGCCTTAACCGCATGTAGTTCAGGAATATCGTTTCCAATGATTAAGATATCATCGACGTAGAGGACTAGGAAAGTAATCACGCTCCCACTAAACCTCTTATATACACACGGGTCATCTTCATTCTTGATGAAACCAAATTCACAGATTGATTCATCAAAACGAATATTCCAGCTTCTAGATGGTTGTTTAAGTCCATAAATGGACTTCTTTAACTTGCATATTTTATGACGATCTGATGGATTAGTGAAACCTTCAGGTTGTGTCATATACACATCCTCATCCAGATTTCCATTAAGGAAAGCGGTCTTCACATCCATCTGCCAGATCTCATAATCGTAATATGCTGCTATTGCGAGAATGATCCGAATAGACTTGAACATGGCTACAGGAGAGAAAGTTTCATCGTAATCTATCCCATAGATTTGTTTGAAACCTTTCGCAACTAGCCTGCCTTTATAGGTAACCACGTTACCATCCATGTCAATCTTCTTCTTGAAGATCCATTTACAGCCTATAGGGATTACTCCCGGAGGCGGATCAACCAAATCCCAGACTTGGTTATCTGACATGGAGTCCATCTCGGCTCGCATAGCTTCAAGCCATCTCGCTGATTCCGGTCCACTGACCGCATCCGCATAAGTGAGGGGTTCATCATGATCAATGATGTAGACTCCGTCATAGCGCTCAGGCTGTCGACGGATCCTTCCCGATATTCACGGTTCCCGTGATATCTGAGCCTCAGGTTGTTCAATAACCTGTTCTACTGGCTCATGCTCATCCAACTGTGCTTGACTACTTTGTCCTTCCTCTGGATTCTCATCCAGCTTTATTTCTCTCCCACTGGCCTCTTGCAGAAGAAATTCCTTCTCAAAAAAAAAAAATGGCCGTCCGAGCAACAAATACTTTGTTCTCTTTGGGATCGTAGAAATAATAACCCTTAGTTTCCTTAGGGTAACCGACAAAGATACATTTCTCAGATCTGCTCTCTAGTTTCCCAGAGGCGAGCTTTTTGACATAAGCCTCGCAACCCCAGATCTTAATAAATGTCAAGCTCGGCTGTTTCCCATACCATAACTCATATGGAGTCTTTGAAACTGCCTTGGATGGCACTCGGTTTAGTACCTTTGCAGCTGTTTCCAGTGCAAATCCCCAAAAGGAGTAAGGTAGAGTAGCCAGACTCATCATAGAACGAACCATATCCAATAAGGTTTTGTTCCTCCTCTCAGACACACCATTCCATTGCGGTGTTCCTGGCGGAGTGAGCTGTGAGATAATCCCACACTCCTTCAGATAGTCAGTAAACTCACGACTTAGGTATTCTCCACCTCGATCTGAGCGAAGTGCCTTGATATTTCGGCCTAGCTGATTCTGTACTTCTTTTTTGAACTCTTTGAACTTGTCAAAAGATTCACTTTTATGTCTCATTAGATAGACATACCCATATCTACTGAAATCATCAGTAAAGGTAATGAAGTATGAATAGCCACCTCTGGCATGTTTACTAAATGGCCCACACACATCACTGTGTATAAGGTCAAGTAAACTCGAAGCCCTTTGACCTTTGTTAGGAAAAGGAGCCTTCGTCATTTTACCCATTAAACAAGCTTTGCATGTATCAATCTCCTCATAGGAGAATGATCCCAGCAGTCCATGATCATGCAACCGCTTAATGCGTTTCTTGTTAATATGGCCTAAACGACTATGCCATAGCAAGGTGCTGTCATCAGCATACTTGGCTTTCTTATTATCAATATTTTGTATAGAACATTCCATGTCCAACATGAATAACCCATTGTTAATTGATCCAGTAGCATAAACAATATTATCATTAGAAATAACACACTTTGAAATATTGCATTCAAAGGAAAACCCTTTCCTGACAAGAGCAGGAATAGAGATAATATTTTTCGTTATGCTAGGTACAAAATAACAATTGTTCAATTCTAATACAAGTCCAGATGGTAATGAGATGTGATATTCTCCTACAGCAACAGCAGCAACCCGTGCTCCGTTTCCAACTCGTAGGTCCACCTCATGCTGTCCCACCTGTCTTCTTTTCTTGAGTTCCTGTACATTTGAACAAATGTGAACTCCACATGCAGTGTCCAACACCCATGAAACAGAAGAAGAAGATATCATGACTTCAGTCACAAATATACCTGAGCCAGAAGCGCTGCTTCCCTTCTTGTCTCCTTGGAGCGCTTTACAGTCCTTTTTCTAGTGACCCAGCTGGCCACAATGGAAATATCTGTATTCCTTCGACCGCTTAACCTTTTGTTTCAGAGGCTTGTTGTAGCTCTTGACAGGGGCTTTGCCCTTCTTCCCCTTCTTCTTGTTCCTAGAAGGAACCATTAAGACAGAGGTTGAAGGCTTTCCCTTAAGAGTCAGCTCTGTAGTCAAGAGCATGTTCAGTAACTCTGCCGGCGTACAGTCGATCTTGTTCATATTAAAGTTAATGATGAACGGATCGAAAGAGGTTGGGAGAGACTGCAATATGATGTCTACAGCAAGCTCCTGATTGACGGTATGTCCCAGTTTCTCTAGAGCCTCCTTGTACCCAATCATCTTGAGTACGTGAGCTCCCACTGGACTCCCTTCAGCCAGTTTGCTCTGAAAGAAAAGCTTGGTCAAATTGTAGCGTTCAGTCCTAGCCTGTGCAGCATACAGCATCTTGAGGTTTGCTATAATCTGTATAGCAGATAGATCCTCATGCTGACGTTGCAGCTCTGGCATCATAGACGCAAGCATCAGGCAAGCGACATCAATGCTATCATTGACATGCTTTTCATAGGCTTCCCGAACCGCCCTTGCGGCGTTCGCAGCGGGTTGAGGCGGTATAGCCGTCTCGAGGACATACAGTTTCCTCTCTGCCTTAAGAACAATCTTAAGGTGTCCGTACCAGTCCGAGAAGTTTGGCCCAGCAAACTTCTCCCTTTCCAGTAGGGATCGCACATTGAAATTCGTGGTGTTCGTTGCTGCAGTAATCTACAACAATGCAAGAACAGCAAGGTCAGTATCAATGTTTAGAATCAATCCAGGACTTAAGAAAGATTCTTTTCTCACTATTTTATCTGACTGAAAAATCCATTAAACAGTCCGAAAGAGTAGCGCTCTTTTAGTGAGATGGGATCCAGATTTCATACTTGGTCTCCGCGTCCCGCTCAGGCGAGATAAGATGCACAGAGAGTACTGTTACATCCCGTTATCTTAACCCCAAACAAGCAACACAAATCATGAAAGAAACAGGATGTTATCATACAAGATCGATACATATGCTAGGTAAAACCCCGTTCAGGAAACCCGATCTGAAAATTTTCAAAAATCCATACATATAAATCTCCACAAAAACACAATTTCATAAAGGTACCTGCCACCACGCATTCCTTGCACTAGACATATGCAAGGCAACAGTTATATCAAATCCGTATCAAATCCATAAAATCCATAAAGGTACCTGCCACCAGGCAATACTTGTACTAGACATATGCAAGTTACAGGTATATCAAAACCGATTACAAAGAATACACCACAAACCGAATTTCAAAACAAATCACAAAATCAATTTTTATAAACTCATACCAAACACCGAAACCAGGCTGAAGCCCGCGGTGACACAAAAATCAAACTCATTTAACAGCCACAATCTGACATCACAAGTTCACATAGTTCACATGGTTCACATAGCTCATATCATTCATATAGTTCGGCCACAACCGGCCCCAAATAATTAAGCACAAAAGTTCTTAAACAGCAAACTAGCGATATCCATGCCAATGCTAACTCAAGAAATGCGCCCCTGCTCTATGCCTGAAAATAGTGAGGGGTGAGCTACACAGCCCAGTGAGTGGATAGTCTAAATCGACCATCCATAACATACACTCAAAAATATAGACAGATTATTTTAAAAATCTTTAACAGGAACATTATGTCAACATATAACAACATAAAGAAAACAGAAGTCATATACACAGTCAGATGTACACACCAACATATAACAAACTCAGGTTCTAGAGTTATACTCTAAACCAACTCAGATGTACACACCAACATATAACAAACTCAGGTTCTAGAGTTATACTCTAAACCAACTCAGATGTACACACCAACAATTAATTAACCTAGTTGTCCAGCATATTCAGTAGTGACCATTATGGTCTAACCCGGCTTTGGCCTAAGCACTGGGAGACTGCAAAATTTCATGCAACATATAAACATGGACAGTGAGTAGAATCAAGAGGTGGCCCCGGCCAGGTCACGACGTGGCACTTTGCTCTAAAACACCCCATAACACATCGATGGATTGTGTGTAGATTCAAGAGGTGGCCCCCGCCGGGTCACGACGTGGCACTTTGCTCTACGACACCCCATATCACAAAAAGAGTGATGACATCAAGAGGTGGCCCCTGTCCGACCAAGACATGGCACTTTGCGTCAAAACCCGTTCTCCCAAAAGGTTCCTACTGGACAACAGACACATCTTATATCTTATTTCACAACGGTGGACTCCTAAGTGTCAACTAGACTCTAGGATAGTCATCACAATAATCACAACAGGCAGGCTGAACAACAACCCCCTCATCACAATAATCACATCAGGCAGGCTGAATAACAACCCCCTTATCACAATAATCACATCAGGCAGGTTGAACAACAACCCCCTTATCACAATAATCACATCAGGCAGGCTGAACAACAACCCCCTCACATATCACAATACAGGGCTGAAATTCAAACCCTTAACATATCACATATAGACTATCCCCTTGAGTACACAGTTACACTTAGCCTTAGTCCTATCCATTCCATGACCACAACACATAATATTTGAGTTCACATAACCACATAATATTCGAAAATCACATAACCACATAATATTCAAAAAATCACATAATCACATAATATTCAAAAATCACATTAAACACATAATATTCAAAAATCACATTAAACACATAATATTCCAAAAATCGCATAATTCACATAGTAGTGTAGTCCTTAGGTTTCATGCTGATTAGTTCAGTCTAACCTTGCTAAGTTATCACCCAAAGTTATCAATCAATATTTCGTGTCATTTCTTTCTGCATACACCATTCAATTAAAAATACATAATAATACAGAAAATTCACTAAATTTCGTTCACAATTAACATAAATGCAGAATATCACATATTCATAGTTTTCTACTAGTTCTGATAACAAAAGACAGAAATACCCCCAGTTCAAAGTTTAAGTCATACAAGAAAAGTTATCCAAAAATTTCGTAAAAATATTCATTACGTCCCTCATGATCCCTAGATTCGTAATTTCAAGTTTTCCCCAATTTTAACTAGGAAATTTACCGAATTACCCCTAGGTCAACTTCAGTCAACAGAAACTTTTATTTCTAAAAATTCCCAAAAAAATACAGTAGAGTCCTCATATACCTAATTTCATGAATATCAAGTTTTCCCCAATTTTTACCCATGCATTTGGGCGTAATTTCGAGAAGAAGGGTCGAAATTCTCATTCAAACCCTAAACTTCATGCAATTGAAAAACTAAAGCTACATACATGCTTAAACAAGGTCTAATTGATGATTAGAAGCCTTAAAAATGTAAAGCCCTAATTGTCATGCAACCTAGGGTTTCGAATTTTTAGGGAAAAGCAAAGAAAACGTATACAACTTGCAATCAAGGTTCATGTCATGTTTCTAGGCATCAAACTTCTCTAAAACAAACAATACATCCAAAATTCATGAACTAGGTGAAGGAGAAAATCCACTCACCTCAACCGTGAACACCAAGATGAAAAATCTCTCTTACAAACTCGTCTAAGGCCTTGAAAGACGCCACCAAATATCGCCAACAATGGAAGAGAAACACCACCAACACCAAAGACGCCGGCCAAGGGAAGAAAGGAAGAGGAAGAAAGGAATTTCGCCTCCAAGCCTCCAAGAATCACCCAAGCCTTCAAGCCGTCGCCCTAAGGTTTCTTTCAAGCCAAAAACGCCAATTCTCCTACCCTAGTCGAAATTACCAACTTGAATTTTCGGTTTTTAAATTTTAAACCCGCTAACCAATTAATTCAAATAGGGTTTAACCCACTAACTAATTAATTCGAATTTTAAACTCAAAATCCATCTAATTTAAGTGTAAACCCAATAACTAATTAATTTAACCATTAACTAACAATTTAACCATTCACTTAAACGAAAATCCAATAAGGATTTAACTTAACATCCAATAAGGTCTATTTAATTAATTACAAATTAACAACCAATAAATTTCTAATTAATTTATCATAAATTAACAACCAATAATCGAATAAATTAACCACCATTAATCTCTAATTAATTTACAATAAATTAACAACCAAAATCTCTAGTTAATTAACTATAATTTATCAACCAAAAATCTCTAGTTAATTAACTATTAACAACCAATACATAGAAAAATACCACAGTCAATAATTTTATTTAAATCAAAAAAATAATGCTTACCAGGACTTAAGATCCTTGGATCTTACAAGTACAAGCACTAATTTCTGGTAGGCAGTCCCTGCCAATCGCCAACCCGTGGCCTACATGGTCAAGCTGACCTGACCTACTTCCTGGACCACCACGTGCTATGCTGAGCAACGAGAAGCGATAAATCCCTTCTCTGTAACACGCAGGTGTAATCACACACCGTCTGAAGATAGATGGGCGTGCCCACTGAGTGGGTACAACACGGCCCCAACGATAGTCAGAACAGTGAGGTTTTGCGTCAGAAGGCTTACGTGCTTGATATTATAGCGTTGGATTTTAACAGTCTTTTATCTTCTTAACTATCATGCATAACCTATGGCGATAGCAGAAGATTAAATCATGCAATTCTAATTATATAAACAATAAATAGAAAGCATGCTGATCTTATGTGGTAAAAGCCCATAAGCCCTAGGTAAGACCTTAATTTAACTTAAGTCTTCACTTGAGCTCTTCATGGGTCTTTTGCATCTCATCTGGCCCAACCCAGGGCCCAAGCGCCCACTGCAGCTCAGGTGCGCCCACCAGGTAAATGCGCCTGTCCCAGAGTCGAACCCTGGACCTCCCACCTGGTCAAGCCTCTGCCAAGTGTGCTCTGTGCTCATGTCTGATTAAAATGCAATTTAATCTATCTAGACATGATTGACACGCAGGTCAATTACACAATAAATTAATTAAAATGTGATACGCATATCACAATAAAAATTAATTTACAATTTAATACCAGGCACGCAGGCCCCAGCACAGCACACATTAAATTAGGCTGTCCACATAAGATTAAATAAACAAACATCATGGCATCCAATCAACATGTGATCCATAAACAAAATAAAATTTTCAAAATCCCATTGGAATCAATTTTATTTTTCTTATGTGCCCTACAACCTTACAATAGGGATCCACTCATCATGTCTAGTCAGATCCACTGCCGTTGCATACACCAAGTCCTAACCGACTTGAGTCGACCTAATGGTCAACAATGCATGCGTTGGGCTGAACTACCCTCATGAGTTCTGGCAAGCGGGTGTGATCCCGGGCCTAACTCATGCACGTTCACTGGTTGTCTCAACTAGACATCGCTACACGCCTGTCTGCAGTCGACCTATAGCCACCTCGTGCTTGCGCACAGGTGCTATCTGGTCAACCCATCTAGGCTGTCAGATAGTCTGATCAGACTGGTTGGATCTAGACTCGACTGTGACTTCAACCCTACTAACCCGTCTAAGGACTTATAGCAGGCGCTTAGATCTAAGTGAGCCGCGCAAGTTAAGTTTTGATTGATAAAACAAAAATACAACATTGCGCCAACATCATACATGCGCCACCATGAATAAAACAAGCATCTAATGTTTAACATGTTATATTCGCATGATGATTAGATCTACCCACGCAAACATGGATCACAAGTAGTAACATGAAGCAATCATATGAACACATATAGAACCGCATGCTCTGATACCAATTGTAAGTCCCCTAAAACAAGGGGGGCGAAACCCTAATAGTAGGCGCATATAAAAATTTTCAAGCGGAAGCAAGGGTTTCCTAGATCGATTTATATGTCATATGATCAACTTTCAATACCTTGCAATGTAGATAGATCTAGAAGAAAGATCATACCATTGCCATCGCTTGGATGGTGCCTTGGAAGCAAAGATCAAAAGGGGTCTTCTCCAAAGGTAGCCGCACACAAGAAGAGAGATGGCTTGCTCCTTTGAGTCCTTTGTGCTAGCAAAGTTCTTCAAAGTATCCTTGATCGCTTGAAGGGAATTGAGATGAGACTTTGCTTGTCGAAATTTCTCCAAGGCGTGAAGTCTTTTTGCCACACGAGAGAGAGAGCGTCGAGAAAAAAGAACTTCGGCTTAAGGCGTTGAGGCGTTCAACAAGAAGTGGCGTTACATGCTTTCTAAAAATAGAAATACATGAAGCCATGCGCCCACTCAATGAAACCGCCAAAACGCCTACATGCTTTGAACCAAGCGTTCACTCATGTGAACCGGTTCAAGCCAATTCAATCCAATTGCATTTGGTTCAAAGTCCAAACCAAATCAGCCCAAGCCATGATCTAGATCACATTGAACCAAATGGTTCAAGATCTAACCGTTCATCTCTTGATGCTCTTGATCTCACCGATCTAGCAACAATTCTCTCAATCGAAGCTTACCGATCTCAAGCCCAAATCAATCAAACATGATCAGACCAGATCTCACTTACAATCAGAGATTAAATCCCTTTAAACTGAACCAAAACAATTCAGTCCACACGATCTGACTTAAGTAAGCCATATCATCAAATTGTGCGACCCTAAGGGTTTCCTTTAAATGTCGGTAACGATAACTTACGTTATCACGATCAGTGAGGGGTATCTAGCAACACATCACTGTCTCCCGATATAAAGGAAAGAGTCTTCCAAGACTACACCCAAACCACAGCACAAGTGTGAATCCACTTCACTAGGCATACATGTTTCCTTTGCCACTTGATGTTCTTATTGGACAAGCGTGTCAAGCCTGTAACTCCAATATGATGAGAATGATTAGATCAGATGAACATAGTCATCTGGGTATGGCCATACACTTTCTCAATCATCTCATCCAGGGGGGCCCCTTTAGAACATCACACTCCTATTAAGGAGACGGCAATCCTATATCTATCACTAGTGTCCTAACCTGACTCATAATCATTATCCAAGATAGTCTATAACCATTATGTTTCAAATGATATTGAACTACCTCAAAACAATGACAATCATCATTTAGAAACACAAGTGATCTCAAGTTAGAGGACATATGCCACTTGTTGCATACAAGGATTATTCACATTGTGACAAGCAATTGAATATCCTAGTAGGGTCTGTCCAGTACATCCAATGTACCTATGATTCTACATCTTATTCCATGCTCGAAGCATCCTATAAGATTAGAACACATATTAGTCTCAATCATATCTAGGCTGTCTCATGTTCACCAAGATATCTCGACTAAGGACTTAACTGCATGTCAGCCAAGCTGAACAGCATTGAGACATTATTCAGAAGTATACATATTGCAGCAGATGATGTAACAACCTGAATAACAACCATTGCCTTTATAAACATTAGAGTTTATACATGATACTGATATAATCCCAAGGCCTCAAACATTAGCCTTAAGGGCATACCCCAACAGGGTTGGTCTAGGAGAGCTTTGAGGTTGGGTTGGTCTAGGACTTGGTCTAGAGGTACTAAACTCTTTCCTAAAGGCAACCTTAAGTTCTTGTTCAATCACCTTGGCTCTAAGATGGGCAACCTCTATGGAGTCTATCTAGTAGTAGGTAAGGCCCTTTCTAATCTCAGATCGGAGACCATTTTTATACCTGCTAAGAGTGAATAGAGGGTTTTCTCCTGGGTTTCCCCTAAGGAGGAATTCCTCAAAGCTAGCAGTGTATTGGTCAACGGTCATAGATCCTTGGGTTAAGCTAGAGGCTTGGTCAAACAACTTACTCTGAAAGTATGAAGGGACATATTTTAGTTTAAGTTGTTGGCGCATTTCTAGCCAAGTTTCTATGGGGGGTAGGTTGAGTCTCTCTTGGTTGTTCTCTATATTCATCCAATACAACCTAGCATTTCCCTCAAGAAGGCACTTTGCAAGTCGGACCTTGCTGTGCTCAGGGATCATGCTCCACTCGAAATATTGTTCGAGCTTGGTTGTCCAATCCAAGAAGTCTCGGGGTTCTAAAGAGCCATTGAAGGTTGGGGGATTGAGTTTGATAGCGCGGTGCACTTCATCCTCTCTAAATCTGGGTTGAGGTGGGGTTTGAATGGGAGGTCCATTCCACATAGTTGGTTGATGATGGGTCCCTACATGGTGTGGATTAGGGTATCCATTCCACATAGGTTGGGTTCCTGCACGGGTTGGGGTTTGATGCCCGTTCCACGAAGGTGGTTGTTGAGTTTCTACATGATGAGGGCTAGGTGGTTCACTAGCATGATTAGAAGACCTTTCCCTAAAATCATGGAACTCAGTGGTAAGTTGGTTAAGGCTTCGGGTAAGGGTCCCTATTTGCTCAGTTAAGAACTCAAACTTTTCATTCATGGCAGTATGATCCATGGTGGGATTTTGTTCTTGTTGTTGGGTTTTAGACCGAGTTTGCATGGGTGTTTTGAAAATTATAGGTTTTCGAAAATAGAGCAAAGTGATAGATAGATATGTAGTCTGTTATGGATCCAAATTCTTTCAAACAACCTAATTCCAAAGATCGCCTAGGAGTTAGAAAATAAAGTTTTGAGGCTTTAAAAATCTAAACTAGGAGCCTAAGCTCTGATACCAAGCTGATGTAGGACGGGGGGGTCTAAAACATTCAAACAACGATTTTGAAAACTGGTTTGAATAAATAGCTTAATAATAAGAGAAAACCGAAGTTATGCTAATGAGGTTGGGAAACTAATTTTTTTGTATTTTAAGATATAGGAAAATCCGAGTTTAAACTAAGAACAGTAAATAAAGGTTACACTAGAAAGCAGTAAATGCTGGAAAATAAACTTACAGTGCAGCCCTTGAGAATTGAAGGGCTGTGCTTCCCGATCTTCACCGGTCCAACTCTGATGGAAGGTGTAGGGTGGAGCTTACAAACAATCACAGAAATTCCGCACAAGTCATGGATTTTAATACAGAATCAATTCAAGGGGTGAGGTTAAGCCTCACAAATTCCCTTGCTAATCCTAAGTAACTAAAGAGAGGGGGAGAAGAGATAGGAGAAGGGGAGGGGGGAACGCCCCTCTTTGGTCACTCCAAGCGCAATCTACAAGTTGTATAAACAAAGATTAGTGTAGAAAAGAGTTCTCAAATTCAAATAAGAGATGAAGAGAAAAAGACTTAGCCGAAAGGGATGAGACTCCTTGAGGCCGAGGGTGCTTCTCTTCTTGCTCCAAACCGAGGGTGAAAGAAGTCCTCCTTGTGGTTGCGCTCACAAACAAAGAGGAGAGCTTCTTAGGGTTTCGGTGGAAGAGCTAGAAGAAAGGGGAAGAGCTCGGCTAAAGAAGAATCTTATCACTAACACAAGTAATTAAGCTAGGCAACTAATAGACAATGTTATTTCATCAAGAGGTAATCGAAATACAAGGGGAGGCTTATGCTTTTATAGGCGAGATGGGGCAAGGGCAGGATAGTCATTTAGCTTCCATGCGCCTATTACAAAGATGGATGGAATTTGAATTTCAAAATCAAGAGGAGGTAGGCGCAAATCCTCTTTAAGAGCTTCCTTCTTTGGTGATCTTCTCTTTGGCAACTCATTAAATGTTTTGATGAGAGTGCCTTCTTATCCTTTGGCGAAATGTTGATGGCGCATGGAGAAGAGATTCAAAATTTGAATCCTTTCCATGAGTGCTTGGGCGACAACAAGAGATGGCAATTTGTCATAAATGTCTTCATAAATGCCCTCCTTTGAATGTGGATCTTGATGGATAATTCCTTTGATTGTGGATCTTGATGAGTGAGGGTTTTGAATCCCTTCCTTGCTTGGACTAGAGGTTGGTGCATATCTTCTTGATTGGAGGATGAGGTGGCTGATGGCTCTATTGGAGAGGCGCCCAACAAGTATGGCAAGTGAGTTATAGCATGGCTTTGAAGTGAACTGGGACTTTGAAGTCTTCCTTCCTTTTCTGGAGCTGAGCTTGGTGAGTGGACCTTGAGTGACATTGAGCTAGAACTTGAGCTGCTTCTTACTTGAATGTCCTGCCAAGATGATCCTAATGCGTGCATGCACTACTCTACTATGATGCAAGAGTACATAAAGTTTTATGCATTACAATGCACTACCTACTACAAGTGGACTTGCCATAGATGACTACATGATGCTTGGTTTTATTGAAAAACAAACTACCCTAAAATGCAATGCTAGAGAGAGGGGACTCTAAGGGAACCCATATCGATTAGGTACCCTACGAGTCCGAGCAGATCTCCTCAGAGTAGGGCTACTACCTCCATCAGAGGTGGTTTATGAAAGGCTAGGATCAAGACAAGTGGGTGGCTAGGATGAGAAGGTTTGACACAAGGAAAGTCTCCAAGACATTTCCATAATTCTCATTCAACCATTCCTTTTGTGCCCATGTCTTTCTTTGTGCGCCAAGGCCTAGCCTTGCGCCCCAAGCAATGCCATATAGGCATTCATACCATAAGGGATAAAGGGGGGAGGCGCCAATTGCTTCCTTATGAAGCAAATTGTGCCAGTTCTCCCCATTATGCCCATAAGCGCCTAGGGGAGAAGATTTGTCCCGATTATACCCTTCTAGCCCTTCTTCTCTTCATGACAACTTATTATTGGGCCTCATTGGATAATGAGCTAGCCCAAACTCCATTACATGGGTTGATGAAGCACTTGGATCCAATCCAATGCAACCCTAATCCAAATATGACCAACCATGGTTAAATACGGGTCAACCTGCCAAAAATGAAGTTTGGCTCCAATAATATTCTTCCATCTCATCAGGCCCATTGGCGCTGATGAAATCCCCCAATTAGATCCGAGTTATCCAATAACTCGATCATAAGGCTTCCCGATCAATACGAGAACTCAAGTATCAAGGTGTGCGACCCTGTAGGTTCCTCTGACGCTGGCAGTGCTGACCAAAGGTCATCACAAGCAGTGAGTGGCACCTAGTAGTGCATCGCTGCCACCCAGGTCATTGGAATGGATATCAACATCGACATCCCCATCATCGCAACTAGGTACAGATACATTACAGTCTTTTTGCCGAACTGATATCCGATTGGACAAGTGTGTCACCACTTGTTTTCATCCAATCACATGGCTATGACTAAAACAGGTTCTTACCTGGGTATGGCCATACACTCTCAGTCATATAACCATAGAGGAGCTCCATGGATATCATACTTCCCTAAGGAAGGGGCAAATCCTATGTCTGTCCATTGACCTTCTCATATGGGTCGTGACATGCTCAATGACAACCGTTATGACCTCCCAACTACGGCAAGGTGTTGGGTTGAATCAAAGCAAGTCCCTAGCCATATAGAATGATCAATAACCTCAAGTCAAGGGATCAATGCATCTCCTGTCACTTATGAGGATAACTCATGACACCAAGTCATAGCTGAAGGTTCCCACTGGGGGCGAAACCCTAAAGCATGCGCAAGGATAAAATGGCATAGGTGGAATCTAGGGTTTCCTTAGGATCGAATAGCATGCATTATATGATCAACTATCGAAAACTTGAATAGATAAGAAAAATTCTCACCATTGTCATCACTTGGATGGTGTCTTGGAATCAAAGACCAAAAGAGATCTTCTCCAAAGCGACGCACACAATTGATGTCGCCTACTCCCTTTGGCGTTCCTTGTGCTAGCAAGGTCCCAAAGCGTTCTTTGTCGAATGGAAAGGATGAAGAGCTTCTCTGCTTGGCGATTTCTTTTCCTCTTCTTTTCATCAACCTCTTCACCACACGAGTGTCAAGAGACCAGAGGAAAGGGGGCAAGAGGCGAGAGAGATTAGCGTCGTGAGAGCCAACGTGAGAGGTGGTCACGAATGTGACATGCTATCTAAAAATAGCAAACACCATCTCCACTTGCGACCATGCATTACCCCAATCGCAATTGCCTCTTTAATTGAACCATACGCTCATTCAATGAGCTGGTTCAAATTGATTTGGTTCAATAACCAAATAAACCAAGCAACTAGTCCAGATCATAATAAACCCCTAAGGCTTAAGATCTGACCGCTCACTTCTTGATGCTTCTGATCTGAGGGATCTAGCATCCATTCTCTCGATCGAAGCTTACCGATCTCAAGCCCTAATCAATCAAACATGATCAGACCAGATCTCACTCACAATCAGAGATTAAATCCATTTAAACTGAACCCAAACAATTCAGTCCACACGATCTGACTTAAGTAAGCCATATCATCAAATTGTGCGACCCTGAGGGTTTCCTTTAAATGTCGGTAACGATAACTTACGTTATCATGATCAGTGAGGGGTATCTAGCAACACATCACTGTCTCCCGATATTAAGGAAAGAGTCTTCCAAGACTACACCCAAATCACAGCACAAGTGTGAATCAAACTCACAAGGCATATATGATTCCTTTGCCACTGGATGTTCTTATTGGACAAGCGTGTCAAGCCTGTAACTCCAATATGATGAGCATGATTAGATCAGATGAACACAGTCACCTGGGTATGGCCATACACTTTCTCAATCATCTCATCCAGGGGGGCCCCTTTTGAACATCACACTCCAATCAAGGAGATGGCAATCCTTTGTCTATCACTAGTGCCCTAACCTGACTCAAGCTCATTATCCAAGATAGTCTATAATCATTATGTTTCAAATGATATTGAACTAACTCAAAACAATGACAATCATCATTTAGAAACACAAGCGATCTCAAGTCAGAGGACATGTGCCACTTGTTACAATCAAGGATTATTCACATTGTGACAAGCAATTGAATATCCTAGTAGGGTCTGTCCAGTACATCCAATGCACCCATGAGTCTACATCTTATTGAAAGTTCCCTAGAACTGAAGGGGGAAACCCTAATAGGAGGCGCAACAATAATTTTCTAGCGGAATCTTAGGGTTTCAAAAGATCGAATGTAAGTTCATGTGATCAACTCCTTATAATGTATAAATCAGATTAGATTCATACCATTGCCATCGATCGGATGGTGCCTTGGAAGGAAAGGCGCAAATGTTCCTTCTCCAAAGGTGACGCACACAAATGAATATGGCTTGCTCCTTTGAATCTTTGTGCTAGCAAAGCTCTTCAAAAGGTCCTTGATCGGTTGAAGGGAATGAGATGAGAGTTCTCTCCTTTTCGAATCCTTCTCCAATGCGTGAAGAAGTCGCCACCCAAGGAAGCGCCGCAAAAAAGGAAGTGAGAGGCGAGAATAGAGCATGATAATCTCAACGTGAGGCGTGGTCACGATTTAGAAGTCATGGCTTCTAAAATTAGTAAACCACTTCTCCTCATGCGCCCATGAGTTTACCCAAGCGCAAATCTCTGATCTTTTGAACCATGCGCTCAAGTAATGAGCTGGTTCAATTAAATTTGGTTCAAATACCAAATTAAACCAAGCCCTCTGGTCTAGATCATAATTAAAACCCTAAGGCTCCAGATCTAACCGTTCATCTCTTGATGCTCCCGATCTCACTGATCTAGCATCTATTCTCTCGATCGAAGCTTACCGATCTCAAGCCCTAATCAATCAAACATGATCAGACCAGATCTCACTTACAATCAGAGATCAAATCCCTTTAAACTGAACCCAAATAATTCAGTCCACACGATCTGACTTAAGTAAGCCATATCATCAATTTGTGCGACCCTAAGGGTTTCCTTTAAATGTCGGTAACGATAACTCACGTTATCACGATCAGTGAGGGGTATCTAGCAACACATCACTGTCTCCCGATATAAAGGAAAGAGTCTTCCAAGACTACACCCAAACCACAGCACAAGTGTGAATCCAATTCACAAGGCATGCAAATTTCCTTTGCCACTGGATGTTCTTATTGGACAAGCGTGTCAAGCTTGTAGCTCCAATATGATGAGCATGATTAGATCAGATGATCATAGTCATCTGGGTATGGCCATACACTTTCTCAATCATCTCATCCAGGGGGGCCCTTTAGAACATCACACTCCTTAAACAAGGAGACGGCAATCCTATATCTATCACTAGTGCCCTAACCTGATTGAAGCTCACCATCCAAGATAGTCTATAACCATTATGTTTCAAATGATATTGAACTACCTCAAAACAATGACAATCATCATTTAGAAAACACAAGTGATCTCAAGTCAGAGGAAATGTGCCACTTGTCGCATTCAAGGATTATTCATATTGTGACAAGCAATTGAATATCCTAGTAGGGTCTGTCCAGTACATCCAATGTACCCATGGGTCTACATCTTATTCCATGCTCGAAGCATCCTATAAGATTAGAACACATATTAGTCTTAACCATATCAAGGCTGTCTCATGTTCACCAAGATATATCGACTAAGGACTTAACTGCATGTCAGCCTAGCTGAACAGCTTTGAGACATTATTCAGAAGTACACTTATTGCAGCAGACAATGTAACAAACTGAATAACAACCATGCCTTTATAAACATAAGAGTTTATTACATGATACTGATACATTCCCAAGGCCTCAAACATTAGCCTTAAGGGCATACCCCAACAATCTCCCACTTGCACTTAATCTAATGGTTGAGAAATCTCAAACCCATATTATTACAGTGCTTCTCATGCTTCTGCTGCGCCAGAGGCTTAGTAAACGGGTCTGCCAGATTGTCATCTGTATGAACCTTGCAGACTTTGATCTCGCCACGATCAATGATCTCCCGGATCAAATGAAACCGTCTCTGTATGTGCTTGGACTTCTGGTGCGACCGTGGTTCCTTTGCTTGTGCGATTGCTCCAGTGTTATCACAAAACATAACCAAAGGATCTGCACTCGAAGGAACAACACCAAGTTCCTGAACGAACTTACGAATCCACACTGCCTCCTTGGATGCTTCCGAGGCTGCAACATACTCGGCTTCTGTTGTGGAATCAGCAACGATTGACTGTTTGATACTCTTCCACACCACCGCTCCTCCATTCAAGCTAAAAATATAGCCTGATTGCGATCGGAAATCATCCTGGTCAGACTGGAATGAAGCGTCAGTATATCCTTCAATACTGAGTTCTTCCTGACCACCATATATCAAGAACATATCTTTGGTCCTCCGCAGATATTTTAAAATGTTCTTGACTGCAATCCACTGCGCCATACCTGGATTACCTTGGAACCGACTGGTCACGCTTAACCCGTAAGCGACGTCTGGGCGAGTACACAACATCGCATACATTATGGACCCAATAGCCGAAGCATAAGGCGTATTGTCCATTTCATCTTTCTCAGTCTGTGTTTGTGGACACTGACTCTTCGAAAGATTCAGACCATGTCTGACTGGAAGATATCCTCTTTTAGAATTCTCTAAATGAAATCTCTCCAGGACTTTATCGATGTAAGTACTCTGGCACAGCCCGAGAAGCCTCTTAGATCTATCCCTGTAGATCTTCACACCTAATACATAGGCTTCTTCTCCAAGATTTTTCATCTGGAAACATTTCCTTAGCCATGCCTTTACGGCATGCATTTCAGGAATGTCGTTTCCAATGATCAAGATATCATTGACGTAGAGGACTAGGAAAGTAATCACGCTCCCACTAAACCTCTTATATACACACGGGTCATCTTCATTCTTGATGAAACCAAATTCAGTGACTGATTCATCAAAACGAATATTCCAGCTTCTTGATGCTTGTTTGAGTCCATAAATAGACTTCTTTAACTTGCATATTTTATGACGATCTGATGGATTAGTGAAACCTTCTGGTTGTGTCATATACACATCCTCATCCAGATTTCCATTAAGGAAAGCCGTTTTCACATCCATCTGCCAGATCTCATAATCGTAATATGCTGCTATCGCGAAAAGAATCCGAATAGACTTAAACATGGCTACAGGTGAGAAAGTTTCATCATAATCTATCCCGTAGATTTGTTTGAAACCTTTCGCAACTAGCCTGCCTTTATAGGTAACCATGTTACCATCCATGTCAATCTTCTTCTTGAAGATCCATTTACAACCTATAGGGATTACTCCCGGAGGCGGATCAACCAAATCCCAGACTCGGTTATCTGACATGGAGTCCATCTCGGCGCGCATAGCTTCAAGCCATCTCGCTGACTCCGGTCCACTGACCGCATCCGCATAAGTGAGGGGTTCATCATGATCAATGATGTAGACTCCGTCATAGCGCTCAGGCTGTCGACGGATCCTTCCCGATCTTCGCGGTTCCCGTGATATCTGAGCCTCAGGTTGTTCAGTAACCTGTTCTACCGGCTCAGGCTCATCCAACTGTGCTTGACCACTTTGTCCTTCCTCTGGATTCTCATCCAGCTTTATTTCTCTCCCACTGGCCTCTTGCAGAAGAAACTCCTTCTCAAGAAATATGGCCGTCCGAGCAACAAATACTTTGTTCTCTTTGGGATCGTAGAAATAATAACCCTTAGTTTCCTTAGGGTAACCGACAAAGATACATTTCTCAGATCTGCTCTCTAGTTTCCCAGAGGCGAGCTTTTTGACATAAGCCTCGCAGCCCCAGATCCTGATAAATGTTAAGCTCGGCTGTTTCCCATACCATAACTCATATGGCGTCTTTGAAACTGCCTTGGATGGCACTCGGTTTAGTACCTTTGCAGCTGTCTTCAGTGCAAATCCCCAAAAGGAGTGAGGTAGAGCAGCCTGACTCATCATAGAACGAACCATATCAAGTAACGTTCTATTTCTCTTCTCGGACACACCATTCCATTGCGGTGTTCCTGGCGGAGTGAGCTGTGAGATAATCCCACACTCCTTCAGATAGTCAGTAAACTCTCGACTTAGGTATTCTCCACCTCGATCAGAACGAAGTGCCTTGTGAAAGTACCCCTTAAACTAAGGGGGGTCCCCTTCTAGGGGGAGCGAAAACCCTAGGCAGTGGCGCATAAAATTTTTGGGCAGCGGATTAGGGTTTCAAGAATCGGTTCATGTGATATGATCAACCAAATGGAAACGATTGCATGTAAGAGATAAAACTCATACCATAGCCATTTCGAATGGCGCCTAGGAAGCAAAGATCAAAGCAGATCTTCTCCAGAGGTGACGCACACAGTTGATGTCGCCTACTCCTCTTTGCGATCCTTGTGCTAGCAAGATCCAAAGAAGTCTTTGATCGAAAATGAGAAAGGGATGAAGAGATCTTTTCTTTGCCGATTTCTCCTCTAAATCCAAGGCGTCGTCACCCACGGAAAAAACAAGAGGAATGCGTTCAAGTGGCGAGAATAGAGAGAGCACTCTCTTTCGAACGTGAGTCTCTCCAAGTGGAGATCATGGTTGCTAAAAATAGCACCACTAACCGCCCAACATGTTCACGCCAAGTGAACTTGTCGCCAATGCTTGAACCATTTTGGTTTAATTTAATTTTGGTTCAATTACCAAATAAACCAAACGACATGGCCTAGATCATATTAAAACCCTAAGGTTCCAGATCTAGCCGTTGATCTCTATGATGCTCCTGATCTGACCGATCTAGCATCTCTTCTCTCGATCGAAGCTTACCGATCTCAAGCCCTAATCAATCAAACATGATCAGACCAGATCTCACTCACAATCAGAGATTAAATCCCTTTAAACTGAACCCGAAACAATTCAGTCCACACGATCTGACTTAAGTAAGCCATATCATCAATTGTGCGACCCTGAGGGTTTCCTTAAAACATCGGTAACGATAATTTACATTATCACAACCAGTGAGGGGTATCTAGCAACACATCACTGTCTCCCGATATCAAGGAAAGAGTCTTCCAAGACTTCACCCAAAAACAGCACAAGTGTGAATCAATTCACAAAGCATACATATTTCCTTTGCCACTGGATGTTCTTATTGGACAAGCCTGTCAAGCTCGTAACTCCAATATGATGAGCATGATTAGAACAGATGAGCACTGTCACCTGGGTATGGCCATACACTCTCTCAATCATCTCATCCAGGGGGCCCCTTTAGAACATCACACTCCTTAAACAAGGAGACGGCAATCCTATGTCTATCACTAGTGCTCTAACCTGATTCAAGCTCACCATCCAAGATAGTCTATAATCATTATGTTTCAAATGATATTGAACTACCTCAAAACAATGACAATCATCATTTAGAAAACACAAGTGATCTCAAGTCAGAGGAAATGTGCCACTTGTCTTAATCAAGGAATATTCACATTGTGACAAACAATTGAACATCCTAGTAGGGTCTGTCCAGTACATCCCATGTACCCATGAGTCTACATCTTATTCCATGCTCGAAGCATCCTATAAGATTAGAACACATATTAGTCTTAACCATATCGAGGCTGTCTCATGTTTACCAAGATATATCGACTAAGGACATAATAGCATGTCAGCCCAGCTGAACAGCTTTGAGACATTATTCAGAAGAACATATATTGCAGCAGACAATGTAGCTAACTGAATAACAACCATGCCTTTATAAACACAATAGACTTAAACATGGCTACAGGTGAGAAAGTTTCATCATAATCTATCCCGTAGATTTGTTTGAAACCTTTCGCAACTAGCCTGCCTTTATAGGTAACTACGTTACCATCCATGTCAATCTTCTTCTTGAAGATCCATTTACAGCCTATAGGGATAACTCCCGGAGGCGGATCAACCAAATCCCAGACTTGGTTATCTGACATGGAGTCCATCTCGGCGCGCATAGCCTCAAGCCATCTCGCTGACTCTGGTCCACTGACCGCATCCGCATAAGTAAGGGGTTCATCATTGTCAATGATGTAGACTCCGTCATAGCGCTCAGGCTGTCGACGAATCCTACCCGATCTTCGCGGTTCCCGTGATGTCTGAGCCTCAGGTTGTTCAATAACATGTTCTACCGGCTCAGGCTCATCCAACTGTGCTTGATCACTTTGTCCTTCTTCTGAATTCTCATCCAGCTTTATTTCTCTCCCACTGGCCTCTTGCAGAAGAAACTCCTTCTCAAGAAATATGGCCGTCCGAGCAACAAAAACCTTGTTCTCATTAGGATCAAAGAAATAATAACCCTTAGTTTCCTTAGGGTAACCGACAAAGATACATTTGTCAGATCTGCTCTCTAGTTTCCCAGAGGCGAGCTTTTTAACATAAGCCTCGCAACCCCAGATCCTGATAAATGTCAAGCTCGGCTGTTTCCCATACCATAACTCATATGGCGTCTTTGAAACTGCCTTGGATGGCACTCGGTTTAGTACCTTTGCAGCTGTTTCCAGCGCAAAACCCCAAAAGGAGTATGGAAGAGTAGCCTGACTCATCATAGAACGAACCATATCAAGTAACGTTCTATTTCTCCTCTCGGACACACCATTCCATTGCGGTGTTCCTGGTGGAGTGAGCTGTGAGATAATCCCACACTCCTTTAGATAGTCAGTAAATGCATGACTTAGGTATTCACCACCTCGATCTGAGCGAAGTGCCTTGATATTACGGCCTAGCTGATTTTGTACTTCATTCTTGAACTCTTTGAACTTGTCAAAAGATTCACTCTTATGTCTCATCAGATAGACATACCCATATCTACTGAAATCATCAGTAAATGTAATGAAGTACTGATAGCCACCTCTGGCATGTTTACTAAATGGCCCACACACATCACTGTGTATGAGGTCAAGTAAACCTGAAGCCCTTTGACCTTTATTAGGAAAAGGTGACTTCGTCATTTTACCCATCAAACAAGCTTTGCATGTATCAATCTCCTTATAGGAGAATGATCCCAGCAGTCCATGATCATGCAACCGCTTAATGCGTTTCTCGTTAATATGGCCTAAACGACTATGCCATAGCAAGGTGCTGTCATCAGCATACTTGGCTTTCTTAATATCAACATTCTGTATAGAACTTTCCATGTCCAACATGAATAACCCATTATTAATTGAACCAGTTGCATAAACAATATTATCATATGACAAAACACACTTTGAAATATTGCATTCAAAGGAAAACCCCTTCCTGACAAGAGCAGGAATGGAGATAATATTTTTAGTTATACTGGGAACAAAATAACAACTGTTTAGTTCCAATACAATTCCAGATGGTAAAGTAATGAAGTAGTCTCCTACAGCAACAGCAGCAACCCGTGCCCCGTTTCCAACGCGTAGGTCCACCTCATGCTGTCCCACCTGCCTTCTTCTCTTGAATTCTTTAAAATTGTGATACGCAGATCACATAAAGAAAATTAATTTACAACATATAATCCAGGCACGCAGGCCCCAGCACAGCACACATTAAAAACGGGCAGCCCACATAAGACTAAATAAACAAGCAGATGCAACAACCATCATGTGATCCAGTCAGGAAAAATAAATTTTTAAAAAAACCCCTTGGGATCGATTTTTTTTTTTTTTAATTTTTCCTTATTTGCCCCACAACCTTACAATGGTCCATTACTAGGGATCCACTCATCCAACCTAGTCAGATCCACTGCCCTAGCATGCACCAAGTCCTAACTGACTTGAGTCGACCAAAAGGTCAACCATGCATGCACCAAGGCTGAACGACCACACTGAGGTCTGGCAAGCGGGCGTGACCCCGGGCCTAACTCAGGTGCGTTCATCAGTTGTCTCAATCAGACATCGCTACACACCTGTCTGCAGTCGACCTATAGCCACCACAGGCATGCGCCAAGGTGCTAACTGGTCGACCCATTCAGGCTATCAGATAGTCTGATCAGACATGTTTGGATCTAACCTAGGGGGTGACTTCAACCCTAATAACCCATCTAAGGGTTTAATGTAGGAGCATTAGATCTAAGGTGAAACGCGCATGTGATCAAGGTTTTAGAAAAACTTACAAAAACATGCGCCAACAACAACATGCGCAATGGAGAAAATAACATCTATACAAATCATGAATTTTCGCCAACTTAGATAATCGCATGTAACCTATAGATCTATTATAATGCGCATACATGGATCATATGACATATCATGGCAATCATAAACAAGCATGAAACATCAGGCTCTGATACCAATTGAAAGTACCCCTTAAACTAAGGGGGGTCCCCTTCTAGGGGGAGCGAAAACCCTAGGCAGTGGCGCATAAAATTTTTGGGCAGCGGATTAGGGTTTCAAGAATCGGTTCATGTGATATGATCAACCAAATGGAAACGATTGCATGTAAGAGATAAAACTCATACCATAGCCATTTCGAATGGCGCCTAGGAAGCAAAGATCAAAGCAGATCTTCTCCAGAGGTGACGCACACAGTTGATGTCGCCTACTCCTCTTTGCGATCCTTGTGCTAGCAAGATCCAAAGAAGTCTTTGATCGAAAATGAGAAAGGGATGAAGAGATCTTTTCTTTGCCGATTTCTCCTCTAAATCCAAGGCGTCGTCACCCACGGAAAAAACAAGAGGAATGCGTTCAAGTGGCGAGAATAGAGAGAGCACTCTCTTTCGAACGTGAGTCTCTCCAAGTGGAGATCATGGTTGCTAAAAATAGCACCACTAACCGCCCAACATGTTCACGCCAAGTGAACTTGTCGCCAATGCTTGAACCATTTTGGTTTAATTTAATTTTGGTTCAATTACCAAATAAACCAAACGACATGGCCTAGATCATATTAAAACCCTAAGGTTCCAGATCTAGCCGTTGATCTCTATGATGCTCCTGATCTGACCGATCTAGCATCTCTTCTCTCGATCGAAGCTTACCGATCTCAAGCCCTAATCAATCAAACATGATCAGACCAGATCTCACTCACAATCAGAGATTAAATCCCTTTAAACTGAACCCGAAACAATTCAGTCCACACGATCTGACTTAAGTAAGCCATATCATCAATTGTGCGACCCTGAGGGTTTCCTTAAAACATCGGTAACGATAATTTACATTATCACAACCAGTGAGGGGTATCTAGCAACACATCACTGTCTCCCGATATCAAGGAAAGAGTCTTCCAAGACTTCACCCAAAAACAGCACAAGTGTGAATCAATTCACAAAGCATACATATTTCCTTTGCCACTGGATGTTCTTATTGGACAAGCCTGTCAAGCTCGTAACTCCAATATGATGAGCATGATTAGAACAGATGAGCACTGTCACCTGGGTATGGCCATACACTCTCTCAATCATCTCATCCAGGGGGCCCCTTTAGAACATCACACTCCTTAAACAAGGAGACGGCAATCCTATGTCTATCACTAGTGCTCTAACCTGATTCAAGCTCACCATCCAAGATAGTCTATAATCATTATGTTTCAAATGATATTGAACTACCTCAAAACAATGACAATCATCATTTAGAAAACACAAGTGATCTCAAGTCAGAGGAAATGTGCCACTTGTCTTAATCAAGGAATATTCACATTGTGACAAACAATTGAACATCCTAGTAGGGTCTGTCCAGTACATCCCATGTACCCATGAGTCTACATCTTATTCCATGGTCGAAGCATCCTATAAGATTAGAACACATATTAGTCTTAACCATATCGAGGCTGTCTCATGTTTACCAAGATATATCGACTAAGGACATAATAGCATGTCAGCCCAGCTGAACAGCTTTGAGACATTATTCAGAAGAACATATATTGCAGCAGACAATGTAGCTAACTGAATAACAACCATGCCTTTATAAACACATAGAGTTTATTACATGATACTTGTTACATTCCCATAGGCCTCAAACATTAGCCTTAAGGGCATACCCCAACACCTTGATATGTCGGCCTAGCTGATTCTGTACTTCATTCTTGAATTCTTTGAAGCATGCTTGCGCCCTAGATGGAAGAAGAAGACAACGCCGCAAGCCTTCTTGTTCCTTTGCGCCAAGGAAAGGAAGAGAAGAAGCATGCTTGCGCCCTTGATGGAAGAAGAAGAGCTCTAAGCTCTCCAAGCCGTCGCCCTCTAATGCTTCACGCCTCCAAGGAATTAGCATCCTCAAGAGAGGGGGCGGTAAGGGCTTATTTATAGGAGCAAGAGGCGGTTAGGGGAGAATGGCAAGTGTTGACAATTAGGGCATGATTCTAGGAGATTATCCAATCAAATATATTGATTAAATCTCCACTCCCATATGCGCCTAAGACTTGCCAAAGCAAGCATCAGCCATATACGCCCATATCATGCCATATGAGGCATTAATCCCATCCATGCGCCTAGACCTAGTCAAGGCAATATGATGGATTGCCTAATGTGGCTTGGGCGCAAGTCCTAATCCAATTAGGACTCTAATTATGTTAATAATCAGCCCACAATTGTCAAACACAATCCAATCAATTATCTTGTGTGATTTAATCAAATCCAATTTGATTTAATCACCTAGGAGATACCAAACAAGGCATAGGCGCAAATTCTAGTCCAACTAGAATCCCATATGCGCCTATCCCATTAATTCATCCCCATTATACCCTTCAAGCCTCATAGCCCTTTAATACAACTTATTAGCAAGCCCAACTAAGCCATGGGCCAAGCCCAAAGTGAAAGTGCCCCTTAGATTAGGGGGGTCCCCTTCTAGGGGGAGCATAACCCTAAAGCATATGGCGCATAAAATTTTCTTCTTGCGGAACTAGGGTTATAGGATCGATATGCATGCTAAAAGATCAACTTGATAATAAGAAAACAATCATACCATCGCCATGGGAAGATGTTTCCTTGGAAGCAAAGATCAAAGTAGATCTTCTCCTTGTTGTCACACACAAGATGATGTCGCTATCTCTCTTGGTGCTCCTTGTGCTAGCAAGGTTCCAAGAGGTCCTTGTCGAGTGAAGGGAAAATGAGATCTCTTTCTTCTTGGCCGAATCCTCCTCAACCTTCAAAGTGTCGCCACACTCACGAGAGACGAGAGGAAGATGGGCGAGAGAAATCTGAGTTAGCGAAAATAGAGTATTTTCTATTTTGATGAGCGCACTCTCCAAATGGAGATCATGGTTACTAAAAATAGTAACCACTCCTCACCACAACGTTCACGCCAAGTGAACTTGTCGCCTACTCCTCTCCCTATGAACCAAGCGCTCATTTAGTGAGCCAGTTCACTTTGGTTCGGTTTAAGAACCAATCAAGCCAATGATCTAGTCTAGATCTTAAATAAACCCTAAGGTTCACGATCTAACCGTCGATCTCAACGATGCCCCCGATCTGACCGATCTGGCATGCATTCTCTCGATCGAAGCTTACCGATCTCAAGCCCTAATCAATCAAACATGATCAGACCAGATCTCACTCACAATCAGAGATTAAATCCCTTTAAACTGAACCCAAACAATTCAGTCCACACGATCTGACTTAAGTAAGCCATATCATCAAATTGTGCGACCCCAAGGGTTTCCTTTAAATGTCGGTAACGATAACTCGCATTATCACGATCAGTGAGGGGTATCTAGCAACACATCACTATCTCCCGATATAAAGAAATGAGTCTTCCAAGACTACACCCAAACCACAGCACAAGTGTGAATCAAATCACAAGGCATGCATATTTCCTTTGCCACTGGATGTTCTTATTGGACAAGCCTGTCAAGCTTGAAATTCCAATATGATGAGCATGATTAGAATAGACGAACACTGTCACCTGGGTATGGCCATACACTCTCTCAATCATCTCATCCAGGGGGCCCCATTAGAACATCACACTCCTTAAACAAGGAGACGGCAATCCTTTGTCTATCACTAATGCTCTAACCTGACTCAAGCTCACCATCCAAGATAGTCTATAATCATTATGTTTCAAACGATATTGAACTATCTCAAAACAATGACAATCATCATTTAGAAAACACAAGTGATCTCAAGTCAGAGGAAATGTGCCACTTGTCATAATCAAGGAATATTCACATTGTGACAAACAATTGAACATCCTAGTAGGGTCTGTCCAGTACATCCCATGTACCCATGAGTCTACATCTTATTCCATGCTCGAAGCATCCTATAAGATTAGAACACATATTAGTCTTAACCATATCAAGGCTGTCTCATGTTCACCAAGATACATCGACTAAGGACATAATAGCTTGTCAGCCCAACTGAACAGCTTTGAGACATTATTCAGAAGAACATATATTGCAGCAGACAATGTAGCTAACTGAATAACAACCATGCCTTTATAAACTTAAGAGTTTATTACATGATACAGATACATTCCCACAGGCCTCAAACATTAGCCTTAAGGGCATACCCCAACAATCTCCCACTTGCACTTAATCTAATGGTTGAGAAATCTCAAACCCATATTATTACAGTGCTTCTCATGCTTCTGCTGCGCCAGAGGCTTGGTAAGCGGGTCTGCCAGATTGTCATCTGTATGAACCTTGCAGACTTTGATCTCGCCACGATCTATGATCTCCCTGATCAAATGAAACCGTCTCTGTATGTGCTTGGACTTCTGGTGCGACCGTGGTTCCTTAGCTTGTGCAATTGCTCCAGTGTTATCACAGAAGATAACCAAAGGATCTGCACTCGAAGGAACAACACCAAGTTCTCTCACGAACTTACGAATCCAGACTGCCTCCTTAGATGCTTCCGAGGCTGCAACATACTCGGCTTCTGTTGTGGAATCAGCAACAGTTGACTGTTTGAAACTCTTCCACACCACTGCACCTCCATTCAAGCTAAAAACATAGCCTGATTGCGATCGGAAATCATCCTGGTCCGACTGGAACGAAGCGTCAGTATATCCTTCAATACTGAGTTCTTCCTGACCACCATATATCAAGAACATATCTTTGGTCCTCCGCAGATATTTTAAGATGTTCTTGACTGCAATCCAGTGCGCCACACCTGGATTACTTTGGAAACGACTGGTTACGCTTAACCCGTAAGCGACGTCTGGGCGAGTACACAACATCGCATACATAATGGAACCAATAGCCGAAGCATAAGGCGTATTGTCCATTTCATCTTTCTCAGTCTGTGTTTGTGGACACTGACTCTTCGAAAGATTCAGACCATGTCTGACTCGAAGATATCCTCGTTTAGAATTCTCTAAATGAAATCTCTCCAGGACCTTATCGATGTAAGTACTCTGGCACAGCCCGAGAAGCCTCTTAGATCTATCCCTGTAGATCTTCACACCTAACACATAGGCTGCTTCTCCTAAATCTTTCATCTGGAAACATTTCCTCAGCCATGCTTTAACAGCATGCATTTCAGGAATGTCATTTCCAATGATCAAGATATCATCGACGTAGAGGACTAGGAAAGTAATCACGCTCCCACTAAACCTCTTATATACACACGGGTCATCTTCGTTCTTGATGAAACCAAATTCAGTGACTGATTCATCAAAACGAATATTCCAGCTTCTTGATGCTTGTTTAAGTCCATAAATAGACTTCTTTAACTTGCATATCTTATGACGATCTGCTGGATTAGTGAAACCTTCTGGTTGTGTCATATACACATCCTCATCCAGATTTCCATTAAGGAAAGCTGTTTTCACATCCATCTGCCAAATCTCATAATCATAATATGCAGCTATCGCGAAAAGAATCCGAATAGACTTAAACATGGCTACAGGTGAGAAAGTTTCATCATAATCTATCCCGTAGATTTGTTTGAAACCTTTCGCAACTAGCCTGCCTTTATAGGTAACCACGTTACCATCCATGTCAATCTTCTTCTTGAAGATCCATTTACAGCCTATAGGGATAACTCCCGAAGGCGGATCAACCAAATCCCAGACTTGGTTATCTGACATGGAGTCTATCTCGGCGCGCATAGCTTCAAGCCATCTCGCTGACTCCGGTCCACTGACCGCATCCGCATAAGTGAGGGGTTCATCATTGTCAATGATGTAGACTCCGTCATAGCGCTCAGGCTGTCGACGGATCCTACCCGATCTTCGCGGTTCCCGTGATATCTGAGCCTCAGGTTGTTCAATAACCTGTTCTACCGGCTTAGGCTCATCCAACTCTGCTTGAGCACTTTGTCCTTCCTCTGGATTCTCATCCAGTTTTATTTCTCTCCCACTGGCCTCTTGCAGAAGAAACTCCTTCTCAAGAAATATGGCCGTTCGAGCAACAAAAACCTTGTTCTCCTTGGGATCGAAGAAATAATAACCCTTAGTTTCCTTAGGGTAACCGACAAAGATACATTTGTTAGATCTGCTCTCTAGTTTCCCAGAGGCGAGCTTTTTGACATAAGCCTCGCAACCCCAGATCCTGATAAATGTCAAGCTTGGCTGTTTCCCATACCATAACTCATATGGCGTCTTTGAAACTGCCTTGGATGGCACTCGGTTTAGTACCTTTGCAGCTGTTTCCAGTGCAAAACCCCAAAAGGAGTAAGGAAGAGTAGCCTGACTCATCATAGAACGAACCATATCAAGTAGCGTTCTATTTCTCCTCTCGGACACACCATTCCATTGCGGTGTTCCTGGCGGAGTGAGCTGTGAGATGATCCCACACTCCTTCAGATAGTCAGTAAACGTATGACTTAGGTATTCACCACCTCGATCTGAGCGAAGTGCCTTGATATTTTGGCCTAGCTGATTCTGTACTTCATTCTTGAACTCTTTGAACTTGTCAAAAGATTCACTCTTATGTCTCATCAGATAGACATACCCGTATCTACTGAAATCATCAGTAAAGGTAATGAAGTACTGATAGCCACCTCTGGCATGTTTACTAAATGGCCCACACACATCACTGTGTATAAGGTCAAGTAAACCTGAAGCCCTTTGACCTTTGTGAGGAAAAGGTGACTTCGTCATTTTACCCATCAAACAAGCTTTGCATGTATCAATCTCCTTATAGGAGAATTATCCCAGCAGTCCATGATCATGCAACCGCTTAATGCGTTTCTCGTTAATATGGCCTAAACGACTATGCCATAGCAAGGTGCTGTCATCAGCATACTTGGCTTTCTTAATATCAATTTGCTGTATCGAACATTCCATGTCCAACATGTATAACCCATTGGTAATTGAACCAGTTGCATAAACAATATTATCAAAAGACAAAATACACTTTGAAATATTGCATTCAAAGGAAAACCCCTTCCTGACAAGAGCAGGAATGGAGATAATATTTTTAGTTATACTGGGAACAAAGTAACAACTGTTTAGTTCCAATACAAGTCCAGATGGTAAAGAAATAAAGTAGTCTCCTATAGCAACAGCAGCAACCCGTGCCCCGTTTCCAACTCGTAGGTCCACCTCATGCTGTCCCACCTGCCTTCTTCTCTTGAGTTCCTGTACATTTGAACAAATGTGAACTCCACATGCAGTGTCCAACACCCATGATACAGAAGAAGAAAACATGACCTCAGTCACGAATATACCTGAGCCAGAAGCAAAGCTTCCCCTCTTATCTCCTTGGAGCGCTTTACAGTCCTTTTTCCAGTGACCCAGCTGGCCACAGTGGAAACACCTGTATTCCTTAGACCGCTTGACCTTCTGCTTCAGAGCCTTGCTGTAACTCTTGACAGGGGCCTTGCCCTTCTTCCCCTTCTTCTTGTTCCTAGAAGGAACCATCAAGACAGAGGTTGAAGGCTTACCCTTCAGAGTCTCCTCAGTGGTCAAGAGCATATTCAGCAGCTCTGCCGGAGTACAATCGATTTTGTTCATATTAAAATTAATAATGAACGCGTCGAATGAAGGCGGGAGAGACTGCAGAATAATGTCTACAGCAAGCTCCTGGTTAATGGTATGCCCCAGTTTCTCTAGAGCCTCCTTGTGCCCAATCATCTTGAGCACGTGAGCTCCCACTGGGCTCCCTTCAGCCAGTTTGCTCTGAAAGAAGAGCTTAGTCAAATTATAGCGTTCAGTCCTCGCCTGTGCAGCATACAACATCTTGAGGTTTGCTATAATCTGTATAGCTGACATATCCTCATGCTGACGCTGCAGCGGTGGCGTCATAGACGCTAGCATCAGGCAAGCGACATCAATGCTATCATTGACGTGCTTTTCATAGGCTTCCCGAACCGCCCTTGCGGCGTTCGGAGCGGGCTGCGGCGGTATCGCCGTCTCGAGGACATACAGTTTCCTCTCTGCCTTAAGAACGATCTTAAGGTGTCCAAACCAGTCAGAGAAGTTCGGCCCAGCAAACTTCTCCCTTTCCAGTAGGGATCGCACATTGAAGTTCATGGTGTTCGTTGCTGCAGGTATCTACAACAATGCAAGAACAGCAAGGTCAGTATCAATGTATAAGAATCAATCAGGACTTAAGAAAGATTTTTTTTCTCACTATTTTATCAGGCGTGAAAAATCCAGCAAAACAGCCCGAAAGAGTAGAACTCTTTTAGTGAGATGGGATCCAGATTTCATACTTGGTCTCCGCGTCCCGCTCAGGCGAGATAAGATGCACAGAGAGTACAAGCACTAGTTTCCGGTAGGCATTCCCTGCCGATCGCCAACCCGTGCGATTCCCCTTCATCTGGGCAATCCAGCAGACTGTGCCAACTGAGTTGGTACAACACAGTCTCTGATCCCACAGATGGCTGCCTCCATGTGCTACCATATGCTCCACATATGTAGCCAACACGGTCAAGCTGACCCGACCTACTCCCTGGACCACCATGTGCTATGCTGAGCAACGAGAAGGGATAAATCCCTACTCTGTAACACACAGGTGTAATCCCACACCCTCTGAAGATAGATGGACGTGCCCACTGAGTGGGTACAACACGGCTCCAACGATAATCAGAACAGTGAGGTTTCGCGTCAGAAGGCTTACGAGCTTGATATTAAGCGTTGGATTTTCACGGTCTTTTATCTTCTTGCCTATCATGCAATTCCTATGGTGATAGCAAAAGATAATTTAATCATGCAATTCTAATATTATACAATAAAAGAAAGCATGTATCTTATGTGGTAAAAGCCCATAGCCCTAGAAGACCTTAACCTAACTTAAGTCTTCATTTGCTCTTCATGGGTCTTTTGCTGCTCATCTGGCCCAAACCCGGGCCCAAGCGCCAATTGCAGCACAGGTGCGCCCACCAGGAAAATGCGCCAGGTCCTAGGGTCGAACCCTAGACCTCCCACCTGGTCAAGCCACTGCTGCATGCGCCTCTGCCAAGTGTGCTCTGTGCTCTTGTCAAATTAAATTACAAATTTAACTATCTAGACAAGAGTGACACGTAGGTCACTTACAATTATAAATTAAAACACAGTGATGCGCAGATCACAATAATTAATTTACAACAATTAATACAGGCACGCAGGCCCCAGCACAGCACACAATTAATATGGGCAGCCCACATAAGACTAAATAGACAAACATATGCATCAATCAACAACGATGTGATCCATCATAAAAAATTAAAATTTTCGAAAACCCCATGGGATCAATTTTAATTTTTCCTTATTTGCCCTACAACCTTACAACGGTCCATCACTAGGGATCCACTCATCCAACCTAGTCAGATCCACTGCCTTTACATGCACCAAGTCCTAACTGACTTGAGTCGACCATAAGGTCAACCATGCATGCGTCAGGGCTGAACGACCACACTGAGGTCTGGCAAGCGGGCGTGACCCCGGGCCTAACTCAGGTGCGTTCATTAATCGTCTCAATCAGACATCGCTACACACCTGTCTGCAGTCGACCTATAGCCACCATAGGCTTGCGCCAAGGTGCTATCTGGTCGACCCATTCAGGCTGTCAGATGATCTGATCAGACATTCTGGATCTAACATAGGGGTTGACTTCAACCCTAATAACCCGTCTAAGGGTTTATAGTAAAGCCTTAGATCTATGATGAGTCGCGCAAGTATTCAAGTTTTGTAAAACAAAAACAAGATGCGCCAACTTACAACATACATGCGCCAATAGATGGAAACATATATCATACATGAAGTTTCGCAAGATGATAAAACCAATCATACAACTTTCGCAAGTTATAAAGATCTAAGCATATGGAATCACAAGGCCAAAGCAATCATAATGAACATGCATTCAACCTCGCTCTGATACCAATTGAAAGTGCCCCTTAGATTAGGGGGGTCCCCTTCTAGGGGGAGCATAACCCTAAAGCATATGGCGCATAAAATTTTCTTCTTGCGGAACTAGGGTTATAGGATCGATATGCATGCTAAAAGATCAACTTGATAATAAGAAAACAATCATACCATCGCCATGGGAAGATGTTTCCTTGGAAGCAAAGATCAAAGTAGATCTTCTCCTTGTCGTCACACACAAGATGATGTCGCTATCTCTCTTGGTGCTCCTTGTGCTAGCAAGGTTCCAAGAGGTCCTTGTCGAGTGAAGGGAAAATGAGATCTCTTTCTTCTTGGCCGAATCCTCCTCAACCTTCAAAGTGTCGCCACACTCACGAGAGACGAGAGGAAGATGGGCGAGAGAAATCTGAGTTAGCGAAAATAGAGTATTTTCTATTTTGATGAGCGCACTCTCCAAATGGAGATCATGGTTACTAAAAATAGTAACCACTCCTCACCACAACGTTCACGCCAAGTGAACTTGTCGCCTACTCCTCTCCCTATGAACCAAGCGCTCATTTAGTGAGCCGGTTCACTTTGGTTCGGTTTAAGAACCAATCAAGCCAATGATCTAGTCTAGATCTTAAATAAACCCTAAGGTTCACGATCTAACCGTCGATCTCAACGATGCCCCCGATCTGACCGATCTGGCATGCATTCTCTCGATCGAAGCTTACCGATCTCAAGCCCTAATCAATCAAACATGATCAGACCAGATCTCACTCACAATCAGAGATTAAATCCCTTTAAACTGAACCCAAACAATTCAGTCCACACGATCTGACTTAAGTAAGCCATATCATCAAATTGTGCGACCCCAAGGGTTTCCTTTAAATGTCGGTAACGATAACTCGCATTATCACGATCAGTGAGGGGTATCTAGCAACACATCACTATCTCCCGATATAAAGAAATGAGTCTTCCAAGACTACACCCAAACCACAGCACAAGTGTGAATCAAATCACAAGGCATGCATATTTCCTTTGCCACTGGATGTTCTTATTGGACAAGCCTGTCAAGCTTGTAATTCCAATATGATGAGCATGATTAGAACAGACGAACACTGTCACCTGGGTATGGCCATACACTCTCTCAATCATCTCATCCAGGGGGCCCCATTAGAACATCACACTCCTTAAACAAGGAGACGGCAATCCTTTGTCTATCACTAATGCTCTAACCTGACTCAAGCTCACCATCCAAGATAGTCTATAATCATTATGTTTCAAACGATATTGAACTATCTCAAAACAATGACAATCATCATTTAGAAAACACAAGTGATCTCAAGTCAGAGGAAATGTGCCACTTGTCATAATCAAGGAATATTCACATTGTGACAAACAATTGAACATCCTAGTAGGGTATGTCCAGTACATCCCATGTACCCATGAGTCTACATCTTATTCCATGCTCGAAGCATCCTATAAGATTAGAACACATATTAGTCTTAACCATATCAAGGCTGTCTCATGTTCACCAAGATACATCGACTAAGGACATAATAGCTTGTCAGCCCAACTGAACAGCTTTGAGACATTATTCAGAAGAACATATATTGCAGCAGACAATGTAGCTAACTGAATAACAACCATGCCTTTATAAACTTAAGAGTTTATTACATGATACAGATACATTCCCACAGGCCTCAAACATTAGCCTTAAGGGCATACCCCAACACAAAGTCCATTATGCATGTTAACCAAGCTATTGGATCCAATCCAATTTAACCCATGGTTAAATGAGGCTAACCATGGTTAATTTGATCGATATGCCAAAAACGGAAGTTGGCCCCAATAAGTTTCTTCCATCTCATCAGGCCCATTGGCGCTGATGAAATCTCCCAAATAGATTCGAGTTATCCAATAACTCGATCTAAAGGCTACCCGATCAATATGAAAACTCGAGTATCAAGGTGTGCGACCCTGTAGGTTCCTCTAACGCTGGCAGTGCTGACCAAAGGTCATCACAAGCAGTGAGTGGCACCTAGCAGTGCATCGCTGCTACCCAGGTTATTGGAATGGATATCGACATCGACATCCCCATCATCGCAACTAGGTACAGATGCATTACAGTCTCTTTGCCGTACTGATATCCGATTGGACAAGTGTGTCACCACTTGTTTTCATCCAATCACATGGCTATGACTAGAACAGGTTCTTACCTGGGTATGGCCATACACTCTCAGTCATAGAACCATAAGGGAGCTCCATGGATATCATACTTCCTTAGGGAAGGGGCAAATCCTATGTCTGTCCATTGATCTTCTCATATGGGTCGTGACATGCTCAATGACAACCGTTATGACCTCCCAACTACGGCAAGGTGTTAGGTTGCATCAAAGCAAGTCCCTAACCATATAGAATGGTCAATGACCTCAAGTCAAGGGATCAATGCATCTCCTGTCACTTGTGAGGATAACTTATGACACCAAGTCATAGCCTCACAGCGGGTCTATCCAGTATATCCTCCAATGATATACCCATGTGTCTGCGTTAGCACCACGTGCCTAACCAGCCCATATACCAGTCTCACAAGTACCAGAGTTGTCCCATATCCACTCAGGTACATCGACTGGGGACTATAGTTCGAGCACAGATCCAATCTGTCTCCAGGGACATTATCATGTAAGTACACAATCGCAGGTGTAGACAAACAATGATAACGACAATGCCAGAAAGATATATATTAATATCAGAGTCAAGTAGTACAAAGATGGACCAAAACTAGGTCCTAGGGCATATACACCAACAATCTCCCACTTGCACTAAGACCTAGAGGTTGAGCAACCTCAACCCCATATCTCTAGTACGACCATCATGCTTCTGCTGCGCCAAAGCCTTGGTCAGTGGGCCTGCTAGATTGCTCTCTGTGTCAACTCTGCTAATCTTGACATCACCTCGATCAATGATCTCTTTGATCAGGCGAAATCTCTTGAGTATGTGTTTGGACCTTTGATGAGACCGTGGTTCCTTATTATGTGCAGTTCCCATTGTTGTCATAGTAGAGCTCAATGGGATCCATTGCACTTGGAACCACCTGAAGTTCAGAAAAGAACTTCCTGATCCAAACGGCTTCATTGGCTGCCTCAGAAGCAACCACATACTCAGCTTCGGTTGTAGAATTAGCTATAGTGGATTGCTTGAAGCTCTTCCAGCATACAGCACCTCCAACCATCTTAAACTAATAGCTGGTCTGCGATCTGAAGTCGTCAGGATCAGACTGGAACGACTCATCAGTGAAGCCCTGCACACTGATTTCTTCCTGTCCCCCGTAGACTTTATAGAATAAATCCTTAGTCCCTTTCAGGATACTCAAGGATATTATTTACAGCCACCCAGTGCTGTAAACTAGGATTGGATTGGTATCGGCTGGTTATGCTCACAGCATAAGCCATAACTGGTCTAGTACACAACATTGCATACATGATCGATCCCACCGCCGAAGCATAGGGCACTCGACTCATGTCATCTCTCTCAGGCTCTGTGTTGGTACACTGGTTCTTTGAGCGAGTAAGGCCATGTCTCACTGGAAGGTATCCCTTCTTGGATTGCTCCAAGTTGAACCTCTCCAGGACCTTATCAATGTGGGTACTCTGACTAAGGGCCAAGAGCCTCTTGGATCTATCCCGGTAGATCCTCACGCCTAGAATATAGGCGGCCTCCCCTAAGTCCTTCATCTCGAAACACTTCCCTAACCATGTCTTCACAGCTTGAAGACTAGGGATGTCATTTCCGATGAGCAGTATGTCATCGACATACATGACCAGAAAAGTCACTAAGCTCCCACTGAATTTTCTGTATACACAGGCGTCATCTTCGCTTTTGATAAAGCTATAATCTCTCACAGCTTCATCAAACTGAAGATTCTAACTTCGAGATGCTTGCTTTAATCCGTAAATGGATTTCTTTAGCCTGCAGACTTTACTAGTATCTGCAGGATGGATGAAGTCATTAGGTTGTGTCATATACACATCCTTAGTTAGCTTCCTGTTAAGGAACGCTGTCTTCACATCCATCTGCCATATCTCATGACATGCAGCTATAGCAAGCAGAATCCGAATGGATTTGATCATGGCAACTGGCGAGAAGGTTTCATCATAGTCCACCCCGTGGACTTGTTTAAATCCTTTAGCCACTAGTCTACCCTTATAGGTAACTATTTTGCCATCCATGTCTGTCTTCCTCTTGAAGACCCATTTACACCCTATGGGTTTTACCCCATCAGGCAGCTCAACCAAATCCTAGACTTGGTTAGCCGACATGGAATCCATCTCGGATCGCATGGCCTCAAGCCATCTCTCGGAGTCCAGTCCACTGACCGCCTCATCATAAGTCCTGGGTTCATCCTCCATGATGAAGATCCTGTCGTGTTGGGTCGGCAGCGACCCATACCTCTCAGGTGCACGACGAAACCTCCCAGACCTACATGGGGCCTGTGTCTGAGCCTCAGGCTGCCTAGCAACCGGTGCAGGTGGCTCAGGTTCCCATCTCTATGTCTTGTGGTTGCACTTGGACCTCGTCCAAGTCAAACTTCCTCCCACTAACTTCTGTCATGAGAAATTCTTTCTCTAGAAAGACCGTACCCCGAGCAACAAAAAACTTTGTTCTCGGTGGGAATATAGAAGTAGTAACCCTTAGTCTCCTTAGGGTACCCCACAAACATACACTTATCAGATCTAGGTTCTAGCTTGCTAGAATCCTGACGTTTGACATAAGCCTCACATCCCTAGATCCTGATAAAAGTGAGATTAGGGCGTCTCCCATTCCATACCTCGTATGGAATCTTTGAGACACTCTTAGATGGAACATCATTCAGTATTAGAGAAGCCTTTTTAAGTGCATGTCCCCAGAATGAGGGAGGTAGAGTTGCATGACTCATCATAGACCGAACTATGTCTAACAAGGTTCGATTTCTCCTTTCAGATACACCATTCTACCGAGGTGCTCTAGGAGGAGTGAGTTGGGATAGGATCCCACACTTACTCGGATAGTCAAAGAATACACTGCTCAGGTGCTCTCCATCACGATCTGATCGAAGATCCTTAAAGGATTTACCAAGCTGGTTCTCTACTTCATGTCTGAACTCCTTAAATTTCTCAAAGGATTCAGACTCATGTCTCATCATGTAGACATAACCATATCTACTGAAGTCATCAGTAAATGTGATGAAGTAGTTATACCCTCCTTTGGCTTGTTTATTGAATAGCCCACACACATCACTATGTATGAGATCCAACAAACCTCCTGCCCTCTCACCAGTCTTGGTGAAGGGCGTCTTTGTCATTTTCCCTAATAAACAAGTCTCACATGTATCAAGTTTCTCCAAGGAACTCGAATCTAGCAACCCATTTTCATGGAGTTGTCGAATGCGATTCTTGTTTATATGGGCTAATCGACAATGCCGTAGGAAAGCACTAACTGAACCACTCAGTTTGGTCCTTTTAATATTTATGTTACAAATAGAGCTAACCATGTCCAAGACATGCGGACCATTGCACAAAGTACCCTTCCCATAAAACATGTTTGCAAAAGAAAAAGAACATAAGTTCTCTTTTATTTCAAACCTAAATCCTTTCTTTGCCAAGCAAGGAGTGGATACAATGTTTTGGTAAGGGAAGGTACATAATAGCAATTGTCTAGCTTTAACTAAAGTCCTAAAGGCAGGGAGAGAAACTCCTACAGCAACAGCAGCAACTTGTGCCCTGTTACCTATCCGTAGGTCAATCTCTCTAGGCCTTACCGATCTATCCTTTCTTAGCCTTTGCATATTTGTACTCCACATGCGGTATCCAATACCCATGTCATAGGAGTAGAAAGGTTGACTTCGGTAACAAAAATACCTGAGCATGAAGACAAGGCCTTGCCTTTCTTCTCCTCATTCTGAAGTTGCAACATGTCCTTCAACATGTGAGGTGGCCCTCCACATGAATAGCACCTATTATTCCTGATCATATCCATCATTAATTTCAGTTCCTTGGTCAAGCCTTTCGGCTCAACACACTGAATATCAACTTTAGCAGGATTGAGCTCAACCAATTCATCAAAGAGCTGCCTTAGATTAAAATAATTTCAGAGGCACTCTTCGATTCATATCACCCTTTAAATTCAAGTGACATGTTGGTTAGCAACCTCCAAAGTATCAACCTGATGCTTATCATAAGCATCCCTCTCAGCCGCTGAGGCCGAGCATGGAAGTGGCTCAGGAATAAGACGCTCAAGAACATAAAGCTTCCTCTCGAGCTTGAGCACGATTCTCAAGTTCATATACCAATCCAGTAAGTTGGATCCAACCAACTTATCCAGGGTAGATCGCAGTGACCAACTGCTATTGTTCATAGCCATTGTTCTACAACAACCAAGAAACAGCAGATTAGTACTACTTCGAGTCATTTAAACTGGACTTGCCTTTTAAATGACCATGGCTCCCACTATTTTTAATCGAATTGACAACCCACAAAGTCAATCGAGAAATCCAAGATTTCCTAGTGAGATGAGATCCTCATTCCACACAGGGCTTCGCGTCCCACGAGGGTGGGATGAGATGCACAAAGTGACCCATGTTTCCTAAGGTGGGCGCGCCGGCCGATTGCTCCAAGCAATTCCCCTTATTGAGACAGTCTAGGCATTTCATGTCCAGCGAGGGCTGGATACAACATGAAACCCTTACCTCTCAACGATGCCTCTAGATTTTCACCATGTGCCCAGCACATGTGAACTTCTAGTCAAGTCCATCCCTAATCGTTATGCCCAGGGCCAACGAGTTTCCTTGCGAAGGCACGCCCAGGTTAAAACTGGACTGGGGAAACCATTGCCACCACGCACTTTCTAAAGATAAGTGGGTGTGTCCCACGAGGGTGGGAAACAGTTCACAACTCCACTGATCGATAGCTTAGTGAGGGCTACGCGTTAGAAGGCTACTAGACTTGATATTTTAATTGAGGGTTTTTGTTTAAGGTCTCATCATCTCAGTTTTATCTTATGTCTATCATTACAGGCATGCAATCCTATGGTGATAACATAACGATAAAACATCACAGGCATGCTTTAGCTTTTGTAAAGAAAGCAATAAAAGGATGATGTGATCATAGCCCATTCAAGACATTGAACCAATCCATGCCAAAAAGGGGTTCAACTCTTGACCTAGGATTCAAGCCCCAAGATTAGACCTAGCCTAGCCGACCTCTAGCTCTATCTTCAAGGTTGGCTCCAAGGTCATTCTCCCATGGTTTAGCTCTCAAACCCTCGGGGTACACCCACAAGGTTCGGCCAATGCCATGGTCTTCCTCTAAGGAAGGTGCGCCATCTAGCAAGCCACAAGAGGGATAGCACACAAGCACAAGGCTCGGCCAAACCCTAACTTGCGCCCCCATGCAAGGATGTGCCACCTTTGAAGCTTGTTGCGCCATCATGCAAGGATGCGCAACCAAGCAAGCATGCACCTTTCTCCAAGTAGATGCGCCACCCTAATCTTCTTCTTAGTTAAAAGCAAAAAGAAAAGCGGCACGCAGGCCTCACAAGGATACATCACAGGCATGCTAAGGGGCTTGACATATGACCACAACATTATGCACAATCAAGTACTTACTCATGCAATTCTACATGCTCAATGAAAAACATAAAATCTGAAATTTTACTTTTTCATAAAAACATGTCTCTCTTCCTTCCCTTCATATCACAAATCTTTGATTCTAAGTTTCTCTCAGGAGTCTACAAGAGGCATACCGGTTGCCCTCCTTGCAATCCCTAACTTGCTAGGATAAGGGCAATCACCCAGTCCATGCCCTATTCCAACAAGTCTCTCAAGATAGGTCTATCCTATTATGAGAGGAGAAATTTTCTCTTCCACGTATGGGTCTATCCCATCACATGAAGAGAGCAAAGAACCACAAGAAGTTAATTAGAAGTAAGAAACAAGAGACCTACAATTTTTCTACTTAAAGAAAAATCATGCGCCAACATCTATGCAATATGCGAAAATGTAGATATGGCATGTGAGCATGAAAAGCATGAAAGAACATCGTTCGAGGCTCGCAAGTACCTCTGATACCACTGTTGGGAAACCCCGGGGACATTTTACAATTTTTCAGAGAAACATACATACATTGCACAGCGGAATAATGTCCCCGAAACAGGTCGGTCCCAAAAACCAGTGAAGATCGCATGCAAGGGGGTCGACACGATGAGTTAGAAAATACCTCAGAGCAAGATGAGGCCGATGTCGATGAAGGCACCCAAGTGTTCGCCCTCTGCAGTCTCACACACACGGATTCCTCAAGTTTTCTTCTTCCTCGCCCGGTGCTAGCCTCGGGAAGAAGATCCATGCCTTAGGAGAGTCCTCCAAGCAACTTGCGCCACCACCAAGATGTGATGCGCCAAGGAGATGGAAGAAGAAGACAACGCCGCAAGCCTTCTTGTTCCTTTGCGCCAAGGAAAGGAAGAGAAGAAGCATGCTTGCGCCCTTGATGGAAGAAGAAGTGCTCTAAGCTCTCCAAGCCGTCGCCCTCTAATGCTTCACGCCTCCAAGGAATTAGCATCCTCAAGAGAGGGGGGCGGTAAGGGCTTATTTATAGGAGCAAGAGGCGGTTAGGGGAGAATGGCAAGTGTTGACAATTAGGGCATGATTCTAGGAGATTATCCAATCAAATATATTGATTAAATCTCCACTCCCATATGCGCCTAAGACTTGCCAAAGCAAGCATCAGCCATATACGCCCATATCATGCCATATGAGGCATTAATCCCATCCATGCGCCTAGACCTAGTCAAGGCAATATGATGGATTGCCTAATGTGGCTTGGGCGCAAGTCCTAATCCAATTAGGACTCTAATTATGTTAATAATCAGCCCACAATTGTCAAACACAATCCAATCAATTATCTTGTGTGATTTAATCAAATCCAATTTGATTTAATCACCTAGGAGATACCAAACAAGTCATAGGCGCAAATTCTAGTCCAACTAGAATCCCATATGCGCCTATCCCATTAATTCATCCCCATTATACCCTTCAAGCCTCATAGCCCTTTAATACAACTTATTAGCAAGCCCAACTAAGCCATGGGCCAAGCCCAAAGTCCATTATGCATGTTAACCAAGCTATTGGATCCAATCCAATTTAACCCATGGTTAAATGAGGCTAACCATGGTTAATTTGATCGATATGCCAAAAACGGAAGTTGGCCCCAATAAGTTTCTTCCATCTCATCAGGCCCATTGGCATTGATGAAATCTCCCAAATAGATTCGAGTTATCCAATAACTCGATCTAAAGGCTACCCGATCAATATGAAAACTCGAGTATCAAGGTATGCGACCCTGTAGGTTCCTCTAACGCTGGCAGTGCTGACCAAAGGTCATCACAAGCAGTGAGTGGCACCTAGCAGTGCATCGCTGCTACCCAGGTTATTGGAATGGATATCGACATCGACATCCCCATCATCGCAACTAGGTACAGATGCATTACAGTCTCTTTGCCGTACTGATATCCGATTGGACAAGTGTGTCACCACTTGTTTTCATCCAATCACATGGCTATGACTAGAACAGGTTCTTACCTGGGTATGGCCATACACTCTCAGTCATAGAACCATAAGGGAGCTCCATGGATATCATACTTCCTTAGGGAAGGGGCAAATCCTATGTCTGTCCATTGATCTTCTCATATGGGTCGTGACATGCTCAATGACAACCGTTATGACCTCCCAACTACGGCAAGGTGTTAGGTTGCATCAAAGCAAGTCCCTAACCATATAGAATGGTCAATGACCTCAAGTCAAGGGATCAATGCATCTCCTGTCACTTGTGAGGATAACTTATGATACCAAGTCATAGCCTCACAGCGGGTCTATCCAGCATATCCTCCAATGATATACCCATGTGTCTGCGTTAGCACCACGTGCCTAACCAGCCCACATACCAGTCTCACAAGTACCAGAGTTGTCCCATATCCACTCAGGTACATCGACTGGGGACTATAGTTCTAGCACAGATCCAATCTGTCTCCAGGGACATTATCATGTAAGTACACAATTGCAGGTGTAGACAAACAATGATAACGACAATGCCAGAAAGATATATATTAATATCAGAGTCAAGTAGTACAAAGATGGACCAAAACTAGGTCCTAGGGCATATACACCAACAGTATCAATCTCCTCATAGGAGAATGATCCCAGCAGTCCATAATCATGCAACCGCTTAATGCGTTTCTTGTTAATATGGCCTAAACGACTATGCCATAGCAAGGTGCTGTCATCAGCATATTTGGCTTTCTTATTATCAATATTGTGTATAGAACATTCCATGTCCAACATGAATAACCCATTGTTAATTGAACCAGTAGCATAAACAATATTATCTAAAGTAAGAATACACTTTGAAATATTGCATTCAAAGGAAAATCCTTTCCTGACAAGAGCAGGAATGGAGATAATATTTTTAGTAATGCTGGGAACAAAGTAACAATTGTCTAGTTCCAATACAAGTCCAGATGGTAATGAGATGAAATAGTCTCCTACAGCAACAGCAGCAACCCGTGCCCCGTTTCCAACTCGTAGGTCCACCTCATGCTGTCCCACCTGTCTTCTTCTCTTGAGTTCCTGTACATTTGAACAAATGTGAACTCGACATGCAGTGTCCAACACCCATGAAATAGAAGAAGATGAAACCATGACTTCCGTCATGTAAATACCTGAGCCAGAAGCGATGCTTCCCCTCTTATCTCCTTGGAGCGCTTTACAGTCCTTTTTCCAGTGACCCAGCTGGCCACAGTGGAAACATCTGTATTCCTTTGACCGCTTAACTTTTTGCTTCAGAGCCTTACTGTAACTCTTGACAGGGGCCTTGCCCTTCTTCCCCTTCTTCTTGTTCCTAGAAGGAACCATTAAGACAGAGGTCGAAGGCTTTCCCTTCAGAGTCTCCTCAGTAGTCAAGAGCATATTCAGCAGCTCTGCTGGAGTACAGTCGATTTTGTTCATATTAAAGTTAATGATGAACGCATCGAAAGAGGGCGGGAGAGACTGCAGAATAATGTCTACAGCAAGCTCCTGATTGATGGTATGCCCCAGTTTCTCTAGAGCCTCCTTGTGCCCAATCATCTTGAGCACGTGAGCTCCCACTGGGCTCCCTTCAGCCAGTTTGCTCTGGAAGAACAGCCTTGTCAGATTATAGCGTTATGTCCTCGCCTGTGCAGCATACAGCATCTTGAGGTTTGCTATAATTTGTATAGCAGACATATCCTCATGCTGACGCTGCAGCGGTGGCGTCATAGACGCTAGCATCAGGCAAGCGACATCAATGCTATCATTGACGTGCTTTTCATAAGCTTCCCGAACCGCCCTTGCGGCGTTCGGAGCGGGCTGAGGCGGTATAGCCGTCTCGAGGACATACAGTTTCCTCTCTGCCTTAAGAACAATCTTAAGGTGTCCGTACCAGTCTGAGAAGTTTGGCCCAGCAAACTTCTCCCTTTCCAGTAGGGATCGCACATTGAAGCTCATGGTGTTCGTTGCTGCAGGTATCTACAACAATGCAAGAACAGCAAGGTCAGTATCAATGTTAAGAATCAATCAGGACTTAAGAATGATTCTTTTTCTCACTATTTTATCTGGCTGAAAAATCCAGCAAAAACAGCCCGAAAGAGTAGAACTCTTTTAGTGAGATGGGATCCAGATTTCATACTTGGTCTCCGCGTCCCGCTCAGGCGAGATAAGATGCACAGAGAGTACAAGCACTAATCTCTGGTAGGCTGTTCCAGCCAATCGCCAACCCGTTCGATTCCCCTTCATCTGGGCAATCCAGCAGACTGTGCCAAATGAGTTGGTACAACACAATCTCTGACCCCACAGATGGCTGCCTCCATGCGCTACCATATGTGCCACATATGTAGCCTACATGGTCAAGCTGACCCGACCTACTCCCTGGACCACCACGTGCTATGCTGAGCAACGAGAAGCGATAAATCCCTTCTCTGTAACACGCAGGTGTAATCCAACACTGTCTGAAGATAGATGGACGTGCCCACTGAGTGGGTACAACACGGCTCCAACGATAATCAGAACAGTGAGGTTTCGCGTCAGAAGGCTTACGAGCTTGATATTTTAGCATTGGATTTTAACAGTCTTTTATCTTCTTCACTATCATGCAATTCCTATGGTGATAGCAGAAGATAAATAAATCATGCTGTTCTACTTATATAAACAATAAAAGAAAGCATGGATCTTATGTGGTAAAAGCCCATAGCCTAAGTAAGACCTTAATTAACTTAAGTCTTCACTTGCTTTTCTTCATGGGACTTTTGCTGCTCATTTGGCCCAAACCAGGGCCCAAGCGCCATCTGCAGCTCAGGTGCGCCTACTAGGGAAAATGCGCCTGGTCCCAGAGTCGAACCCTGGACCTCCCACCTGGTCAAGCCTCTGCTGCAAGCGCCTCTGCCAAGTGTGCTCTGTGCTCTTGTCTGATTAACTTACAAATTAATCTATCTAGACAAGATTGACACGTAGGTCAATTACACTTTATAAATTAAATACAATGTGATACGCAGATCACAATAATTAATTTACAACTTTAATACAGGCACGCAGGCCCCAGCACAGCACACATTTAACATGGGCAGCCCACATAAGAATAAATAAACAAGCATATGCCACAATCAAACATGTGATCCTTTCAAGAAAATAAATTTTTTTGGAAAAACCCATTGGCATCAATTTTATTTTCCTTATATGCCCTACTACCTTACAACGGTCCATTACTAGGGATCCACTCATCCAACCTAGTCAGATCCATTGCCCTTGCATGCACCAAGTCGTAACTGACTTTAGTTGACCCAGTGGTCAACCATGCATGCGCCAGGGCTGAACGACCACTATGAGGTCTGGCAAGCGGGTGTGACCCCGGGCCTAACTCATGTGCGTTCATTAGTTGTCTCAACCAGACATCGCTACACGCCTGTCTGTAGTCGACCTATAGCCACCAGGTGCTTGCGCACAGGTGCTATCTGGTCAACCCATCAAGGCTGTCAGATGGTCTGATCAGACTATCTGGATCTAACCTAGGGGATGACTTCAACCCTAATAACCCGTCTAAGGGTTTAAAGTAAGGCCTTAGATCTAATGTGGAGCGCGCAAGATACAAGTTTTTGACAAAACAAAGACTTTAACAAGCGCCTACATAAACATGAAAATACACATGCGCCAACATCTAAAAACTAGCATGTAGTTTCGCATGTGATGACAATTAGATCTATGCATCGCAAATAAGGATCACACAGTAACATGAAGCAATCATATGAACATACAATAACAACTTGCCTCTGATACCAATTGAAAGTCCCCTAGAACTGAAGGGGGAAACCCTAATAGGAGGCGCAACAATAATTTTCTAGCGGAATCTTAGGGTTTCAAAAGATCGAATGTAAGTTCATGTGATCAACTCCTTATAATGTATAAATCAGATTAGATTCATACCATTGCCATCGATCGGATGGTGCCTTGGAAGGAAAGGCGCAAATGTTCCTTCTCCAAAGGTGACACACACAAATGAATATGGCTTGCTCCTTTGAATCTTTGTGCTAGCAAAGCTCTTCAAAAGGTCCTTGATCGGTTGAAGGGAATGAGATGAGAGTTCTCTCCTTTTCGAATCCTTCTCCAATGCGTGAAGAAGTCGCCACCCAAGGAAGCGCCGCAAAAAAGGAAGTGAGAGGCGAGAATAGAGCATGATAATCTCAACGTGAGGCGTGGTCACGATTTAGAAGTCATGGCTTCTAAAATTAGTAAACCACTTCTCCTCATGCGCCCATGAGTTTACCCAAGCGCAAATCTCTGATCTTTTGAACCATGCGCTCAAGTAATGAGCTGGTTCAATTAAATTTGGTTCAAATACCAAATTAAACCAAGCCCTCTGGTCTAGATCATAATTAAAACCCTAAGGCTCCAGATCTAACCGTTCATCTCTTGATGCTCCCGATCTCACTGATCTAGCATCTATTCTCTCGATCGAAGCTTACCGATCTCAAGCCCTAATCAATCAAACATGATCAGACCAGATCTCACTTACAATCAGAGATCAAATCCCTTTAAACTGAACCCAAATAATTCAGTCCACACGATCTGACTTAAGTAAGCCATATCATCAATTTGTGCGACCCTGAGGGTTTCCTTTAAATGTCGGTAACGATAACTCACGTTATCACGATCAGTGAGGGGTATCTAGCAACACATCACTGTCTCCCAATATAAAGGAAAGAGTCTTCCAAGACTACACCCAAACCACAGCACAAGTGTGAATCCAATTCACAAGGCATGCAAATTTCCTTTGCCACTGGATGTTCTTATTGGACAAGCGTGTAAAGCTTGTAGCTCCAATATGATGAGCATGATTAGATCAGATGATCATAGTCATCTGGGTATGGCCATACACTTTCTCAATCATCTCATCCAGGGGGGCCCTTTAGAACATCACACTCCTTAAACAAGGAGACGGCAATCCTATATCTATCACTAGTGCCCTAACCTGATTGAAGCTCACCATCCAAGATAGTCTATAACCATTATGTTTCAAATGATATTGAACTACCTCAAAACAATGACAATCATCATTTAGAAAACACAAGTGATCTCAAGTCAGAGGAAATGTGCCACTTGTCGCATTCAAGGATTATTCATATTGTGACAAGCAATTGAATATCCTAGTAGGGTCTGTCCAGTACATCCAATGTACACATGGGTCTACATCTTATTCCATTCTCGAAGCATCCTATAAGATTAGAACACATATTAGTCTTAACCATATCAAGGCTGTCTCATGTTCACCAAGATATATCGACTAAGGACTTAACTGCATGTTAGCCTAGCTGAACAGCTTTGAGACATTATTCAGAAGTACACTTATTGCAGCAGACAATGTAACAAACTGAATAACAACCATGCCTTTATAAACATAAGAGTTTATTACATGATACTGATACATTCCCAAGGCCTCAAACATTAGCCTTAAGGGCATACCCCAACACTTATTCCATGCTCGAAGCATCCTATAAGATTAGAACACATATTAGTCTCAATCATATCAAGGCTGTCTCATGTTCACCAAGATATATCGACTAAGGACAAAAGTACATGTCAGCCTAGCTGAACAGCTTTGAGACATTATTCAGAAGCACACTTATTGCAGCAGACAATGTAACAAACTGAATAACAACCATTGCCTTTATAAACAAAAGAGTTTATACATGATACTGATACAATCCCAAGGCCTCAAACATTAGCCTTAAGGGCATACCCCAACAATCTCCCACTTGCACTTAATCTAATGGTTGAGAAATCTCAAACCCATATTATTACAGTGCTTCTCATGCTTCTGCAGCGCCAGAGGCTTGGTAAGCGGGTCAACCAGATTGTCATCTGTATGAACCTTGCAGACTTTGATCTCGCCACGATCAATGATCTCCCGGATCAAGTGAAACCGTCTCTGTATGTGCTTGGACTTCTGGTGCGACCGTGGTTCCTTTGCCTGTGCGATTGCTCCAGTGTTATCACAGAAGATAACCAAAGGATCTGCACTCGAAGGAGCAACACCAAGTTCTCTCACGAACTTACGAATCCACACTGCCTCCTTGGATGCTTCTAAGGCTGCAACATACTTGGCTTCAGTTGTGGAATCAGCAACGATAGACTGTTTGAAACTCTTCCACACCACTGCTCCTCCATTCAAGCTAAAAACATAGCCTGATTGCGATCGGAAATCATCCTGGTCAGACTGGAACGAAGCGTCAGTATATCCTTCAATACTGAGTTCTTCCTGACCACCATATATCAAGAACATATCTTTGGTCCTCCGCAGATATTTCAAGATGTTCTTGACTGCAATCCAGTGCGCCTGACCTGGATTACTTTGGAATCGACTGGTCACGCTTAACCCATAAGCGACGTCTGGGCGAGTACACAACATCGCATACATAATGGACCCAATAGCCGAAGCATAAGGCGTATTGTCCATTTCATCTTTCTCAGTCTGTGTTTGTGGACACTGACTCTTCGAAAGATTCAGACCATGTCTGACTGGAAGATATCCTCTTTTAGAATTCTCTAAATGGAATCTTTCCAGGACTTTATCGATGTAAGTACTCTGGCACAGCCCGAGAAGCCTCTTAGATCTATCCCTGTAGATCTTTACACCTAATACATAGGCTGCTTCTCCTAAATCTTTCATCTGGAAACATTTCCTTAACCATGCCTTAACAGCATGCAGTTCAGGAATATCATTTCCAATGATTAAGATATCATCGACGTAGAGGACTAGGAAAGTAATTACGCTCCCACTAAACCTTTTATATACACACGGGTCATCTTCGTTCTTGATGAAACCAAATTCACTGATTGATTCATCAAAACGAATATTCCAGCTTCTTGATGCTTGTTTAAGTCCATAAATGGACTTCTTTAACTTGCATATTTTATGACGATCTGATGGATTAGTGAAACCTTCAGGTTGTGTCATATACACATCCTCTTGCAAATTCCCATTAAGGAAAGCAGTCTTCACATCCATCTGCCAGATCTCATAATCATAATATGCTGCTATCGCGAAAAGAATCCGAATAGACTTAAACATGGCTACAGGTGAGAAAGTTTCATCATAATCTATCCCGTAGATTTGTTTGAAACCTTTCGCAACTAGCCTGCCTTTATAGGTAACCACGTTACCATCCATGCCAATCTTCTTCTTGAAGATCCATTTACAGCCTATAGGGATAACTCCCGGAGGCGGATCAACCAAATCCCATACTTGGTTATCTGACATGGAGTCTATTTCGGCTCGCATAGCTTCAAGCCATCTAGCTGAGTCCGGTCCACTGACCGCATCCGCATAAGTGAGGGGTTCATCATTATCAATGATGTAGACTCCGTCATAGCGATCAAGCTGTCGACGGATCCTTCCCGATCTTCGCGGTTCCCGTGATATCTGAGCCTCAGATTGTTCAGTAACCTGTTCTACCGGCTCAGGCTCATCCAACTGTGCTTGACTACTTTGTCCTTCCTCTGGATTCTCATCCAGTTTTATTTCTCTCCCACTGGCCTCTTGCAGAAGAAACTCCTTCTCAAGAAAAATGGCCGTCCGAGCAACAAATACCTTGTTCTCCTTGGGATCGTAGAAAAAATAACCCTTAGTTTCCTTAGGGTAACCGACAAAGATACATTTGTCAGATCTGCTCTCTAGTTTCCTAGAGGCGAGCTTTATGACATAAGCCTTGCAGCCCCAGATCTTAATAAATGTCAAGCTAGGCTGTTTCCCATACCATAATTCAAATGGGGTCTTTGAAACTGCCTTGGATGGCACTCGGTTTAGTACCTTTGCAGCTGTCTCCAGTGCAAATCCCCAAAAGGAGTAAGGTAGAGTAGCCTGACTTATCATAGAACGAACCATATCTAGTAAGGTTCTGTTCCTCCTTTCGGATACACCATTCCATTGCGGTGTTCCTGGCGGAGTGAGCTGTGAGATAATCCCACAATCCTTTAGATAGTCAGTAAACTCTCGACTTAGGTATTCTCCACCTCGATCAGAACGAAGTGCCTTGATATTTCGGCCCAGCTGATTTTGTACTTCATTCTTGAACTCTTTGAACTTGTCAAAAGATTCACTTTTATGTCTCATTAAATAGACATACCCATATCTACTGAAATCATCAGTAAAGGTAATGAAGTATTGATAGCCACCTCTGGCATGTTTACTAAATGGCCCACACACATCACTGTGTATAAGGTCAAGTAAAGCTGAAGCCCTTTGACCTTTATTAGGAAAAGGAGACTTCGTCATTTTGCCTATTAAACAAGCTTTGCATGTATCAATCTCCTCATAGGAGAATGATCCCAGCAGTCCATGATCATGCAACCGCTTAATGCGCTTCTTGTTAATATGGCCTAAACGACTATGCCATAGCAAGGTGCTGTCATCAGCATACTTGGCTTTCTTATTATCAATGTTTTGTATAGAACATTCCATGTCCAACATGAATAACCCATTGCTAATTGATCCAGTAGCATAAACAATATTATCTAAAGATAAAACACACTTTGAAATATTACATTCAAAGGAAAACCCTTTCCTGACAAGAGCAGGAATATAGATAATATTCTTGGTAATGCTAGGAACAAAATAACAATTGTTTAATTCTAATACAAGTCCAGATGGTAATGAGATGTAATATTCTCCTACAGCAACAGCAGCAACCCGTGCCCCGTTTCCAACTCGTAGGTCCACCTCATGCTGTCCCACCTGTCTTCTTCTCTTGAGTTCCTGTACATTTGAACAAATGTGAACTCCACATGTAGTGTCTAACACCCATGAAATAGAAGAAGAAAACATGACCTCAGTCACATAAATACCTGAGCCAGAAGCGATGCTTCCCTTCTTGTCTCCTTGGAGCGCTTTACAGTCCTTTTTCCAGTGACCCAGCTGGCCACAGTGGAAACATCTATACTCCTTCGACCGCTTAACCTTTTGTTTCAGCGCCTTGTTGTAGTTCTTGACTGGGGCTTTGCCCTTCTTCCCCTTCTTCTTGTTCCTAGAAGGAACCATTAAGACAGAGGTTGAAGGCTTTCCCTTCAGAGTCTCCTCAGTAGTCAAGAGCATATTCAGCAATTCTGTCGGAGTACAGTCGATTTTGTTCATATTAAAGTTAATGATGAACGCATCGAAAGAGGGCGGTAGAGACTGCAGAATAATATCTACAGCAAGCTCCTGATTGATGGTATGTCCCAGTTTCTCTAGAGCCTCCTTGTGCCCAATCATCTTGAGCACGTGAGCTCCCACTGGACTCCCTTCAGCCAGTTTGCTCTGAAAGAACAGCTTGGTCAAGTTATAGCGCTCAGTCCTCGCCTGTGCAGCATACAACATCTTGAGGTTTGCTATAATTTCTATAGCAGACATATCCTCATGCTGACGCTGCAGCGGTGGCGTCATAGACGCTAGCATCAGGCAAGCGACATCAATGCTATCGTTGACATGCTTTTCATAGGCTTCCCGAACCGCCCTTCCGGCGTTCGGAGCGGGTTGAGGCGGTATCGCCGTCTCGAGGACATACAGTTTCCTCTCTGCCTTAAGAACAATCTTAAGGTGTCCGTACCAGTCTGAGAAGTTTGGCCCAGCAAACTTCTCCCTTTCCAGTAGGGATCGCACATTGAAGTTCATGGTGTTCGTTGCTGCAGGAATCTACAACAATGCAAGAACAGCAAGGTCAGTATCAATGTATAGAATCAATCCAGGACTTAAGAAAGATTCTTTTTCTCACTATTTTATCTGACTAAAAAATCCATTAAAACAGTCCGAAAGAGTAACACTCTTTTAGTGAGATGGGATCTAGATTTCATACTTGGTCTCCGCGTCCCGCTCAGGCGAGATAAGATGCACAGAGAGTACAAGCACTAATTTCTGGTAGGCAGTCCCTGCCAATCGCCAACCCGTGCGATTCCCCTTCATCTGGGCAATCCAGCAGACTGTGCCAACTGAGTTGGTACAACACAGTCTCTGATCCCACAGATGGCTGCCTCCATATAGCTCACATATGCTCAGTATGTAGCCTACATGGTCAAGCTGACCTGACCTACTCCCTGGACCACCACGTGCTATGCTGAGCAACGAGAAGCGATAAATCCCTTCCCTGTAACACGCAGGTGTAATCCCGCACCGTCTGAAGATAGATGGACGTGCCCACTGAGTGGGTACAACACGGCTCCAACGATAGTCAGAACAGTGAGGTTTCGCGTCAGAAGGCTTTCGAGCTTGATATTTTAGCATTGGATTTTAACGGTCTTTTATCTTCTTGACTATCATGCAATTCCTATGGTGGTAGCAGAAGATAAATAAATCATGCAATTCTAATTATTAGACAATAAAAGAAAGCATGGATCTTATGCGGTAAACGCCCATGAAACCTAAGTAAGACCTTAATTAACTTAAGTCTTCACTTGCTTTTCTTCATGGGGCTTTAGCTGCTCATTTAGCCCATACAAGGGCCCAAGCGCCATCTGCAGCTTAGGTGCGCCCACCAGGTACATGCGCCAGGTCCCAGAGTCGAACCCTGGACCTCCTGTCTGGTCAAGCCACTGCTGCATGCGCCTCTGCCAAGTGTGCTCTGTGCTCTTGTCTGACTAATTTACAAATTAATCTATCTAGACAAGATTGACTCGCAGGTCAATTACATTTTATAAATTAAATGCAATGTGATGAGCAGATCACAATATAAAAATAATTTACAAAATTAACCAGGCACGCAGGCCCCAGCACAGCACACATTAAACACGGGCAGCCCACATAAGATTAAATAAACAAGCAAATGGCATCAATCATCATGTGATCCAATCAAGAAATTAAATTTTTTTTTTGAAAAACCCCATTGGCATCAATTTTAATTTCCTTATACGCCCTACTACCTTACAACGGTCCATTACTAGGGATCCACTCATCAGTCCTAGTCAGATCCACTGCCCTTACATGCACCAAGTCCTAACTGACTTGAGTCGACCCAGTGGTCAACTATGCATGCGCCATGGGCTGAACGACCACAATGAGGTCTGGCAAGCGGGTGTGACCCCGGGCCTAACTCATGTGCGTTCATAGGTTGTCTCAATCAGACATCGCTACACGCCTGTCCGCAGTCGACCTATAGCCACCACGTGCTTGCGCACAGGTGCTATCTGGTCAACCCATCTAGGCTGTCAGATAGTCTGATCAGACTGGTTGGATCTAACCTAGAGGATGACTTCAACCCTAATAACCCGTCTAAGGGTTTAAAGTAAGGCCTTAGATCTAGTGAAGGTTGCGCAAGTGATACAGATTTTTGATAAAACCTAAGATGCGCCAACAAGCAAAACAAACAAAAACAAGTTTCGGCATGAAACAAGTTAACATGTATTTTCGCATGTTGATAACCCTAGATCTAAACATTTGAAACATGGATCACAAAACATGTAGCAATCATATAAATCATGCATTCAACCTGGCTCTGATACCAATTGAAGGTTCCCACTGGGGGGCGAAACCCTAAAGCATGCGCAAGGATAAAATGGCATAGGCGGAATCTAGGGTTTCCTTAGGATCGAATAGCATGCATTATATGATCAACTATCGAAAACTTGAATAGATAAGAAAATTCTCACCATTGTCATCACTTGGATGGTGTCTTGGAATCAAAGACCAAAAGAGATCTTCTCCAAAGCGACGCACACAATTGATGTCGCCTACTCCCTTTGGCGTTCCTTGTGCTAGCAAGGTCCCAAAGCGTTCTTTGTCGAATGGAAACGATGAAGAGCTTCTCTGCTTGGCGATTTCTTTTCCTCTTCTTTTCGTCAACCTCTTCACCACACGAGTGTCAAGAGACCAGAGGAAAGGGGGCAAGAGGCGAGAGAGATTAGCGTCGTGAGAGCCAACGTGAGAGGTGGTCACGAATGTGACATGCTATCTAAAAATAGCAAACACCATCTCCACTTGCGACCATGCATTACCCCAATCGCAATTGCCTCTTTAATTGAACCATACGCTCATTCAATGAGCTGGTTCAAATTGATTTGGTTCAATAACCAAATAAACCAAGCAACTAGTCCAGATCATAATAAACCCCTAAGGCTTAAGATCTGACCGCTCACTTCTTGATGCTTCTGATCTGAGGGATCTAGCATCCATTCTCTCGATCGAAGCTTACCGATCTCAAGCCCTAATCAATCAAACATGATCAGACCAGATCTCACTCACAATCAGATATTAAATCCATTTAAACTGAACCCAAACAATTCAGTCCACACGATCTGACTTAAGTAAGCCATATCATCAAATTGTGCGACCCTGAGGGTTTCCTTTAAATGTCGGTAACGATAACTTACGTTATCACGATCAGTGAGGGGTATCTAGCAACACATCACTGTCTCCCGATATAAAGGAAAGAGTCTTCCAAGACTACACCCAAATCACAGCACAAGTGTGAATCAAACTCACAAGGCATACATGATTCCTTTGCCACTGGATGTTCTTATTGGACAAGCGTGTCAAGCCTGTAACTCCAATATGATGAGCATGATTAGATCAGATGAACACAGTCACCTGGGTATGGCCATACACTTTCTCAATCATCTCATCTAGGGGGGCCCCTTTTGAACATCACACTCCAATCAAGGAGATGGCAATCCTTTGTCTATCACTAGTGCCCTAACCTGACTCAAGCAAATTATCCAAGATAGTCTATAATCATTATGTTTCAAATGATATTGAACTAACTCAAAACAATGACAATCATCATTTAGAAACACAAGCGATCTCAAGTCAGAGGACTGTGCCACTTGTTACAATCAAGGATTATTCACATTGTGACAAGCAATTGAATATCCTAGTAGGGTCTGTCCAGTACATCCAATGCACCCATGAGTCTACATCTTATTCCATGCTCGAAGCATCCTATAAGATTAGAACACATATTAGTCTCAATCATATCAAGGCTGTCTCATGTTCACCAAGATATATCGACTAAGGACAAAAGTACATGTCAGCCTAGCTGAACAGCTTTGAGACATTATTCAGAAGCACACTTATTGCAGCAGACAATGTAACAAACTGAATAACAACCATTGCCTTTATAAACAAAAGAGTTTAAACATGATACTGATACAATCCCAAGGCCTCAAACATTAGCCTTAAGGGCATACCCCAACAATAGCCTCATAGCGGGTCTATCTAGTATATCCTCCAATGATATGTTGGTGTATATGCCCTAAAGACCAATGTATGGACATGGTCAGGCATTGTTTGAATGTACTTTGATAGAACTATTACTCTTTATATAGGCATGGTCGTTATTATGCAGACTTCTCTACATGCGTTGATGTATTGAGTTGCATAAATAATATCCCAGGAGTTTGGATTTGATCCATTCTCATAAGCTATCCCCAAACAAGGTACCTTAGCAGATATGGGACGGCTTTGGTACATGTGAGACTGGTGTATGAGCTGGTTAGGTGCGGGGCACAGTAACGCAGACATGCAGGTGCATTGGATGCACCGGAGTGATCCACCGTGAGGATTGACTTGTCTAGTCAACAAGTCAATCTCACATGCAATAGGTTTGCATTGATCCTTAGACTTGAGGTATTCATGTCTAGATTTGATGATGGGTATGCTTTAATATAGTCTTACGTCACTCCGTAATTGGGAGATCAAAACGACTGTCATTGGGCATGTCATAAGTCATGTAGAGACATGGATGACCAATAGTAGGATTTGCCCCTTCCTTATTGGAAGCATGATATCCACTCGGGGCGCCCCACCTTATTGGTGCATGACAGGAAAGTGTGGCCACACTTGTTGAGTCATGACCAATGCATTGGATAATAAACTTGAGACTAATCCAATGGCAGGATATCAGCTTAGGCAAAGGGATCTATAATGCAATGAGAATCCTCGTTGCTTGTTAGGAGTTGTTGCCATAATGACTTAAGTCCTATGACATGGGTAGTAGTGATGTGTTGCTAGATACCCCTCACTACTTATGATGTTTACATCATTGCCATCGACATATGGATCCTACGGGGTCACACACAATAGACTCTTGACGTTGCTTTAATCAGAAGCCTTATGATCAAGTTATTGGATAACTTGGATCAATTTGGAAGATTTCATCAGCGCCAATGGGCCTAATGAGTTGGAAGAAAGTTATTGGAGCCAAACTTCATTTTTGGCAGGTTGACCCGAAATTGACCTAGATTGGTCACATTTGGATTAGGGTTGCATTGGATTAGATCCAATGGCTTAATCAACCCATGCCATGAAGTTTGGGCTAGCTCATTATCCAATGAGGCCCAATAATTAGTTGTCATGAAGAGGAATTGGCTTAAAAGGGTATAATGGGGAGAAATCTCACCCCATTGGCACCTAGGGGCATAATGGGGTGAGGGAGGCGCCTTTTCTTCATTATGGAAGTAAAGAGCGCCTAGCCCTTCTTCCTTGGATGGAATACTTGCCTCTAAGGCAAGTCTTGGGGCTGATATGGCTTGAGAACTTTTATGGGAAGTTCCTAGGTGCATATGGATATAGGGAAGAGGTATATGGTAATGTCTTGGAGACTTACCTTACCTCAAACCCTAGTTTCTCCCAAAACACCACCCTTGCCGAATTCTTTATGCATGTTGCGCCTAGCCACTTATCCTTTGATGGTAAGAATGCATTTGAGGCATGTCTTGGGCTGATATAGTGCTTGGACTTTTATGGATAGGTTGAATGAGGTTTATGGTAAAGTCTTGGAGACTTTCCTTGCCTCAAGACACCTCATCCTAGCCATACACTTGGCATGATCCTAGCCCTTGCCCAAACCGCCTCTAGTCCTATTTATAGGACCCATTGTCGCCCTCTCTAGTTGATGAACGCTTGGAGACGTGAACACATATAGAGGGGTGAGAGCAAGGCAAAGGGCGACAACATCAAGGTGGTGCATGAAAAACCCCTAAATCTAAGGGGGCGAAACCCTAAGGGGGCGCATATCATGATTTTGCAAGCGGATATTCGGGTTTCTAAGATCGAATGCATGTCATATGATTAACTTTCATGGACTTGTGTAGAACAACAATGGATCATACCATAGCCATCGCTTGGATGGTGCCTTGGAAGCAAGAGGGCGAATTGGCTCTCCTCCAAAGTCGCGCACACAAGATGAGAGATGGCTACTCCCTTGGCGTCTTTGTGCTAGCAAAGCTTCAAGGAGTCCTTTGTGTGGAGGAGATGAGATCTCTTGCGGCTAGGGCTGTAACATCCCGTTATCTTAACCCCAAACAAGCAACACAATTCATGAAAGAAACAGGATGTTATCATACAAGATCGATACATATGCTAGGTAAAACCCTGTTCAGGAAACCCGATCTGAAAATTTCGAAAATCCATACATATAAATCTCCAGGTAAACACAATTTCATAAAGGTACCTGCCACCACACATTCCTTGCACTAGACATATGCAAGGCAACAGTTATATCAAATCCGTATCAAATCCATAAAATCCATAAAGGTACCTGCCACCAGGCAATACTTGCACTAGACATATGCAAGTTACAGGTATATCAAAACCGATTACAAAGAATACACCACAAACCGAATTTCAAAACAAAATCACAAAATCGATTTTTATAAACTCATACCAAACACCGAAACCAGGCTGAAGCCCGCGGTGACACAAAAATCAAACTCATTTAACAGCCACAATCTGACATCACAAGTTCACATAGTTCACATGGTTCACATAGCTCATATCATTCATATAGTTCGGCCACAACCGGCCCCAAATAATTAAGCACAAAAGTTCTTAAACAGCAAACTAGCGATATCCATGCCAATGCTAACTCAAGAAATGCGCCCCTGCTCTATGCCTGAAAATAGTGAGGGGTGAGCTACACAGCCCAGTGAGTGGATAGTCTAAATCGACCATCCATAACATACACTCAAAAATATAGACAGATTATTTTAAAAATCTTTAACAGGAACATTATGTCAACATATAACAACTTAAAGAAAACAGAAGTCATATAAACAGTCAGATGTACACACCAACATATAACAAACTCAGTTTCTAGAGTTATACTCTAAACCAACTCAGAAGTACACACCAACACTTTATTAACCTAGTTGTCCAGCATATTCAGTAGTGACCATTATGGTCTAACCCGGCTTTGGCCTAAGCACTGGGAGACTGCAAAATTTCATGCAACATATAAACATGGACAGTGAGTAGAATCAAGAGGTGGCCCCCGCCAGGTCACGACGTGGCACTTTGCTCTAAAACAACCCATAACACATCGATGGATAGTGTGTAGATTCAAGAGGTGGCCCCCGCCGGGTCACGACGTGGCACTTTGCTCTACGACACCCCATATCACAAAAAGAGTGATGACATCAAGAGGTGGCCCCTGTCCGACCAAGACATGGCACTTTGCGTCAAAACCCGTTCTCCCAAAAGGTTCCTACTGGACAACAGACACATCTTATATCTTATTTCACAACGGTGGACTTCTAAGTGTCAACTAGACTCTAGGATAGTCATCACAATAATCATATCGGGCAGGCTGAACATCAACCCCCATCACAATAATCATAACAGGTAGGCTGAACATCAACCCCCTCACATATCACAATACAGGGCTGAAATCTAAAACCCTTAACATATTACACATACTATCCCCTTGAGTACACAGTCACACTTAGCCTTAGTCCTACCCATCACATAACACATAATATTCTAAATTCCCATAACCACATAATATTCCAAAAATCACAAATCACATAATATTCAAAAACCACATAAACTTCATGAAAATCACATTGTAGTGTAGTCCTTAGGTTTCATGCTGATTAGTTCAGTCTAACCTTGCTATGTTATCACTCAATTCCTCAAACAAGGATACATGCTACACTCATAAAGAACCATAAAATTAAAACAAGCATCCATAAACTCAACATAAAATGTAAAACATGTATTCTTACAAATTACCACATGTAAACATGTTAACTACAATTATAAAGATTTCGGTTCCCAAACATGTTATCAAGATTTCAGTTTAACTTCAATTAACAAGATTTCGGTTTTCATACATATTGTCAAGATTTCGGTTTAACTACAATTAACAAGATTTTCATGCTACAAAAAAAATCATTGATTTAATGTTACCAAAATTCCCTATAAAATACCTAGTTAACAAGAATTTCATACTCAAAATTCAATGATTTAATGCTACCAAAATTCCCTATAAAAATACCTTAAATTTCATACAAATTTTCGGTTAAACAATCATCAAGATTTCGGTTTTCATAATTAAATCAAAGTTTCGGTTTTCATAACAATTATCAAGATTATTTCGGTTTTCATAACAATTATCAAGATCATTTCGGTTTTCATAATTAATATTAAAATTTCGGTTTTAAACATGGTAATTTTCCAAGAATTCTATTGCATCATGTAATACAATCACAACCAAATTAATAGGTCAAATAAGACACCCCACTCACCTTGAACCGTGAACACTTAGGTTAAAATCTCCCCAACAAAATCGTCTAAAGCCTTTGAAGCTCCACCAACGTCGCCACCAATGGAAGGAAGAAACGCCACCCAAACCAAAGATGCCGGCCAAAGGAAAAGGAAGAGGAAGAAAGGAAAATTCCTCCAAGCCTTCAAGAATCGTCCAAGCTCCTCAAGAAATCGCCAAGTTCTTCAAAAATCGCCCACTTCTTTGCCCTAGCCGCCCCAAGATTTCCTCAAGCCAAAATCGCCAATTTCCCTTCCCTAACCGAATTACCAATTTGAATTTTCGGTTTTTAATTCTTTAACCCGTTAACCAATTAATTCAAATAGGGTTTAACCCATTTAACTAACTAAATTTGAATTTTAAACCCAATTAGCTAATTCACATAGGTTTTAATCCATTTAACCACTCACTTAACGAAAATCCAATAAGGATTTAATTAACCACTAAGCTCTAATTAATTTATCATAAATTAGCAACCAATAATCGAATAAATTAACCACCATTAATCTCTAATTAATTTACAATAAATTAACAACCAAATAAATTAACAACCAAAATCTCTAGTTAACTAACTATAAACTAACAACCAAAAATCTCTAGTTAATTAACTATATATTAACAACCAATACATAGAAAAATACCACAGTCAATAATTTTATTTAAATCAAAAATAATGCTTACCAGGACTTAAGATCCTTGGATCTTACATCCCTCCCTCCTTATAAAGCTTTAGTCCTCTAAAGCTCAGCATCCATATCATCAAAGAGATAAGCATAAAATTTCCTCATATCAGCTTCAGTCTCCCAAGTCGCCTCCTCAACTGACTGATTTCCCCAGATAACCTTTACCAAAGGTATAGTCTTGTTCCTCAGAACTTTATCCTTTCTATCCACAATCCGGAGAGGTCTTTCCTCAAAAGTCAAATCACTCTGAATCTGAAGAGGTTCTAGCTCTAACACATGAGATGGATCAGGATGATATTTCCTCAAAGCAGAAACATGGAACACATTATGCACATGATCCATAGCAGGAGGTAAAGCTAATCTGTAAGCCACTGGACCAATTCTCTCAATAATGTCAAAAGGGCCTACAAATCTAGGGCTCAACTTGCCCTTTCTGCCAAACCTCATTACACCCTTAGTAGGTGATACCTTTAAGAAAACATGATCCCCTACCATAAACTCCAGGGAACGACGACGGTCGTCACCATAACTCTTCTGTCTGTCCCGAGCAATCTTCAGTTTATTCTGTATCTCTCTGACCTTATCAGTAGTCTCCTGAACTGCATCAGATCTCAAAATCAATCTATCGCCAGTCTCCTCCCAACACAAGGGAGTCCTGCACCTTCTTCCATACAAAGCCTCATATGGAGCCATCTGAATACTTGAGTGGAAACTATTATTATAAGTGAACTCTATCAAAGATAGATCCCGGTTCCACTCAGAACTCCAATCAACCACATAGGCTCTCAACAAATCTTCTAGAGTCTGGATAGTACGCTCCGTCTGGCCATCAGACTGAGGATGGTATGCTGTACTAAAACTCAACTTAGTACCCAAACCCTCCTGTAAACTCTTCCAAAATCTGGACAAAAACCGAGAGTCCCTATCAGACACAATATCAACCGGCACTCCATGCAGTCTGACTATCTCATCAATGTATAATCTAGCCAGCCTCTCTAAAGGATAAGTCATCTTGATCGGGAGAAAATGGGCTGATTTAGTGAGTCTATCAACGATCACCCAAATAGCATCATGACCCAATCTGGTTCTAGGCAAACCACACACAAAATCCATACTGATGCATTCCCACTTCCACTCAGGAATAGGAAGAGGCTGCAACAAACCACCAGGCTTCTGATGTTCAGCCTTTACAGTCTGACAGGTTAAACACCTAGAGACAAAATCAGATACTTCTTTCTTCATACCCGGCCACCAAAAATTTTTCTTAAGGTCCTGATACATCTTAGTCACACCAGGATGTAGAGAATATTTGGAGTTATGGCTGTCCTCCAATATTTCTTTCCTCAAGCTCGGTTCCTCAGGGACACATACCCTTCCACGAAACCGAAGAATACCATCATCAGACAGGCTAAAATCCTGAACTGCGCCATCAACCAGACTATCCCTGATCTGAACTAATTTCGGATCCACAGACTGCTGATCTCTGATCTTCTGCAATAAAACAGACTGTACTCTGAGAAAAGCCACATAACCCGACTGAACTCTAGGAGAAACACTGATCCTGAGATCGCTGAACTCCTGCAGTAACCGCCACTCACTGACTCGTAAAGCAGCTACTGAAGTAACTGGATGTCTGCTCAGAGCATCCGCCACTACATTGGCCTTTCCAGCCTGATACTGAATAGAGAAGTCATAGTCTTTGATCAACTCCATCCATCTTCTCTGTCTCATGTTCAACTCCTTCTGGGTGAAGATGTACTTGAGACTCTGGTGGTCAGTGAACAGATCAAACTCCTGACCCAACAAATAGTGACGCCATATCTTCAAAGCAAAGACTACGGCCGCCAACTCTAAATCATGAGTATGGTAGTTCAATTCATACTCCTTCAGTTGTCTCGAAGCATAGGCTACTACAGAACCCTTCTGCATCAAGACACAACCCAACCCCTTGCCTGAAGCATCTGTATAGACAGTAAACCTTTCCCCATCACTAGGAATAATGAGGATCGGTGTACTAGTCAACCTCCTCTTCAGCTCCTGAAAGCTCTCTTCACACTTGTCATCCCAAATAAACTTAGCCTCCTTTCTGGTTAATTTAGTTAAAGGACCCGCCAGCTTGGAGAATCCCTCAACAAATCTCCGGTAGTAACCTGCTAAACCCAAGAAACTTCTGATCTCAGTAGCACTAGTCGGTCTTCCCCAATTGAGAATGGCTTGCACTTTAACCGGATCTACAGACACCCCCTGACCAGAAATCACATGTCCCAAGAAGCTGATCTTCTCTAGCCAGAACTCACACTTACTAGCCTTGGCAAATAATCGGTTCTTCCTCAGAACCTCCAGCACTCTGCGCAAGTCACTGACATGATCTGAAGTAGTCCGTGAGTATACCAAAATATCGTCTATAAAGACTACCACACAAGAGTCAAGCAATTCATGGAATACCCTGTTCATCAAATCCATGAAGACAGCAGGTGCATTCGTCAGTCCAAAAGGCATAACTAAAAATTCAAAATGCCCATACCTGGTCCTGAAAGCAGTCTTAAATATATCCTCATCCTTGACCCTAAGCTGATAATACCCTGATCTCAGATCAATCTTAGAGAACACTGTAGCTCCCTGTAATTGATCAAATAGATCATCAATTCTGGGAAGAGGATACTTATTCTTGATAGTCACTTGGTTCAACTGCCTGTAGTCTATACACATCCTCAGGGTTCCATCTTTCTTCTTTACAAACAGCACTGGCGCTCCCCAGGGAGAAGCACTAGGCCGAATGTACCCTTTCTCTAGCAATTCCTCCAGTTGTTTCTTAAGCTCGGCCAGCTCTGAGGTAGCCATGCGATAAGGAGCTCTGGAGATAGGTGCCGTACCTGGCGCCAACTCAATGCCAAACTCCACTTCTCTAATTGGTGGCAAGCCTAAAAATTCTTCAGAGAACACATCAGGAAATTCTTTCACCACCGCCATCTGAGTCAAATCAGAAGTAGAATCATCCTGCACCTTAACATGCGCAAGATAACCCTTGCATCCACTAGCAAGTAACTTCCTGGCCTGCAGGAAAGATATTACATGCGGTCCTTGGTCCGACACTAGACCTCTCACAAAAATCCTACTCCCATCTAGCAGATTTAAAGTGATTACTTTCTCAAAGCAATCCACAGTAGCATGATGTGAGGATAACCAATCCATACCTAGGATGACATCATACTCTTGCATGTCTAAGAGGATTAGATCTACCAGAAACTCATAACCCTCTACATGCACTACACAATTAGCACAAACAGTATCTGTAGATAATGATGTTCCTAAGGGAGTACTCACAGACACAGCATAATTCAGCACCTTAGGTAACACAGGTAAACATGCAGCAAACTTAACAGATACAAAAGACAAATTTGCACCAGGGTCAAATAGAATGCGAGCTAACTGATCGAATACAATTAAGGTACCTTCCACGACGGATTGTGGTAGATCCTGGTAAGCATTATTTTTTGATTTGATGTAAGATCCAAGGATCTTAAGTCCTGGTAAGCATTATTTTTGATTTAAATAAAATTATTGACTGTGGTATTTTTTCTATGTATTGGTTGTTAATTTATAGTTAGTTAACTAGAGATTTTGGTTGTTAATTTATTTGGTTGTTAATTTATTGTAAATTAATTAGAGATTAATGGTGGTTAATTTATTCGATTATTGGTTGCTAATTTATGATAAATTAATTAGAGCTTAGTGGTTAATTAAATCCTTATTGGATTTTCGTTAAGTGAGTGGTTAAATGGATTAAAACCTATGTGAATTAGCTAATTGGGTTTAAAATTCAAATTTAGTTAGTTAAATGGGTTAAACCCTATTTGAATTAATTGGTTAATGGGTTAAAGAATTAAAAACCGAAAATTCAAATTGGTAATTCGGTTAGGGAAGGGAAATTGGCGATTTTGGCTTGAGGAAATCTTGGGGCGGCTAGGGCAAAGAAGTGGGCGATTTTTGAAGAACTTGGCGATTTCTTGAGGAGCTTGGACGATTCTTGAAGGCTTGGAGGAATTTTCCTTTCTTCCTCTTCCTTTTCCTTTGGCCGGCATCTTTGGTTTGGGTGGCGTTTCTTCCTTCCATTGGTGGCGACGTTGGTGGAGCTTCAAAGGCTTTAGACGATTTTGTTGGGGAGATTTTAACCTAAGTGTTCACGGTTCAAGGTGAGTGGGGTGTCTTATTTGACCTATTAATTTGGTTGTGATTGTATTACATGATGCAATAGAATTCTTGGAAAATTACCATGTTTAAAACCGAAATTTTAATATTAATTATGAAAACCGAAATGATCTTGATAATTGTTATGAAAACCGAAATAATCTTGATAATTGTTATGAAAACCGAAACTTTGATTTAATTATGAAAACCGAAATCTTGATGATTGTTTAACCGAAAATTTGTATGAAATTTAAGGTATTTTTATAGGGAATTTTGGTAGCATTAAATCATTGAATTTTGAGTATGAAATTCTTGTTTACTAGGTATTTTATAGGGAATTTTGGTAACATTAAATCAATGATTTTTTTGTAGCATGAAAATCTTGTTAATTGTAGTTAAACCGAAATCTTGACAATATGTATGAAAACCGAAATCTTGTTAATTGAAGTTAAACTGAAATCTTGATAACATGTTTGGGAACCGAAATCTTTATAATTGTAGTTAACATGTTTACATGTGGTAATTTGTAAGAATACATGTTTTACATTTTATGTTGAGTTTATGGATGCTTGTTTTAATTTTATGGTTCTTTATGAGTGTAGCATGTATCCTTGTTTGAGGAATTGAGTGATAACATAGCAAGGTTAGACTGAACTAATCAGCATGAAACCTAAGGACTACACTACAATGTGATTTTCATGAAGTTTATGTAGTTTTTGAATATTATGTGATTTGTGATTTTTGGAATATTATGTGGTTATGGGAATTTAGAATATTATGTGTTATGTGATGGGTAGGACTAAGGCTAAGTGTGACTGTGTACTCAAGGGGATAGTATGTGTAATATGTTAAGGGTTTGAGATTTCAGCCCTGTATTGTGATATGTGAGGGGGTTGATGTTCAGCCTACCTGTTATGATTATTGTGATGGGGGTTGATGTTCAGCCTGCCCGATATGATTATTGTGATGACTATCCTAGAGTCTAGTTGACACTTAGAAGTCCACCGTTGTGAAATAAGATATAAGATGTGTCTGTTGTCCAGTAGGAACCTTTTGGGAGAATGGGTTTTGACGCAAAGTGCCATGTCTTGGTCGGACAGGGGCCACCTCTTGATGTCATCACTCTTTTTGTGATATGGGGTGTCGTAGAGCAAAGTGCCACGTCGTGACCCGGCGGGGGCCACCTCTTGAATCTACACACTATCCATCGATGTGTTATGGGGTGTTTTAGAGCAAAGTGCCACGTCGTGACCTGGCGGGGGCCACCTCTTGATTCTACTCACTGTCCATGTTTATATGTTGCATGAAATTTTGCAGTCTCCCAGTGCTTAGGCCAAAGCCGGGTTAGACCATAATGGTCACTACTGAATATGCTGGACAACTAGGTTAATTAAGTGTTGGTGTGAACATCTGAGTTGGTTTAGAGTATAACTCTAGAAACTGAGTTTGTTATATGTTGGTGTGTACATCTGACTGTTTATATGACTTCTGTTTTCTTTAAGTTGTTATATGTTGACATAATGTTCCTGTTAAAGATTTTTAAAATAATCTGTCTATATTTTGAGTGTATGTTATGGATGGTCGATTTAGACTATCCACTCACTGGGCTGTGTAGCTCACCCCTCACTATTTTCAGGCATAGAGCAGGGGCGCATTTCTTGAGTTAGCATTGGCATGGATATCGCTAGTTTGCTGTTTAAGAACTTTTGCGCTTAATTATTTGGGGCCGGTTGTGGCCGAACTATATGAATGATATGAGCTATGTGAACCATGTGAACTATGTGAACTTGTGATATCAGATTGTGGCTGTTAAATGAGTTTGATTTTTGTGTCACCGCGGGCTTCAGCCTGGTTTCGGTGTTTGGTATGAGTTTATAAAAATCGATTTTGTGATTTTGTTTTGAAATTCGGTTTGTGGTGTATTCTTTGTAATCGGTTTTGATATACCTGTAACTTGCATATGTCTAGTGCAAGTATTGCCTGGTGGCAGGTACCTTTATGGATTTTATGGATTTGATACGGATTTGATATAACTGTTGCCTTGCATATGTCTAGTGCAAGGAATGCGTGGTGGCAGGTACCTTTATGAAATTGTGTTTACCTGGAGATTTATATGTATGGATTTTCGAAATTTTCAGATCGGGTTTCCTGAACGGGGTTTTACCTAGCATATGTATCGATCTTGTATGATAACATCCTGTTTCTTTCATGAATTGTGTTGCTTGTTTGGGGTTAAGATAACGGGATGTTACAGAATAATCGAATAAATTAACCACCATTAATCTCTAATTAATTTATAATAAATTAATTAGAGCTTAGTGGTTAATTAAATCCTTATTGGATTTTCGTTAAGTGAGTGGTTAAATGGATTAAAACCTATGTGAATTAGCTAATTGGGTTTAAAATTCAAATTTAGTTAGTTAAATGGGTTAAACCCTATTTGAATTAATTGGTTAACGGGTTAAAGAATTAAAAACCGAAAATTCAAATTGGTAATTCGGTTAGGGAAGGGAAATTGGCGATTTTGGCTTGAGGAAATCTTGGGGCGGCTAGGGCAAAGAAGTGGGCGATTTTTGAAGAACTTGGCGATTTCTTGAGGAGCTTGGACGATTCTTGAAGGCTTGGAGGAATTTTCCTTTCTTCCTCTTCCTTTTCCTTTGGCCGGCATCTTTGGTTTGGGTGGCGTTTCTTCCTTCCATTGGTGGCGACGTTGGTGGAGCTTCAAAGGCTTTAGACGATTTTGTTGGGGAGATTTTAACCTAAGTGTTCACGGTTCAAGGTGAGTGGGGTGTCTTATTTGACCTATTAATTTGGTTGTGATTGTATTACATGATGCAATAGAATTCTTGGAAAATTACCATGTTTAAAACCGAAATTTTAATATTAATTATGAAAACCGAAATGATCTTGATAATTGTTATGAAAACCGAAATAATCTTGATAATTGTTATGAAAACCGAAACTTTGATTTAATTATGAAAACCGAAATCTTGATGATTGTTTAACCGAAAATTTGTATGAAATTTAAGGTATTTTTATAGGGAATTTTGGTAGCATTAAATCATTGAATTTTGAGTATGAAATTCTTGTTAACTAGGTATTTTATAGGGAATTTTGGTAACATTAAATCAATGATTTTTTTGTAGCATGAAAATCTTGTTAATTGTAGTTAAACCGAAATCTTGACAATATGTATGAAAACCGAAATCTTGTTAATTGAAGTTAAACTGAAATCTTGATAACATGTTTGGGAACCGAAATCTTTATAATTGTAGTTAACATGTTTACATGTGGTAATTTGTAAGAATACATGTTTTACATTTTATGTTGAGTTTATGGATGCTTGTTTTAATTTTATGGTTCTTTATGAGTGTAGCATGTATCCTTGTTTGAGGAATTGAGTGATAACATAGCAAGGTTAGACTGAACTAATCAGCATGAAACCTAAGGACTACACTACAATGTGATTTTCATGAAGTTTATGTGGTTTTTGAATATTATGTGATTTGTGATTTTTGGAATATTATGTGGTTATGGGAATTTAGAATATTATGTGTTTTGTGATGGGTAGGACTAAGGCTAAGTGTGACTGTGTACTCAAGGGGATAGTATGTGTAATATGTTAAGGGTTTGAGATTTCAGCCCTGTATTGTGATATGTGAGGGGGTTGATGTTCAGCCTACCTGTTATGATTATTGTGATGGGGGTTGATGTTCAGCCTGCCCGATATGATTATTGTGATGACTATCCTAGAGTCTAGTTGACACTTAGAAGTCCACCGTTGTGAAATAAGATATAAGATGTGTCTGTTGTCCAGTAGGAACCTTTTGGGAGAACGGGTTTTGACGCAAAGTGCCATGTCTTGGTCGGACAGGGGCCTGAAAGAAACCTTTATTAAGGGGGTGAAACCCTAAACATGCGCATCTAGCATGCATGACGGAAAGAGGGTTTCTAAAAGATCGTATATGACAACCATATGATCAACTTGAAGCTATGAGTTTAGATCTATACCATAGCCATAGATTGGAGGTCGGCTTGGAAGAAGAGAGCAACTTTGATCTCCTCCAAAAGTTCACACACAAAGGCGATGAAGACTCCCAACTTGCGCACCTCTTGTGCTAGCAAAAGTGCCAAGATGTCAATGATCGAGTGTAGGGAAGAGATGAAGACTTCCTTTTGCTTGGCCGGTTCCTCCTCTTCTCGTCAACACCCTCACTTGCTCGAGAGCAAAAAAAAAATCGTTTCACCAAGCAACAAGAGAGAGGTGTAACCGAAAAACATTAGGGAGACTTCAAGCCATGAACGCATATGCGTTTTCATTTTGGAACTTTCCAAAAATGGCAACCATTAAGAGTATGCGTTCATGCGTTCATGTCTCCATGAACCAAACGCAACTCCTTCTCCCTCTTGAACCATGCGCTCAACCCATGAGCCGGTTCAATACCCTTGGTTCAATAGCGAAACCAAATCAGCCCAAGCATTAAGTCTAGATCAAATTAGACCCCAAAGTCCAAGATCTGACCATTCATCATCTGACGCTTCTGATCGCATCGATCTAGCATCATCTCTCTCGATCGAAGCTTACCGATCTAAAGCCCTAATCAATCAAACATGATCAGACCAGATCTCACTTACAATCAGAGATTAAATCCCTTTAAACTGAACCGAAACAATTCAGTCCACACGATCTGACTTAAGCAAGCCATATCACCAAATTGTGCGACCCTAAGGGTTTCCTTTAAATGTCGGTAACGATAACTTTCGTTATCACGATCAGTGAGGGGTATCTAGCAACACATCACTGTCTCCCGATATAAAGGAAAGAGTCTTCCAAGACTACACCCAAACCATAGCACAAGTGTGAATCAAACTCACGAGGCATGCATGTTTCCTTTGCCACTGGATGTTCTTATTGGACAAGCATGTCAAGCCTGTAACTCCAATACGATGAGCATGATTAGATCAGATGAACACAGTCATCTGGGTATGGCCATACACTATCTCAATCTTCTCATACAGGGGGGGCCCTTTAGAACATCACACTCCTTAAACAAGGAGACGGCAATCCTTTATCTATCACAAGTGCCCTAACCTGACTCAAGCTCACCATCCAAGATAGTCTATAATCATTATGTTTCAAATGATATTGAACTACCTCAAAACAATGACAATCATCATTTAGAAACACAAGTGATCTCAAGTCAAAGGACATGTGCCACTTGCTGCTTACAAGGATCATTCACATTGTGACAAGCAATGGAATATCCCAGTAGGGTCTGTCCAGTACATCCAATGTACCCATGAGTCTACATCTTATTCCATGCTCGAAGCATCCTATAAGATTAGCACACATATTAGTCTCAATCATATCAAGGCTGTCTCATGTTCACCAAGATATCTCGACTAAGGACATATAGCCTGTCAGCCTAGCTGAACAGCTTTGAGACATTATTCAGAAGTACACTTATTACAGCAGACAAGGTAACAACCTGAATAATAACCATGCCTTTATAAACACAAGAGTTTATTACATGATACTTATTACAATCCCAAAGGCCTCAAACATTAGCCTTAAGGGCATACCCCAACAATCTCCCACTTGCACTTAATCTAATGGTTGAGAAATCTCAAACCCATATTATTACAGTGCTGCTCATGCTTCTGCTGCGCCAGAGGCTTGGTAAGCGGGTCTGCCAGATTGTCATCTGTATGAACCTTGCATATTTTGATCTCGCCTCGATCAATGATCTCCCGGATCAAGTGAAACCGTCTCTGTATGTGCTTGGACTTCTGGTGCGACCGTGGTTCCTTTGCTTGTGCGATTGCTCCAGTGTTATCACAGAAGATAACCAAAGGATCAGCACTCGAAGGAACGACACCAAGTTCTCTCACGAACTTACGAATCCACACTGCCTCCTTGGATGCTTCCGAGGCTGCAACATACTCGGCTTCTGTTGTGGAATCAGCAACAGTTGACTGTTTGAAACTTTTCCACACCACAGCACCTCCATTCAAGCTAAAAACATAGCCTGATTGCGATCGGAAATCATCCTGGTCCGACTGGAACGAAGCGTCAGTATATCCCTCTATACTGAGTTCTTCCTGACCACCATATATCAAGAACATATCTTTGGTCCTCCGCAGATATTTTAAGATGTTCTTGACCGCAATCCAGTGCGCCAAACCTGGATTACTTTGGAATCGACTGGTCACGCTTAACCCGTAAGCGACGTCTGGGCGAGTACACAACATCGCATACATAATGGACCCAATAGCCGAAGCATAAGGCGTATTGTCCATTTCATCTTTCTCAGTCTGTGTTTGTGGACACTGACTCTTCGAAAGATTCAGACCATGTCTGACTGGAAGATATCCACGTTTAGAATTCTCTAAATGGAATCTCTCCAGGACCTTATCGATGTAGGTACTCTGGCACAACCCGAGAAGCCTCTTAGATCTATCCCGGTAGATCTTCACACCTAATACATAGGCTGCTTCTCCTAGATCTTTCATCTGAAAACATTTTCCTAACCATGCCTTAACAGCATGCAGTTCAGGAATATCGTTTCCAATGATCAAGATATCATCGACGTAGAGGATTAGGAATGTAATCACGCTCCCACTAAACCTCTTATATACACACGGGTCATCTTCGTTCTTGATGAAACCAAACTCAGAGATTGATTCATCAAAATGAATATTCCAGCTTCTTGATGCTTGCTTCAATCCATAAATGGATTTCTTTAACTTGCATATTTTATGACGATCTGATGGATTAGTGAAACCCTCAGGTTGTGTCATATACACATCCTCATCCAGATTTCCATTGAGGAAAGCTGTCTTCACATCCATCTGCCAGATCTCATAATCGTAATATGCAGCTATCGCGAAAAGAATCCGAATAGACTTAAACATGGCTACAGGAGAGAAAGTTTCATCATAATCTATCCCGTAGATTTGTTTGAAACCTTTCGCAACTAGCCTGCCTTTATAGGTAACCACGTTACCATCCATGTCAATCTTCTTCTTGAAGATCCATTTACAGCCTATAGGGATTACTCCCGGAGGCGGATCAACCAAATCCCAGACTTGGTTATCTGACATGGAGTCCATCTCGGCTCGCATAGCATCAAGCCATCTAGCTGACTCCGGTCCACTGACCGCATCCGCATAAGTTAGGGGTTCATCATTATCAATGATGTAGACTCCGTCATAGCGCTCAGGCTGTCGACGGATCCTTCCCGATCTTCGCGGTTCCTGTGTTATCTGAGCCTCAGGTTGTTCAATAACCTGATCTACCGGCTCAGGCTCATCCAACTGTGCTTGACTACTTTGTCCTTCCTCTGGATTTTCATCCAGCTTTATTTCTCTCCCACTGGCCTCTTGCAGAAGAAACTCCTTCTCAAGGAATATGGCCGTCCGAGCAACAAAAACTTTGTTCTCCTTGGGATCGTAGAAATAATAACCCTTAGTTTCCTTAGGGTAACCGACAAAGATGCATTTGTCAGATCTGCTCTCTAGTTTCCCAGAGGCGAGCTTTTTGACATAAGCCTCGCAACCCCAGATCCTGATAAATGTCAAGCTTGGCTGTTTCCCATACCATAATTCATATGGCGTCATTGAAACTGCCTTAGATGGCACTCGGTTTAGTACCTTTGCAGCTGTTTCCAGTGCAAAACCCCAAAAGGAGTATGGAAGAGTGGCCTGACTCATCATAGAACGAACCATATCAAGTAACGTTCTATTTCTCCTCTCGGACACACCATTCCATTGCGGTGTTCCTGGCGGAGTGAGCTGTGAGATAATCCCACACTCCTTCAGATAGTCAGTAAATGCATGACTTAGGTATTCTCCACCTCGATCTGAGCGAAGTGCCTTGATATTTCGGCCTAGCTGATTTTGTACTTCATTCTTGAACTCTTTGAACTTGTCAAAAGATTCACTTTTATGTCTCATCAGATAGACATACCCATACCTACTGAAATCATCAGTAAAGGTAATGAAGTACTGATAGCCACCTCTGGCATGTTTACTAAATGGCCCACACACTGAAAGTACCCCTTAAACTAAGGGGGGTCCCCTTCTAGGGGGAGCGAAAACCCTAGGCAGTGGCGCATAAAATTTTTGGGCAGCGGATTAGGGTTTCAAGAATCGGTTCATGTGATATGATCAACCAAATGGAAACGATTGCATGTAAGAGATAAAACTCATACCATAGCCATTTCGAATGGCGCCTAGGAAGCAAAGATCAAAGCAGATCTTCTCCAGAGGTGACGCACACAGTTGATGTCGCCTACTCCTCTTTGCGATCCTTGTGCTAGCAAGATCCAAAGAAGTCTTTGATCGAAAATGAGAAAGGGATGAAGAGATCTTTTCTTTGCCGATTTCTCCTCCAAATCCAAGGCGTCGTCACCCACGGAAAAACCAAGAGGAATGCGTTCAAGTGGCGAGAATAGAGAGAGCACTCTCTTTCGAACGTGAGTGTCTCCAAGTGGAGATCATGGTTGCTAAAAATAGCACCACTAACCGCCCAACATGTTCACGCCAAGTGAACTTGTCGCCAATGCTTGAACCATTTTGGTTTAATTTAATTTTGGTTCAATTACCAAATAAACCAAACGACATGGCCTAGATCATATTAAAACCCTAAGGTTCCAGATCTAGCCGTTGATCTCTATGATGCTCCTGATCTGACCGATCTAGCATCTCTTCTCTCGATCGAAGCTTACCGATCTCAAGCCCTAATCAATCAAACATGATCAGACCAGATCTCACTCACAATCAGAGATTAAATCCCTTTAAACTGAACCCGAAACAATTCAGTCCACACGATCTGACTTAAGTAAGCCATATCATCAATTGTGCGACCCTGAGGGTTTCCTTAAAACATCGGTAACGATAATTTACATTATCACAACCAGTGAGGGGTATCTAGCAACACATCACTGTCTCCCGATATCAAGGAAAGAGTCTTCCAAGACTTCACCCAAAAACAGCACAAGTGTGAATCAATTCACAAAGCATACATATTTCCTTTGCCACTGGATGTTCTTATTGGACAAGCCTGTCAAGCTCGTAACTCCAATATGATGAGCATGATTAGAACAGATGAGCACTGTCACCTGGGTATGGCCATACACTCTCTCAATCATCTCATCCAGGGGGCCCCTTTAGAACATCACACTCCTTAAACAAGGAGACGGCAATCCTATGTCTATCACTAGTGCTCTAACCTGATTCAAGCTCACCATCCAAGATAGTCTATAATCATTATGTTTCAAATGATATTGAACTACCTCAAAACAATGACAATCATCATTTAGAAAACACAAGTGATCTCAAGTCAGAGGAAATGTGCCACTTGTCTTAATCAAGGAATATTCACATTGTGACAAACAATTGAACATCCTAGTAGGGTCTGTCCAGTACATCCCATGTACCCATGAGTCTACATCTTATTCCATGCTCGAAGCATCCTATAAGATTAGAACACATATTAGTCTTAACCATATCGAGGCTGTCTCATGTTTACCAAGATATATCGACTAAGGACATAATAGCATGTCAGCCCAGCTGAACAGCTTTGAGACATTATTCAGAAGAACATATATTGCAGCAGACAATGTAGCTAACTGAATAACAACCATGCCTTTATAAACACATAGAGTTTATTACATGATACTTGTTACATTCCCATAGGCCTCAAACATTAGCCTTAAGGGCATACCCCAACAATCTCCCACTTGCACTTAATCTAATGGTTGAGAAATCTCAAACCCATATTATTACAGTGCTTCTCATGCTTCTGCTGCGCCAGAGGCTTGGTAAGCGGGTCTGCCAGATTGTCATCTGTATGAACCTTGCATACTTTGATCTCACCACGATCTATGATCTCCCTGATCAAATGAAACCGTCTCTGTATGTGCTTGGACTTCTGGTGCGACCGTGGTTCCTTTGCCTGTGCGATTGCTCCAGTGTTATCACAGAAGATAACCAAAGGATCTGCACACGAAGGAACGACACCAAGTTCTCTCACGAACTTACGAATCCACACTGCCTCCTTGGATGCTTCCGAGGCTGCAACATACTCGGCTTCTGTTGTGGAATCAGCAACAGTTGACTGTTTGAAACTTTTCCACACCACTGCACCTCCATTCAAGCTAAAAACATAGCCTGATTGCGATCGGAAATCATCCTGGTCAGACTGGAACGAAGCGTCAGTATATCCTTCAATACTGAGTTCTTCCTGACCACCATATATCAAGAACATATCTTTGGTCCTCCGCAGATATTTTAAAATGTTCTTGACTGCAATCCAGTGCGCCATACCTGGATTACTCTGGTAACGACTGGTTACGCTTAACCCGTAAGCAACGTCTGGGCGAGTACACAACATCGCATACATTATAGAACCAATAGCCGAAGCATAAGGCGTATTGTTCATTTCATCTTTCTCAGTCTGTGTTTGTGGACACTGACTCTTAGAAAGATTCAGACCATGTCTGACTGGAAGATATCCTCGCTTAGAATTCTCTAAGTGAAATCTCTCCAGGACCTTATCGATGTAAGTACTCTGGCACAGCCCGAGAAGCCTCTTAGATCTATCCCTGTAGATCTTCACACCTAACACATAGGCTGCTTCTCCTAGATCTTTCATCTGGAAACATTTCCTTAGCCATGCCTTAACAGCATGCATTTCAGGAATGTCGTTTCCAATGATCAAGATATCATCGACGTAGAGGACTAGGAAAGTAATCACGCTCCCACTAAACCTCTTATATACACACGGGTCATCCTCGTTCTTGATGAAACCAAATTCAGTAACTGATTCATCAAAACGAATATTCCAGCTTCTTGATGCTTGTTTAAGTCCATAAATGGACTTCTTTAACTTGCATATTTTATGACGATCTGCTGGATTAGTGAAACCTTCTGGTTGTGTCATATACACATCCTCATCCAGATTTCCATTAAGGAAAGCTGTTTTCACATCCATCTGCCAAATCTCATAATCATAATATGCAGCTATCGCGAAAAGAATCCGAATAGACTTAAACATGGCTACAGGTGAGAAAGTTTCATCATAATCTATCCCGTAGATTTGTTTGAAACCTTTCGCAACTAGCCTGCCTTTATAGGTAACTACGTTACCATCCATGTCAATCTTCTTCTTGAAGATCCATTTACAGCCTATAGGGATAACTCCCGGAGGCGGATCAACCAAATCCCAGACTTGGTTATCTGACATGGAGTCCATCTCGGCGCGCATAGCCTCAAGCCATCTCGCTGACTCTGGTCCACTGACCGCATCCGCATAAGTAAGGGGTTCATCATTATCAATGATGTAGACTCCGTCATAGCGCTCAGGCTGTCGACGAATCCTACCCGATCTTCGCGGTTCCCGTGATGTCTGAGCCTCAGGTTGTTCAATAACCTGTTCTACCGGCTCAGGCTCATCCAACTGTGCTTGATCACTTTGTCCTTCTTCTGGATTCTCATCCAGCTTTATTTCTCTCCCACTGGCCTCTTGCAGAAGAAACTCCTTCTCAAGAAATATGGCCGTCCGAGCAACAAAAACCTTGTTCTCATTGGGATCGAAGAAATAATAACCCTTAGTTTCCTTAGGGTAACCGACAAAGATACATTTGTCAGATCTGCTCTCTAGTTTCCCAGAGGCGAGCTTTTTTAACATAAGCCTCGCAACCCCAGATCCTGATAAATGTCAAGCTCGGCTGTTTCCCATACCATAACTCATATGGCGTCTTTGAAACTGCCTTGGATGGCACTCGGTTTAGTACCTTTGCAGCTGTTTCCAGCGCAAAACCCCAAAAGGAGTATGGAAGAGTAGCCTGACTCATCATAGAACGAACCATATCAAGTAACGTTCTATTTCTCCTCTCGGACACACCATTCCATTGCGGTGTTCCTGGTGGAGTGAGCTGTGAGATAATCCCACACTCCTTTAGATAGTCAGTAAATGCATGACTTAGGTATTCACCACCTCGATCTGAGCGAAGTGCCTTGATATTACGGCCTAGCTGATTTTGTACTTCATTCTTGAACTCTTTGAACTTGTCAAAAGATTCACTCTTATGTCTCATCAGATAGACATACCCATATCTACTGAAATCATCAGTAAATGTAATGAAGTACTGATAGCCACCTCTGGCATGTTTACTAAATGGCCCACACACATCACTGTGTATGAGGTCAAGTAAACCTGAAGCCCTTTGACCTTTATTAGGAAAAGGTGACTTCGTCATTTTACCCATCAAACAAGCTTTGCATGTATCAATCTCCTTATAGGAGAATGATCCCAGCAGTCCATGATCATGCAACCGCTTAATGCGTTTCTCGTTAATATGGCCTAAACGACTATGCCATAGCAAGGTGCTGTCATCAGCATACTTGGCTTTCTTAATATCAACATTCTGTATAGAACTTTCCATGTCCAACATGAATAACCCATTATTAATTGAACCAGTTGCATAAACAATATTATCATATGACAAAACACACTTTGAAATATTGCATTCAAAGGAAAACCCCTTCCTGACAAGAGCAGGAATGGAGATAATATTTTCAGTTATACTGGGAACAAATAACAACTGTTTAGTTCCAATACAATTCCAGATGGTAAAGTAATGAAGTAGTCTCCTACAGCAACAGCAGCAACCCGTGCCCCGTTTCCAACGCGTAGGTCCACCTCATGCTGTCCCACCTGCCTTCTTCTCTTGAGTTCCTGCACATTTGAACAAATGTGAACTCCACATGCAGTGTCCAACACCCATGATACAGAAGAAGAATACATGACCTCAGTCACGAATATACCTGAGCCAGAAGCAAAGCTTCCCCTCTTATCTCCTTGGAGCGCTTTACAGTCCTTTTTCCAGTGACCCAGCTGGCCACAGTGGAAACACCTGTATTCCTTAGACCGCTTCACCTTCTGCTTCAGAGCCTTGCTGTAATTCTTGACCGGGGCCTTGCCCTTCTTCCCCTTCTTCTTGTTCCTGGAAGGAACCATCAAGACAGAGGTTGAAGGCTTACCCTTCAGAGTTTCCTCAGTGGTCAAGAGCATATTCAGCAGCTCTGCCGGAGTACAATCGATTTTGTTCATATTAAAATTAATAATGAACGCGTCGAATGATGGCGGGAGAGACTGCAGAATAATGTCCACAGCAAGCTCCTGGTTGATGGTATGCCCCAGTTTCTCTAGAGCCTCCTTGTGCCCAATCATCTTGAGCATGTGAGCTCCCACTGGGCTCCCTTCAGCCAGTTTGCTCTGAAAGAAGAGCTTCGTCAAATTATAGCGTTCAGTCCTCGCCTGTGCAGCATACAACATCTTGAGGTTTGTAATCATGTCTCTAGCCGACATGTCCTCATGCTGACGCTGCAGCGGTGGCGTCATAGACGCTAACATCAGGCAAGCGACATCAATGCTATCATTGACGTGCTTTTCATAGGCTTCCCGAACCGCCCTTGCGGCGTTCGGAGCGGGCTGCGGCGGTATCGCCGTCTCGAGGACATACAGTTTCCTCTCTGCCTTAAGAACGATCTTAAGGTGTCCAAACCAGTCAGAGAAGTTCGGCCCAGCAAACTTCTCTCTTTCCAGTAGGGATCGCACATTGAAGTTCATGGTGTTCGTTGCTGCAGGTATCTACAACAATGCAAGAACAGCAAGGTCAGTATCAATGTATAAGAATCAATCAGGACTTAAGAAAGATTCTTTTTCTCACTATTTTATCAGGCGTGAAAAATCCAGCAAAACAGCCCGAAAGAGTAGAACTCTTTTAGTGAGATGGGATCCAGATTTCATACTTGGTCTCCGCGTCCCGCTCAGGCGAGATAAGATGCACAGAGAGTACAAGCACTAGTTTCTGGTAGGCAGTCCCTGCCGATCGCCAACCCGTGCGATTCCCCTTCATCTGGGCAGTCCAGCAGACTGTGCCAACTGAGTTGGTACAACACAATCTCTGACCCCACAGATGGCTGCCTCCATGTGCTACCATATGCGCCACATATGTAGCCTACACGGTCAAGCTGACCCGACCTACTCCCTGGACCACCATGTGCTATGCTGAGCAACGAGAAGGGATAAATCCCTGCTCTGTAACACACAGGTGTAATCCCGCACCGTCTGAAGATAGATGGACGTGCCCACTGAGTGGGTACAACACGGCTCCAACGATAATCAGAACAGTGAGGTTTCGCGTCAGAAGGCTTACGAGCTTGATATTTAATCGTTGGATTTTAACGGTCTTTTATCTTCTTGCCTATCATGCAATTCCTATGGTGATAGCAGAAGATAAATTTACTCATGCAATTCTAATATAAAGCAATAAAAGAAAGCATGTGTCTTTTGTGGTAAAAGCCCATAGCCCTAGTGAGACCTTAACCTAACTTAAGTCTACACTTGCTCTTTATGGGTCTTTAGCTGCTCATCTGGCCCAAACCTGGGCCCAAGCGCCAACTGCAGCTCTGGTGCGCCCACCAGGAATTTGCGCCTGGTCCTAGGGTCGAACCCTAGACCTCCCACCTGGTCCAGCCACTGCTGCATGCGCCTCTGCCAAGTGTGCATAGTGCTCTTGTCTAATTAAATTACAAATTTAACTATCTAGACAAGAGTGACACGCAGGTCACTTTCACATTATAAATTAATTAAAATTGTGATACGCAGATCACATAAAGAAAATTAATTTACAACATATAATCCAGGCACGCAGGCCCCAGCACAGCACACATTAAAAACGGGCAGCCCACATAAGACTAAATAAACAAGCAGATGCAACAACCATCATGTGATCCAGTCAGGAAAAATAAATTTTTAAAAAAACCCCTTGGGATCGATTTTTTTTTTTTTTTCCTTATTTGCCCCACAACCTTACAATGGTCCATTACTAGGGATCCACTCATCCAACCTAGTCAGATCCACTGCCCTAGCATGCACCAAGTCCTAACTGACTTGAGTCGACCAAAAGGTCAACCATGCATGCACCAAGGCTGAACGACCACACTGAGGTCTGGCAAGCGGGCGTGACCCCGGGCCTAACTCAGGTGCGTTCATCAGTTGTCTCAATCAGACATCGCTACACACCTGTCTGCAGTCGACCTATAGCCACCACAGGCATGCGCCAAGGTGCTAACTGGTCGACCCATTCAGGCTGTCAGATAGTCTGATCAGACATGTTTGGATCTAACCTAGGGGGTGACTTCAACCCTAATAACCCATCTAAGGGTTTAATGTAGGAGCATTAGATCTAAGGTGAAACGCGCATGTGATCAAGGTTTTAGAAAAACTTACAAAAACATGCGCCAACAACAACATGCGCAATGGAGAAAATAACATCTATACAAATCATGAATTTTCGCCAACTTAGATAATCGCATGTAACCTATAGATCTATTATAATGCGCATACATGGATCATATGACATATCATGGCAATCATAAACAAGCATGAAGCATCAGGCTCTGATACCAATTGAAAGTACCCCTTAAACTAAGGGGGGTCCCCTTCTAGGGGGAGCGAAAACCCTAGGCAGTGGCGCATAAAATTTTTGGGCAGCGGATTAGGGTTTCAAGAATCGGTTCATGTGATATGATCAACCAAATGGAAACGATTGCATGTAAGAGATAAAACTCATACCATAGCCATTTCGAATGGCGCCTAGGAAGCAAAGATCAAAGCAGATCTTCTCCAGAGGTGACGCACACAGTTGATGTCGCCTACTCCTCTTTGCGATCCTTGTGCTAGCAAGATCCAAAGAAGTCTTTGATCGAAAATGAGAAAGGGATGAAGAGATCTTTTCTTTGCCGATTTCTCCTCCAAATCCAAGGCGTCGTCACCCACGGAAAAACCAAGAGGAATGCGTTCAAGTGGCGAGAATAGAGAGAGCACTCTCTTTCGAACGTGAGTGTCTCCAAGTGGAGATCATGGTTGCTAAAAATAGCACCACTAACCGCCCAACATGTTCACGCCAAGTGAACTTGTCGCCAATGCTTGAACCATTTTGGTTTAATTTAATTTTGGTTCAATTACCAAATAAACCAAACGACATGGCCTAGATCATATTAAAACCCTAAGGTTCCAGATCTAGCCGTTGATCTCTATGATGCTCCTGATCTGACCGATCTAGCATCTCTTCTCTCGATCGAAGCTTACCGATCTCAAGCCCTAATCAATCAAACATGATCAGACCAGATCTCACTCACAATCAGAGATTAAATCCCTTTAAACTGAACCCGAAACAATTCAGTCCACACGATCTGACTTAAGTAAGCCATATCATCAATTGTGCGACCCTGAGGGTTTCCTTAAAACATCGGTAACGATAATTTACATTATCACAACCAGTGAGGGGTATCTAGCAACACATCACTGTCTCCCGATATCAAGGAAAGAGTCTTCCAAGACTTCACCCAAAAACAGCACAAGTGTGAATCAATTCACAAAGCATACATATTTCCTTTGCCACTGGATGTTCTTATTGGACAAGCCTGTCAAGCTCGTAACTCCAATATGATGAGCATGATTAGAACAGATGAGCACTGTCACCTGGGTATGGCCATACACTCTCTCAATCATCTCATCCAGGGGGCCCCTTTAGAACATCACACTCCTTAAACAAGGAGACGGCAATCCTATGTCTATCACTAGTGCTCTAACCTGATTCAAGCTCACCATCCAAGATAGTCTATAATCATTATGTTTCAAATGATATTGAACTACCTCAAAACAATGACAATCATCATTTAGAAAACACAAGTGATCTCAAGTCAGAGGAAATGTGCCACTTGTCTTAATCAAGGAATATTCACATTGTGACAAACAATTGAACATCCTAGTAGGGTCTGTCCAGTACATCCCATGTACCCATGAGTCTACATCTTATTCCATGCTCGAAGCATCCTATAAGATTAGAACACATATTAGTCTTAACCATATCGAGGCTGTCTCATGTTTACCAAGATATATCGACTAAGGACATAATAGCATGTCAGCCCAGCTGAACAGCTTTGAGACATTATTCAGAAGAACATATATTGCAGCAGACAATGTAGCTAACTGAATAACAACCATGCCTTTATAAACACATAGAGTTTATTACATGATACTTGTTACATTCCCATAGGCCTCAAACATTAGCCTTAAGGGCATACCCCAACACACACATCACTGTGTATAAGGTCAAGTAAACCTGAAGCCCTTTGACCTTTCTTAGAAAAAGGTGACTTCGTCATTTTACCCATTAAACAAGCTTTGCATGTATCAATCTCCTTATAGGAGAATGATCCCAGCAGTCCATGATCATGCAACCGCTTAATGCGCTTCTCGTTTATATGGCCTAAACGACTATGCCATAGCAAGGTGCTGTCATCAGCATACTTGGCTTTCTTATTATCAATGTTTTGTATAGAATATTCCATGTCCAACATGAATAACCCATTGTTGATTGAACCAGTTGCATACACAATATTATCATAAGATAAAACACACTTTGAAATTTTGCATTCAAAGGCAAATCCTTTCCTGACAAGAGCAGGAATAGAGATAATATTCTTGGTAATACTGGGTACAAAATAACAATTGTTTAATTCTAATACAATGCCAGATGGTAAAGAAATGAAATAGTCTCCTACAGCAACAGCAACAACCCGTGCCCCGTTTCCAACTCGTAGGTCTACCTCATGCTGTCCCACCTGTCTTCTTCTCTTGAGTTCCTGTACATTTGAACAAATGTGAACTCCACATGCAGTGTCCAACACCCATGATATTGAAGAAGATGAAAACATGACTTCAGTCACGAATATACCTGAGCCAGAAGCAATGCTTCCCCTCTTATCTCCTTGGAGCGCTTTACAGTCCTTTTTCCAGTGACCCAGCTGGCCACAGTGGAAACACCTGTTATCCTTCGACCGCTTCACCTTCTGTTTCAGAGCCTTGCTGTAATTCTTGACAGGGGCCTTGCCCTTCTTCCCCTTCTTCTTGTTCCTAGAAGGAACCATCAAGACAGAGGTTGAAGGCTTACCCTTCAGAGTTTCCTCAGTTGTCAAGAGCATATTCAACAGCTCTGCCGGTGTACAATCGATTTTGTTCATATTAAAGTTAATAATGAACGCATCGAAAGAGGGCGGGAGAGACTGCAGAATAATATCAACAGCAAGCTCCTGGTTGATGGTATGCCCCAGTTTCTCCAGAGCCTCCTTGTGCCCAATCATCTTGAGCACGTGAGCTCCCACTGGGCTCCCCTCAGCCAGTTTGCTCTGAAAGAAGAGCTTTGTCAGATTATAGCATTCTGTCCTCGCCTGTGCAGCATACAGCATCTTGAGGTTCGCTATAATCTCTATAGCCGACATATCCTCATGCTGACGCTGCAGCGGTGGCGTCATAGACGCAAGCATTAGGCAAGCGACATCAATGCTATCATTGACGTGCTTTTCATAGGCATCCCGAACCGCCCTTGCGGCGTTCGGAGCGGGATGCGGCGGTATCGCCGTCTCGAGGACATACAGTTTCCTCTCTGCCTTAAGAACGATCTTAAGGTGTCCGAACCAGTCAGAGAAGTTCGGCCCAACAAACTTCTCCCTTTCCAGTAGGGATCGCACATTGAAGCTCATGGTGTTCGTTGCTGCAGTTATCTACAACAATGCAAGAACAGCAAGGTTAGTATCAATGTTCAGAATCAATCCAGGACTTAAGAAAGATTCTTTTCTCACTATTTTATCTGACTGAAAAATCCAGTAAACAGTCCGAAAGAGTAACACTCTTTTAGTGAGATGGGATCCAGATTTCATACTTGGTCTCCGCGTCCCGCTCAGGCGAGATAAGATGCACAGAGATGACAAGCACTAATTTCTGGTAGGCTGTCCCAGCCAATCGCCAACCCGTGCGATTCCCCTTCATCTGGGCAATCCAGCAGACTGTGCCAACTGAGTTGGTACAACACAGTCTCTGATCCCACAGATGGCTGCCTCCATGTGCTACCATATGCGCCACATATGTAGCCTACATGGTCAAGCTGACCTGACCTACTCCCTGGACCACCACGTGCTATGCTGAGCAACGAGAAGGGATAAATCCCTACTCTGTAACACGCAGGTGTAATCCCGCACCGTCTGAAGATAGATGGACGTGCCCACTGAGTGGGTTCAACACGGCTCCAACGATAGTCAGAACAGTGAGGTTTCACGTCAGAAGGCTTACGAGCTTGATATGTTAGCGTTGGATTTTAACGGTCTTTTATCTTCTTACTATCAGGCATATCCTATGGCTATAGCAGAAGATAAACACATGCAATTCTAATTATATAAGCAATAAATAGAAAGCATGATCTTATGTGGTAAAAGCCCATGAACCCTAGAAAGACCTTAATTTTACTTAAGTCTTCACTTGAGCTCTTTTGCATCTCATCTGGTCCAACCCAGGGCCCTAGCGCCAAGAGCACCTCAGGTGCGCCACCAGGTGAATGCCCCTCTAGGATGTGTGCCTTTATGCTCTTGTCTAATCAAAAACATTTTGATCTATCTAGACAAGCTTTGACTCGCAGGTCAATTATACAATAAATTAATAAAAAATGTGATTCGCAGATCACAATAATATTAACTTGTAATTTACCAGGCACGCAGGCCCCAGCACAGCACACATTAGGGCAACCCACATAAGATTAAATAAACAAGCATATGGTATCAAAACAACATGTGATCCATTCATGAAATTAAATTTTGAAAAACCCCATGGTATCAATTTTAATTTCCTTATGTGCTCTACAACCTTACAATGGTCCATTGATAGGGATCCACTCATCCATCTAGTCAGATCCTCTGCCCTTGCATGCACCGAGTCCTAACTGACCCGTGTTGACCTAATGGTCAACCATGCATGCGCCAAGGGCTGAACCACCCTCATGAGTTTTGGCAAGCGGGTGTGACCCCGGGCCTAACTCATGTGTGTTCAGTAGTTGTCTCAACCAGACCTCGCTACACGCCCTGGATGCAGTCGACCTATAGCCACCTCGTGCTTGCGCACAGGTGCTATCTGGCCAACCCATCTAGGCTGTCAGATGGTCTGATCAGACTAGTTGGATCTAACCTAGAAGATGCTTTCAACCCCATCAACCCATCTAAGGATTTATAGTAGGGGCACCTTAGATCTAAGTAGGCGCGCAAGATGTAAGTTTTATAAAACATCTAGAACATGCGCAAACAAACAAAACAACATGCTTCACTTGAGAACATAAGATATATCTCATATCTAGCATATTGATAACCCTTAGATCTAAGGGGAGTCCCCTTCAAGGGGGAGCGCAAACTTTAGGGGGTCCCCTTCAAGGGGGAGCGCAAACTTCATGTAACCATGATACAAGCGCAAACATAGCCAATGTAAACCATGCATCATGAAAACAAAGCATCAAGTAAGCGCAACATGTATGGATCACAAACACTTCAAAGCAATCATATAGATCATATCGAAAGCCTACCTCTGATACCAATTGAAAGAAACCTTTATTAAGGGGTTGAAACCCTAAACATGCGCATCTAGCATGCATGACGGAAAGAGGGTTTCTAAAAGATCGTATATGACAACCATATGATCAACTTGAAGCTATGAGTTTAGATCTATACCATAGCCATAGATTGGAGGTCGGCTTGGAAGAAGAGAGCAACTTTGATCTCCTCCAAAAGTTCACACACAAAGGCGATGAAGACTCCCAACTTGCGCACCTCTTGTGCTAGCAAAAGTGCCAAGATGTCAATGATCGAGTGTAGGGAAGAGATGAAGACTTCCTTTTGCTTGGCCGGTTCCTCCTCTTCTCGTCAACACCCTCACTTGCTCGAGAGCAAAAAAAAAATCGTTTCACCAAGCAACAAGAGAGAGGTGTAACCGAAAAACATTAGGGAGACTTCAAGCCATGAACGCATATGCGTTTTCATTTTCGAACTTTCCAAAAATGGCAACCATTAAGAGTATGCGTTCATGCGTTCATGTCTCCATGAACCAAACGCAACTCCTTCTCCCTCTTGAACCATGCGCTCAACCCATGAGCCGGTTCAATACCCTTGGTTCAATAGCGAAACCAAATCAGCCCAAGCATTAAGTCTAGATCAAATTAGACCCCAAAGTCCAAGATCTGACCATTCATCATCTGACGCTTCTGATCGCATCGATCTAGCATCATCTCTCTCGATCGAAGCTTACCGATCTAAAGCCCTAATCAATCAAACATGATCAGACCAGATCTCACTTACAATCAGAGATTAAATCCCTTTAAACTGAACCGAAACAATTCAGTCCACACGATCTGACTTAAGCAAGCCATATCACCAAATTGTGCGACCCTAAGGGTTTCCTTTAAATGTCGGTAACGATAACTTTCGTTATCACGATCAGTGAGGGGTATCTAGCAACACATCACTGTCTCCCGATATAAAGGAAAGAGTCTTCCAAGACTACACCCAAACCATAGCACAAGTGTGAATCAAACTCACGAGGCATGCATGTTTCCTTTGCCACTGGATGTTCTTATTGGACAAGCATGTCAAGCCTGTAACTCCAATACGATGAGCATGATTAGATCAGATGAACACAGTCATCTGGGTATGGCCATACACTATCTCAATCTTCTCATATAGGGGGGGCCCTTTAGAACATCACACTCCTTAAACAAGGAGACGGCAATCCTTTACCTATCACAAGTGCCCTAACCTGACTCAAGCTCACCATCCAAGATAGTCTATAATCATTATGTTTCAAATGATATTGAACTACCTCAAAACAATGACAATCATCATTTTGAAACGCAAGTGATCTCAAGTCAAAGGACATGTGCCACTTGCTGCTTACAAGGATCATTCACATTGTGACAAGCAATGGAATATCCCAGTAGGGTCTGTCCAGTACATCCAATGTACCCATGAGTCTACATCTTATTCCATGCTCGAAGCATCCTATAAGATTAGCACACATATTAGTCTCAATCATATCAAGGCTGTCTCATGTTCACCAAGATATCTCGACTAAGGACATATAGCCTGTCAGCCTAGCTGAACAGCTTTGAGACATTATTCAGAAGTACACTTATTACAGCAGACAAGGTAACAACCTGAATAATAACCATGCCTTTATAAACACAAGAGTTTATTACATGATACTTATTACAATCCCAAAGGCCTCAAACATTAGCCTTAAGGGCATACCCCAACAGGGCCACCTCTTGATGTCATCACTCTTTTTGTGATATGGGGTGTCGTAGAGCAAAGTGCCACGTCGTGACCCGGCGGGGGCCACCTCTTGAATCTACACACTATCCATCGATGTGTTATGGGGTGTTTTAGAGCAAAGTGCCACGTCGTGACCTGGCGGGGGCCACCTCTTGATTCTACTCACTGTCCATGTTTATATGTTGCATGAAATTTTGCAGTCTCCCAGTGCTTAGGCCAAAGCCGGGTTAGACCATAATGGTCACTACTGAATATGCTGGACAACTAGGTTAATTAAGTGTTGGTGTGTACATCTGAGTTGGTTTAGAGTATAACTCTAGAAACTGAGTTTGTTATATGTTGGTGTGTACATCTGACTGTTTATATGACTTCTGTTTTCTTTATGTTGTTATATGTTGACATAATGTTCCTGTTAAAGATTTTTAAAATAATCTGTCTATATTTTGAGTGTATGTTATGGATGGTCGATTTAGACTATCCACTCACTGGGCTGTGTAGCTCACCCCTCACTATTTTCAGGCATAGAGCAGGGGCGCATTTCTTGAGTTAGCATTGGCATGGATATCGCTAGTTTGCTGTTTAAGAACTTTTGCGCTTAATTATTTGGGGCCGGTTGTGGCCGAACTATATGAATGATATGAGCTATGTGAACCATGTGAACTATGTGAACTTGTGATGTCAGATTGTGGCTGTTAAATGAGTTTGATTTTTGTGTCACCGCGGGCTTCAGCCTGGTTTCGGTGTTTGGTATGAGTTTATAAAAATCGATTTTGTGATTTTGTTTTGAAATTCGGTTTGTGGTGTATTCTTTGTAATCGGTTTTGATATACCTGTAACTTGCATATGTCTAGTGCAAGTATTGCCTGGTGGCAGGTACCTTTATGGATTTTATGGATTTGATACGGATTTGATATAACTGTTGCCTTGCATATGTCTAGTGCAAGGAATGAGTGGTGGCAGGTACCTTTATGAAATTGTGTTTACCTGGAGATTTATATGTATGGATTTTCGAAATTTTCAGATCGGGTTTCCAAAACGGGGTTTTACCTAGCATATGTATCGATCTTGTATGATAACATCCTGTTTCTTTCATGAATTGTGTTGCTTGTTTGGGGTTAAGATAACGGGATGTTACAGAATGGTATCAGAATGGTTCACATAGCTCATATCATTCATATAGTTCGGCCACAACCGGCCCCAAATAATTAAGCATAAAAGTTCTTAAACAGCAAACTAGCGATATCCATGCCAATGCTAACTCAAGAAATGCGCCCCTGCTCTATGCCTGAAAATAGTGAGGGGTGAGCTACACAGCCCAGTGAGTGGATAGTCTAAATCGACCATCCATAACATACACTCAAAATATAGACAGATTATTTTAAAAATCTTTAACAGGAACATTATGTCAACCTAAAACAACATAAAGAAAACAGAAGTCATATAAACAGTCAGATGTACACACCAACATATAACAAACTCAGTTTCTAGAGTTATACTCTAAACCAACTCAGATGTACACACCAACATATAACAAACTCAGTTTCTAGAGTTATACTCTAAACCAACTCAGATGTACACACCAACACTTAATTAACCTAGTTGTCCAGCATATTCAGTAGTGACCATTATGGTCTAACCCGGCTTTGGCCTAAGCACTGGGAGACTGCAAAATTTCATGCAACATATAAACATGGACAGTGAGTAGAATCAAGAGGTGGCCCCCGCCAGGTCACGAAGTGGCACTTTGCTCTAAAACACCCCATAACACATCGATGGATAGTGTGTAGATTCAAGAGGTGGCCCCCGCCGGGTCACGACGTGGCACTTTGCTCTACGACACCCCATATCACAAAAAGAGTGATGACATCAAGAGGTGGCCCCTGTCCGACCAAGACATGGCACTTTGCGTCAAAACCCGTTCTCCCAAAAGGTTCCTACTGGACAACAGACACATCTTATATCTTATTTCACAACGGTGGACTTCTAAGTGTCAACTAGACTCTAGGATAGTCATCACAATAATCATATCGGGCAGGCTGAACATCAACCCCCATCACAATAATCATAACAGGTAGGCTGAACATCAACCCCCTCACATATCACAATACAGGGCTGAAATCTCAAACCCTTAACATATTACACATACTATCCCCTTGAGTACACAGTCACACTTAGCCTTAGTCCTACCCATCACATAACACAATATTCTAAATTCCCATAACCACATAATATTCCAAAAATCACAAATCACATAATATTCAAAAACCACATAAACTTCATGAAAATCACATTGTAGTGTAGTCCTTAGGTTTCATGCTGATTAGTTCAGTCTAACCTTGCTATGTTATCACTCAATTCCTCAAACAAGGATACATGCTACACTCATAAAGAACCATAAAATTAAAACAAGCATCCATAAACTCAACATAAAATGTAAAACATGTATTCTTACAAATTACCACATGTAAACATGTTAACTACAATTATAAAGATTTCGGTTCCCAAACATGTTATCAAGATTTCAGTTTAACTTCAATTAACAAGATTTCGGTTTTCATACATATTGTCAAGATTTCGGTTTAACTACAATTAACAAGATTTTCATGCTACAAAAAAAATCATTGATTTAATGTTACCAAAATTCCCTATAAAATACCTAGTTAACAAGAATTTCATACTCAAAATTCAATGATTTAATGCTACCAAAATTCCCTATAAAAATACCTTAAATTTCATACAAATTTTCGGTTAAACAATCATCAAGATTTCGGTTTTCATAATTAAATCAAAGTTTCGGTTTTCATAACAATTATCAAGATTATTTCGGTTTTCATAACAATTATCAAGATCATTTCGGTTTTCATAATTAATATTAAAATTTCGGTTTTAAACATGGTAATTTTCCAAGAATTCTATTGCATCATGTAATACAATCACAACCAAATTAATAGGTCAAATAAGACACCCCACTCACCTTGAACCGTGAACACTTAGGTTAAAATCTCCCCAACAAAATCGTCTAAAGCCTTTGAAGCTCCACCAACGTCGCCACCAATGGAAGGAAGAAACGCCACCCAAACCAAAGATGCCGGCCAAAGGAAAAGGAAGAGGAAGAAAGGAAAATTCCTCCAAGCCTTCAAGAATCGTCCAAGCTCCTCAAGAAATCGCCAAGTTCTTCAAAAATCGCCCACTTCTTTGCCCTAGCCGCCCCAAGATTTCCTCAAGCCAAAATCGCCAATTTCCCTTCCCTAACCGAATTACCAATTTGAATTTTTGGTTTTTAATTCTTTAACCCGTTAACCAATTAATTCAAATAGGGTTTAACCCATTTAACTAACTAAATTTGAATTTTAAACCCAATTAGCTAATTCACATAGGTTTTAATCCATTTAACCACTCACTTAACGAAAATCCAATAAGGATTTAATTAACCACTAAGCTCTAATTAATTTATCATAAATTAGCAACCAATAATCGAATAAATTAACCACCATTAATCTCTAATTAATTTACAATAAATTAACAACCAAATAAATTAACAACCAAAATCTCTAGTTAACTAACTATAAACTAACAACCAAAAATCTCTAGTTAATTAACTATAAATTAACAACCAATACATAGAAAAATACCACAGTCAATAATTTTATTTAAATCAAAAATAATGCTTACCAGGACTTAAGATCCTTGGATCTTACAAGGGCGATGAAGCTCTTCTTCCTCCTTTTCGTGAAGACCAGACAATGCAAGAGTGGATAGGCGACAAGACAAGAACCGAAGATGCGTTGAGGCGTCGTGTAGAGATGTGGCGTTACATGACTTCCAAATATGGAAAGTCATGAAGCCATGCGCCCACTCAATGCAAACCGCCCAAAACGCTTTCATATTGAACCATGCGATCGCACATGTGTGAACCGGTTCAATCCAATTCGGTCCAATGCATTTGGTTCAAAGATCGAACCAAATCAGCCTAAGCCACGGTCTAGATCTCTTTGAACCAAATGGTTCAAGTTCTAACCGTTCATCTCTTGATGCTCTTGATCTCACCGATCTAGCATCAATACTTTCGATCGAAGCTTACCGATCTCAAGCCCTAATCAATCAAACATGATCAGACCAGATCTCACTTACAATCAGAGTTCAAACTCCTTTAAACTGAACCAAAACAATACAGTCCACACGATTTGACTTAAGTAAGCCATATCATCAAATTGTGCGACCCTAAGGGTTTCCTTTAAATGTCGGTAACGATAACTTTCGTTATCACGATCAGTGAGGGGTATCTAGCAACACATCACTATCTCCCGATATAAAGGAAAGAATCTTCCAAGACTACACCCAAACCACAGCACAAGTGTGAATCCACTTCACTAGGCATACTTGATTCATTTGCCACTGGATGTTCTTATTGGACAAGCGTGTCAAGCCTGTAACTCCAATATGATGAGAATGATTAGATCAGATGAACATAGTCATCTCGGTATGGCCATACACTTTCTCAATCATCTCATCCAGGGGGGCCCCTTTAGAACATCACACTCCTATTAAGGAGACGGCAATCCTATATCTATCACTAGTGTCCTAACCTGACTCATGATCATTATCCAAGATAGTCTATAAACATTATGTTTCAAATGATATTGAACTACCTCAAAACAATGACAATCATCATTTAGAAACACAAGTGATCTCAAGTCAGAGGACATATGCCACTTGTTTGCATATAAGGATTATTCACATTGTGACAAACAATTGAATATCCTAGTAGGGTCTGTCCAGTACATCCAATGTACCCATGAGTCTACATCTTATTCCATGCTCGAAGCATCCTATAAGATTAGAACACATATTAGTCTCAATCATATCAAGGCTGTCTCAAGTTCACCAAGATATCTCGACTAAGGACTTAACTGCATGTCAGCCTAGCTGAACAGCATTGAGACATTATTCAGAAGTATACACATTGCAGCAGATGATGTAACAACCTGAATAATAACCATTGCCTTTATAAACAAAGAGTTTATACATGATACTGATATAATGTAACGCCCCTCGATACTTAACCCCGAAGTTCATGCGGAAATCATACGAGGAACGTCACGAGAAATAAAACCGAACGCCAAGATCATACTACTAACGGAGCTAGGGAATAAAAGATCTGAAAATTTATACAAAAATCCGGCAGCATGTATGCGTACATACAAGGTCGGGAAAATTCCCATACATGTACATGCTGTACTGATTCATAACAACAAGTAATTTCAACTTATATAATACTAAACATAACCGAATCAGTTCACAACTCCGTACTATACATATACGGAGACAAAATCTCATATCACGGCAGACTGAACATAAAATCCCATCAAAACGATGAAAATACCACAACCGAAATCTTATAACAAAATGGGCCTAAGCCCTCACATGTAACCAGAATATAGTATCCATCATCCAAAACAAAGTATAACTAATACAGGCACGCAGGCCCCAGATAACGGAGTCACGATACAAGTATTCAAATACAACCGAAATCTTTTACAAGGTCCATATCACAAAGCCCAAAGCTTCGTCAAGCTACTCATATCTCAAGGTGCATAACGCTGTATCAATCACGGTCTCTCACCTGTAGATATTAGAGGGGGTGAGCTAACAGCTCCGCAAGTGAGAACCCTATGAAACCCCTCCATTAATACATTCAAAATATAGCATGTAGGGTTTTTCAAAACATTTACCGAATGCGATTATTAAATATCAAATCAAATACAGATAAGAACACAACTTACAAAATAATCCACATGGCGAAATCTAATCATAATACAACAAAACCGAAATAGAAACGTGCATATCACATGGCGAAACAGAACACATACGTAGATGCACATCCTAACATGTCCAAATCCAGAACAGAACGAAACGACCACAAAGGTCCGACCCTTCCCTCGTCAGGGCTCAGAGAATGCATGCATGCCAAACAGTAGGGGAGGAATCAGGAGGTGGCCCCCGTCTAGCTAAGACGTGGCACGCTGATCTCCATCTACCCACTCAGACAATGTGGTAAATCAAGAGGTGGCCCCCGCCAAGTCACGGCGTGGCACTTTGTTTCCCCACATTGGTCACACAGCAGTCAGAGAGTTCAAGAGGTGGCCCTCGCTTACCAGTAGCGTGGCACTTTGTCTCTCTTATGCTAAACTAATCACATCTGTGAAGGAAGATCAAGTGGTGGCCCCCGCCTGACCAAGGCGTGACACTTTGCCTCACTTCACAACATCTCCAGGGTCACACATAATGGACATGACTTATGCCACACACTTATAGCAAAAGACTAACACCCGGATATCATTCACCACTCGAAATTAATTAAACAGCATAAATGTCTTAGACAGGGTAGTCCTTAAGTTTCATGCAATCAGGTTAGGAAGATACCATGCTAAGTTCTCAACAAATGTTTCCATACAGGTATAATGTGTTAATCCTAGATTTCATGCAATTAGATTGTAACATCTATATTCTAGGTTATCAAACAGAATTTACAAACATTGCACACATTACCATCACTTAATTTCAAGAGAACGATTACACTTGTAACTATGCATAGAAAATTCCTAAAATTAGGCAAAAATCATATTTAAGCACCATATAAACTCAATTACATGAATAACAGCTTTGCCCCAAAAGTTAACTGAACATTGACCAAAATACCCCTAGGGTAAATTTCGGCCAGCATGAATTAAGGCTCCAAAAATAGCATAAAATTCATGATAAATTCCCTCATACTTCTAATTTCATGAATCCTAAGTTTTCCCCAAAAGTTAGCATAAAATTTCATCAATTTAGGGCATGGGCGCATGTCATACTCTAGGGTTTTTCATGAATACATCATACAATCAAATTGAAGCTCAAGATCATGATCACTCATCCTCATAAGACATCTAATCAAGTAAAGAACGAAAAGCCCTATGATTAGAGCCCCTAAATCTGATTTTCGAAACTTCAATTGGGTGATCACGGTTTCATGGTAAGCTACTCGTTTTTCCATCACAAAGCAAGAAAACATGTCAAGGGAAAGATGATATAATCGGATTACAAGTAACATAGGATTTCCACTCGCCTTGAGGATGATTTGCAAGCAAATCGTGAGCAAAGAGGCTTGTTTGAAGCTCCCACACGTCGCCGCTGTCCACCACGCCGGAAAACCAAGCGCCGCCGCCGGAACCTCGCCGGAAAGGAGCTGGACGAAAGGGGAAGGCGCGGCTGCAAATCGTCCACGAGAGTCCACGAGAGGGAGAGGAAAAATCGTAAGGGTCGGCTAGGGTTAGGATGAAAATCGGAAACAACTTAAGTGATGCCAAGTCACTTAAGTGAAATCTGCATTTAATCTGTATACTCACATAATAAGGGGGCGCCCACATACCTAACACAAAGACTGGGCTGGAACTCTGGTAGCCAGGCCAACATACACAGGAGAGGTCTCAGGTTCAAGACTCCTCCACAGCAACTTATTTTTGCCCTGCAGGAGAATAATTTTCCCCTTAGCCAAAAATCCCACCAACAAGGTTAATAAATACCTGATTATAGATAATTAAAATGAGTCACATACCGAGGTTTAATACATCAAAATTCTTGGGTTTTACATCCTCTCCTCCTTAAAAGGCTTTAGTCCTCTAAAGCAAATCGGGAGCAGATTCAAATAAATGTGGGTAATCCTTTCTCATATCGGTTTCCAACTCCCAAGTAGCTTCTTCCACGGACTGATTTCCCCAAATAACTTTCACTAGAGGTATCACCTTGCTTCGAAGGACTTTCTCTTTTCTATCCACAATCTTAAGTGGCCTTTCAACATAAGTCAGATTTTCATCAATTTGCAAAGGTGTGGAATCCAAGATATGTGACGGGTCATGACAATACTTCCTAAGCACGGATACGTGAAACACGCTGTGTAGATGCTCCAAGGATGGCGGTAAGGCTAATCGGTAAGCAACCGGTCCAACCCTCTCGATGATATCAAACGGACCCACATATCTAGGGCTTAATTTCCCTTTCTTTCCGAATCGCATCACACCTTTTGTAGGAGAAACCTTAACAAATACATGTTCTCCCACCATGAATTCCAGAGGTCTCCTTCTCACATCAGCGTAGCTTTTCTGCCTATCCTGTGCAGCCTTTGGCTTTTCTTGAATAATCTTTACTTTATCTGTGGCTTCCTGCACAGCATCAGACTGGAGCAAGGTTCTATCACCTACCTCCTCCCAACTCAAGGGAGTTCTGCATCTTCTTCCGTACAATGCCTCGTACGGGGCCATCTGGATACTAGAGTGGTAACTATTGTTGTAAGTAAACTCAATCAGGGCTAAGTCTCTGTCCCACTCACCATGCCAATCAATGATGTAAGATCTCAGCAAGTCCTCCAATGTCTGTATGGTCCTCTCAGTCTGCCCATCGGACTGCGGGTGATATGCAGTGCTAAAACTGAGCTTGGTGCCCAAATCTTCCTGAAGCTTCTTCCAAAACCGAGATAAGAACCTGGAATCGCGGTCAGATACAATATCCACCGGAACACCATGCAATCTCACAATCTCGTCAATGTATAACCTGGCAAGCCTCTCCAAAGGATAAGTCATCTTGATAGGCAAAAAGTGGGCGGACTTAGTAAGTCTGTCCACGATAACCCAAATAGCATCGTGCCCTTTTCTGGTCCGGGGTAATCCACAGACAAAGTCCATGCTGATATTTTCCCACTTCCACAGAGGAATCTGAAGTGGTTGGAGGGATCCACCCGGTCTCTGATGCTCGGCTTTAACCGTCTGGCATGTCAAACATCTAGCCACAAACTGTGCCACATCACTCTTCATCCCTTGCCACCAGAAACTTTTCTTCAGGTCCTGATACATTCTGGTACTACCAGGGTGAATAGAATACTTAGAACTGTGGCCTTCAGCTAAAATCTCTTGTCTCAACTTAGGATCCTCAGGGACACAGACCCTTCCATGGAACCTAAGCAAACCATCTGTGGATAGGTTGAAATCCTCAATCAATCCCATCTCCAGTTTTTCTTTCCATTTCAAAATTTCAGGATCCACCAACTGTGCTTTGCTCAACTTTTGCAAAATATCAGACTCAACTCTAAGTGCAGCAACAAAACACTTATTACCACGAGGTGTCACATCCAATCGAAGTCTACTGAACTCATCAAGCAAGCGCCACTCCTGCACAAGAAGTGCAGCCACAGAAGTCACAGGCCGCCTGCTCAATGCGTCTGCAACCACATTTGCCTTACCCTCCTGGTAGTGAATAGTAAAATCATAATCTTTGATCAGTTCCATCCACCGCCGCTGCCGCATGTTGAGTTCTTTCTGGGTAAATATGTATTTGAGGCTCTGATGGTCGGTGTATAAATCAAAAGTCTGACCCAGCAGATAATGACGCCAAATCTTCAATGCAAACACCACTGCAGCCAACTCCAAATCATGGGTAGGGTAGTTGGACTCGTATTCTTTTAACTGCCTGGAAGCATAGGCAACCACCTTACCATGCTGCATGAGTACACAGCCCAAACCTTTGCCAGAGGCATCCGTGTACACAGTGAAACCTTCACCGCCACTAGGTATAGTGAGAATCGGTGCACTAGTCAAACGCTTCTTCAGCTCGAGGAAACTTTCCTCGCACTTGGCATCCCAGATAAAATCAGCATTCTTCCTGGTCAACTTTGTTAAAGGGCCCGCCAGCTTGGAAAACCCTTCAACAAATCTGCGGTAGTAACCTGCTAAGCCCAAGAAACTTCGAATCTCAAATGTATTTGTTGGTCTTCCCCAGCTAATAATAGCCTCTACCTTAGCTGGATCCACAGACACACCCTGTCCGGATATCACATGTCCCAAAAAGTTAATCTTCTCCAACCAGAACTCGCATTTACTGGCCTTGGCATACAACCTTTTACTTCTCAGAATTTCCATCACCTTGCGTAAGTCCTGTGCGTGATCTTGAGCACTCCGCGAGTAAACCAAAATGTCATCGATAAACACAACCACGCATTTATCCAGGAGATGGTGAAACACCCTATTCATAAGATCCATAAAGACAGCAGGGGCATTCGTTAGTCCAAAAGGCATAACTAAAAATTCATAATGCCCATACCTTGTCCTGAATGCTGTCTTAACCACATCCTCCTCTCTGACCTTCAGCTGATAATACCCAGACCTTAAGTCAATCTTGGAGAAGACAGTAGCGCCCTGTAACTGATCGAAGAGATCATCAATACGGGGCAGAGGGTACTTGTTCTTAACTGTTACCTGGTTCAGCTGACGGTAATCGATGCACATTCTCAGTGATCCGTCCTTCTTCTTTACAAACAACACAGGCGCTCCCCAAGGAGACGCGCTAGGCCTGATGTACCCTTTTTCTAGCAATTCTTCCAGCTGTTTCTTCAACTCAGCCAATTCAGAGGTGGCCATGCGGTAAGGGGCTTTAGAGATTGGGGCAGTGCCAGGTATCAAGTCAATACTGAATTCCACTTCCCGGTCAGGTGGTAAACCAGATAACTCATCAGAAAATACATCTGGGAATTCATTCACCACATGTATATAAGTCAAATCAGATACAGGTTCATCCTGAACCTTCACATGTGCCAAGTAGCCTTTACAGCCGCCAGCCAATAACTTTTGAGCATGCAGGAAAGAGATCACATGTAACCCCTGATCTGCAATCAAACCCTTGATATGCAATTGGTGACCCTCACTCAAATTCAGAGTCACCAACTTTTCAAAACAATCTAGGGTGGCATGGTAAGAGGACAACCAGTCCATCCCTAATATCACATCATAGTCAAGCATGTCAAGCAATATCAAATCAACAAACAAGTCATATTCCTCTATCCTAAGCATGCAATCAGGATAAAGCACATCTGTTACCAGGGAATCACCCATAGGGGTGCAGACAGATATAGCACAATCAAGAGTCTCAGGTGCCACAGGCAAATGACGAACAAAATGAACTGATACGAAAGAGAGATTGGCACCAGGATCAAATAAAACACGTGCTAACTGATCGAAAACAAAAAGAGTACCTTCCACAACTGACTTGGAAGCCCTGGCATCCTTCTCAGCAATAGCATATACTCGAGTCTGCACTGTGGGCTTATCAGCACCCTGAGATGAAGACTTCAGCTGTGGGCAGTCTTTGATACGGTGTCCGGCCTTACCACACTTGAAACAAGCCCCTGACTTCTTATAGCAGTCCTTGATCTCGTGACCACTGCTTCCACAATGATAGCACTTTCTGCCTTCCACGGTATCACCTCGGGCAGATTTAAAATTCTTCTGGTAGGGAGGATGCCTACCTTTCTTATCCTTGTGCTTATATTGTTTCTTTTCATGACTCTGGGGAACTGGAGCAACAGTCTCCACAACAGGGGTTGGGGCAATCACCACTGCCTGCTCAGAAATTGATCTCTCCACTGTGAGAGCCCTCTCTAAAACCTCAGCATAGGTCTCTAGATGTAATGCCACAATCCGATCTCTGATATCTTTTCTCAAACCCCTCTGAAACTTCCTGGCCCTTAGTTCCTCAGTGCTGACCAAATGGGGAGCATACTTGGACAACTGGGTGAACATGGTATCATATTGAGCCACAGAAAGGTCACCCTGCACCAGGTGGATAAACTCCACCTCCTTCTCTTCATTCATGCTAGGTGGAAAGTACTTGTCATTAAATTTCCTCATGAAGTAAACCCAGTCTACAGTATCCCCTTTTTCAGTTGCTAGCCTCTCCACTCCTTTCCACCATATCTCGGCATTCCCCTTCAGCATATATACTGACAGGCACAGTTTATCCTCTTCACTACTTCGCATCACCGCAAAAATCTTATCTAGGTCAGCAAGCCAGTCCTCAGCTGCTCTAGGCCCTGGGCTCCCATAAAAAGCTGGAGGGTTCATACGCTGAAATTCCTTCACCAGTTGAGCATACCTCTTATGCTCATTCTCCTGAGAACTCCCCACATTCTCCTTCTCAGCCGGCTGTGACTGGGAATGAGACTGTGACTGCATCTGCTGCTGCATCTGCTGGTGAAATTCTTGTTGCTGATCACGGTTCTGCTGCAGGAGCTGCTGCTGAAACTCCTGATGCTGCTCGCGCTGTTCCCTCATCATCTGTTGCTGTTCTTGCATAGCCTGAGCCTGCTGCTGAATGAGGGCACCCTGTTGTTGAATCATATTACTCATAGACTCTAAAGCCCTCATAAAGCCAGCCATCTGATCATCAGCATTACCCTTGGGTCGCACCATTCTTACCTAGCAAAAACACCTTGCAAGTCAAGACAAACAATAATTTCCTTATCTTACTAGCAACCAATTCCTTACTTGGTTTATTTCTATGCAATACACAAACAATGTTTTACTACCCAGATCTAATATTCGCTAGAAACCCCGCTCTGATACCATATGTAACGCCCCTCGATACTTAACCCCGAAGTTCATGCGGAAATCATACGAGGAACGTCACGAGAAATAAAACCGAACGCCAAGATCATACTACTAACGGAGCTAGGGAATAAAAGATCTGAAAATTTATACAAAAATCCGGCAGCATGTATGCGTACATACAAGGTCGGGAAAATTCCCATACATGTACATGCTGTACTGATTCATAACAACAAGTAATTTCAACTTATATAATACTAAACATAACCGAATCAGTTCACAACTCCGTACTATACATATACGGAGACAAAATCTCATATCACGGCAGACTGAACATAAAATCCCATCAAAACGATGAAAATACCACAACCGAAATCTTATAACAAAATGGGCCTAAGCCCTCACATGTAACCAGAATATAGTATCCATCATCCAAAACAAAGTATAACTAATACAGGCACGCAGGCCCCAGATAACAGAGTCACGATACAAGTATTCAAATACAACCGAAATCTTTTACAAGGTCCATATCACAAAACCCAAAGCTTCGTCAAGCTACTCATATCTCAAGGTGCATAACGCTGTATCAATCACGGTCTCTCACCTGTAGATATTAGAGGGGGTGAGCTAACAGCTCCGCAAGTGAGAACCCTATGAAACCCCTCCATTAATACATTCAAAATATAGCATGTAAGGTTTTTCAAAACATTTACCGAATGCGATTATTAAATATCAAATCAAATACAGATAAGAACACAACTTACAAAATAATCCACATGGCGAAATCTAATCATAATACAACAAAACCGAAATAGAAACGTGCATATCACATGGCGAAACAGAACACATACGTAGATGCACATCCTAACATGTCCAAATCCAGAACAGAACGAAACGACCACAAAGGTCCGACCCTTCCCTCGTCAGGGCTCAGAGAATGCATGCATGCCAAATAGTAGGGGAGGAATCAGGAGGTGGCCCCCGTCTAGCTAAGACGTGGCACGCTGATCTCCATCTACCCACTCAGACAATGTGGTAAATCAAGAGGTGGCCCCCGCCAAGTCACGGCGTGGCACTTTGTTTCCCCACATTGGTCACACAGCAGTCAGAGAGTTCAAGAGGTGGCCCTCGCTTACCAGTAGCGTGGCACTTTGTCTCTCTTATGCTAAACTAATCACATCTGTGAAGGAAGATCAAGTGGTGGCCCCCGCCTGACCAAGGCGTGACACTTTGCCTCACTTCACAACATCTCCAGGGTCACACATAATGGACATGACTTATGCCACACACTTATAGCAAAAGACTAACACCCGGATATCATTCACCACTCGAAATTAATTAAACAGCATAAATGTCTTAGACAGGGTAGTCCTTAAGTTTCATGCAATCAGGTTAGGAAGATACCATGCTAAGTTCTCAACAAATGTTTCCATACAGGTATAATGTGTTAATCCTAGATTTCATGCAATTAGATTGTAACATCTATATTCTAGGTTATCAAACAGAATTTACAAACATTGCACACATTACCATCACTTAATTTCAAGAGAATGATTACACTTGTAACTATGCATAGAAAATTCCTAAAATTAGGCAAAAATCATATTTAAGCACCATATAAACTCAATTACATGAATAACAGCTTTGCCCCAAAAGTTAACTGAACATTGACCAAAATACCCCTAGGGTAAATTTCGGCCAGCATGAATTAAGGCTCCAAAAATAGCATAAAATTCATGATAAATTCCCTCATACTTCTAATTTCATGAATCCTAAGTTTTCCCCAAAAGTTAGCATAAAATTTCATCAATTTAGGGCATGGGCGCATGTCATACTCTAGGGTTTTTCATGAATACATCATACAATCAAATTGAAGCTCAAGATCATGATCACTCATCCTCATAAGACATCTAATCAAGTAAAGAACGAAAAGCCCTATGATTAGAGCCCCTAAATCTGATTTTCGAAACTTCAATTGGGTGATCACGGTTTCATGGTAAGCTACTCGTTTTTCCATCACAAAGCAAGAAAACATGTCAAGGGAAAGATCATATAATCGGATTACAAGTAACATAGGATTTCCACTCGCCTTGAGGATGATTTGCAAGCAAATCGTGAGCAAAGAGGCTTGTTTGAAGCTCCCACACGTCGCCGCTGTCCACCACGCCGGAAAACCAAGCGCCGCCGCCGGAACCTCGCCGGAAAGGAGCTGGACGAAAGGGGAAGGCGCGGCTGCAAATCGTCCACGAGAGTCCACGAGAGGGAGAGGAAAAATCGTAAGGGTCGGCTAGGGTTAGGATGAAAATCGGAAACAACTTAAGTGATGCCAAGTCACTTAAGTGAAATCTGCATTTAATCTGTATACTCACATAATAAGGGGGCGCCCACATACCTAACACAAAGACTGGGCTGGAACTCTGGTAGCCAGGCCAACATACACAGGAGAGGTCTCAGGTTCAAGACTCCTCCACAGCAACTTATTTTTGCCCTGCAGGAGAATAATTTTCCCCTTAGCCAAAAATCCCACCAACAAGGTTAATAAATACCTGATTATAGATAATTAAAATGAGTCACATACCGAGGTTTAATACATCAAAATTCTCGGGTTTTACATATAATCCCAAGGCCTCAAACATTAGCCATAAGGGCATACCCCAACAATCTCCCACTTGCACTTAATCTAATTGTTGAGAAATCTCAAACCCATATTATTACAGTGCTTCTCATGCTTCTGCTAAAAAGACCCCTTCAAGGGGGAGGCCGAAACCCTAAGTGTGGCGCATATAACATTTTCGCATGGGATGCTAGGGTTTCAACAAAATCGCATGTAATATATTCTTATGATCAACTTCAAATGATTGAATGGATCAAGAGGAAGTTCATACCAACGCCATTAGATTGGATGGTGCCATGGAAGTAAGATTGCGAAAGGGCTTTCCTCCAAAGGTGGCGCACACAAGAAGATGATGGCTACTCCTTGTGTTCCTTGTGCTAGCAAGGCTTCAAGGCTCTTGTCGTATGAAGGAGATGGAAATACACTTTTCGGCTAGGGCGATGAAGCTCTCCTTCTTGTCGTCGAGACCAACCTCTACCACAATGGATAGACGACCAAGCAAGAAGACAACATGCGTTGAGGCATTTTCTTAGATGAGGCGTTACATGATTTCCCAATATGGAAAGTCATGAAGCTATCGCCCACTCAAAGCAAACCGCCCTAAAACGCTTCCACCTTGAACCAACCGTTCGCACATATGTGAACCGGTTCAATGGAATTCGGTCTAATGCTTTTGGTTCAAAGACTAAACCAAAACAACCCAAGCCATGGTCTAGATCTCTCTCTGAACCAAATGGTTCAAGATCTAACCGTTGATCTCTTGATGCTTCTGATCTCACTGATCTAGCATCACTTCTCTCGATCGAAGCTTACCGATCTCAATCCCTAATCAATCAAATATGATCAGATCAGATCTCACTTACAATCAGAGTTTAAACTCCTTTAAAACTGAACCAAAACAATTCAGTCCACACGATCTGACTTACGTAAGCCATATCACCAAATTGTGCGACCCTAAGGGTTTCCTTTAAATGTCGGTAACGATAACTTACGTTATCACGATCAGTGAGGGGTATCTAGCAACACATCACTGTCTCCCAATATAAAGGAAAAAGTCTTCCAAGACTACACCCAAACCACAGCACAAGTGTGAATCCACTTCACTAGGCATACATGTTTCCTTTGCCACTGGATGTTCTTATTGGACAAGTGTGTCAAGCTTGTTATTCCAATATGATGAGCATGACTAGATCAGATGAACATAGTCATCAGGGTATGGCTATACACTATCTCAATCATCTCATGCAAGGGGGGCCCCTTCAGAACATCACTCTCCAAACAAGGAGACGGCAATCCTATATCTATCACTAGTGCCCTAACCTGACTCATGATCATTATCCAAGATAGTCTATAATCATTATGTTTCAAATGATATTGAACTACCTCAAAACAATGACAATCATCATTTAGAAACACAAGTGATCTCAAGTCAGAGGACATGTGCCACTTGATGCAAACAAGGATTATTCACATTGTGACAAGCAATTGAATATCCTAGTAGGGTCTATCCAGTACATCCAATGCACCCATGAGTCTACATCTTATTCCATGCTCGAAGCATCCTATAAGATTAGAACACATATTAGTCTCAATCATATCAAGGCTGTCTCATGTTCACCAAGATATCTCGACTAAGGACATTACAGCATGTCAGCCTAGCTGAACAGCATTGAGACATTATTCAGAAGCACACTTATTGCAGCAGACAATGTAACATACTGAATAACAACCTTTGCCTTTATAAACATAAGAGTTTATATACATGATGCTGATAGAATCCCAAGGCCTCAAACATTAGCCTTAAGGGCATACCCCAACATTCTCCCACTTGCACTTAATCTAATGGTTGAGAAATCTCAAACCCATATTATTATAGTGCTTCTCATGCTTCTGCTGTGCCAGAGGCTTGGTAAGCGGGTCAGCCAGATTGTCATCTGTATGAACCTTGCAGATTTTGATCTCGCCACGATCAATGATCTCCCGGATCAAGTGAAACCGTCTCTGTATGTGCTTGGACTTCTGGTGCGACCGTGGTTCCTTTGCTTGTGCGATTGCTCCAGTGTTATCATAGAAGATAACCAAAGGATCTGCACTCGAAGGAACGACACCAAGTTCCTGAATGAACTTACGAATCCACACTGCCTCCTTGGATGCTTCCGAGGCTGCAACATACTTGGCTTCTGTTGTGGAATCAGCAACAGTAGACTGTTTGAAACTTTTCCACACCACTGCTCCACCATTCAAGCTAAAAACATAGCCTGATTGCGATCGAAAATCATCCTGGTCCGACTGGAACGAAGCATCAGTATATCCTTCAATACTGAGTTCTTCCTGACCACCATATATCAAGAACATATCTTTGGTCCTCCGCAGATATTTTAAAATGTTCTTGACCACAATCTAGTGTGCTTGACCTGGATTACTTTGGAATCGACTGGTCACGCTTAACCCGTAAGCGACGTCTGGGCGAGTACACAACATCGCATACATTATGGACCCAATAGCCGAAGCATAAGGCGTATTGTCCATTTCATCTTTCTCAGTCTGTGTTTGTGGACACTGACTCTTTGAAAGATTCAGACCATGTCTGACTGGAATATGTCCCCTTTTAGAATTCTATAAATGGAATCTCTCTAGGACTTTATCGATGTAAGTACTCTGGCACAGCCCGAGAAGCCTCTTAGATCTATCCCTGTAGATCTTCACACCTAATACATAGGCTGCTTCTCCTAGATCTTTCATCTGGAAACATTTTCTTAACCATGCTTTAACAGCATGTAGTTCAGGAATATCGTTTCCAATGATTAAGATATCATCGACGTAGAGGACTAGGAAAGTAATCACGCTCCCACTAAACCTCTTATATACACACGGGTCATCTTCGTTCTTGATGAAACCAAACTCAGAGATTGATTCATCAAAACGAATATTCCAGCTTCTAGATGCTTGCTTAAGTCCATAAATGGACTTCTTTAACTTGCATATTTTATGACGATCTGATGGATTAGTGAAACCTTCAGGTTGTGTCATATACACATCCTCATCCAATTTTCCATTAAGGAAAGCGGTCTTCACATCCATCTGCCAGATCTCATAATCGTAATATGCTGCTATCGCGAAAAGAATCCGAATAGACTTAAACATGGCTACAGGAGAGAAAGTTTCATCATAATCTATCCCGTAGATTTGTTTGAAATCTTTCGCAACTAGCCTGCCTTTATAGGTAACCACGTTACCATCCATGTCAATCTTCTTCTTGAAGATCCATTTACAGCCTATAGGAATTACTCCCGGAGGCGGATCAACCAAATCCCAGACTTGGTTATCTGACATGGAGTCCATTTCGGCTCGCATAGCTTCAAGCCATCTAGCTGACTCCAGTCCACTGACCGCATCCGCATAAGTGAGGGGTTCATCATTTTCAATGATGTAGACTCCGTCATAGCGCTCAGGCTGTCGACGGATCCTTCCCGATCTTCGCGGTTCCCGTGATATCTGAGCCTCAGGTTGTTCAATAACCTGTTCTACCGGCTCAGGCTCATCCAACTGTGCTTGACTACTTTGTCCTTCCTCTGGATTCTCATCCAGCTTTATTTCTCTCCCACTGGCTTCTTGCAGAAGTAACTCCTTCTCAAGAAAAACTACCGTCCGAGCAACAAACACTTTGTTCTCTTTGGGATCGTAGAAATAATAACCCTTAGTTTCCTTAGGGTATCCGACAAAGATGCATTTCTCAGATCTGCTCTCTAGTTTCCCAGAGGCGAGCTTTTTGACATAAGCCTCGCAACCCCAGATCTTTGTAAATGTCATGCTCGGCTGTTTCCCATACCATAGCTCATATGGTGTCTTTGAAACTGCCTTGGATGGCACTCGGTTTAGTACCTTTGCAGCTGTTTCCAGTGCAAAACCCCAAAAGGAGTAAGGTAGAGTAGCCTGACTCATCATAGAACGAACCATATCCAGTAAGGTTCTATTCCTCCTCTCGGACACACCATTCCATTGCGGTGTTCCTGGCGGAGTGAGCTGTGAGATAATCCCACACTCTTTTAGATAGTCAGTAAACGCATGACTCAAGTATTCTCCACCTTGATCAGAACAAAGTGCCTTGATATTTCGGCCTAGCTGATTTTGTACTTCATTTTTGAACTCTTTGAACTTGTCAAAAGATTCACTCTTATGTCTCATAAGATAGACATAACCATACCTACTGAAATCATCAGTAAAGGTAATGAAGTACGAATAGCCACCTCTGGCATGTTTACTAAACGGCCCACACACATCAGTGTGTATAAGGTCAAGTAAACCTGAAGCCCTTTGACCTTTATGAGGAAAAGGAGCCTTCGTCATTTTACCCATTAAACAAGCTTTGCATGTATCAATCTCCTCATAGGAGAATGATCCCAGCAGTCCATGATCATGCAACCGCTTAATGCGCTTCTTGTTAATATGGCCTAAACGACTATGCCATAGCAAGGTGCTGTCATCAGCATACTTGGCTTTCTTATTATCAATGTTTTGTATAGAACATTCCATGTCCAACATGAATAACCCATTGTTAATTGAACCAGTAACATAAACAATATTATCAAGAGTAAGATAACACTTTGAAATCTTGCATTCAAAGGAAAACCCTTTCCTGACAAGAGCAGGAATAGAGATAATATTTTTGGTAATACTGGGTACAAAGTAACAATTGTTTAATTCTAATACAATGCCAGATGGTAATGAGATGTAATAATCCCCTACAGCAACAGCAGCAACCCGTGCCCCGTTTCCAACTCGTAGGTCCACCTCATGCTGTCCCACCTGTCTTCTTCTCTTGAGTTCCTGTACATTTGAACAAATGTGAACTCCACATGCAGTGTCCAACACCCATGAAATAGAAGAAGAAGATATCATGACCTCAGTCACAAATATACCTGAGCCAGAAGTGATGCTTCCCTTCTTGTCTCCTTGGAGCGCTTTACAGTCCTTTTTCCAGTGACCCAGCTGGCCACAATGGAAACACCTGTTGTCCTTCAACCGCTTCACCTTCTGTTTCAGAGCCTTGCTGTAGTTCTTGACAGGGGCCTTGCCCTTCTTCCCCTTCTTCTTGTTCCTGGAGGGGAACATCAAGACAGAGGTTGAAGGCTTTCCCTTCAGAGTTTCCTCCGTGGTCAAGAGCATATTCAGCAACTCTGCCGGAGTACAATCGATTTTGTTCATATTAAAGTTAATAATGAACGCATCGAAAGAAGGCGGGAGAGACTGCAGAATAATGTCTACAGCAAGCTCCTGATTGATGGTATGCCCCAGTTTCTCCAGAGCCTCCTTGTGCCCAATCATCTTGAGCACGTGAGCTCCCACTGGGCTCCCTTCAGCCAGTTTGCTCTGAAAGAAAAGCTTGGTCAAATTATAGCGTTCAGTCCTCGCCTGTGCAGCATACAACATCTTGAGGTTTGCTATAATTTCTATAGCAGACATATCCTCATGCTGACGCTGCAGCGGTGGCGTCATAGACGCTAGCATCAGGCAAGCGACATCAATGCTATCATTGACATGCTTTTCATAGGCTTCATGAACCGCCCTTGCGGCGTTCGCAGCGGGTTGAGGCGTCACAGCCGTCTCGAGGACATACAGTTTCCTCTCAGCCTTAAGAACGATCTTAAGGTGTCCGAACCAGTCTGAGAAGTTTGGCCCAGCAAACTTCTCCCTTTCCAGTAGGGATCGCACATTGAAGCTCATGGTGTTCGTTGCTGCAGGAATCTACAACAATGCAAGAACAGCAAGGTCAGTATCAATGTCTAGAATCAATCTAGGACTTAAGAAAGATTCTTTTTCTCACTATTTTATCTGACTGAAAAATCCATTAAAATAGTCCGAAAGAGTAACACTCTTTTAGTGAGATGGGATCCAGATTTCATACTTGGTCTCCGCGTCCCGCTCAGGCGAGATAAGATGCACAGAGAGTACAAGCACTAATTTCTGGTAGGCAGTCCCTGCCAATCGCCAACCCGTGCGATTCCCCTTCATCTGGGCAATCCAGCAGACTGTGCCAACTGAGTTGGTACAACACAGTCTCTGATCCCACAGATGGCTGCCTCCATATAGCTAACATATGCCCCATATGTAGCCTACATGGTCAAGCTGACCTGACCTACTCCCTGGACCACCACGTGCTATGCTGAGCAACGAGAAGCGATAAATCCCTTCTCTGTAACACACAGGTGAAATCACACACCGTCTGAAGATAGATGGACGTGCCCACTGAGTGGGTACAACACGGCTCCAACGATAGTCAGAACAGTGAGGTTTCGCGCCAGAAGGCATTACGTGCTTGATATTTTAGCGTTGGATTTTAACGGTCTTTTATCTTCTTACTATCAGGCAAATCCTATGGCTATAGCAGAAGATAAATAACTCATGCAATTCTAAGTATTTAGAAAATAAAAGAAAGCATGGATCTTATGTGGTAAAAGCCCATAGAGCCTAAGTAAGACCTTAAATCAACTTAAGTCTTCACTTGCTCTTCTTGGGTCTTTTGCATCTCATCTGGTCCAACCCAGGGCCCTAGCGCTCAATGCAGCTCAGGTGCACCCACCAGCTGAATGCGCCTCTGCGATGTGTGCTTTTGTGCTCTTGTCTAATTAAAATACATTTTAATCTATCTAGACAAGCTTGACTCGCAGGTCAATTAACATTTTATAAATTAATTAAACAGTGATTCGCAGATCACAATAAAAATTAATTTACACTTTTATCCAGGCTCGCAGGCCCCAGCACAGCACACATTAAAAGGGCAACCCACATAAGATTAAATAAACAAGCATCATGGCATCATTCAATCAACATGTGATCCATTACAAAGAAAATAAAATTTTGAAAACCCATTGGCACCAATTTTAATTTTCTTATGTGCCCTACAACCTTACAACGGTCCATTGATAGGGATCCACTCATCAATCTAGTTAGATCCATGCCCTTGCATGCACCAAGTCCTAACTGACTCGAGTTGACCTAATGGTCAACCATGCATGCGCCAAGGGCTGAACAGCCAACATGAGTTCTGGCAAGCGGGTGTGACCCCGGGCCTAACTCATGTGTGTTCACTGGTTGTCTCAACCAGACCTCGCTACACGCCTGTGATGCAATCGACCTATAGCCACCTCGTGCTTGCGCACAGGTGCCATCTGGTCGATCCATCTAGGCTGTCAGATGGTCTGATCAGACTAATTTGATCTATACTAGATGATGCTTTCAACCCCATCAACCCGTCTAAGGGTTTATAGTAAGCGCCTCTTAGATCTAGTAAACGCGCAAGTCATCAAGTTTTGTGAAAACATCAAGAACAACATGCGCAACTATGTAAGCATCATACTAGCGCCAACATAAATAAATCTCATACATGCGCAACATGAACATACTATCAACTAGTATAATCGCATGAAGAGAAATCTTAGATCTAAGCATCAAGCATACATGGATCACACAAAGCAATCATAAGAACATATAAGAACCTACGCTTTGATACCAATTGAAAAGACCCCTTCAAGGGGGAGGCCGAAACCCTAAGTGTGGCGCATATAACATTTTCGCATGGGATGCTAGGGTTTCAACAAAATCGCATGTAATATATTCTTATGATCAACTTCAAATGATTGAATGGATCAAGAGGAAGTTCATACCAACGCCATTAGATTGGATGGTGCCTTGGAAGTAAGATTGCGAAAGGGCTTTCCTCCAAAGGTGGCGCACACAAGAAGATGATGGCTACTCCTTGTGTTCCTTGTGCTAGCAAGGCTTCAAGGCTCTTGTCGTATGAAGGAGATGGAAATACACTTTTCGGCTAGGGCGATGAAGCTCTCCTTCTTGTCATCGAGACCAACCTCTACCACAATGGATAGACGACCAAGCAAGAAGACAACATGCGTTGAGGCATTTTCTTAGATGAGGCGTTACATGATTTCCCAATATGGAAAGTCATGAAGCTATCGCCCACTCAAAGCAAACCACCCTAAAACGCTTCCACCTTGAACCAACCGTTCGCACATATGTGAACCGGTTCAATGGAATTCGGTCTAATGCTTTTGGTTCAAAGACTAAACCAAAACAACCCAAGCCATGGTCTAGATCTCTCTCTGAACCAAATGGTTCAAGATCTAACCGTTGATCTCTTGATGCTTCTGATCTCACTGATCTAGCATCACTTCTCTCGATCGAAGCTTACCGATCTCAATCCCTAATCAATCAAATATGATCAGATTAGATCTCACTTACAATCAGAGTTTAAACTCCTTTAAAACTGAACCAAAACAATTCAGTCCACACGATCTGACTTACGTAAGCCATATCACCAAATTGTGCGACCCTAAGGGTTTCCTTTAAATGTCGGTAACGATAACTTACGTTATCACGATCAGTGAGGGGTATCTAGCAACACATCACTGTCACCCGATATAAAGGAAAAAGTCTTCCAAGACTACACCCAAACCACAGCACAAGTGTGAATCCACTTCACTAGGCATACATGTTTCCTTTGCCACTGGATGTTCTTATTGGACAAGTGTGTCAAGCTTGTTATTCCAATATGATGAGCATGACTAGATCAGATGAACATAGTCATCAGGGTATGGCCATACACTATCTCAATCATCTCATGCAAGGGGGGCCCCTTCAGAACATCACTCTCCAAACAAGGAGACGGCAATCCTATATCTATCACTAGTGCCCTAACCTGACTCATGATCATTATCCAAGATAGTATATAATCATTATGTTTCAAATGATATTGAACTACCTCAAAACAATGACAATCATCATTTAGAAACACAAGTGATCTCAAGTCAGAGGACATGTTCCACTTGATGCAAACAAGGATTATTCACATTGTGACAAGCAATTGAATATCCTAGTAGGGTCTGTCCAGTACATCCAATGCACCCATGAGTCTACATCTTATTCCATGCTCGAACCATCCTATAAGATTAGAACACATATTAGTCTCAATCATATCAAGGCTGTCTCATGTTCACCAAGATATCTCGACTAAGGACATTACAGCATGTCAGCCTAGCTGAACAGCATTGAGACATTATTCAGAAGCACACTTATTGCAGCAGACAATGTAACATACTGAATAACAACCATTGCCTTTATAAACATAAGAGTTTATATACATGATGCTGATAGAATCCCAAGGCCTCAAACATTAGCCTTAAGGGCATACCCCAACATCTGCTGCGCCAGAGGCATAGTAAGCGGGTCTGCCAGATTGTCATCTGTATGAACCTTGCAAACTTTGATCTCGCCACGATCAATGATCTCCCAGATCAAGTGAAACCGTCTCTGTATGTGCTTAGACTTCTGGTGCGACCGTGGTTCCTTTGCTTGTGCGATTGCTCCAATGTTATCATAGAAGATAACCAAAGGATCAGCACTCGAAGGAACAACACCAAGTTCCTGAATGAACTTACGAATCCACACTGCCTCCTTAGATGCTTCTGAGGCTGCAACATACTCGGCTTCTGTTGTAGAATCAGCAACAATAGATTGTTTGAAACTTTTCCACACCACCACACCTCCATTCAAGCTAAAAACATAGCCTGATTGCGATCGGAAATCATCCTGGTCAGACTGGAACGAAGCGTCATTATATCCTTCAATACTGAGTTCTTCCTGACCACCATACACCAAGAACATATCTTTGGTCCTCCGCAGATATTTTAAAATGTTCTTGACTGCAATCCTGTGTGCCTGACCTAGATTACTTTGGAATCGACTGGTTACGCTTAACCCGTAAGCGACGTCTGGGCGAGTACACAACATCGCATACATAATGGACCCAATAGCCGAAGCATAAGGCGTTTTGTCCATTTCATCTTTCTCAGTCTGTGTTTGCGGACACTGACTCTTCGAAAGATTCAGACCATGTCTGACTGGAAGATATCCTCTTTTAGAATTCTCTAAATGGAATCTCTCCAGGACTTTATCGATGTAAGTACTCTGGCACAGCCCGAGAAGCCTCTTAGATCTATCTCTGTAGATCTTCACACCTAAGACATAGGCTGCTTCTCCCAAATCTTTCATCTGGAAACATTTCCTTAACCATGCCTTAACCGCATGCATTTCAGGAATATCGTTTCCAATGATCAAGATATCATCGACGTAGAGGACTAGAAAAGTAATCACGCTCCCACTAAACCTCTTATATACACACGGGTCATCTTCATTCTTGATGAAACCAAATTCACAGATTGATTCATCAAAATGAATATTCCAGCTTCTTGATGCTTGCTTAAGTCCATAAATGGACTTCTTTAACTTGCATACTTTATGACGATCTGATGGATTAGTGAAACCTTCAGGTTGTGTCATATACACATCCTGATCCAGATTTCCATTAAGGAAAGCGGTCTTCACATCCATCTGCCAGATCTCATAATCATAATATGCTGCTATTGCGAGAATGATCCGAATAGACTTGAACATGGCTACAGGAGAGAAAGTTTCATCATAATTTATCCCGTAGATTTGTTTGAAACCTTTCGCAACTAGCCTACCTTTATAGGTAACCACGTTACCATCCATGTCAATCTTCTTCTTGAAGATCCATTTACAGCCTATAGGGATTATTCCCGGAGGCGGATCAACCAAATCCCAGACTTGGTTATCTGACATGGAGTCCATCTCGGCTCGCATAGCTTCAAGCCATCTCGCTGATTCCGGTCCACTGACCGCATCCGCATAAGTGAGGGGTTCATCATGATCAATGATGTAGACTCCGTCATAGCGCTCAGGCTGTCGACGGATCCTTCCCGATCTTCGCGGTTCCCGTGATATCTGAGCCTCAGGTTGTTCAATAACCTGATCAACTGGCTCATGCTCATCCAACTGTGCTTGACTACTTTGTCCTTCCTCTGGATTCTCATCCAGTTTTATTTCTCTCCCACTGGCCTCTTGCAGAAGAAATTCCTTCTCAAGAAAAATGGCCGTCCGAGCAACAAATACTTTGTTCTCTTTGGGATCGTAGAAATAATAACCCTTAGTTTCCTTAGGGTAACCGACAAAGATGCATTTCTCAGATCTGCTCTCTAGTTTCCCTGAGGCAAGCTTTTTGACATAAGCCTCGCAACCCCAGATCTTAATAAATGTCAAGCTCGGCTGTTTCCCATACCATAACTCATATGGAGTCTTTGAAACTGCCTTGGATGGCACTCGGTTTAGTACCTTTGCAGCTGTTTCCAGTGCAAATCCCCAAAAGGAGTAAGGTAGATTAGCCTGACTCATCATTGAACGAACCATATCCAATAAGGTTCTGTTCCTCCTCTCGGACACACCATTCCATTGCGGTGTTCCTGGCGGAGTAAGCTGTGAGATAATCCCACACTGCTTCAGATAGTCAGTAAACTCTCGACTTAGGTATTCTCCACCTCGATCTGAGCGAAGTGCCTTGATATTTCGGCCTAGCTGATTTTGCACTTCATTTTTGAACTCTTTGAACTTGTCAAAAGATTCACTCTTATGTCTCATTAGATAGACATACCCGTATCTACTGAAATCATCAGTAAAGGTAATGAAGTTTGAATAGCCACCTCTGGCATGTTTACTAAATGGCCCACACACATCACTGTGTATAAGGTCAAGTAAACCTGAAGCCCTTTGACCTTTGTTAGGAAAAGGAGCCTTCGTCATTTTACCCATTAAACAAGCTTTGCATGTATCAAGCTCCTCATAGGAGAATGATCCCAGCAGTCCATGATCATGCAACCGCTTAATGCGTTTCTTGTTAATATGGCCTAAACGACTATGCCATAGCAAGGTGCTTTCATCAGCATACTTGGCTTTCTTATTATCAATATTTTGTATAGAATATTCCATGGAATAACCCATTGTTAATTGATCCAGTAGCATAAACAATATTATCATAAGAAATAACACACTTTGAAATCTTGCATTCAAAGGAAAACCCTTTCCTGACAAGAGCAGGAATAGAGATAATATTTTTTCGTTATGCTAGGTACAAAATAACAACTGTCCAATTCTAATACAAGTCCAGATGGTAATGAGATGTGATATTCTCCTACAGCAACAGCAGCAACCCGTGCCCCGTTTCCAACTCGTAGGTCCACCTCATGCTGTCCCACATGTCTTCTTCTCTTGAGTTCCTGTACATTTGAACAAATGTGAACTCCACATGCAGTGTCCAACACCCATGAAATAGAAGAAGAAAACATGACCTCAGTCACAAAAATACCTGTGCCAGAAGCGATGCTTCCCTTCTTGTCTCCTTGGAGCGCTTTACAGTCCTTTTTCCAGTGACCCAGCTGGCCACAGTGGAAACATCTGTATTCCTTCGACCGCTTAACCTTTTGTTTCAGAGCCTTGCTGTAGCTCTTGACAGGGGCTTTGCCCTTCTTCCCTTTCTTCTTGTTCCTTGAAGGAAACATCAAGACAGAGGTTGAAGGCTTTCCCTTAAGAGTCAGCTGTGTAGTCAAGAGCATATTCAGTAACTCTGCCGGCGTACAGTCGATCTTGTTCATATTAAAGTTAATGATGAACGGATCGAAAGAGGTCGGGAGAGACTGCAATATGATGTCTACAGCAAGCTCCTGATTGATGGTATGTCCCAGTTTCTCTAGAGCCTCCTTGTGCCCAATCATCTTGAGTACGTGAGCTCCCACTGGACTCCCTTCAGCCAGTTTGCTCTGAAAGAAAAGCTTCGTCAAATTGTAGCGTTCAGTCCTAGCCTGTGCAGCATACAACAGCTTGAGGTTTGCTATAATCTGTATAGCAGATAGATCCTCATGCTGACGCTGCAGCTCTGGCGTCATAGACGCAAGCATCAGGCAAGCGACATCAATGCTATCATTGACATGCTTTTCATAGGCATCCCGAACCGCCCTTGCGGCGTTCGCAGCGGGTTGAGGCGGTATAGCCGTCTCGAGGACATACAGTTTCCTCTCTGCCTTAAGAACAATCTTAAGGTGTCCGTACCAGTCTGAGAAGTTTGGCCCAGCAAACTTCTCCCTTTCCAGTAGGGATCGCACATTGAAATTCGTGGTGTTCGTTGCTGCAGTAATCTACAACAATGCAAGAACAGCAAGGTCAGTATCAATGTTTAGAATCAATCCAGGACTTAAGAAAGATTCTTTTCTCACTATTTTATCTGACTGAAAAATCCATTAAATAGTCCGAAAGAGTAACACTCTTTTAATGAGATGGGATCCAGATTTCATACTTGGTCTCCGCGTCCCGCTCAGGCGAGATAAGATGCACAGAGAGTACAAGCACTAATTTCTGGTAGGCAATGCCTGCCAATCGCCAACCCGTGCGATTCCCCTTCATCTGGGCAATCCAGCAGACTGTGCCAACTGAGTTGGTACAACACAGTCTCTGATCCCACAGATGGCTGCCTCCATATAGCTCACATATGCTCAGTATGTAGCCTACATGGTCAAGCTGACCTGACCTACTCCCTGGACCACCACGTGCTATGCTGAGCAACGAGAAGCGATAAATCCCTTCTCTGTAACACGCAGGTGTAATCACACACCGTCTGAAGATAGATGGGCGTGCCCACTGAGTGGGTACAACACGGCCCCAACGATAGTCAGAACAGTGAGGTTTCGCGTCAGAAGGCTTACGTGCTTGATATTTTAGCGTTGGATTTTAACGGTCTTTTATCTTCTTAACTATGATGCATAACCTATGGCGATAGCAGAAGATTAAATCATGCAGTTCTAATTATATAAACAATAAGTAGAAAGCATGCTGATCTTATGTGGTAAAAGCCCATTAAACCTAAGTAAGACCTTAATTTAACTTAAGTCTTCACTTGAGCTCTTCATGGGTCTTTTGCCTTCTCATCTGGCCCAACCCAGGGCCCGAGCGCCCACTGCAGCTCAGGTGCGCCCACCAGGTAAATGCGCCTGTCCCAGAGTCGAACCCTGGACCTCCCACCTGGTCAAGCCACTGCTGCATGCGCCTCTGCCAAGTGTGCTCTGTGCTCTTGTCTGATTAAATTACAATTTAATATATCTAGACAAGATTGACTCGCAGGTCAATTACACTTTATAAATTAAATAACATGTGATGCGCAGATCACAATAAAAATTAATTTACAATTTTAATCCAGGCTCGCAGGCCCCAGCACAGCACACATTAAAAGGGCAACCCACATAAGATGAAATAAACAAGCATCATGGTATTCAACCAACATGTGATCCAATAACAAGAAATAAAATTTTCGAAAACCCATTGGCATCAATTTTATTTTCTTATGTGCCCTACAACCTTACAACGGTCCATTAATAGGGATCCACTCATCATGTCTAGTCAGATCCACTGCCCTTACATTCACCAAGTCCTAACTGACTTGAGTCGACCTAACGGTCAACCATGCATGCGCTAAGGGCTGAACAACCTTCATGAGTTCTGGCAAGCGGGTGTGACCCCGGGCCTAACTCATGCGCGTTCACTGGTTGTCTCAACCAGACATCGCTACACGCCTGTCTGCAGTTGACCTATAGCCACCTCGTGCTTGCGCACAGGTGCTATCAGGTCGACCCATCTAGGCTGTCAGATGGTCTGATCAGACTATTTGGATCTTAACTAGATGATGATATTGTTGGGGTATGCCCTTAAGGCTAATGTTTGAGGCCATGGGAATGTATCTGTATCATGTAATAAACTGTTATGTTTATAAAGGCATGGTTGTTATTCAGTTAGCTACATTGTCTGCTGCAATATATGTTCTTCTGAATAATGTCTCAAAGCTGTTCAGCTAGGCTGACATGCAGTTAAGTCCTTAGTCGAGATATCTTGGTGAACATGAGACAGCCTTGATATGTTTGAGACTAATATGTGTTCTGATCTTATAGGATGCTTCGAGCATGGAATAAGATGTAGACTCATAGGTACATTGGATGTACTGGACAGACCCTACAAGGATGTTCAATTGTTTGTCACAATGTGAATATTCCTTGAATGTGACAAGTGGCACATTTCCTCTGACTTGAGATCACTTGTGTTTTCTAAATGATGATTGTCATTGTTTTGAGATAGTTCAATATCATTTGAAACATAATGATTATAGACTATCTTGGATGGTGAGCTTGAATCAGGTTAGGGCACTAGTGATAGACATAGGATTGCCGTCTCCTCGTTTAAGGAGTGTGATGTTCTAAAGGGGCCCCCTGGATGAGATGATTGAGAGAGTGTATGGCCATACCCAGATGACTGTGTTCATCTGATCTAATCATGCTCATCATATTGGAGTTACAAGCTTGACAGGCTTGTCCAATAAGAACATCCAGTGGCAAAGGAAATTTGCATGCCTTGTGAATTGGATTCACACTTGTGCTGTATTTTGGGTGTAGTCTTGGAAGACTCTTTCCTTTATATCGGGAGACAGTGATGTGTTGCTAGATACCCCTCACTGATCGTGATAATGAGAATTATCGTTACCGACATTTAGAGGAAACCCTCAGGGTCACACAATTTGATGATATGGCTTACTTAAGTCAGATCGTGTGGACTGAATTGTTTGGGTTCAGTTTAAAGGGATTTAATCTCTGATTGTAAGTGAGATCTGGTCTGATCATGTTTGATTGATTAGGGCTTGAGATCGGTAAGCTTCGATCGAGAGAATGGATGCTCGATCGGTGAGATCAGGAGCATCAGGAGATGAACGGTTAGATCTGGAGCCTTAGGGTTTAATTGAGATCTAGACCATATTGCTTGGGTTAATTGGTCTTGGACCAAACCGAAATGAACCAGCTCATTGGTTGAGCGTGTGGTTCAATTTAAGAGAGGTTTGCGATTGGGGTAAACCCATGATCGCATATGGAAGAGTGGCTTTCTATTTTTAGAAAGCATGTCACTTACGTGACCACGATTCTTGTGGTCTCTCTTCACGCCTCCCTCTCGCTCTATTGTCGTCGCTTGACTTTGCTCTTGAGGCATTCTCTCGTGAAGAAGAAGTGGACGACATTGGGAGAGTTTTTCGCCAAGCAAGAAATTTTTCTCTTTCCCTTTCCATTCGATCAAGGATACTTGGACGATCCTTGCTAGCACAAGGGACGACAAGAAGAAGCGCATCTTCATCTTGTGTGTGACGATTTGGAGAAGATCTTCTTTGGTCTTTGCTTCCAAGGCGCCATCCAATCGATGGCCATGGTATGAATCACATCCTATTTATTTAAGCTTTCAAAGTTGATCATCTTATACATGCTTTGCGACTCTTGAAACCCCCTTCCGCTGCTATATTCCCTTATATGCGCCATGCTGGGTTTCGCCCCCCTCTTGAAAGGGGTCCCATCAATTGGTATCAGAGCATGGTTAAACGCATGTTTATATGATTGCTTTGGTGTTGTGATCCATGAATGCCGATATGTGCTTAGATCTATAACATGCGTAAATTCACATGTGAAATTATATCATGCCGAAACTTGTTTTTGTTTCATTTGCGCATGTATGTTGTATGTTGGCGCATCTTAGTTGGTTTTTATAAAACTTGAACACTTGCGCGATTAACACTAGATCTAAGACCTTGCTGTAAACCCTTAGACGGGTTACTAGGGTTGAAGTCATCCCCTAGGTTAGATCCAACAGTCTGATCAGACCATCTGACAGCCGGAATGGGTCGACCAGTTAGCACCTTGGCGCAAGCCTATGGTGGCTATAGGTCGACTGCAGACAGGTGTGTAGCGATGTCTGATTGAGACAACTAATGAACACACATGAGTTAGGCCCGGGGTCACACCCGCTTGCCAGACCTCATTGTGGTTGTTCAGCCCTGGCGCATGCATAGTTGACCTTATGGTCGACTCAAGTCAGTTAGGACTTGGTGCATGCAAGGGCAGTGGATCTGACTAGGTTGGATGAGTGGATCCCTAGTAATGGACCGTTGTAAGGTAGTAAGGGCGAATAAGGAAATTAAAATTGATCCCATGGGGTTTTTCGAAAATTTTAATTTTTGTGATGGATCACATGATTGCTGATTGGATGCATATGTTTGTCTATTTAGTCTTATGTGGGCTGCTCATATTAATTGTGTGCTGTGCTGGGGCCTGCGTGCCTGGGATTTAAAAATTGTAAATTAATTATTGTGATCTGCGTATCACATTTGCTTTAATTTATAGAATGTAATTGACCTGCGTGTCAATCTTTTCTAGATAGTTAAATTTGTAATTTAATTAGACAAGAGCACAGAGCACACTTGGCAGAGGCGCTTGCAGCAGAGGCTTGACCAGGTGGGAGGTCCAGGGTTCGACTCTAGGACCAGGCGCATTTTCCCTGGTAGGCGCACCTGAGCTGCAATTGGCGCTTGGGCCCTGGTTTGGGCCAGATGAGCAGCAAAAGACCCATGAAGAGCAAGTGAAGACTTAAGTTAGGTTAAGGTCTCACTAGGGCTATGGGCTTTTACCACATAAGATTCATGCTTTCTTTTATTTATTGTTTAAATATTAGAATTGCATGATTAAGTTTATCTTCTACTATCACCATAGGAATTGCATGATAGTGAAGAAGATAAAAGACCGTTAAAATCCAACGATAAAATATCAAGCTCGTAAGCCTTCTGACGCGAAACCTCACTGTTCTGATTATCGTTGGAGCCGTGTTGTACCCACTCAGTGGGCACGTCCATCTATCTTCAGACGGTGCGGGATTACACCTGTGTGTTACAGAGTAGGGATTTATCCCTTCTCGTTGCTCAGCATAACACATGGTGGTCCAGGGAGTAGGTCGGGTCAGCTTGACCGTGTAGGCTACATATGTGGCGCATATGGTAGCACATGGAGGCAGCCATCTGTGGGGTCAGAGACTGTGTTGTACCAACTCAGTTGGCACAGTCTGCTGGATTGCCCAGATGAAGGGGAATCGCACGGGTTGGCGATCGGCTGGGACAGCCTACCAGAGATTAGTGCTTGTACTCTCTGTGCATCTTATCTCGCCTGAGCGGGACGCGGAGACCAAGTATGAAATCTGGATCCCATCTCACTTAAAGAGTTCTACTCTTTCGGGCTGTTTTGTTGGATTTTTCAAGCCAGATAAAATAGTGAGAAAAAGAATCTTTCTTAAGTCCTGATTGATTCTTATACATTGATACTGACCTTGCTGTTCTTGCATTGTTGTAGATACCTGCAGCAACGAACACCATGAACTTCAATGTGCGATCCCTACTAGAAAGGGAGAAGTTTGCTGGGCCGAACTTCTCTGACTGGTTTGGACACCTTAAGATCGTTCTTAAGGCAGAGAGGAAACTGTATGTCCTCGAGACGGCGATACCGCCGCAGCCCGCTCCGAACGCCGCAAGGGCGGTTCGGGAAGCCTACGAAAAGCACGTCAATGATAGCATTGATGTCGCTTGCCTGATGCTAGCGTCTATGACGCCACCGCTGCAGCGTCAGCATGAGGATATGTCGGCTATACAGATTATAGCGAACCTCAAGATGCTGTATGCTGCACAGGCGAGGACAGAGCGCTACAATTTGACGAAGCTCTTCTTTCAGAGCAAACTGGCTGAAGGGAGCCCAGTGGGAGCTCACGTGCTCAAGATGATTGGGCACAAGGAGGCTCTGGAGAAACTGGGGCACACCATCAACCAGGAGCTTGCTGTGGACATTATTCTGCAGTCTCTCCCGCCTTCATTCGACGCGTTCATTATTAATTTTAATATGAACAAAATCGATTGTACTCCGGCAGAGCTGCTGAATATGCTCTTGACCACTGAGGAGACTCTGAAGGGTAAGCCTTCGACCTCTGTCTTAATGGTTCCTTCGAGGAACAAGAAGAAGGGGAAGAAGGGCAAGGCCCCGGTCAAAAGCTACAGCAAAGCTCTGAAACAAAAGGTCAAGCGGTCCAAGGAATACAGGTGTTTCCACTGTGGCCAGTTGGGTCACTGGAAGAAGGACTGTAAAGCGCTCCAAGGAGATAAGAGGGGAAGCTTCGCTTCTGGCTCAGGTATATTCGTGACTGAGGTCATGTTTTCTTCTTCTATATCATGGGTGTTGGACACTGCATGTGGAGTTCACATTTGTTCAAATGTACAGGAACTCAAGAGAAGAAGGCAGGTGGGACAGCATGAGGTGGACCTACGCGTTGGAAATGGAGCACGGGTTGCTGCTGTTGCTGTAGGAGACTACTTCATTTCTTTACCATCTGGCATTGTATTGGAACTAGACAATTGTTACTTTGTTCCCAGTATTACTAAAAATATTATCTCCATTCCTGCTCTTGTCAGGAAGGGATTTTCCTTTGAATGCAATATTTCAAAGTGTATTTTGTCTTTAGATAATATTGTTTATGCAACTGGTTCAATTAACAATGGATTATTGATGTTGGACATGGAATGTTCAATACAGCAAATTGATATTAAGAAAGCCAAGTATGCTGATGACAGCACCTTGCTATGGCATAGTCGTTTAGGCCATATTAACGAGAAACGCATTAAGCGGTTGCATGATCATGGACTGCTGGGATCATTCTCCTATAAGGAGATTGATACATGCAAAGCTTGTTTGATGGGTAAAATGACGAAGTCACCTTTTCCTCATAAAGGTCAAAGGGCTTCAGGTTTACTTGACCTTATACACAGTGATGTGTGTAGGCCATTTAGTAAACATGCCAGAGGTGGCTATCAGTACTTCATTACCTTTATTGATGATTTCAGTAGGTATGGCTATGTCTATCTGATGAGACATAAGAGTGAATCTTTTGACAAGTTCAAAGAGTTCAAAAATGAAGTACAAAATCAGCTAGGCCGAAATATCAAGGCACTTCGCTCAGATCGAGGTGGAGAATACCTAAGTCATACGTTTACTGACTATCTGAAGGAGTGTGGGATTATCTCACAGCTCACTCCGCCAGGAACACCGCAATGGAATGGTGTGTCCGAAAGGAGAAATAGAACGTTACTTGATATGGTTCGTTCTATGATGAGTCAGGCTAATCTACCTTACTCCTTTTGGGGTTTTGCACTGGAAACAGCTGCAAAGGTACTAAACCGAGTGCCATCCAAGGCAGTTTCTAAGACTCCATATGAGTTATGGTATGGGAAACAGCCGAGCTTGAGATTTATCAGGATCTGGGGCTGCGAGGCTTATGTTAAAAAGCTCGCCTCTGGGAAACTAGAGAGCAGATCTGACAAATGTATCTTTGTCGGTTACCCTAAGGAAACTAAGGGTTATTATTTCTTCGATCCCAAGGAGAACAAGGTTTTTGTTGCTCGGACGGCCATATTTCTTGAGAAGGAGTTTCTTCTGCAAGAGGCCAGTGGGAGAGAAATAATGCTGGATGAGAATCCAGAGGAAGGACAAAGTAGTCAAGCATAGTTGGATGAGCCTGAGCCGGTAGATCAGGATATTGAACAACCTGAGGCTCAAATATCACGGGAACCGCGAAGATCGGGAAGGATTCGTCGACAGCCTGAGCGCTATGACGGAGTCTACATCATTGATAATGATGAACCCCTTACTTATGCGGATGCGGTCAGTGGACCGGAGTCAGCGAGATGGCTTGAAGCTATGCGCGCCGAGATGGACTCCATGTCAGATAACCAAGTTTGGGATTTGGTTGATCCGCCTCCGGGAGTAATCCCTATAGGCTGTAAATGGATCTTCAAGAAGAAGATTGACATGGATGGTAACGTGGTTACCTATAAAGGCAGGCTAGTTGCGAAAGGTTTCAAACAAATCTACGGGATAGATTATGATGAAACTTTCTCACCTGTAGCCATGTTTAAGTCTATTCGGATTCTTTTCGCGATAGCTGCATACTATGATTATGAGATCTGGCAGATGGATGTGAAAACAGCTTTCCTTAATGGAAATCTGGATGAGGATGTGTACATGACACAACCAGAAGGTTTCACCAATCCATCAGATCGTCATAAGATATGCAAGTTAAAGAAGTCCATTTATGGACTTAAGCAAGCATCTAGAAGCTGGAATATTCGTTTTGATGAATCAATCAGTGAATTTGGTTTCATCAAGAACGAGGATGACCCGTGTGTATATAAGAGGTTTAGTGGGAGCGTGATTACTTTCTTAGTCCTCTACGTCGATGACATCTTGATCATTGGAAATGACATTCCTGAAATGCATGCTGTGAAAGCATGGCTGAGGAAATGTTTCCAGATGAAAGATTTAGGAGAAGCAGCCTATGTGTTAGGTGTGAAGATCTACAGGGATAGATCTAAGAGGCTTCTCGGGCTGTGCCAGAGTACTTACATCGATAAAGTCCTGGAGAGATTTCATTTAGAGAATTCTAAACGAGGATATCTTCCAGTCAGACATGGTCTGCATCTTTCGAAGAGTCAGTGTCCACAAACACAGACTGAGAAAGATGAAATGGACAATACGCCTTATGCTTCGGCTATTGGATCCATTATGTATGCGATGTTGTGTACTCGCCCAGACGTTGCTTACGGGTTAAGCGTGACCAGTCGTTTCCAAGGTAATCCAGGTGTGGCGCACTGGATTGCAGTCAAGAACATCTTAAAATATCTGCGGAGGACCAAAGATATGTTCTTGATATATGGTGGTCAGGAAGAACTCAGTATTGAAGGATATACTGACGCTTCGTTCCAGTCGGACCAGGATGATTTCCGATCGCAATCAGGCTATGTTTTTAGCTTGAATGGAGGTGCAGTGGTGTGGAAGAGTTTCAAACAGTCAACTGTTGCTGATTCCACAACAGAAGCCGAGTATGTTGCAGCCTCGGAAGCATCCAAGGAGGCAGTGTGGATTCGTAAGTTCGCGAGAGAACTTGGTGTCGTTCCTTCGAGTGCAGATCCTTTGGTTATCTTCTGTGATAACACTGGAGCAATCGCACAAGCAAAGGAACCACGGTCGCACCAGAAGTCCAAGCATATACAGAGACGGTTTCATTTGATCAGGGAGATCATAGATCGTGGCGAGATCAAAATCTGCAAGGTACATACGGATGACAATCTGGCAGACCCGCTTACCAAGCCTCTGGCGCAGCAGAAGCATGAGAAGCACTGTAATAATATGGGTTTGAGATTTCTCAACCATTAGATTAAGTGCAAGTGGGAGATTGTTGGGGTATGCCCTTAAGGCTAATGTTTGAGGCCATGGGAATGTATCTGTATCATGTAATAAACTGTTATGTTTATAAAGGCATGGTTGTTATTCAGTTAGCTACATTGTCTGCTGCAATATATGTTCTTCTGAATAATGTCTCAAAGCTGTTCAGCTAGGCTGACATGCAGTTAAGTCCTTAGTCGAGATATCTTGGTGAACATGAGACAGCCTTGATATGTTTGAGACTAATATGTGTTCTGATCTTATAGGATGCTTCGAGCATGGAATAAGATGTAGACTCATAGGTACATTGGATGTACTGGACAGACCCTACAAGGATGTTCAATTGTTTGTCACAATGTGAATATTCCTTGAATGTGACAAGTGGCACATTTCCTCTGACTTGAGATCACTTGTGTTTTCTAAATGATGATTGTCATTGTTTTGAGATAGTTCAATATCATTTGAAACATAATGATTATAGACTATCTTGGATGGTGAGCTTGAATTAGGTTAGGGCACTAGTGATAGACATAGGATTGCCGTCTCCTCGTTTAAGGAGTGTGATGTTCTAAAGGGGCCCCCTGGATGAGATGATTGAGAGAGTGTATGGCCATACCCAGATGACTGTGTTCATCTGATCTAATCATGCTCATCATATTGGAGTTACAAGCTTGACAGGCTTGTCCAATAAGAACATCCAGTGGCAAAGGAAATTTGCATGCCTTGTGAATTGGATTCACACTTGTGCTGTATTTTGGGTGTAGTCTTGGAAGACTCTTTCCTTTATATCGGGAGACAGTGATGTGTTGCTAGATACCCCTCACTGATCGTGATAATGAGAATTATCGTTACCGACATTTAGAGGAAACCCTCAGGGTCACACAATTTGATGATATGGCTTACTTAAGTCAGATCGTGTGGACTGAATTGTTTGGGTTCAGTTTAAAGGGATTTAATCTCTGATTGTAAGTGAGATCTGGTCTGATCATGTTTGATTGATTAGGGCTTGAGATCGGTAAGCTTCGATCGAGAGAATGGATGCTCGATCGGTGAGATCAGGAGCATCAGGAGATGAACGGTTAGATCTGGAGCCTTAGGGTTTAATTGAGATCTAGACCATATTGCTTGGGTTAATTGGTCTTGGACCAAACCGAAATGAACCAGCTCATTGGTTGAGCGTGTGGTTCAATTTAAGAGAGGTTTGCGATTGGGGTAAACCCATGATCGCATATGGAAGAGTGGCTTTCTATTTTTAGAAAGCATGTCACTTACGTGACCACGATTCTTGTGGTCTCTCTTCACGCCTCCCTCTCGCTCTATTGTCGTCGCTTGACTTTGCTCTTGAGGCATTCTCTCGTGAAGAAGAAGTGGACGACATTGGGAGAGTTTTTCGCCAAGCAAGAAATTTTTCTCTTTCCCTTTCCATTCGATCAAGGATACTTGGACGATCCTTGCTAGCACAAGGGACGACAAGAAGAAGCGCATCTTCATCTTGTGTGTGACGATTTGGAGAAGATCTTCTTTGGTCTTTGCTTCCAAGGCGCCATCCAATTGTTGGGGTATGCCCTTTGTTGGGGTATGCCCTTAAGGCTAATGTTTGAGGCCTTTGGGATTGTATAAGTATCATGTAATAAACTCTTGTGTTTATAAAAGGCATGGTTATTATTCAGGTTGTTACCTTGTCTGCTGTAATAAGTGTACTTCTGAATAATGTCTCAAAGCTGTTCAGCTAGGCTGACAGGCTATATGTCCTTAGTCGAGATATCTTGGTGAACATGAGACAGCCTTGATATGATTGAGACTAATATGAGTGCTAATCTTATAGGATGCTTCGAGCATGGAATAAGATGTAGACTCATGGGTACATTGGATGTACTGGACAGACCCTACTCGGATATTCCATTGCTTGTCACAATGTGAATGATCCTTGTGAGCACTAAGTGGCACATGTCCTTTGACTTGAGATCACTTGTGTTTCTAAATGATGATTGTCATTGTTTTGAGGTAGTTCAATATCATTTGAAACATAATGATTATAGACTATCTTGGATGGTGAGCTTGAATCAGGTTAGAGCACTAGTGATAGACATAGGATTGCCGTCTCCTTGTTTAAGGAGTGTGATGTTCTAATGGGCCCCCTATATGAGATGATTGAGATAGTGTATGGCCATGCCCAGATGACAATGTGCATCTGATCTAATCATGCTCATCGTATTGGAGTTACAAGCTTGACCCGCTTGTCCAATAAGAACATCCAGTGGCAAAGGACACATGTATGCCTTGTGAATGGAGTCACACTTGTGCAATGGTTTGGGAGTAGTCTTGGAAGACTCTTTCCTTTATATCGGGAGACAGTGATGTGTTGCTAGATACCCCTCACTGATCGTGATAACGTAAGTTATCGTTACCGACATTTAGAGGAAACCCTCAGGGTCGCACAATTTGATGATATGGCTTACTTGAGTCAGATCGAATGGACTGGATTCTTTGAGTTCAGATTAAAGGGATTTTATCTCTGATTGTAAGTGAGATCTGGTCTGATCATGTTTGATTGATTAAGGCTTGAGATCGGTAAGCTTCGATCAAGAGAGATGATGATAGATCGGAAAGATCAGGGGCATCAGGTGATGAATGGTTAGATCATGAGCCTTGGGGTTCAATATGGTCTAGACCACATGGCTTGAGCCATTTCGGTTTGGTTCATGAACCAAAGTTGAATCGAACGGTTTAGCTTGAACCGGTTCACAATTGTGAACGCATGGTTCAATGCTCAAATGCGTTTGGGTTATGGCTTGAGCGCATGCTTTGATGAGCTTCCATTTATGGAAAGTCATCAAAGGGGGCCGGTTTCACTTAACGCCAAAAACGCTTATGCGTTGGAACTCTTCTCATCAACGCCTTGGACATTGGTTGAGGTGTGGTTGACGACGAGAAGGAGAGCTTGGGCAAAGTGGAACTCTCGGCAACAAGGAAGTTCATCATCCCTTCCATTCGACAAGTGAAGATTCCTTGAGTGACTTGCTAGCACAAGCGACCCCAAGGAGTGAGCCAACTTCATCTTGTGTGTGGCACACTTTGGAGGAGACCTATCTTGATCTCTTATTCCAAGCCGAGATCCAAGTCCATGGCATTGGTATGATTTCTAGTTTCAAGTTGATCATATTGTTTCATATCCGATCTTGACTTGAAGCCCTCTTTCCGCTATGCATGATAGATGAGCATGCTTAGGGTTTCTTCCCCCTTAGTTAGGGGTTACTTCAATTGGTATCAGAGCTAGGCTCATGATATGATTGATATGATTGCTTTAAGTATTGGTGATCCATACATGATGTTGCGCTTGTATCATATGTTCATGATGTTGCGCTTATATGTTCATGATGTTGCGCTTGTATCATATGTTCATGATGTTGCGCTTATATGTTCATGATGTTGCGCTTGTATCATATTTTCATGATGTTGCGCTTATATGTTCATGATGTTGCGCTTGTATCATATGTTCATGATGTTGCGCTTATATGTTCATGATGTTGCGCTTGTATCATATGTTCCTGAAGTATGCGCTCCCCCTTGAAGGGGACCTCCTAAAGTATGCGCTCCCCCTTGAAGGGGACCCCCTTAGATCTAAGGGTTATCAAGCATGTTGTTTGTTTGTAACATTGCGCATGTTATAAAAGTTTTCTAAAACTTACCTCTTGCGCGCTTCATTAGATCTAAGGTGCCACTACATTAAACCCTTAGATGGGTTGATGAGGTTGAAGTCACCACTAGGTTGGATCCAAGTCTGATCAGACCATCTGACAGCTCAGATGGGTTGACCCAATAGCACCTATGCGCAAGCACAAGGTGGCTATAGGTTGACTGCATCTAGGGCGTGTAGCGAGGTCTGGTTGAGACAACTACTGAACACACTTGAGTTAGGCCCGGGGTCACACCCGCTTGCCAAAACTCATGGGGTGGTTCAGCCCTTGGGGCATGCATGGTTGACCATTAGGTCAACTCGGGTCAGTTAGGACTCGGTGCATGCAAGGGCAAAGGATCTAGCTAGATGGATGAGTGGATCCCCATCAATGGACCATTGTAAGGTTGTAGGGCTCATAAGGAAATTAAATTGATGCCATGGGTTTTTCCAAAATTTAATTTCTTGAATGGATCACATGTTGATTGAATCATATGCTTGTTTATTTAGTCTTATGTGGGTTGCCCTATTGTGTGCTGTGCTGGGGCCTGCGAGCCTGGATAAGTTGTAAATTAATTTGTGATCTGCGAATCACATTGTACTTAATTTATAATATGTAGTTGACCTGCGAGTCAACCTTGTCTAGATAGATCAAATGTACTTTGATTAGACAAGTGCACACATCCAAGAGGGGCATTCATCTGGTGGTGCACCTGAGGTGCTCTTGGCGCTAGGGCACTGGGTTGGACCAGATGAGATGCAAGGAGCTCAAGTGAAGACTTAAGTAAATTAAGGTCTTACTAGGGTTCATGGGCTTTTACCACATAAGATCATGCTTTCTTCTTATTGCTTATAATTAGAATTGCATGTTTAAGTTTATCTTCTGCTATCACCATAGGACTTGTATGATAGTTAAGAAGATAAAAGACCGATAAAATCCAACGCTAACATATCAAGCTCGTAAGCCTTCTGACGCGAAACCTCACCTTTCTGATTATCGTTGGAGCCGTGTTGAACCCACTCAGTGGGCACGTCCACCTATCTTCAGACGGTGCTGGATTTCACCTGCGTGTTACAGAGTTGGGATTTATCCCCTCTCGTTGCTCAGCATAGCACGTGGTGGTCCAGGGAGTAGGTCAGGTCAGCTTGACCATGTTGGCTACATATGTGGCGCATATGGTAGCACATGGAGGCAGCCATCTCTGGGATCAGAGACTGTGTTGTACCAACTCAGTTGGCACAGTCTGCTGGATTGCCAAGATGAAGGGGAATCGCACGGGTTGGCGATTGGCTGGCACAGCCTACCAGAAATTAGTACTTGTCATCTCTGTGCATCTTATCTCGCCTGAGCGGGACGCGGAGACCAAGTATGAAATCTGGATCCCATCTCACTAAAAGAGTGTTACTCTTTCGGACTGTTTACTGGATTTTTCAGTCAGACAAAATAGTGAGAAAAGAATCTTTCTTAAGTCCTGGATTGATTCTGAAACATTGATACTAACCTTGCTGTTCTTGCTTGTTGTAGATTCCTGCAGCAACGAACACCATGAGCTTCAATGTGCGATCCCTACTGGAAAGGGAGAAGTTTGCTGGGCCGAACTTCTCTGACTGGTTCGGACACCTTAAGATTGTTCTTAAGGCAGAGAGGAAACTGTATGTCCTCGAGACGGCGATACCGCCGCAGCCCGCTCCGAACGCCGCAAGGGCGGTTCGGGAAGCCTACGAAAAGCACGTCAATGATAGCATTGATGTCGCTTGCCTGATGCTAGCGTCTATGACGCCACCGCTGCAGCGTCAGCATGAGGATATGTCAGCTATAGAGATTATAGCAAACCTCAAAATGCTGTATGCTGCACAGGCGAGGACTGAACGCTATAATCTGACGAAGCTCTTCTTTCAGAGCAAACTGGCTGAGGGGAGCCCAGTGGGAGCTCACGTGCTCAAGATGATTGGGCACAAGGAGGCTCTGGAGAAACTGGGGCATACCATCAACCAGGAGCTTGCTGTGGATATTATTCTGCAGTCTCTCCCGCCTTCTTTCGATGCGTTCATTATTAACTTTAATATGAACAAGATCGATTGTACGCCGGCAGAGCTGCTGAATATGCTCTTGACAACTGAGGAAACTCTGAAGGGTAAGCCTTCAACCTCTGTCTTGATGGTTCCTTCTAGGAACAAGAAGAAGGGGAAGAAGGGCAAGGCCCCTGTCAAGAATTACAGTAAGGCCCTGAAACAGAAGGTGAAGCGGTCGAAGGACAACAGGTGTTTCCACTGTGGCCAGCTGGGTCACTGGAAAAAGGACTGTAAAGCGCTCCAAGGAGATAAGAGGGGAAGCATTGCTTCTGGCTCAGGTATATACGTGACGGAAGTCATGGTTTCATCTTCTTCTATATCATGGGTGTTAGACACTGCATGTGGAGTTCACATTTGTTCAAATGTGCAGGAACTCAAGAGAAGAAGGCAGGTGGGACAGCATGAGGTAGACCTACGAGTTGGAAACGGGGCACGGGTTGCTGCTGTTGCTGTAGGAGACTATTTCATTACTTTACCATCTGGCATTGTATTAGAATTAAACAATTGTTATTTTGTACCCAGTATTACCAAGAATATTATCTCCATTCCTGCTCTTGTCAGGAAAGGATTTGCCTTTGAATGCAAGATTTCAAAGTGTGTTTTAACTTATGATAATATTGTGTATGCAACTGGTTCAATTAACAATGGGTTATACATGTTGGACATGGAAAATTTTATACAAAACATTGATAATAAGAAAGCCAAGTATGCTGATGACAGCACCTTGCTATGGCATAGTCGTTTAGGCCATATAAACGAGAAGCGCATTAAGCGGTTGCATGAACATGGACTGCTGGGATCATTCTCCTATGAGGAGATTGAGACATGCAAAGCTTGTTTAATGGGTAAAATGACGAAGTCTCCTTTTCCTCACAAAGGTCAAAGGACTTCAGGTTTACTGGACCTTATACACAGTGATGTGTGTGGGCCTTTCAGTAAACATGCCAGAGGTGGCTATCAGTACTTCATTACCTTCACTGATGATTTCAGTAGGTATGGGTATGTCTATTTAATGAGACATAAAAATGAATCTTTTGACAAGTTCAAAGAGTTCAAGAATGAAGTACAGAATCAGTTAGGCCGAAATATCAAGGCACTTCGTTCTGATCGAGGTGGTGAATACCTGAGTCATGCGTTTACTGACTATCTGAAGGAGTGTGGGATTATCTCACAGCTCACTCCGCCAGGAACACCGCAATGGAATGGTGTGTCCGAGAGGAGAAATAGAACGCTACTTGATATGGTTCGTTCTATGATGAGTCAGGCTACTCTTCCATATTCCTTTTGGGGTTTTGCACTGGAAACAGCTGCAAAGGTACTAAACCGAGTGCCATCCAAGGCAGTTTTAAAGACGCCATATGAGTTATGGTATGGGAAACAGCCTAGCTTGACATTTATCAGGATCTGGGGTTGCGAGGCTTATGTCAAAAAGCTCGCCTCTGGGAAACTAGAGAGCAGATCTGACAAATGCATCTTTGTCGGTTACCCTAAGGAAACTAAGGGTTATTATTTCTACGATCCCAAAGAGAACAAGGTTTTTGTTGCTCGGACGGCCATATTTCTTGAGAAGGAGTTTCTTCTGCAAGAGGCCAGTGGGAGAGAAATAAAGCTGGATGAAAATCCAGAGGAAGGACAAAGTAGTCAAGCACAGTTGGATGTGCCTGAGCCAGTAGATCAGGTTATTGAACAACCTGAGGCTCAGATATCACGGGAACCGCGAAGATCGGGTAGGATCCGTCGACAGCCTGAGCGCTATGACGGAGTCTACATCATGGATAATGATGAACCCCTAACTTATGCGGATGCGGTCAGTGGACCGGAGTCAGCTAGATGGCTTGAAGCTATGCGAGCCGAGATGGACTCCATGTCAGATAACCAAGTCTGGGATTTGGTTGATCCGCCTCCGGGAGTAATCCCTATAGGCTGTAAATGGATCTTCAAGAAGAAGATTGACATGGATGGTAACGTGGTTACCTATAAAGGCAGGCTAGTTGCGAAAGGTTTCAAACAAATCTACGGGATAGATTATGATGAAACTTTCTCTCCTGTAGCCATGTTTAAGTCTATTCGGATTCTTTTCGCGATAGCTGCATATTACGATTATGAGATCTGGCAGATGGATGTGAAGACAGCTTTCCTCAATGGAAATCTGGATGAGGATGTGTATATGACACAACCTGAGGGTTTCACTAATCCATCAGATCGTCATAAAATATGCAAGTTAAAGAAATCCATTTATGGATTGAAGCAAGCATCAAGAAGCTGGAATATTCATTTTGATGAATCAATCTCTGAGTTTGGTTTCATCAAGAACGAAGATGACCCGTGTGTATATAAGAGGTTTAGTGGGAGCGTGATTACATTCCTAATCCTCTACGTCGATGATATCTTGATCATTGGAAACGATATTCCTGAACTGCATGCTGTTAAGGCATGGTTAGGAAAATGTTTTCAGATGAAAGATCTAGGAGAAGCAGCCTATGTATTAGGTGTGAAGATCTACCGGGATAGATCTAAGAGGCTTCTCGGGTTGTGCCAGAGTACCTACATCGATAAGGTCCTGGAGAGATTCCATTTAGAGAATTCTAAACGTGGATATCTTCCAGTCAGACATGGTCTGAATCTTTCGAAGAGTCAGTGTCCACAAACACAGACTGAGAAAGATGAAATGGACAATACGCCTTATGCTTCGGCTATTGGGTCCATTATGTATGCGATGTTGTGTACTCGCCCAGACGTCGCTTACGGGTTAAGCGTGACCAGTCGATTCCAAAGTAATCCAGGTTTGGCGCACTGGATTGCGGTCAAGAACATCTTAAAATATCTGCGGAGGACCAAAGATATGTTCTTGATATATGGTGGTCAGGAAGAACTCAGTATAGAGGGATATACTGACGCTTCGTTCCAGTCGGACCAGGATGATTTCCGATCGCAATCAGGCTATGTTTTTAGCTTGAATGGAGGTGCTGTGGTGTGGAAAAGTTTCAAACAGTCAACTGTTGCTGATTCCACAACAGAAGCCGAGTATGTTGCAGCCTCGGAAGCATCCAAGGAGGCAGTGTGGATTCGTAAGTTCGTGAGAGAACTTGGTGTCGTTCCTTCGAGTGCAGATCCTTTGGTTATCTTCTGTGATAACACTGGAGCTATAGCACAAGCAAAGGAACCGCGGTCACACCAGAAGTCCAAGCACATACAAAGACGTTTTCACTTGATCCGGGAGATCATTGATCGTGGCGAGATCAAGATTTGCAAGGTTCATACAGATGACAATCTGGCAGACCCGCTTACCATGCCTCTGGCGCAGCAGAAGCATGAGAAGCACTGTAATAATATGGGTTTGAGATTTCTCAACCATTAGATTAAGTGCAAGTGGGAGATTGTTGGGGTATGCCCTTAAGGCTAATGTTTGAGGCCTTTGGGATTGTATAAGTATCATGTAATAAACTCTTGTGTTTATAAAAGGCATGGTTATTATTCAGGTTGTTACCTTGTCTGCTGTAATAAGTGTACTTCTGAATAATGTCTCAAAGCTGTTCAGCTAGGCTGACAGGCTATATGTCCTTAGTCGAGATATCTTGGTGAACATGAGACAGCCTTGATATGATTGAGACTAATATGAGTGCTAATCTTATAGGATGCTTCGAGCATGGAATAAGATGTAGACTCATGGGTACATTGGATGTACTGGACAGACCCTACTCGGATATTCCATTGCTTGTCACAATGTGAATGATCCTTGTGAGCACTAAGTGGCACATGTCCTTTGACTTGAGATCACTTGTGTTTCTAAATGATGATTGTCATTGTTTTGAGGTAGTTCAATATCATTTGAAACATAATGATTATAGACTATCTTGGATGGTGAGCTTGAATCAGGTTAGAGCACTAGTGATAGACATAGGATTGCCGTCTCCTTGTTTAAGGAGTGTGATGTTCTAATGGGCCCCCTATATGAGATGATTGAGATAGTGTATGGCCATGCCCAGATGACAATGTGCATCTGATCTAATCATGCTCATCGTATTGGAGTTACAAGCTTGACCCGCTTGTCCAATAAGAACATCCAGTGGCAAAGGACACATGTATGCCTTGTGAATGGAGTCACACTTGTGCAATGGTTTGGGAGTAGTCTTGGAAGACTCTTTCCTTTATATCGGGAGACAGTGATGTGTTGCTAGATACCCCTCACTGATCGTGATAACGTAAGTTATCGTTACCGACATTTAGAGGAAACCCTCAGGGTCGCACAATTTGATGATATGGCTTACTTGAGTCAGATCGAATGGACTGGATTCTTTGAGTTCAGATTAAAGGGATTTTATCTCTGATTGTAAGTGAGATCTGGTCTGATCATGTTTGATTGATTAAGGCTTGAGATCGGTAAGCTTCGATCAAGAGAGATGATGATAGATCGGAAAGATCAGGGGCATCAGGTGATGAATGGTTAGATCATGAGCCTTGGGGTTCAATATGGTCTAGACCACATGGCTTGAGCCATTTCGGTTTGGTTCATGAACCAAAGTTGAATCGAACGGTTTAGCTTGAACCGGTTCACAATTGTGAACGCATGGTTCAATGCTCAAATGCGTTTGGGTTATGGCTTGAGCGCATGCTTTGATGAGCTTCCATTTATGGAAAGTCATCAAAGGGGGCCGGTTTCACTTAACGCCAAAAACGCTTATGCGTTGGAACTCTTCTCATCAACGCCTTGGACATTGGTTGAGGTGTGGTTGACGACGAGAAGGAGAGCTTGGGCAAAGTGGAACTCTCGGCAACAAGGAAGTTCATCATCCCTTCCATTCGACAAGTGAAGATTCCTTGAGTGACTTGCTAGCACAAGCGACCCCAAGGAGTGAGCCAACTTCATCTTGTGTGTGGCACACTTTGGAGGAGACCTATCTTGATCTCTTCTTCCAAGCCGAGATCCAAGTCCATGGCATTGGTATGATTTCTAGTTTCAAGTTGATCATATTGTTTCATATCCGATCTTGACTTGAAGCCCTCTTTCCGCTATGCATGATAGATGAGCATGCTTAGGGTTTCTTCCCCCTTAGTTAGGGGTTACTTCACCCTTAAGGCTAATGTTTGAGGCCTTGGGATTGTATAAGTATCATGTAATAAACTCTTATGTTTATAAAAGGCATGGTTGTTATTCAGGTTGTTACCTTGTCTGCTGTAATAAGTGTACTTCTGAATAATGTCTCAAAGCTGTTCAGCTAGGCTAACAGGCTATATGTCCTTAGTCGAGATATCTTGGTGAACATGAGACAGCCTTGATATGATTGAGACTAATATAAGTGCTAATCTTATAGGATGCTTCGAGCATGGAATAAGATGTAGACTCATGGGTACATTGGATGTACTGGACAGACCCTACTGGGATATTCCATTGCTTGTCACAATGTGAATGATCCTTGTATGCAGCAAGTGGCACATGTCCTCTGACTTGAGATCACTTGTGTTTCTAAATGATGATTGTCATTGTCTTGAGGTAGTTCAATATCATTTGAAACATAATGATTATAGACTATCTTGGATGGTGAGCTTGAATCAGGTTAGGGCACTAGTGATAGACATAGGATTGTCGTCTCCTTGTTTAAGGAGTGTGGTGTTCTAAGGGCCCCCCTATATGAGATGATTGAGATAGTGTATGGCCATACCCAGATGACTATGTGCATCTGATCTAATCATGCTCATCGTATTGGAGTTACAAGCTTGACCCGCTTGTCCAATAAGAACATCCAGTGGCAAAGGACACATGTATGCCTTGTGAATTGAGTCACACTTGTGCTATGGTTTGGGAGTAGTCTTGGAAGACTCTTTCCTTTATATCGGGAGACAGTGATGTGTTGCTAGATACCCCTCACTGATCGTGATAACGTAAGTTATCGTTACCGACATTTAGAGGAAACCCTCAGGGTCGCACAATTTGGTGATATGGCTTACTTGAGTCAGATCGTATGGACTGGATTCTTTGAGTTCAGATTAAAGGGATTTAATCTCTGATTGTAAGTGAGATCTGGTCTGATCATGTTTGATTGATTAGGACTTGAGATCGGTAAGCTTCGATCGAGAGAGGTGATGCTAGATCGGAGAGATCAAGGGCATCAGATGATGAATGGTTAGATCATGAGCCTTGGGGGTTCAATTTGGTCTAGACCAAGTGGCTAGAGCTATTTCGGTTTGGTTTGTTGAACCAAAGCCGATTTGACATTTTGGCTTGAACCGGTTCACAATGGTGAACGCATGGTTCAATCCTAAAATGCGTTTGGGTTGAGTTGAGCGCATGGACTTGATGAGCTTCCATTTATGGAAAGTCATCAAGGGCCGGTTTCACTCACTTAAATGCCAAAAACGCATATGCGTTTGCTCTCTTCTTTTCAACGCATTCGACTTTGGTTGGGTGGTGATTGACGAAGAGGAGGAGAGGTTGAGCGAGAGGAGCTCTCGGCCAAGAGGTTCATCATCCCCTTCCATTCGACACTTGAAGGCTTGGGTGTCTTGCTAGCACAAGAGACCGCAAGGAGTAAGCATCTTCACCTTGTGTGTGAACTTGTGGAGGAGATCTACTTTGTTCTCTTTATCCAAGCCGACTTCCAAGCATATGGCGTTGGTATGATTTTTCATCTCAATCTATTCAATCGATTATAGTTGAACATATGGCATGCAAATGATCTTGAACCCTTGCTTCCGCTTGCATATTTTACATTAGCGCCATGCTTAGGGTTTTGCCCCCTTATGATTAGGGGTTCCTTCAATTGGTATCAGAGGTAGGCTCTATGCATGCTATTATGTTTGCTGATGTGATCCTCATGTTGCGCTTACTTTTACTTGAGGCATGCTTTGCTTACATGAAGTTGCGCTTGTATCATGCTTTGCTTACATGAAGTTGCGCTTGTATCATGCTTTGCTTACATGAAGTTGCGCTTGTATCATGCTTTGCTTATATGAAGTATGCGCTCCCCCTTGAAGGGGACCCCCTAAAGTTTGCGCTCCCCCTTGAAGGGGACCCCCTTAGATCTAAGGGTTATATGCAAGCATGTTGTTTGTTTGTATGATTGCGCATGTTCTAAGGTTTTTCTAAAACTTACATCTTGCGCGCTTGATTAGATCTAAGGTGCCACTACATTAAACCCTTAGATGGGTTGATGGGGTTGAAGTCACCACTAGGTTAGATCCAAGTCTGATCAGACCATCTGACAGCTCAGATGGGTTAACCTGATAGCACCTATGCGCAAGCACAAGGTGGCTATAGGTTGACTGCATCTAGGGCGTGTAGCGAGGTCTGGTTGAGACACTACTGAACACACTTGAGTTAGGCCCGGGGTCACACCCGCTTGCCAAAACTCATGGGGGTAGTTCAGCCCTTGGCGCATGCATGGTTGACCATTAGGTCAACTCGGGTCAGTTAGGACTCGGTGCATGCAAGGGCAAAGGATCTAACTAGATGGATGAGTGGATCCCCATCAATGGACCATTGTAAGGTTGTAGGGCTCATAAGGAAATTAAAATTGATGCCATGGGGTTTTCAAAACTTTTAATTTCAAGATGATTGGATCACATGTTGATTGAACCATATGCTTGTTTATTTAGTCTTATGTGGGTTACCCAATTGTGTGCTGTGCTGGGGCCTGCGTGCCTGGACTTAAAAATTGTAAATTAATTTGTGATCTGCGAATCACATTGTACTTAATTTATAATATGTTGTTGACCTGCGAGTCAACCTTGTCTAGATAGATCAAATGTACTTTGATTAGACAAGAACAAAGGCACACATCCAAGAGGGGCATTCACCTGGTGGTGCACCTGAGGTGCTCTTGGCGCTAGGGCACTGGGTTGGACCAGATGAGATGCAATGAAGCTCAAGTGAAGACTTAAGTTATATTAAGGTCTTGCTAGGGTTCATGGGCTTTTACCACATAAGATCATGCTTTCTACTTATTGCTAATAATTAGAATTGCATATTTATGTTTATCATCTGCTATAGCCATAGGACATGCCTGATAGTAAGAAGATAAAAGACCGTTAAAATCCAACGCTAACATATCAAGCTCGTAAGCCTTCTGACGCGAAACCTCACCTTTCTGACTATCGTTGGAGCCGTGTTGAACCCACTCAGTGGGCACGTCCATCTATCTTCAGACGGTGCTGGATTTCACCTGCGTGTTACAGAGTTGGGATTTATCCCCTCTCGTTGCTCAGCATAGCACGTGGTGGTCCAGGGAGTAGGTCAGGTCAGCTTGACCATGTAGACTACATATGTGGCGCATATGGTAGCACATGGAGGCAGCCATCTCTGGGATCAGAGACTGTGTTGTACCAACTCAGTTGGCACAGTCTGCTGGATTGCCAAGATGAAGGGGAATCGCACGGGTTGGCGATTGGCTGGGACAGCCTACCAGAAACTAGTGCTTGTCATCTCTGTGCATCTTATCTCGCCTGAGCGGGACGCGGAGACCAAGTATGAAATCTGGATCCCATCTCACTAAAAGAGTGTTTACTCTTTCGGACTGTTTACTGGATTTTTCAGTCAGACAAAATAGTGAGAAAAGAATCTTTCTTAAGTCCTGGATTGATTCTGAAACATTGATACTCACCTTGCTGTTCTTGCTTGTTGTAGATTCCTGCAGCAACGAACACCATGAGCTTCAATGTGCGATCCCTACTGGAAAGGGAGAAGTTTGCTGGGCCGAACTTCTCTGACTGGTTCGGACACCTTAAGATTGTTCTTAAGGCAGAGAGGAAACTGTATGTCCTCGAGACGGCGATACCGCCGCAGCCCGCTCCGAACGCCGCAAGGGCGGTTCGGGAAGCCTACGAAAAGCACGTCAATGATAGCATTGATGTCGCTTGCCTGATGCTAGCGTCTATGACGCCACCGCTGCAGCGTCAGCATGAGGATATGTCGGCTATGGAAATTATAGCGAACCTCAAGATGCTGTATGCTGCACAGGCGAGGACTGAGCGCTATAATCTGACGAAGCTCTTCTTTCAGAGCAAACTGGCTGAGGGGAGCCCAGTGGGAGCTCACGTGCTCAAGATGATTGGGCACAAGGAGGCTCTAGAGAAACTGGGGCATACCGTCAACCAGGAGCTTGCTGTGGACATTATTCTACAGTCTCTTCCGCCCTCTTTCGATGCGTTCATTATTAACTTTAATATGAACAAGATCGATTGTACGCCGGCAGAGCTGCTGAATATGCTCTTGACCACTGAGGAAACTCTGAAGGGTAAGCCTTCAACCTCTGTCTTGATGGTTCCTTCTAGGAACAAGAAGAAGGGGAAGAAGGGCAAGGCCCCTGTCAAGAATTACAGCAAGGCCCTGAAACAGAAGGTGAAGCGGTCGAAGGACAACAGGTGTTTCCACTGTGGCCAGCTGGGTCACTGGAGAAAGGACTGTAAAGCGCTCCAAGGAGATAAGAGGGGAAGCATCGCTTCTGGCTCAGGTATATATGTGACTGAGGTCATGTTATCTTCTTCTACTATATCATGGGTGTTGGACACTGCATGTGGAGTTCACATTTGTTCAAATGTGCAGGAACTCAAGAGAAGAAGGCAGGTGGGACAGCATGAGGTAGACCTACGAGTTGGAAACGGGGCACGGGTTGCTGCTGTTGCTGTAGGAGACTATTTCATTTCTTTACCATCTGGCGTTGTATTAGAATTAAACAATTGTTATTTTGTACCCAGTATTACCAAGAATATTATCTCTATTCCTGCTCTTGTCAGGAAAGGATTTGCCTTTGAATGCAATATTTCAAAGTGTGTTTTATCTCATGATAATATTGTGTATGCAACTGGTTCAATTAACAATGGGTTATACATGTTGGACATGGAAAATTCTATACAAAACATTGATAATAAGAAAGCCAAGTATGCTGATGACAGCACCTTGTTATGGCATAGTCGTTTAGGCCATATAAACGAGAAGCGCATTAAGCGGTTGCATGAACATGGACTGCTGGGATCATTCTCCTATGAGGAGATTGATACATGCAAAGCTTGTTTGATGGGTAAAATGACGAAGTCTCCTTTTCCTCACAAAGGTCAAAGGGCTTCGGGTTTACTTGACCTTATACACAGTGATGTGTGTGGGCCTTTTAGTAAACATGCCAGAGGTGGCTATCAGTACTTCATTACCTTTACTGATGATTTCAGTAGGTATGGGTATGTCTATTTAATGAGACATAAAAGTGAATCTTTTGACAAGTTCAAAGAGTTCAAAAATGAAGTACAAAATCAGCTAGGCCGAAATATCAAGGCACTTCGTTCTGATCGAGGTGGTGAATACCTGAGTCATGGATTTACTGACTATCTGAAGGAGTGTGGGATTATCTCACAGCTCACTCCGCCAGGAACACCGCAATGGAATGGTGTGTCCGAGAGGAGAAATAGAACGTTACTAGACATGGTTCGTTCTATGATGAGTCAGGCCACTCTTCCATATTCGTTTTGGGGTTTTGCACTGGAAACAGCTGCAAAGGTACTAAACCGAGTGCCATCCAAGGCAGTTTTAAAGACGCCATATGAGTTATGGTATGGAAAACAGCCTAGCTTGACATTTATCAGGATCTGGGGTTGCGAGGCTTATGTCAAAAAGCTCGCCTCTGGGAAACTGGAGAGCAGATCTGAGAAATGTATCTTTGTCGGTTACCCTAAGGAAACTAAGGGTTATTATTTCTACGATCCCAAAGAGAACAAGGTTTTTGTTGCTCGGACGGCCATATTTCTTGAGAAGGAGTTTCTTCTGCAAGAGGCCAGTGGGAGAGAAATAAAGCTGGATGAGATTCCAGAGGAAGGACAAAGTAGTCAAGCAGAGTTGGATGAGCCTGAGCTGGTAGATCAGGTTACTGAACAACCTGAGGCTCAGATATCACGGGAACCGCGAAGATCGGGTAGGATCCGTCGACAGCCTGAGCGCTATGACGGAGTCTACATCATTGATAATGATGAACCCCTAACTTATGCGGATGCGGTCAGTGGACCGGAGTCAGCTAGATGGCTTGAAGCTATGCGAGCCGAGATGGACTCCATGTCAGATAACCAAGTCTGGGATTTGGTTGATCCGCCTCCGGGAGTAATCCCTATAGGCTGTAAATGGATCTTCAAGAAGAAGATTGACATGGACGGTAACGTGGTTACCTATAAAGGCAGGCTAGTTGCGAAAGGTTTCAAACAAATCTACGGGATAGATTATGATGAAACTTTCTCTCCTGTAGCCATGTTTAAGTCTATTCGGATTCTTTTCGCGATAGCAGCATATTACGACTATGAGATCTGGCAAATGGATGTGAAGACAGCTTTCCTTAATGGAAATCTGGATGAGGATGTGTATATGACACAACCGGAAGGTTTCACTAATCCAGCAGATCGTCATAAAATATGCAAGTTAAAGAAGTCCATTTATGGACTTAAACAAGCATCAAGAAGCTGGAATATTCATTTTGATGAATCAATCTCTGAGTTTGGTTTCATCAAGAACGAAGATGACCCGTGTGTATATAAGAGGTTTAGTGGGAGCATGATTACATTCCTAATCCTCTACGTCGATGATATCTTAATCATTGGAAATGATATTCCTGAACTGCATGCTGTTAAGGCATGGTTAGGAAAATGTTTCCAGATGAAAGATCTAGGAGAAGCAGCCTATGTATTAGGTGTCAAGATCTACCGGGATAGATCTAAGAGGCTTCTCGGGCTGTGCCAGAGTACTTACATCGATAAAGTCCTGGAGAGATTCCATTTAGAGAATTCTAAACGTGGATATCTTCCAGTCAGACATGGTCTGAATCTTTCAAAGAGTCAGTGTCCACAAACACAGACTGAGAAAGATGAAATGGACAATACGCCTTATGCTTCGGCTATTGGGTCCATTATGTATGTGATGTTGTGTACTCGCCCAGACGTCGCTTACGGGTTAAGCGTGACCAGTCGATTCCAAAGTAATCCAGGATTGGCGCACTGGATTGCAGTCAAGAACATCTTGAAATATCTGCGGAGGACCAAAGATATGTTCTTGATATATGGTGGTCAGGAAGAACTCAGTATAGAGGGATATACTGACGCTTCGTTCCAGTCGGACCAGGATGATTTCCGATCGCAATCAGGCTATGTTTTTAGCTTGAATGGTGGAGCAGTGGTGTGGAAGAGCTTCAAACAGTCAACTGTTGCTGATTCCACAACAGAAGCCGAGTATGTTGCAGCCTCGGAAGCATCCAAGGAGGCAGTGTGGATTCGTAAGTTCGTGAGAGAACTTGGTGTCGTTCCTTCGAGTGCAGATCCTTTGGTTATCTTCTGTGATAACACTGGAGCTATAGCACAAGCAAAGGAACCACGGTCGCACCAGAAGTCCAAGCACATACAGAGACGGTTTCACTTGATCCGGGAGATCATTGATCGTGGCGAGATCAAAATATGCAAGGTTCATACAGATGACAATCTGGCAGACCCGCTTACCAAGCCTCTGGCGCAGCAGAAGCATGAGAAGCACTGTAATAATATGGGTTTGAGATTTCTCAACCATTAGATTAAGTGCAAGTGGGAGATTGTTGGGGTATGCCCTTAAGGCTAATGTTTGAGGCCTTGGGATTGTATAAGTATCATGTAATAAACTCTTATGTTTATAAAAGGCATGGTTGTTATTCAGGTTGTTACCTTGTCTGCTGTAATAAGTGTACTTCTGAATAATGTCTCAAAGCTGTTCAGCTAGGCTAACAGGCTATATGTCCTTAGTCGAGATATCTTGGTGAACATGAGACAGCCTTGATATGATTGAGACTAATATAAGTGCTAATCTTATAGGATGCTTCGAGCATGGAATAAGATGTAGACTCATGGGTACATTGGATGTACTGGACAGACCCTACTGGGATATTCCATTGCTTGTCACAATGTGAATGATCCTTGTATGCAGCAAGTGGCACATGTCCTCTGACTTGAGATCACTTGTGTTTCTAAATGATGATTGTCATTGTCTTGAGGTAGTTCAATATCATTTGAAACATAATGATTATAGACTATCTTGGATGGTGAGCTTGAATCAGGTTAGGGCACTAGTGATAGACATAGGATTGCCGTCTCCTTGTTTAAGGAGTGTGGTGTTCTAAGGGCCCCCCTATATGAGATGATTGAGATAGTGTATGGCCATACCCAGATGACTATGTGCATCTGATCTAATCATGCTCATCGTATTGGAGTTACAAGCTTGACCCGCTTGTCCAATAAGAACATCCAGTGGCAAAGGACACATGTATGCCTTGTGAATTGAGTCACACTTGTGCTATGGTTTGGGAGTAGTCTTGGAAGACTCTTTCCTTTATATCGGGAGACAGTGATGTGTTGCTAGATACCCCTCACTGATCGTGATAACGTAAGTTATCGTTACCGACATTTAGAGGAAACCCTCAGGGTCGCACAATTTGGTGATATGGCTTACTTGAGTCAGATCGTATGGACTGGATTCTTTGAGTTCAGATTAAAGGGATTTAATCTCTGATTGTAAGTGAGATCTGGTCTGATCATGTTTGATTGATTAGGACTTGAGATCGGTAAGCTTCGATCGAGAGAGGTGATGCTAGATCGGAGAGATCAAGGGCATCAGATGATGAATGGTTAGATCATGAGCCTTGGGGGTTCAATTTGGTCTAGACCAAGTGGCTAGAGCTATTTCGGTTTGGTTTGTTGAACCAAAGCCGATTTGACATTTTGGCTTGAACCGGTTCACAATGGTGAACGCATGGTTCAATCCTAAAATGCGTTTGGGTTGAGTTGAGCGCATGGACTTGATGAGCTTCCATTTATGGAAAGTCATCAAGGGCCGGTTTCACTCACTTAAATGCCAAAAACGCATATGCGTTTGCTCTCTTCTTTTCAACGCATTCGACTTTGGTTGGGTGGTGATTGACGAAGAGGAGGAGAGGTTGAGCGAGAGGAGCTCTCGGCCAAGAGGTTCATCATCCCCTTCCATTCGACACTTGAAGGCTTGGGTGTCTTGCTAGCACAAGAGACCGCAAGGAGTAAGCATCTTCACCTTGTGTGTGAACTTGTGGAGGAGATCTACTTTGTTCTCTTTATCCAAGCCGACTTCCAAGCATATGGCGTTGGTATGATTTTTCATCTCAATCTATTCAATCGATTATAGTTGAACATATGGCATGCAAATGATCTTGAACCCTTGCTTCCGCTTGCATATTTTACATTAGCGCCATGCTTAGGGTTTTGCCCCCTTATGATTAGGGGTTCCTTCACAATCGATGGCCATGGTATGAATCACATCCTATTTATTTAAGCTTTCAAAGTTGATCATCTTATACATGCTTTGCGACTCTTGAAACCCCCTTCCGCTGCTATATTCCCTTATATGCGCCATGCTGGGTTTCGCCCCCCTCTTGAAAGGGGTCCCATCAGATATCAACCCTATCAACCCGTCTAAGGACTTATAGCAGGCGCTGCTTAGATCTAATTGAGCGTGCAAGATGTAAGTTTTGATCAAAACATTCAACATGCTTTAACATGCATGCGCCAACATACATGCGCCAACATAAAAACATTCAACATGTTGTTTTCGGCGCATGAAAAACTATCATGGAAACTCGCATGTAATTTAGATCTATGCAAACAAGCGCAACAAAGGATCACAAAGCAAGCATATGAACATACATAAACAACCATCCTCTGATACCAATTGAAAAACCCCTAAATCTAAGGGGGGCGAAACCCTAAGGGGGCGCATATCATGATTTTGCAAGCGGATATTCGGGTTTCTAAGATCGAATGCATGTCATATGATTAACTTTCATGGACTTGTGTAGAACAACAATGGATCATACCATAGCCATCGCTTGGATGGTGCCTTGGAAGCAAGAGGGCGAATTGGCTCTCCTCCAAAGTCGCGCACACAAGATGAGAGATGGCTACTCCCTTGGCGTCTTTGTGCTAGCAAAGCTTCAAGGAGTCCTTTGTGTGGAGGAGATGAGATCTCTTGCAGCTAGGGTGATGAAGCTCTTCTTCCTCCTTTTCGTGAAGACCAGACAACGCAAGAGTGGATAGGCGACAAGACAAGAACCGAAGATGCGTTGAGGCGTCGTGTAGAGATGTGGCGTTACATGACTTCCAAATATGGAAAGTCATGAAGCCATGCACCCACTCAATGCAAACCGCCCAAAACGCTTTCATATTGAACCATGCGATCACACATGTGTGAACCGGTTCAATCCAATTCGGTCCAATGCATTTGGTTCAAAGATCGAACCAAATCAGCCTAAGCCACGGTCTAGATCTCTTTGAACCAAATGGTTCAAGTTCTAACCGTTCATCTCTTGATGCTCTTGATCTCACCGATCTAGCATCAATACTTTCGATCGAAGCTTACCGATCTCAAGCCCTAATCAATCAAACATGATCAGACCAGATCTCACTTACAATCAGAGTTCAAACTCCTTTAAACTGAACCAAAACAATTCAGTCCACACGATTTGACTTAAGTAAGCCATATCATCAAATTGTGCGACCCTAAGGGTTTCCTTTAAATGTCGGTAACGATAACTTTCGTTATCACAATCAGTGAGGGGTATCTAGCAACACATCACTATCTCCCGATATAAAGGAAAGAGTCTTCCAAGACTACACCCAAACCACAGCACAAGTGTGAATCCACTTCACTAGGCATACTTGATTCCTTTGCCACTGGATGTTCTTATTGGACAAGCGTTTCAAGCCTGTAACTCCAATATGATGAGAATGATTAGATCATATGAACATAGTCATCTGGGTATGGCCATACACTTTCTCAATCATCTCATCCAGGGGGGCCCCTTTAGAACATCACACTCCTATTAAGGAGACGGCAATCCTATATCTATCACTAGTGTCCTAACCTGACTCATGATCATTATCCAAGATAGTCTATAACCATTATGTTTCAAATGATATTGAACTACCTCAAAACAATGACAATCATCATTTAGAAACACAAGTGATCTCAAGTCAGAGGACATATGCCACATGTTTGCATATAAGGATTATTCACATTGTGACAAACAATTGAATATCCTAGTAGGGTCTGTCCAGTACATCCAATGTACCCATGAGTCTACATCTTATTCCATGCTCGAAGCATCCTATAAGATTAGAACACATATTAGTCTCAATCATATCAAGGCTGTCTCAAGTTCACCAAGATATCTCGACTAAGGACTTAACTGCATGTCAGCCTAGCTGAACAGCATTGAGACATTATTCAGAAGTATACACATTGCAGCAGATGATGTAACAACCTGAATAATAACCATTGCCTTTATAAACAAAGAGTTTATACATGATACTGATATAATCCCAAGGCCTCAAACATTAGCCTTAAGGGCATACCCCAATAGTGCAACCCTTGTTCCTACTAGTGGCCTAAAGTCTTCTCCTTCCTCTCCTCTTGGCGTGACTTGGAGAAGGACTTGGTGGCATGACCTCCTCTCAATCTTCCTCAAGGCCGAAACTCTTCTTCTCCCTCTTCTCTTGTAGTAAAGAGGATAAGGAGTTGGCGGCATCTTCCTTGCACTTGGCGCATGAACCTTGGAGGTGGCGCAAGAAGAGTGAAGGAACCCTAAGGCTCGATTCTCTTCCCGAGGCTAGCACCAAGCGAGGAAGGGAGCAACGATCAAGGAGTCGACGCATGGATACTTGTAGAGGGCGAACATTTGGGCGCCTTCAACATGGCTTCGACATCTAGACAAGCAAAAGAGGTACATCTCTAACACATCCTTGTGTCCTCTCTCTCGCATGGATCCTTGGGACCGGAATATGTTTCGGGTGTAATGATTCTTCCACTACGTCCTGGGAGTGCAAAATTTTAAATTACACCTGGTATTCCCTAACATGATATACCCATGTGTCTGCGTTAGCACCACGTGCCTAACCAGCCCACATACCAGTCTCACAAGTATCAGAGCTGTCCCATATCCACTCAGGTACATCGACTGGTGATAATTATTTGAACACAGATCCAATATGTCTCCAGAGACATTATCATGTAAGTACACAATCGCAGGTGTAGACAAACAATGATAATGACAATGCCAGAATGATATATAAATATCAATATCAAGTAGTACATAAGTTGACCAAAACTAGGTCCTAGGGCATATACACCAACAAAAGACATAATTTACTTTTTAAAGGGATTATCTCACTTTCGTGCAGATAACCATGCAGGGACCAATCCTCGCTTTTGCGTAAGATTTATCCCTATCTAATGACAAGTAAATCATCAAACAAAGAAATCGAGGATCACTTTGGTGCATCCGAGTTCTAAGTTGATCGCCTCGAGTGGAAACTCAAGGATCACTTTCGTGCATCCGTGTCTCAAACGTTTCGATCCTCACTTTCGTGCAAGATCTCAACGTTTGACAAAATAACTCAATCCTAGGTTCATAATTATCAACATGGCAATTAAACTACTAAAATCAAGAACTTAACCTAATTTCTTACGGTGAGTTCCTACTATTCAATTTTAGGGTTCCAAGTTCTCAAGCAAATCACCTTTCGGTCCTTATTGTGAAAACTCTAAATCATGATGACAAAAAGTAAACTAAGGAGAATATTAGAGCAATAATCGCACAGGTAAAATTATCAAAGTAGAATAATCATGATGAAAGCAAAAAGTATCTAGTGATTAAGAAAATCAAAGGGAATTACTCCCCCATGTCCCAAAGAGTGTTTAAGCTAGCATGGTGAAGAAAATACAATATTCCATTGTTTCAGAAAATCAAAAATCAAAGGAAAAGAAGTTTTAGGAAAATACACCACGGCTGTGAAATTAAACACAGCCGTAATTTGCAAAGGAGGGTGATGAACAGTAGCGGCACCTCCTTCTTCTTTGATTTCTCTTCCAATTGATCTCCTTTCGTTCTAAAACTTCTGGTACATTGTCTCCTCCTCCAGGCGAAGCTTCAGTACGAATTTCATGGCCGGAGGTGGCCTTCACGCTTCTCGGCATGAAGCCAAACCCTAAGCTCCTCTCTGTCGATTGCTCCCCAAATCCCCCCCAAAATTGGGGCTTTCGGTGTCTTTATCTTCTTCTCGTTTAGACCAGTCCACCACTTCTTTCAGATCTCAATTTGGATGTTTGGATCTCTCGCAATCATCTCCACAAAAATCAGGCTTCAAAGTTGACCGTGGAAGTCGTATTCAAAAGCAGAAATACGACAGTGTAATATTTCACGGCAGTGCTGTAAAGGCACTCGCGTTCTTTGATCTGAATTGTCTGGTAAATATGACACCGTATAATGGTTCACGGCACTGCCATAAAATCGGCTGAACTCTTTGGTTGAAATCGTCTGGAAAATACGGCCATGTCAAAGTTTACGGTAGTGCCATAAAATCGGGAATTATCTCTGTTCTGAATGCGCTTCAAAATACGGCAGTGTTAAGTTTTACGGTAGTGCCATATTTTTCATTAAACCTTTTGGTCAGAAATTCCACCAATTTATGGCAGTGCTATGATATTACGGTATCGTACGGAAATATGGTACTGTAATATAGAATACATGATGTCCCATAAGGTGACACTACAAGTTTGGCACGCGTATGCTTTGGACTAATCCCCGGTAACGGTGCCAAAAACTTGTTGTTATCCCGCATGTGCACGGGTACACAAAGTAATAAAGAAAGTATCTAATCCACAGGGACCTATGTTGTCAAGTACTAAATAATTAATTTTTCACTATCTAGGCAATCGAATGAAAGTCAAGCAAATATCACAAACACACAAAAGAAAACTGTCGGAGAGAAAGCTGGGACTAGGGTTTCGTTCACTTAACTTTTATGACTAGATATGAATAAGGATTTCGTTAGTTTAATTTTATCATGATGAAGATGCAATTTACCTAATAAAAGGATTGTTTCACTCTCGTGCAAACAATCACGCAGGGATTTATCTTCGCTTTCGCGCAAGATTTGTCCCAACGTTGAAGATAAGTAAATTATCAATCTATGAACTCAAGGATCACTTTCCTGCATCCGAATTCTAGGTTGATAATCTCTAGCGGAAACTCAAGGATCACTTTCGTGCATCCGAGCCTCGACACTAGTTTTACTCATGGATCTCCAACGTTCCAATCCTCACTTTCGTGCAAGATCTCCACGTTTGACAAATAGACTCGATCTATAGATTCATGTTATAATCATGGCAATAATTCTACTAGAACAGATCAAGTTGGATCAAACCTAAGGAAGGGTTCCTAACATGCAATTCTAGGGTTCCAAATTCTCAAGCAATTACCTTTCAGTCAATAGCGAAAATTCTAAGAACATAATTAATAACATGGACTTATAGAGAGTCTAAGCACAATTATCACATGAGCAAAATCATCATGCTAAGATTAAACGCAACGAAATATATAAAAAATTAGTTATCTAGTCATTGGAAATTAAGTGAACTACTCCCCCATGTCCCAAGAGTAGTTTAAGCTATCATGGTAAAGGAGTTACAGAATTCCATGGTTTCAGAAGATCGAAAATCAAAGGAAAAGAGAAGTTTAGAAAATACAGCACGGCTGTGAAGCATTTCACAGCCGTAATTTCCAATTTGAGGCGATGAACAGTGTCGGCGCCTCTTCTTTCCTTGATTTATCCTTCAATTGATCTTCTCTCTGTCTGAAACTTCTGGCACGTCGTCTCCTCCTTCTGATGAAGTTTCAGTATAAAAATCACGGCCGGAGATCGTCTGGATCGAGCACGGTGGTGAAACCCTAGGCGGCGGCGTGGATGACGATTTCTCCCTCGACAGTGGATCAAAATTGGGGCTTTTCGTCTGTGCCTGCTCCTCTCGTCCAAAACTCCTCTTTTCCTTTTTTCAGTCTTTTGTTTTAAGTTTTGGATCGACCACAATGACCTCCGCAAAATTCGGGCATCGAAATTGACCTGGGAGTCGCGTTCAAAAATAGAAATACAGCAGTGTAATATCTTACGGTACTGCCGTAAAATCCCTTGAGTCTTCTGTTCTGATGTCATCTAGGAATTATGGCACCATAATCCAATTTATGGTACTGCCGTAATATCGAGGAAACTTTCTGTTCGGAAGTGATCGAAAAATACGGCCTGTGTAATTCTTTACGGGGGTGCCGTATTTTTGGGCGATGGTTCTGTTCTGAAGCGCTCTGAAATACGGTACCATAATATTGTTTACGGCGGTGCCGTAAAATCTGAAGAACTTTCTATTTGCAAACTCCTTAAAATACGGCAGGGCTCGGATTTTACGGTAGCATCTGAAATTACGGTACCGTAAAATGGATTATGACCCTGCCGTAATTTTCAGACTTGCTCCGTTTTGCGTAAAATTTCTTGGGTGTTCTCCTTTTGATGGTAGGAACTCTTCCATGTATTTGATTTCGCTTGAAAACGCCTTAAATAGTGCATTTTTGCCTGAAAAACATGAAAAACCAAAATAGAAGTAGACTTTGCAATATTTGATGGATTCAACATAAATGCAAGTAAAAGATGCTCAATTTGGCATGAAAAGGTACCTAAAATGAAGCAAAATATACTAAATATTTTGGTGTCATCAAACACATAAGGTTAAAACTTTGCTTGTCCTCAAGCAAAAATCAAAATTTGATTAAAAGAATAGCCTTTTCATGCTCAATAAATTTCTAAAATACAACTCATCAATGAAAAACTCTATCAATTGATTTACAAAAATTCAAATAAATATATCATCTTTAGAACTCAATCCTCTAGATCCACCATTCAATCAAATAAAACTTTGCATCATGTACAATAATTAGAATTTTCAATCTCAAGACTTCACTCAATTTCAATTCAAATCTATCATGCTTTTGTTTACAGGAATTAGGTTTCCAAGATCTTTTTCCACACATAATTTTTTTTCTTTTTTTATGAATTTTGTTTGTTTTTGTAAAGACGGCATGTACCCACATAGACACATACTTTTTATTTATGACTTCAACTCTTTCTTCGGTACCACTGTCAATTTTGCACAGTGCCAAGTAGAGGAGTCTTATTTTTTTGATCTCTCATTATTATTATTATTATTATTTTTCATGAGTACATTTCAACCCATGGTTTAGGTACCACTATCAATTTTACATAGTGCCAAGTAGGGGAATCTCTCACTATTTTCGTGGATCTTGGATTCTTCCTTCCCAACAAATAGCAAAATAGATTAAATTTCTATTAGGTTGATCAATTGATATCAATTCGCAAATCATACTCATATACTCATTTTATTCGAAAGAAAAGTTTCACTTTTAGATTTTATTCTTCAAACAATACATCTACCCAAAATTTTATGCATCAACTAATTTCATATTTGAATAGACAAATATGTATTGAAGAAATAAATTTAACATAAAGGGGCTATAACTCTAATCAAGAATTTGAGTTCATTCATCATTAAAAATCAATTCATTAATTAATAATAATACTCAAGAAAAATATATTCAACATCACATAATGTCAAAAAGAAATAATATCATCATCATGCCATATACAATAATCTCAAAAGTAGATCAAGGTCACAAATCAATCATCTAAATCAAAAGATTATCAAGTAGATGAAGTAGTGGTGGTGGACACAAAAACATGAGTCAATGATGAAACCTAAAAGGTGAACGGGAGAAGATACTTACAAAATTTTATCAACCTTTTGTGTCGAGTTTTCTTTTTCTTCTCCTCTCTGTGGTTCTTTTTCAGAAATAAAAGTTAATTCTAAGATAAAACTAAGATAAAAGTAAATAAAAGGAAGTGAACTAAAGTTAGAAAGCTTGGGTTGCCTCCCAAGAAGCGCTAATTTAAAGGTCTTTAGCTTGACCCTTTAACACTCAGATTTGATCGTGGTTCATCTAAATAAAAACTCTTCTTTTCTTCAATTAGCTCTTCTTGATAATAGTGCTTAAGTCTTTGACCATTAACCTTGAATTCTCCTATTTCTTCACTCCATACATCCACGGCTCCGTAAGGATAAGCTTTCTTTACCTAAAAAGGCCCAGACCATCGAGACTTAAGTTTTCTAGGAAAAAGTCTCAATCTAGAATTGAATAAAAGAACAAAGTCACCTGGTTGGAAATCTCTCCTGAAAATATGTCGATCGTGCCATCTTTTTGTCCTCTCCTTGTAAAATTTTGCATTCTCATATGCAGAGAGTCTAATCTCATCTAGCTCATTCAATTGTAATTTCCGTTTTTCCCCCGTACTCTTTAAGTCAAAATTCAGCATCTTGATTGCCCAATATGCTTTGTGTTCAAGTTCCACAGGCAGGTGACATGATTTTCCATAAATCGATTGAAATGGAGACATATCTATTGGTGTTTTGAAAGCAGTCTGGTATGCCCACAAGGCATCATCAAGTTTAAATGCCCAATTTTTCCTAGTGCTTGACATGGTCTTCTCTAAAATTCCCTTGATTTCTCTGTTTGATATCTCCACTTGTCCACTTGTTTGAGGATGATAAGGTGTTGCCACTCTATGATTTTTTCACTCCATATTTTCTAAGTAAGGGTGAAAATTTGTGTTCTATGAAATGTGACCCTCCATCACTGATTACTACCCGCGGGGTCCCATACCGTGGAAATATGATCTTTTTGAAAAATTTAGCAACAACTCCTGAATCATTGGTCGGTGAAGCAAGAGCTTGAAAATGCCTTAAATAGTGCCTTTTTGCCTGAAAAACATGAAAAACCAAAATAGAAGTAGACTTTGCAATATTTGATGGATTCAACATAAAAGCAAGTAAAAGATCCTCAATTTGGCATGAAAAGGTACCCAAAATGAAGCAAAATATACTACATATTTTGGTGTCATCAATACGGCACTACCGTATTTTGGTGTGTTGCTCTGATTTGCGTAAAATTTGTTAGGTGATCTTCTCTTGATGATGGTAAGTCTTCCATGTCTTTGATTTTGCTTGAAAATGCCTTAAAATAGTGCCTTTTTACCTGAAAATCATGAAAAACCAAAACATAAGTAGATTTTACAATATTTGATAAATTTAGCATAAAAATAAGCAAAAGATCTTCAATTTAGCATGAAAAGATATATAAAATGATACAAAATATACTATATATTTTGGTGTCATCAAGCGACTCTTCTTAGTTTGATTCTGGGAAATTTTGTCTGGTTTTGGAGCGATTTTGATGCTTGAATGAGTACAATTGGCTGAGTTTTTCATGCTTACTGTTCAACTTTATCTTTCTAGTTTAAATTTTGGGTTTAAGCTTGATTTTAACTGATTCCTATTCTTATGATGATCGATGAGTGATGATGTTCATTTCTAGAAGAGATTGGAAGGATGATTTCTATTAGAACTCGATTTTTTTGTTATGCTTTGTTTGAATTTCAGTTGCAGCCTAGTTCAACACTTGTATTTAGATGGCACCCAAGATTAAGGCTATGGTTTCAAAAAGAAAAGGAAAGGGACCAGCTAAGTCTTCAACCCCACCGGATCGTTATGACATAATTTTTAGGGATGAAATTTAGGAAGCAAGATACAACAAATTGGTAGAGAGAAGAGTAGTAAACACAAAATATGCTGATCGTCGCACCTTGGAAGCCGTAGGGCTTTATGAAGATGTGTTTTGGATGTTCGATCAATTCAGAGCGAAGAAGTTTTTCCAGATGACCCCACAGACTTATTTGCCCTTGGTGCTAGAGTTTTTGAGCAGTATAAATATGGACTTACAAGAGTTTACTGATAGACATGTTGAAGGTGAAATCACCTTCCGCATTGCTAACATTGAGAGTAGACTCACCATGAGAGACATCAGGACTATATTCCATTTAGCACCTGGAGGACACACATGTGTATCGCTTGGGTTTGTGGAGAGTGTATTTTGGAATCAAATTTCTTCAGAGGTTCACTTTTCAGCAGTAGCAGCCAGAGCTTCCAAGATTACCAACCCCTGTATCAAGTATGCGCATAGAGTTCTTGCTCACACAGTGTTTGGGAGAAGCGACAATGATGGCATGGTGAGATAGACTGAGATTTTCTTCTTATGGAGTATGTTATACGGATATCCACTGGATGTTGCATTTTTCTTTGTCAAACATATGAATAAAGTGGCAAGGGCAAAGAAAGGAGCCATTGTGATTGGTGGTCTCATTACACCTATAGCTTTGTATCTTAATGTTGAACCTTATGGGATTGAGGTGGCCAGAGGAAATTGTAGATTAGACATGGAGTCATGTATGGCCATGAAGATGATTGTTAGAGAAGGTGATACCTTCTCTTTGGTTCTTGGACCAGGAGGTCAGAAATTGCCCTTGCTCAACACTGAGAAAACCTCAGTGAAGAATCAAGCAAATTGGAAGCTGACTCCTAGCGACGCCGATTATGCTATGCCACCCCCTCTTGATACCGTACTACCACCAACCACCTGGGGTGGTGGAGATGACCCATTTGGTATGGGTATGGATCCACCATCTCAGGGTGCTTCAGGATCCTCGCACTGAGCTACAGATAGAGGATGGTCGAGTGCCTTCGACCCAGGCTTTCAAGCTGTCTCTACTCAGATGTACCGTCATGAACATCGCATGGAGAAGATGCTTGATTCTATGGGGAGGATGTCTGACACCATGCATCACATTCACCAGGATGTAGAAGATTTAAGTAATTACACGAAAGAGATGGGAAACTTTCTCTATGTTCATTTTGGTTTTGAGGACTCCAGGAGAGGTGGAGTTTATGGAGGATATCAGGGAGAGTAGCAGGATGATCCCATGGATACAGCTACCAAGGACACAGAGGAGATCAGATCTGATGATGATGAGTAGAGTTTTGTGAGTATCTCTTTCCTTACTTCTTTATATTTCATTTTCCTTATCTTATTAATGTTTCATGTTTTATAGGGAAGGATGATTCCTCCAAACTTTTTGTGTCCGCCATCACTATCTTGCTTGTTCTCATTTGATTGCTTAATCATTCGATGTGGTTGTATAATATTTTGATATTGATATTGATTTCGATTGGGTTGTATTACACTTGATGATATTTTGATATTGAGCACCTTGTGGAGGTGTATACTTGATGACATGATGACTTGTATAATTCTGATGCTGAATGAGTATATGCTATTCTTGTTGATATGCTTATTTTGTGGCCTAGTCTATTTTTGAAGAAATTCTTGTTGATAGTATGATTTTCTTGATGATGAATGTGTTTATGCCATTGATTAGGACTAGACCTATTGTGTTGAATTTACTTCTCTGATATATATTTGCTTTTGGAATTTTTCATTGATTGATGAATTAAATTTTGGGTAGACATGTTATTTGATGAATTTGGTTTGAAAAGTGAAGCTACTTCTTTAAATAAAATTAGCATATGAGTATGATTTTTGAATTGATATTGATTCGTTAATTTAGTTGATGTTCATACTATTTGCTATTTGTTGGGAAGAAAGATTCCATGATCCAAATAAGCAGAGTGATGACTCCCTTACTTGGCACTACGCAAAATTGGCAGTGGTACCAAAGATATGGGTTGAAGTCAAAATGAGAGAAAATGAAAAATCAAGAGAATGACTCCTCATCTTGGCACCGTGTTGATTTGTGGTGGTACCTAAGTTTAAAGTTGGAGTCCAAAAAGAAAATGCATGTATCTATGTGGGTATATACCTTGGAGAGAAATCATTTCACATTAACTCCGCTATCTTTGGTAAAATTCTTCCTACTAAAAAGATATGAGTTCTTTTACATTAGTTATGTAATCAGTGTACTCTAACTTCGTCACCGGAAAAAGGGTGGTAATCGAATTAGAGAATGTGAACGATGCATAAAAGGGAGGAACTAAAAAATTATGTGTGGAAAAAGATCTTGGAAATCCTATTCCTATAAACAAAAGTATGATAGTTTTGAACTGAAACTGGATGAAATCTTGAGATTGAAATTCTATTTATTGTACAAGTTGCGAAGTTTTATTTGATTAAGTTGTAGACCTTGACAATTGACTTCAAAGGATGGTATGTCTCTTTAAAATTTTATGAAACAATTGGTGAGATTTTTCATTGATGATTGTATTTTAGAAATTTATTCTTCATAAGAAAGTCTTTTCCTTTGATCAAATTTTGATTTTGCATGAGGACAAGCAAAGTTTGAACCTTATGTATTTGATGACACCAAAATTTATAGTAAATTTTGTGCCATTAGATGGGTATTTTTGTGTCATATTCATGCTCTTTTGCTCATTTTTATGCCTTATTTATCAAATATAGCGGAATCTACACCTTTTCTGGTTTTTGATCATTTTCAAGTAAAAAGTCAGGATTTTTAGGCGTTTTCAAGCAAATTCAGATGCATAGATGAATTCCCACCATCAAGAGTCGATCACATGTCAAATTTCACGCAAATTGGAGCTTCAGACCAAACTACGATAGGGCCGAAATCCAAATTACGGTACCATGGTTTCACTGCACCTACAGCACAAACCACGGCACTGCCGTAATTTTCGAGCGCTGCCGTATATTGGGACGATTTTGTACAGAAAGTTTTGCATAAATTATGACCCTGCCGTAATGAAAATCACAGGCCATAATTTGGGTTCAAATTCGTACAGAAAGTTTGGTGGATTTTACGGTGCAGCCGTAATAAAAATTATGGGCCCTATTTCGAATTGATTTTTCACCTGAGAGATTTGAACAGAATATGGCACTACCGTAATGAATATTATGGTACCGTAATTCTGGGAAATTTCTGTACCGGCACTGCCGTAAAGGTTTTCACAGCCGTAATTGTAACCCAAACCCGCGATTTTCATGGACTATTTGATGCCCAATTCTTGCGCGGATGATTGCGGACGATCCAAGCCATCGATTGGAGATCCGTAAAAAGGAAAATACTCATTAGATTGAGGGGAGGATACACACATGAAAGGCCCTAATTTTCATCCACGATCGAGAGAGAATTCAAGATTTTTGCCGTCGCCCTAGGTTTCACTGTTGTGAAGTGTACAGTGCATCTCCGGCTGTGATACTTGAGGGGAAGCTTCGCCTGGAGGAGGAGAACCTACCCCAAAAGTTTCAGACTGAAAGGAGATTGATTAGAGGAGAAATCAACGAAAGAACGAGCATCGACACTGTTCACTACATTTTCTGGAACAAAATTATGGCCGTAATTTTCATTACAACCATGCTGTGTTTAGTAATTTCTTCTTTTTCTTCAATTTCTAATCCTTTGAAACTATGGTTAATTGTTATTCTTCTACGATGCTAGCTTAGACATCTTTTTGGGACATGGGGGAGTAATCCCCTAAATTTCTTAATGACCAGATTATTTTTACTTTCGTCAAGATGATTTTACTATGATAATTCTACTTATGTGATGATTGTTTTTAATTCTCCATAGATTCATATTAATCAACATGATTTAGAGTTTTTTGTGATATGGACTAAAAAGTGATTTGCGAAAACTTGGAACCCTAAAATTAAATGTTAGGAACTCATCGTAAGAAATTAGTTTTGTTCTTATTTCTTTATTTTAGGAGTATACTACCATGTTGATAATCTGAATCTAGAATTGAGTTATTGAAATAAACATGATGATACTATGAGAAATCAAGTATCAAATTGTTGGAGAACCGTAAGTATAACCTATGAAAACTATAGTATGAAAGTATGTAGTTTTCACTTGAGATAATTGACTTAGGATTTGGATGCACGAAAGTGATCTTTGAGTTCTTTGTCAATGATTTACTTATATTTAACATTAAATAAATCCTGCATGAGAGTGAGGATTGGTTCTTTGTAAATTGTCTATGCGAAAGCGAGATTATTTCTTTATGAAGTAAATTATATCTTTATCATAATAAAATTAGATTGACGAACATCTATCTATATCTAGTCATGGAATTAAGGTGGATGAAACCCTAGTCCCAGTTTCTCTTTCTGATATTTTCATGTAGCTTCCGTTTGTTTGCTTACAAATTTTCGACTGCCTAGCTAGTGAGAAATTGATTATTCAGTACTTGACAAATGAGGTCTCCATGGTTCGATATCTTAATTATTACTTCGAGTATCTGTGCACTTGCAGACATAACATGAGACCGTGGTTCCTTTGCATGTGCAATCGCTCCATTATTATCACAATAGAGCTCAATTGGATCCACAACAGTTCGAACGACCTAAAGTTCAGAAATGAACTTCCTTATCCAAATGGCTTCATTGGCTGCCTCAGAAGCGGTGACATACTCAGCCTCGATCGTAGAATCATCTATGGTGGATTGCTTGAAGCTTTTCCAGCACACAGTACCTCCATTCAACTTGAACACATAGACTGCTTACGATCTGAAGTCATTAGGGTCTGATTGGAATGACACATTAGTGTAGCCCTAAACACTGAGCTCCCATCGACCAAGAACAAATCCTTAGTTTTTATTAGATACTTTAGGATGTTCTGTATAGCCACCCCGTGTTGTAGATTTGGATTGGATTGGTATCAGCTTGTTATGCTCACAACATAAGCCTGTTGGGAAACCCTGGGGATATTTTACAATTTTCAAAGAGGCAGACATTATAGATTACATTGCAGAGCAGAAGAATATCCCTGAAACAAGCCGGTCCCAAATGTTGGGGTATGCCCTTAAGGCTATTGTTTGAGGCATTGGGATTATATCAGTATCATGTATAAACATTATGTTTATAAAGGCAATGGTTGTTATTCAGGTTGTTACATTATCTGCTGCAATATGTATACTTCTGAATAATGTCTCAATGATGTTCAGCTGGGCTGACATGCAGTATAGTCCTTAGTCGAAATATCTTGGTGAACATGAGACAACCTTGATATGATTGAGACTAATATGTGTTCTAATCTTATAGGATGCTTCGAGCATGGAATAAGATGTAGACTCATGGGTACATTGATGGGAAACCCCGGGGACATTTTACAATTTTTCAGAGCCATGGACACACATTTTTACGCAGCGGAAGAATGTCCCCGAAACAGGCTAGTCCCAAAAACCCAGTGAAGATCTCTTGCGAGGGGGTCGACACGATGTGATAGTAAGTACCTTTAAGCAATTAGAAGCCGATGTCGATGAAGGCGCCCAAGTGTTCGCCCTCTGTAGTCTCGCACACACGGATTCCTCAAGTTTTCTTCTTCCTCGCCCGGTGCTAGCCTCGGGAAGAATATACATGCCTTAGGAGAGTCCTCCAAGCAACTTGCGCCACCACCAAGATGTGATGCGCCAAGGAGATGGAAGGAGAAGAGAATGCCGCAAGCCTTCTTGTTCCTTTGCGCCAAGGAAAGGAAAAGGAAGAAGCATGCTTGCGCCCTTGATGGAAGAAGAAGAGCTCTAAGCTCTCCAAGCCGTCGCCCTCTAATGCTTCACGCCTCCAAGGAATTAGCATCATGAAGAGAGGGGGCGGCAAGGGCTTATTTATAGGAGCAAGAGGCGGTTAGGGGAGAATGGCAAGTGTTGACAATTAGGGCATGATTCTAGGAGATTATCCAATCAAATATATTGATTAAATCTCCACTCCCATATGCGCCTAAGACTTGCCAAAGCAAGCATCAGCCATATGCGCCCATATCATGCCATATGAGGCATTAATCCCATCCATGCGCCTAGACCTAGTCAAGGCAATATGATGGATTGCCTAATGTGGCTTGGGCGAAAGTCCTAATCCAATTAGGACTCTAATTATGTTAATAATCAGCCCACAATGGTCAAACACAATCCAATCAATTATCTTGTGTGATTTAATCAAATCCAATTTGATTTAATCACCTAGGAGATACCAAACAAGGCATAGGCGCAAATTCTAGTCCAACTAGAATCCCATATGCGCCTATCCCATTAATTCATCCCCATTATACCCTTCAAGCCTCTTAGCCCTTCAATACAACTTATTAGCAAGCCCAACTAAGCAATGGGCCAAGCCCAAAGTCCATTATGCATGTTAACTGATGTAAGAGAGAGCCATGTCTGCCTCACAAGGGCCGTCCGGACATGTATGTCTGCCTCACAAGGGCCGTCTGGACATAAGCGACCCATGCCTGCCTCATTCGGCGCGTCTGACATGTTCGCCCCCCTCCCCTACAACACTAAGGACCGGCGGAGCTCCACCGATCCCCTCGAGGTTAGGCATCCTAGAGACCTAACCCGCAAGGTCCAGGGTGTCGAATCCTGGCACAGTTATACCCCATGCCTGGGCTGTGCAAATTTCGTCTGCAGCAGGATTCGAACCCTCGACTTGGCCTTCACAAACCAAGGTGCTTATGCACAGGTGCTATCTGGTCAACCCATCAAGGCTGTCAGATGGTCTGATCAGACTGTCTGGATCTAACCTAGGGGATGACTTCAACCCTAATAACCCGTCTAAGGGTTTAAAGCAGGGCCTTAGATCTATAATGAGTCGCGCATGTAATATAATGTTTTGAGAAAACATACAATATGCGCCAACTGGAAACATGCGCCAAGGAGAAAAACATCTCAAACAAGCATGTAAAATTCGCATGTTAACTCTAGATCTATGCATAAGCGCATTCATGGATCAAACATGAAGATTAAGCAATCATATGAACAAGCAAGAACCGCATGCTCTGATACCAATTGCAAGTCCCCTTCAAGGGGGAGCGAAACCCTAGATAGGCGCATAACAATAATTTTTCGAGCGGAAGCAAGGGTTTCTCATGACCTTTTGCATGTCATATGATCAACTTTCATGAACTAGTATAGATCAGAGAAGATTCATACCATGGCCATCGCTTTGATGGAGCTTTGGAAGAAGATCGCAAGAGAGCTTTCCTCCTAAGGTACCGCACACAAATGATGTCGCCTACTCCCTTAGTGCTCCTTGTGCTAGCAAGGTTCTAAGGAGTTCTTGTCGAGTGAAAGGGATGAGAAGAATTTTGCTTGGCCGAAACCTTCACTAATGTCGTCCACCTTCTTCTCTCGCAAAAGAGTGTAAGAACCCAAAAACAAGAGACGACCAAAGGGCGAGAGGAAAGCGTGAAGATACAACGTGAGTTGTGGTCACGTAGTGATCATGTTTTCTAAAAATAGAAAACCACTCCTCCACATGCGACCATGGGTTTATCCCAATCGCAAAAACCTCTTCACTTGAACCATACGCTCACATGATGAGCTGGTTCAATTTGGTTTGGTTCAAAGACCAATTAACCCAAGCAATTTGGTCTAGATCATAATAAACTCTAAGGTTTCAGATCTAACCATTCATCTCTTGATGCCCCTGATCTCACCGATCTAGCATCCATTCTCTCGATCGAAGCTTACCGATCTCAAGCCCTAATCAATCAAACATGATCAGACCAGATCTCACTCACAATCAGAGATTAAATCCCTTTAAACTGAACCCAAATAATTCAGTCCACACGATCTGACTTAAGTAAGCCATATCATCAAATTGTGCGACCCTGAGGGTTTCCTTTAAATGTCGGTAACGATAACTCACGTTATCACGATCAGTGAGGGGTATCTAGCAACACATCACTGTCTCCCGATATAAAGGAAAGAGTCTTCCAAGACTACACCCAAACCACAGCACAAGTGTGAATCAACTCACAAGGCATACAAATTTCCTTTGCCACTGGATGTTCTTATTGGACAAGCGTGTCAAGCTTGTAGCTCCAATATGAAAAGTATGATTAGAACAGATGAACACAGTCACCTGGGTATGGCCATACACTTTCTCAATCATCTCATCCAGGGGGGCCCCTTTAGAACATCACACTCCTTAAACAAGGAGACGGCAATCCTATGTCTATCACTAGTGCCCTAACCTGACTCAAGCTCACCATCCAAGATAGTCTATAATCATTATGTTTCAAATGATATTGAACTACCTCAAAACAATGACAATCATCATTTAGAAACACAAGTGATCTCAAGTCAGAGGAAATGTGCCACTTGTCGAATTCAAGGATTATTCACATTGTGACAAGCAATTGAATAACCTAGTAGGGTCTGTCCAGTACATCCAATGTACCCATGAGTCTACATCTTATTCTATGCTCGAAGCATCCTATAAGATTAGAACACATATTAGTCTTAACCATATCAAGGCTGTCTCATGTTCACCAAGATATATCGACTAAGGACTTTACTGCATGTCAGCCTAGCTGAACAGTACTGAGACATTATTCAGAAGTACACTTATTACAGCAGACAAGGTAACAACCTGAATAACAACCATTGCCTTTATAAACATAAAAGTTTATACATGATACTGATACAATCCCAAGGCCTCAAACATTAGCCTTAAGGGCATACCCCAACAGTTATGACTAAATTAGGTCTCACCTGGGTATGACCATACACTTTCAGTCATAGAATCATAGAGGAGCGCCATGGATATCAAGCTTCCCTTAGGAAGGGGCAAATCCTATGTCTGTTCATTGACCTTCTCATATGGGTTGTGACATGGCCAATGACAACTATTATGACCCTCCAACTACGATGACGTGTTAGGTTGTATCAAAGCGTATGCCTAACCATATGGAATGGCCAATGACCTCAAGATAAGGGATCAATGCATCTGCTATCACTTGTGAGGATAACTCGTGACACCAAGTCATTGCCTCACAGCGGGTCGGTCCAGTATATCCACCACTGATATACCCATACGTCTGCGTTAGCTCCTCGTGCCTAACCAGCCCATATACCAGTCTCATAATTACCAGAGTTGTCCCATATCCACTCAGGTACATCGACTGGGGATGATCATTTGAGCACAGATCCAATCTGTCTCCAGGGACATTATCAAGTAAGTACATATTCGCAGATGTAGACAAACATAGATAATGACAATGCCAGAATGATATATATAAAATATCAATGTTAAGTAGTATAATAATAGACCAATAACTAGGTCCTATGGCATATACACCAACAATCTCCCACTTGCACTAATACCTAGATGTTGAGAAATCTAAACCCCATATCTCTAGCGTGACAGTCATCCTTCTGCTGCGCCAAAGCCTTGGTCAATGGGTCTGCCAGATTGTTCTCTGTGTCAACTCTGCTAATCTTGACATCACCTCTGTCTATGATCTTTCTGATCAGATGAAATCTTCTGAGTATATGTTTGGATTTTTGATGAGACCGTGGTTCTTTGGCTTGTGCAATTGCTCCATTGTTATCACAGTAGATTTCAATGGGATCCACTGCACTGAGAACCACCTGAAGTTCAGAAATAAACTTCCGTATCCAAACAGCTTCTTTGCCTGCCTCAGAAGCGGCCACATACTCAGCTTTGGTCGTAGAATCGGCAATAGTGGACTGCTTGAAGCTCTTCCAGCAAACAACGCCTCCATTTATATTAAACACATAGCCAGCCTGCGATGTAAAGTTGTTAGGGTCAGACTAGAAAGACGCATCAGTGTAGCCCTGGATACTGAGTTCTTCCTGTCCCCCATAGATTAGAAACAAATCCTTAGTTTTTCTTAGATACTTCAGGATGTTCTTTACAGCCACCCAGAGCTGTAAACCAGGATTGGATTGGTGTCGGTTGGTTATGCTCACAGCATAAGCCACATCTGGTCTAGTACACAACATTGCATACATGATCGATCCCACTGCCGAAGCATAAGGCACTCGACTCATGTCATCCCTCTTAGCTTGTGTGGTGGGACACTGGCTCTTTGAGAGAGTAAGACCATGTCTCACTGGAAGGTATCCCTTCTTGGATTGCTCCAAGTTGAACCTCTCCAGGACCTTATCAATGTTGGTACTTTGACAAAGGGCCAGGAGCCTCTTGGATCTATCCCGGTAGATCCTCACGCCTAGGATGTCACGCCCCGGCGGAAGCCGACTATTCCGAGCTCAGGGTTCCCCAGGGAGATGACAATATTGATAGGAACAAAGGAACTATAAAATCAAATAGTCTTAAATTCAACATCAGCACTGTGTATCATAATCAACTGACTCCATTACAAAATTCATTAACAAAAGTCTATAAAGACACTCTAACAAAGATGCAATTAATTTAACTGTAAGACTAGAATAAATCATAAAAAAATATTTAGCAAAGAACACTTGATGATACTCTGTCTCCGGTGGGTAACTAACTATCTACTCTATCCCTCCCAGACGCAAACTCGGTACCTGGAGGAGAAACAAGGGGAGTTAGCGAAAAATGCTAAGTAGGAACCAAGAGAGATGATGCATGCTCAATTTACATGAAATTGCAATAACAGAGCTACACTACATGTCAGGAACTGATAATACAACAAAATAACGGAACATAAGGTTGTCTGGTAAATCATCAAGCTTGGCCACAATTCTCACTCATGAGCCGCACTCATTCTCAGAGTGTTTCTATCGTCAGCTCACACGATAGAACGACTGTATATAGACAGTCCAGTGAATGTTGCGTCCAACATCTGACATCCGTAGTATTGTCCGAGGACAACTGGCGGTGCCCTAACCGGCAAACACATAGTCTGATATAATCAGAACTATAACTCAGATAAACAGGCCACTGGTGATAAATCACCAGGTGAGAGGTCATATGCATGATAACAGTATAATATCTCAATTCTTTTGCATGGTTCATAAATATTCATAACTTTCCAACAGAAATCTCAGAAAAACATATTCTCAATGCATTCATGATAATCAAATGATACTGAAGCAAATTATGCACAAATAATAGGATAATGAGGTCAACTAAATTTAGAATCAAATCAATCAGAATAGTTTCAAAGATAAGGTGTCAATATCTATCTACACATGAATTTGACACCGTAACAAAGGTAGGGGAAAGATTCCTACCTGAAGTGCCGATATTCTCACTTCCTCTAAAATCAAATTTATCTCCTCTTTTTAACTGAACAATTTGGATAAATCATCTGTTATTATCTATCATACATCAGTCTACTACAATACCCTCAATCCCTATTTTCCTATTTAAATAAATTTTATCTCAACATAAATATCATGTAATTTCTCTAGTAGAAATTAGATTCTCTAATTTATCCCCTAACACGTAACTAAAATAATTTAATGTAATAAATTTAACTAAAACAAAACTCACCTTTGCCGCAGAGTTCAACACGAACGGACGAAGCGAACTCACTTCGTCGCTGAGAACGACTACCGGCGCTGGGGAAGAGAACGCCGCCGGCAGAGGGGAACGGTTTGCCGACGCCCGAAGAGGAAGGAGGGGGTTGCCAAGGAAAGAAGAAAGATGGAGGCGGTGCTGCCCGGCTACACGCGGATGCGGCGTCGTCTGCTAGCGTTGCTGCAAGGAATCGTCGGTGCGAGCGCTGCCAGGAAATACTGGATGCTCGCCGGAAATAGGACAGATGGCGAGATGGTGAGTCACCGCCGCTGCTGGACCCGCCTTACGCACACGATGCTCGCTGGAAGAGGAAGAGACGCTGCCGCACAGAGCTCGTCGCCGCCTCAGCCGCACGCGTCACCGGAAGTTCGCAGGACGAAGGGTGTCGCACCAAGGGAAGACGAGGAGGCCGCCTGTGCCTCTTCCTGGTGCCGCCGGACGGAGGAGAAGAGGGCTGCCGCACGCCTGGAGGAGAAGCTGAAAGCTTACACGTCGTTGGTGAAAGACGCGAGTAGATTTCAGATAAAACAGAGGAGTGGAGATTAGCGGCGCGTGAGAGGAGGGAAATAATTGCTTAGGGATTAATTGGAGAGATTAAGGGGAGGGTTTAGGGTTTTACATACAGGGGAGTATTAGAGAGAATTTTAGGGTTAGAATTAGATTAGGATTTGGGGACATTTAGGGTTTTCAAAATTTAAAAAATTTATTTTAAATTTTAATTTTAATTAAACTAAAAAATTAAGGCATAACATTATCTACCCCTTAAAAGAATTTGGACCCTCAAATTCACGTACCAAGCTAGAACAAATGGGGGTACTGAGCCTTTACATCCTCTTCGCACTCCCACGTAGCCTCGCTATCTGAATGATGCTGCGAACCGACTTTAACCATCTTGATGATCTTGTTTCTTAAATGATGTTCTGTTCTTTCTAATATCCGAACAGGGTGTTAAACAAATGAAGTATCGGAGTGAATTGGCACTGACAACTTCTCTAACATATGAGATGGATCAGATATATATTTTCGTAGCATAGAGACATGAAAAACATTGTGCATTCCAGAGAGAGAGGGTGGTAATGCCAACCGGTAGGCTACTGCACCTATCCGTTCCATAATTTCAAAAGGTCCAATGTACCTCAGAGCTAGCTTTCCTTTCTTTCCAAATCTCATCACACCTTTCAATGGAGATACCTTCAAAAATACATGGTCGCCGACCATAAATTCCAAATCTCTTCTTCTCCTGTCAGCATAACTCTTTTGCCTGCTCTGAGCTGTCAACAACCTTTGGTTGATTCCTTGCACTATTTCCACATCCTACTGTAGCATCTGAGGAGCGGACAATAGCCTTTCACCCACCTCATTCCAAAGTACAGGGGACTTGCATCTCCTTCTATATAGGGCTTCATACGGTGCCATCTTTATTGATGAATGATAACTGTTATTATATGAGAATTCTGCCCAATGTAAATAACTTTCCCAATTGCCACCAAAATCAAGTACACATGCTCTCAACAAATCTTCCAAAGTTTGTATAGTTCTTTCTGATTGACCATCTGTCTAGGGATGAAATGCTGTACTAAAATGCAACCGTGTACCCAAGGCTTTTTGCAAACTACCCCAGAATCTAGAAGTAAACCTCGGATCTCTGTCTGAAATAATACTAGTAGGTACACCATGCAGTTTGACAATCTCATTGCAATATAGGGTGGCTAACTTATCCAAGGTGTCAGTTTTCTTAACAAGTAGAAAATGTGCTGACTTAGTCAATCTATCAACAATTACCCAGATTGAGTCATATCCCCTTTGAGATCTAGGAAGCCCTGAGACAAAATCCATTGTAATATGCTCCCACTTCCATTCAGGTATAGGGATATTTTGCAACTTCCCTGCTGGTCTCATATGCTCAGCCTTCACCTGCTGACATGTTAGGCAACATGATACAAACTTTGCTATGTCCCTTTTCATATTGTTCCACCAATAATATTCCTTAAGGTCCTTGTACATCTTTGTACTCCCTGGATGAATGGTAAGCTTAGATCGGTGTGCTTCATTTAGTAACTCTTCTTTCACAGGATGATTTTTGGGTACACACAGTCTTCCTCTGAATCTCAACACTCCTTCTGAATCTTTTGTGAAATTGAGTAATAGCCCTTGTTCTACTTTCTTACTCAAAGATAATAGATTTTCATCACCCAATTGAGTCTCCTTAATTTTCTGCACAAGCTGAGACTGAGCTCTCATCACAGCCAAGTAACTCCTTTCTGATTCATTTATCACTTCAACACCCAATTCCACAAGCTGTTTAATTAAGTCGATTGGTGTAGTCCTCAGACGAGCAAGTGTTCCTTCCGATTTCCGGCTCAGAGCATCGGCTACCACATTTGCCTTGCTAGGGTGATACTTAATTTAGCAATCATAATCTTTCAGATATTCCATCCATCTGCGTTGCCTCATATTCAGCTCCTTCTGACTAAACAGATATTTTAAACTTTTATGGTCAGTGAATATTTCAAAAGTAGTGCCATATAAATAATGTCGCCACAATTTCAAAATAAAAATGATGGCTGCCAATTCCAAGTCATGCACTGGATAGTTCTTCTCGTGGTTCTTGAGTTGCCGGGATGCATAGGCAACTACTCTATCATTTTGCATCAAAACTCCACCCAGACCTTGACCAGAAGCATCAGTGTACATGATATAACTATCTTCTCCAGAAGGGATTACCAACACTGGAGCAGTAATTAATCTCTTTTTCAGTTCTAAGAAGTTATTTTCACATGTATCGTTCCAATCAAATTTCACACCCTTTCTAGTCAGATAGGTTAAAGGAGTAGCCAACTTAGAAAATCCTTTCACAAATCGTCTATAATACCCTGCTAAACCAAGAAAGCTTCGAATTTCTTGCACTAATTTTGGCCTCCCCCACTCAGAGATAGCAGAAATCTTCTGGGGATCCACGGCTATTCCATCACCAGAAATAACATGGCCTAGAAATGCCACTTCTTTAAGCCAAAAGTCACACTTACTGAACTTAGCATATAGCTTTTCCTGCCTCAACCTTTCTAAAACTAATCTGAGGTGTTTCTCATGTTCAGTCATACTGCAGGATTATATCAAAATATCATCTATGAAGACAACTACAAATTTATCCAGATAATCAATAAAAATTCTGTTCATCATGTCCATAAAAACTGCAGGTGCATTAGTAAGTCCAAAGGGCATTGCTAAAAATTCATAGTGTCCATATCTGGTTCTGAATGCAGTCTTGGACACATCTTCATCTTTGACTCTTATTTGATGATACCCTGATCTCAAGTCAATCTTAGAATAAACACATGTGCCTTTCAACTGGTCAAATAAATCATCAATTCGGGGAAGTGAATATTTATTTTTGATTGTAATAGCATTCAGCTGTCTGTAGTCAATGCATAATCTCATAGATCCATCCATCTTCTTTACAAAGAGGACTGGAGCACCCCAAGGGGATACACTAGGTCGTATAAACCCCTTGTCCAAAAGTTCTTGCAACTAACTCTTAAGTTCTGCTAATTCTTTAGGAGCCATTCTGAATGGTGCTTTAGAAATTAGAGCAGACCCAAGTTGAAGCTCAATTGCAAATTCAACTTGTCTCTTTGGAGGAAGTCCAGGTAACTCCTCAGGGAACACATCTGTGAATTCCCTTATCACTGCAACTTGCTCCATAGGCTCTCTTGTTTTCTCTTCTACTTTTGAAATGGATAATAGAAATCCATGACACCCATCTCTCATTAACTTCTTGGCCCTCATAGTAGAAATTATGGGAGCCACTTGTCCAGAGACTCCTATAAATCTCCAGGAAGGTAAACTAGGAGGGCTAAAGGTCACAACATAATTATGACAATCAACATTGGCATAATGGATAAAAAGCCAATCCATGCCCAGGATAATGTCAAAGTCTGAGAAGTCTAAAACTCTCAGATCAGTTTCAACAACTATATCACCAAAGATGAGAGGACATTGTTTCAGTTCTAAGTGAGATTGCATCACACCTCCAGAAGGTGGGCAGACAGATAGTTCAGTACTAGCTACAGTGGGCTTTTTCTTTATTTTCATCACAAACTCATAAGAGATAAAAGAATGAGTGCTACCAGTATCAATAAGCAGGCATGCAGGATAATCATATACGAAAATCATACCTCTCATTACTGTGTCTGGAGCTTCCTGAGCCTCTTGTTGGGTTACTGCATATACTCTGGCTAGGCCTGAAGGTCGTTGCTGAGGCTGCCTCTGCTGTGACCCCGCCTGACTAGCCTGACCTGGTCTCCCATTGTAAGTATTAGGTCTAGAGCTCTGTTGGTAGCTTTGTTGATGGCTCTGCTGGTAACTTTGCTGTGGGGGTTGAAATCCTTTCCATGGGAAGTTAATCTTATAATGACCCCAATCCTTGCAATAATGGCATCTTATTTTGTTAAGAGGGCAGATATTAGCCGTGTGTCCCTCTTTGTTGCATTTAAAGCATTTTCTTGCTGACCCTGTTGAATTAAAGCTTGGTGCGTAGGAAGAGTGTACAGGTCTCTGATGGTTATTGAATACTGCTCTACATCTCTTCCTATCATAGGTTCTTGTTTCCATTGGTCTAACTGACTGATTGTCCTTTCTCTGTTCTGCCAATTCTTGAACCTTCTCTGTTTGTTTATCTTTTTCCACATCAAGTAGAGAAGCCTCTATTCAGAATGCCATATTTACCACTTCCTGAAAGCTATCTAATGGGATAGTGTTCATCTGCCCCTTTATGGTGTGATATAGTCCCTTAATAAACAGTTGACACTTTCTCCTTTCGGTGGTCACTAATTCTGGAAATAGATCAGATAACCTCTCGAAGTCAGTCACATAAACATTTACGGTCCTTTTTCCTTGTTTTAGGTTCAGAAACTCCTGCATCTGGCTGTCTTGAAAAGTTTCAGGGAAATATTTCTCAAGGAATGCTCTTCTAAAATCAGCCCAAGGGATAGGACCATCTCCAAAGGTAACTCTCATACCAGACCACCACGTCCCGGCTCTATCAGATAAAAAGTATGTGGCCAATTCCACCTTTTGTTCCTCTGGGCATCCTAGTGCCCTAAAAGTTTGCTCTACCTTTAGTAACCAATTTCTGGCAGCCCAAGGGTCAGTAGTACCGGCGAAGTCACAAAATCTATCTTTTCCCAACTGAGAAAATTGCATAAGCATACTGGCTGCCCTCACTGGCTGGGTTACTACGGGTTGTGGTACCAATGAAGGAGAGGACGATTCACCCTCATCCCTGACTGTTTCAGCAGGTGGTGCTGCCTCTAGGGGTACTGAGGCTTCATACCCACTTCTTCTTCTTGTAGGGGCTCTAGGTAAGTTTTGAGGTAACTGTACCTCGGCATCAAGAGAATTTCTAGCTCCCTTACTTCCTTGACTTGGGATTGCTCTGGCTCTAGTTCTTGGTGCCATCCTACCAACAACATAGCATGTCATATAATGAATGTTTACTTACTCAATCATTCTAACCTTAACCCAATCCTAGTCCTAATGTTCCTATATCCTTAGGCTTTCTTATTGAACCTCGCTCTGATACCAATAAAATTGTCACGCCCCAGCGGAAGCCGGCTATTCCGAGCTCAGGGTTCCCCAGGGAGATGACAATATTGATAGGAACAAAGGAACTATAAAATCAAATAAATCAAATAGTCTTAAATTCACCATCAGTACTGTGTATCATAATCAACTAACTCCATTACAAAATTCATTAACTAAAGTCTATAAAGACACTCTAACAAAGATGCAATTAATTTAACTGTAAGAGTAGAATAAATCAGAAAAAAAACATTTAGCAAAGAACACTTGATGATACTCTGTCTCCGGTGGGTAACTAACTATCTACTCTATCCCTCCCAGACGCAAACTCGGTACCTGGAGGAGAAACAAGGGGAGTTAGCGAAAAATGCTAAGTAGGAACCAAGAGAGATGATGCATGTTCAATTTACATGAAATTGCAATAACAGAGCTACACTACATGTCAGGAACTGATAATACAACAAAATAACGGAACATAAGGTTGGTGTGTAAATCATCAAGCTTGGCCACAATTCTCACTCATGAGCCGCACTCATTCTCAGAGTGTTTCTATCGTTAGCTCACACGATAGAACGACTGTATCTAGACAGTCCGGTGAATGTTGCGTCCAACATCTGACATCCGTAGTATTGTCCGAGGACAACTGGCGGTGCCCTAACCGGCAAACACATAGTCTGATATAATCAGAACTATAACTCAGAAAAACAGGCCACTGGTGATAAATCACCAGGTCAGAGGTCATATGCATGCCACGACATGATAACAGTATAATATCTCAATTCTTTTGCATGGTTCATAAATATTCATAACTTTCCAACAGAAATCTCAGAAAAACATATTCTCCATGCATTCATGATAATCATATGATACTGAAGCCAATTATGCACAAATAATAGGATAATGAGGTCAACTGAATTTAGAATCAAATCAATCAGAATAGTTTCAAAGATAAGGTGTAAATATCTATCTACACATGAATTTGACATCGTAACAAAGGTAGGGGAAAGATTCCTACCTGAAGTGCCGATATTCTCACTTCCTCTGAAATCAAATTTATCTCCTCTTTTTAACTGAACAATTTAGATAAATCATCTGTTATTATCTATCATACATCAGTCTACTACAATACCCTCAATGCCTGTAACATCCCACATTCTTAACCCCAAACAAATGGCACAATTCACAAATGATACAGGATGTTTCATATAAGATCGATCATATGCTAGGTAAAACCGAATTCAAGAAAACACGATCTGAAAAATTTCCATAAATCCATACACACAAATTCACAAAACTCAAATCTCATAAGGGTACCTGCCACCACGCAATCCTTGCACTAGACATATGCAAGGCAACAGTTATATCAAAACCGATTCAAATTCATAAAATCCATAAAGGTACCTGCCACCAGGCAATACTTGCACTAGACATATGCAAGTTACAGGGTATATCAAAACCGATTGCACAGAATATACAACAAGCCGAAATTCAAAACAAAATCACAAAATCGATTTTATAAACTCATACCAAACACCGAAACCAGGCTGAAGCCCGCGGTGACACAAAAATCAAACTCATAAGACTGCCATAACTGGCAACATACTTCACATAGTTCACATAGTCTCATGATTCACATAGTTCATATAGTTTATGTTAAGGCCACAACCGGCCCCAAGAATTAAGCATAAAAATTCTTAAAACAGCAAACAGCATAATTATCCACGCCAATGCACTCAAGACATGCGCCCCTGCTCTATGCCTGAAAATAGTGAGGGGTGAGCTACACAGCCCAGTGAGTGGATAGTCTAAATCGACCATCCATAACATACATTCAAAAATATAGGCAGATTATTTTTAAAAATATTTAACAGAACATTATGTCAACATATAACAAAATAAAGAAACAGAAGTCATATAGAAAGTTAAATGTACACACTAGCATATAACAAATTCAGGTTCTAGAGTTTTACTCTAACCCAATTAAACACATATATTCTAAACCAACTAAACACACCATACTTAATTAACCTAGTTGTCCAGCATATTCAGTAGTGACCAATATGGTCTAACCCGGCTTGGCCAAAGCACTGGGAGCTGCAAAATCTCGTGCAACACATAAACATGGATAGTGAGTAGAATCAAGAGGTGGCCCCCGCCAGGTCACGACGTGGCACTTTGCTCTCTCACCCCATAACACATCGATGGATTGTGTGTAGATTCAAGAGGTGGCCCCCGTCAGGTCATGACGTGGCACTTTGCTCTACGACACCCAACGTCACAAAATGAGAGTGATGACATCAAGAGGTGGCCCCTGTCTGATCAAGACATGGCACTTTGCGTCTTATATCACCCCATCACATAAAAGAGTAATGACATCAAGAGGTGGCCCCTGTCTGATCAAGACATGGCACTTTGCGTCTGATATTACCCCATCACATAAAAGAGTAATGACATCAAGAGGTGGCCCCTGTCCGACCAAGACATGGCACTTTGCGTCAAAACCCGTTCTCCCAAAAGGTTCCTACTGGACAACAGACATATCTTATTTCATATTTCACAAAGGTGGACTCCTAAGTGTCAACTAGACTCTAGGATAGTCATCACAAAAATCATATCGGGCAGGCTGAACATCAACCCCCATCACAAAAATCATAATAGGCAGGCCGAACATCAGCCCCCTCACATATCAAATACAGGGCTGAAATTCAAACCCTTCACATATCACATAAGGACTATCCTATGAGTACACTGTTACACTTAGCCATAGTCCTAACCAACACATAACACATAATACTTAAAATTCTCATAATCACATAATTTTCAAAAATCTCATAACCACATAATGTTCACAATTTACATAACAACATAATATTCCAAAAATCGCATAAACACCTAATATTTAAAAATCACATAATTACATAATATTAACAATCATATAATGTAGTGTGGTCCTTAGGTTTCATGCTGATTAGTTCAGTCAAACCTTACTAGGTTATCATCCAAATTTCTCAAACAATTTCTCAATAATGCAGTTAACAAGCATCCATAAAAATTAACATAAAACTAAAACAAGTATTCATATAAATTACTTTACAAATTACCACATGTAACATATTAACTACAAACACCAAAATTCGGTTTTCATAGACAATTATCAAGGTCATCAAGGTTTCGGTTTTCATGTTAACTACAAACATCAATTTCGGTTTTCATAAACAATTATCAAGAACATCAAGATTTCGGTTTTCATGATATATTCAACTTTACAAAATTCGGTTTTCATCATAGTGAAGTCTTGAATTTCGGTTTTAGCATGGTAAGATTTCCAACAAGCGAATATATCATCTAACTCATCAATTAACACAAACAAATAGATAGAAATCAATTAGACAACCCACTCACCTCTTAAACCGAGAATACCAAGGTAAAAAACTTCCACAAGAATTCGTCTAAGACTTTGGAATACTCCTAAGAAGACGGCAACAATTGACAAGGAACGCCTCCAAACACCAAGATGCCGGCCAAAGGGAGAAAAGGAAGAGGAAGAAGGATTTTCGCCTCCAAGTCTCCAAGAATCGCCCACTCCTCCTTAGCCGTCGCCCAAGTTTTCTTCAAGCCAAAAAATCGCCAAAATCTCCACCCTAACCGAAATTACCCACTTAAGTTTCGGTTTTTAATGTTTAACCCTCTAACCAATTAATTCAAAAGGGTTTAACCCATTTAACTAAAAATTCGAATTTTAAAACCCAATTAGTTTAAACCCAATAACCCCTAGTTTAAGTGAAAGTCCAATAAGGGTTAAACTAACATCCAATAAGCTAGTTAACTAATTAAATTTAACATCCACTAACCATTCACTTAACGAAATCCATTAAGGATTTAATTAATATCCAATAAGGTCTAATTAACCAATAAGGTCTAATTAATTACTTACAATTTACAACCCATAAATCCTAATTAATTTATCATGAACAACCAATAATAATTTATCATAAATTAACAGCCAATAATCAAACAAATAATCCCTAATTAATTTACAATAAATTAACAACCAAAAATCTCTAGTTAATTAACTATTAACAACCAATGCATAGAAAAATATCACAGTCAATAATTTTATTTAATTCAAAAATAATGCTTACCAGGACTTAAGATCCTTGGATCTTACAATGCCTATTTTCCTATTTAAATAAATTTTATCTCAACATAAATATCATGTAATTTCTCTAGTAGAAATTAGATTCACTAATTTATCCCCTAACACGTAACTAAAATAATTTAATGTAATAAATTTAACTAAAACAAAACTCACCTTTGCCGCAGAGTTCAACGCGAACGGACGAAGCGAACTCGCTTCGTCGCTGAGAACGACTACCGGCGCTGGGGAAGAGAACGCCGCCGACAGAGGGGAACGGTTTGCCGACGCCTGGAGAGGAAGGAGGGGGTTGCCAGGGAAAGAAGAAAGATGGAGGCGGTGCTGCGCGGCTACACGCGGATGCGGCGTCGTCTGCTCGCGTTGCTGCAAGGAATCGTCGGTGCGAGCGCTGCCAGGAAATACTGGATGCTCGCCGAAAATAGGACAGACAGCGAGATGGTGAGTCACTGCCACTGCTGGACCCGCCTTACGAGCATGATGCTCGCTGGAAGAGGAAGAGACGCTGCCGCAGAGAGCTCGTCGCCGCCTCAGCCGCACGCGTCACCGGAAGTTCGCAGGACGAAGGGCGTCGCACCAAGGGAAGACGAGGAGGCCGCCTGTGCCTCTTCCTGGTGCCGCCGGACGGAAGAGAAGAGGGCCGCCGCATGCCTGGAGGAGAAGCTGAAAGCTTACGCGTCGTTGGTGAAAGACGCGAGTAGATTTTGGATAAAACAGAGGAGTGGAGATTAGCGGCGCGTGAGAGGAGGGAAATAATTGATTAGGGATTAATTGGAGAGATTAAGGGGAGGGTTTAGGGTTTTACATACAGGGGAGTATTAGAGAGAATTTTAGGGTTAGAATTAGATTAGGATTTGGGGACATTTAGGGTTTTCAAAATTTAAAAAATTTATTTTAAATTTTAATTTTAATTAAACTAAAAAATTAAGGCATAACATTATCTACCCCTTAAAAGAATTTGGTCCCTCAAATTCACGTACCAAGCTAGAACAAATGGGGGTACTGAGCCTTTACATCCTCTTCGCGCTCCCACGTAGCCTCGCTATCTGAATGATGCTGCCAACCGACTTTAACCATCTTGATGATCTTGTTTCTTAACTGATGTTCTTTTCTTTCTAATATCCGAACAGGGTGTTCAACAAATGAAGTATCGGACTGAATTGGCACTGACAACTTCTCTAACATATGAGATGGATCAGATATATTTTTCCGTAGCATAGAGACATGAAAAACATTGTGCACTCCAGAGAGAGAGGGTGGTAATGCCAACCGGTAGGCTACTGCACCTATCCGTTCCATAATTTCAAAAGGTCCAATGTACCTCAGAGCTAGCTTTCCTTTCTTTCCAAATCTCATCACACCTTTCAATGGAGATACCTTCAAAAATACATGGTCGCCGACCATAAATTCCAAATCTCTTCTTCTCCTGTCAGCATAACTCTTTTGCCTGCTCTGAGCTGTCAACAACCTTTGGTTGATTCCTTGCACTATTTCCACATCCTACTGTAGCATCTGAGGAGTGGACAATAGCCTTTCACCCACCTCATTCCAAAGTACAGGGGACTTGCATCTCCTTCCATATAGGGCTTCAAACGGTGCCATCTTTATTGATGAATGATAACTTTTATTATATGAGAATTCTGCCCAATGTAAATAACTTTCCCAATTGCCACCAAAATCAAGTACACATGCTCTCAACAAATCTTCCAAAGTTTGTATAGTTCTTTCTGATTGACCATCTGTCTAGGGATGAAATGCTGTACTAAAATGCAACCGTGTACCCAAGGCTTTTTGCAAACTACCCCAGAATCTAGAAGTAAACCTCGGATCTCTGTCTGAAATAATACTAGTAGGTACACCATGCAGTTTGACAATCTCATTGCAATATAGGGTGGCTAACTTATCCAAGGTGTCAGTTTTCTTAACAAGTAGAAAATGTGCTGACTTAGTCAATCTATCAACAATTACCCAGATTGAGTCATATCCCCTTTGAGATCTAGGAAGCCCTGAGACAAAATCCATTGTAATATGCTCCCACTTCCATTCAGGTATAGGGATATTTTGCAACTTCCCTGCTGGTCTCATATGCTCAGCCTTCACCTGCTGACATGTTAGGCAACATGATACAAACTTTGCTATGTCCCTTTTCATATTGTTCCACCAATAATATTCCTTAAGGTCCTTGTACATCTTTGTACTCCCTGGATGAATGGTAAGCTTAAATCGGTGTGCTTCATTTAGTAACTCTTCTTTCACAGGATGATTTTTGGGTACACATAGTCTTCCTCTGAATCTCAACACTCCTTCTGAATCTTTTGTGAAATCGGGTAATAGCCCTTGTTCTACTTTCTTACTCAAAGGTAATAGATTTTCATCACCCAATTTAGTCTCCTTAATTTTCTGCACAAGCTGAGACTGAGCTCTCATCACAGCCAAGTAACTCTTTTCTGATTCATTTATTACTTCAACACCCAATTCCACAAGCTGTTTAATTAAGTCAGTTGGTGTAGTCCTCAGACGAGCAAGTGTTCCTTCTGATTTCCAGCTCAGAGCATCGGCTACCACATTTGCCTTACTAGGGTGATACTTAATTTGGCAATCATAATCTTTTAGATATTCCATCCATCTGCGTTGCCTCATATTCAACTCCTTCTGACTAAACAGATATTTTAAACTTTTATGGTCAGTGAATATTTCAAAAGTAGTGCCATATAAATAATGTCGCCACAATTTCAAAACAAAAATGATGGCTGCCAATTCCAAGTCATGCACTGGATAGTTCTTCTCGTGATTCTTGAGTTGCCGGGATGCATAGGCAACTACTCTATCATTTTGCATCAAAACTCCACCCAGACCTTGACCAGAAGCATCAGTGTACACGATATTACTATCTTCTCCAGAAGGGATTACCAACACTGGAGCAGTAATTAATCTCTTTTTCAATTCTAAGAAGCTATTTTCACATGTATCCTTCCAATCAGATTTCACACCCTTTCTAGTCAGATAGGTTAAAGGAGCAGCCAACTTAGAAAATCCTTTCACAAATCGTCTATAATACCCTGCTAAACCAATAAAGCTTCGAATTTCTTGCACTGATTTTGGCCTCCCCCACTCAGAGATAGCAGAAATCTTCTGGGGATCCACGGCTATTCAATCACCAGAAATAACATGGCCTAGAAATGCCACTTCTTTAAGCCAAAAGTCACACTTACTGAACTTAGCATATAGCTTTTCCTGCCTCAACCTTTCCAAAACTAATCTGAGGTGTTTCTCATGTTCAGTCATACTGCAGGAATATATCAAAATATCATCTATGAAGACAACTACAAATTTATCCAGATAATCAATAAAAATTCTGTTCATCATGTCCATAAAAACTGCAGGTGGATTAGTAAGTCCAAAGGACATTACTAAAAATTCATAGTGTCCATATCTTGTTCTGAATGCAGTCTTGGACACATCTTCATCTCTGACTCTTATTTGATGATACCCTGATCTCAAGTCAATCTTAGAATAAACACATGTGCCTTTCAACTGCTCAAATAAATCATCAATTCGGGGAAGTGGATATTTATTTTTGATTGTAATGGCATTCAGCAGTCTGTAGTCAATGCATAATCTCATAGATCCATCATTCTTCTTTACAAAGAGGACTGGAGCACCCCAAGAGGATACACTAGGTCGTATAAACCCCTTGTCCAAAAGTTCTTGCAACTGACCCTTAAGTTCTGCTAATTCTTTAGGAGCCATTCTGAATGGTGCTTTAGAAATTGGAGCATACCCAGGTTGAAGCTCAATTGCAAATTCAACTTGTCTCTTTGGAGGAAGTCCAGGTAACTCCTCAGGGAACACATCTGTGAATTCCCTTATCACTGCAACTTGCCCCATAGGCTCTCTTGTTTTCTCTTCTACTTTTGAAATGGATAATAGCAATTATCTAACTCTAATATAAGTCCAGAAGGCAGGGAGAGAGTCAAAACTCCTACAGCAACAGCAGCAACCTATGCTCCGTTTTCAACCCGTAGGTGAATCTCTCCAGGCCGCACCGATCTACTTTTCTTGAGCTCCTGCATATTTGTACAAATATGAGCTCCACATGCGGTATCCAATACCCATGACATAGAAGTAGAAAGATTGACTTCAGTAACATAAATACCTGAGCTAGAAGCTAAGGCCAACCCTTTCTTCTCTTCATTCTGAAGTTGTTTGCAGTCCCTCCTCCAGTGGCCCTACTCGCCATAGTGGAAACATCTTTGATCCTTTAACTTCTTCACCTTTTTCTTCAGTGCTTTGATGGGACTTTTGGCCTTGCCCTTGGCAGGTGCCTTTTTCTTCATCTTCTGGGCCTTAGGGACCAAAAGAACAGAACTAGGTTTAGATTTTCCCATCTCATGCTCGGCTGTCTAGAGCATATTCATCAGTTCCTCCCTTGTGCATTCAATCCGGTTCATGTTAAAATTTATGATAAACGGACTAAAGCTAGGGGGCAGGGACTGCAGAATAAGTCCACAACCAGCTCGTTATCTATATTGTGTCCCAGCCTCTTAAGATGATCCACGTTCCCGATCATCTTGAGAACATGAGGTCTTATTGGGGCACCTTCAGATAACTTACACCGAAAGACTGCCTTGGCTGTGTCATATCTCTCTATTCTAGCCTGAGCCTTGAACATCTGTTTCAAATGAGTAATCATTTGAAAAGCGTTCTGCTCCTCATATTTCACCTGAAGTTCAGGTGCCATAGTGGCCAGCATGAGACATGCCACCTCCACAGAGTCATCCTGATGCTTTCTAAAAGCATCCCTATCTGCCGCTCGGGCATTAGGTGGAGGAGGCACAGGAAGAGCCTGCTCTAGGACATACAACTTCTTCTCGAGCTTGAGGGCTATCCTCAAGTTTCGATGCCAGTCCATAAAGTTGGTTCCAACCAACTTATCCTTATCAAGGAGTGATCGCAGTGTTAATCCGCTATTGTTTGTTGCCATTGATCTACAACAATCAAGAAACAGCAGATTAGTACTACTTCAAATCATTCAAACTAGACTTGTTTTAAATGATTATGGCTCCCACTATTTTAATCGAATTGACAACCCACAAAGTCAATCAGGAAGTTTAAGACTTTCTAGTGAGATGGGATCCTTATTCCTCATGAGGCTTCGCGTCCCATGAGGGTGGGATGAGATGCACAAAGTAACCCATGCTTCCTAAGGTGGGCACATCGGCCGATTGCTCTAAGCAATTCCCCTTATTGAGACAGTCTACGCATTTCATGTCCAGCGAGGGCTAGATACAACATGAAACCCTAACCTCTCAACAATGCCTCTAGACTTTCATCATGTGCTCAGCACATATGAACTTCTAGTCAAGTCCATTCCTAATCGTCATGCCCAGGGTCAACGAGTTTCCTTGCGAAGGCGCGCCCGGCTAAAACGGACTGGGGAAACCATTGCCACCACACACCTCCTAAAGATAAGTGGGTGTGTCCCACGAGGGTGGGAAACAGTTCACAACACCACTGATCGATAGTTTGATGAGGGCTACGCATTAGAAGGCTACTAGACTTGATATTTATTTATGAGGGTTTTTTAGGTCTCATCAGTTTTATCTTATGTCTATCATTACAGGCATGCAATCCTATAGTGATAACATAATGATAAAACAACACAGGCATGCTTTTAGCAATTTTATAAAAAGAGTAAAAGAATGATGTGATCATAGCCTATTCAAGACATTGAACCAACCCATGCCTAAAGGAAGTTCAATTCTTGACCTAGGAGTCAAGCCCCCAAAGACAAGACCTAACCTAGCCGACCACTAATTTGATCTTCAAGGTTGGCTCCAAGGTCCTTCTCACCATGGTTTAACTCTCAAACCCTAGAGGTGTCCCTCATGGGTTTGGCCAATGCCATGGGTCTTTCTCCATAGATGATGCGCCACCATGCAAGGAGCCAAGATGGCTAGCTCTCAAACTCTAGGGTTCGGCCATGCCATCTTGCGCCACTCCTCCATGCGCCATCAAGCATGCATGCGCCAGGGTTCCATGTGGTTGTGCCCTAATCTTCTTCTTCTTGTTACAAAAATAAAAGAAAATAAAAGCGGCACGCAGGCCTCACAAAGATACATCACAGGCATGCAAAGGGGCTTGACTCATGATCACAACATTATGCACAAGCAAGGTATCTACACATGCAGTTCTACATGCTTATGAAAAACATAAAATCTGAAATTTTAATTTTTCATAAAACTAGTCTCTTTTCCTCATCTTCTTTTCACAAATCTTTTGGTTATTTGCAATTAATTTTCATGATGATTTCAAAGATCCTCTCAGCTGGTAATTTTGTCAGATCAAGAGACCCAGCCATTCCGAAGACACAATGCCCGTCCTACTTGACAAAACCACGTGTGCCTTTGATCCTTTAAATCATACTAGAAAAATAACCCAAAATCCAAAAGAGGTTGAAAAGATGATAGAAACAAGAAACCCTAATTTTTCCTACTTAGAAAAATCGTTTGCCATAAGAATATGCAATTTGCGAAAATTGTAAATATGGCATGTGAGCATGGAAAAACATGAAAATACATCGTTCGAGTCTCGTAAGTCCCTCTGATATCATTGTTGGGAAATCCCGGGGATATTTTACAAAATTTTAGAGTAAAATACAATGCACAGCGGAATAATATCCCCGAAACAGGCCAGTCCCAAAAACCCAATGAAGATCGTCAAGCGAGAGAGTCGACACGATGATATAGAAGATACCTGAAAGCTAGATGTAGCCGATGCCAACGTAGGCGCCCAAGCGTGTGCCCTCTGCAGTCTCACACACATGGATCACCTCGAGTCCTCTTCTTCCTCGCCCGGTGCTAGCCTCGGGAAGAAGATCCAAGCCTTGCGAGAGTCCTCCAAGCAACTTGCACCAACTCCAATAAGGTATGCACCAAGAGGAGGAAAGGAGGAGGAAGGACTTGCGGCCACTTGATGGAAGATGAGAAGAGCTCACGCCAAAGCCCCTTACTCTCGCCCCTTAGCCTTGCTCACACCCTCACCCTTTGCTCATGCCTCCAAGAGAATTGTATCATGAGATGGGGGGGGGGGGGCGGCTAGGGTCTTATTTATAGAGACCATGGGCAGCTTAGGGATGGCTACAATTAAGCCAAGTGGGCGGCTAGGAGAAGAAGTAGGAAAGCTTGATTTAATCAAGTCCTAATCCAATTAGGACTCTAATTATTTAAATAATTAAATCCTAATCCAATTAGGATTCTAATTAATTTAAATATAATCAGCCCCGTTAAATCTCCACATAATTAGGACTCTAATTAATTAATTAATTAGCCCCTATTTTATTTCAAATGATTAATTCAACTTTAATTAATCATATGAGGCATAGGTGCTAACCCTAGTCTAACTAGGGTTAAACATGCGTCTACCCTTTAAGCCCATTTAACTTATTAATAAGCCCAACTATAAATTTGGCCTAGCCCAAGGTCCATTATGCATGTCAATCAACCCATTGGATCTAATCCAATTTAACCCAAGGTCAAACTAGGTTAACCATGGTTAATTCGGTCAATATGCCAAAAATGGAAGTTGGCTCTAATAAGTTTCTTCCATCTCATCAGGCCCATTGGTGCTGATGAAATCTCCCAAATAGATCTGAGTCATCCAATAACTCGATCATAAGGCTTCCAGATCAATACGAGAACTCGAGTATCAAGGTGTGCGACCCTGTAGGTTCCTCTGACGTTGGCAGTGCTGACCTAAGGTCACCACAAGCAGTGAGTGGCACCTAGTAGTGCATCGCTGCTACCCAAGTCATCGGAATGGATATCGACATCGACATCCCCATCATCGCAATCAGGTACAGATGCATTACAGTCTCTTTGCCGAACTGATATCCGATTGGACAAGTGTGTCACCACTTGTTTTTATCCAATCTCATGGTTATGACTAAATCAGGTCTCACCTAGGTATGGCCATACACTTTCAGTCATAGAACCATAGAGGAGCTCCATGGATATCAAGCTTCCCTTAGGAAGTGGCAAATCCTATGTCTGTTCATTGACCTTCTCATATGGGTCGTGGCATGCCCAATGACAACCGTTATGACCCCCCAACTACGGTGAGGTGTTAGGTTGTATCAAAGCATATTCCTAACCATATGGAATGGCCAATGACCTCAAGTTAAGGGATCAATGCATCTGCTATCACTTGTGAGGATAACTCGTGACACCAAATCATTGCCTCACAGCGGGTCGGTCCACTATATCCACCACTGATATACCCATATGTCTGCGTTAGCATCTCATGCCTAACGAGCCCATATACCAGTTTCATAATTTCCAGAGCTGTCCCATATCCACTCAGGTACATCGACTGGGGATGATCATTTGAGCACATATCCAATCTATCTATAGGGACATTATCAAGTAAGTACATATTCGCAGATGTAGACAAACATAGATAATGACAATTCCAGAATGATATATATAAAATATCAATGTTAAGTAGTACAATAATGGACCAATAACTAGGTCCTAGGGCATATACACCAACAGCCTTGCTCATGCCAATTGATTGTCTTGTAAGGTGCTCATGCATGCTTCTATTTTTTAGAAGCAAGAGGTGGCAAGGCAAGAGGGATGTGGGTGCAAATCCATGTAAGAGGGGCGGCTAGGGTTAATGGGAGGAAGCAATTAGGGTTTTTGGGTTTAGGTAACTCTCCAAGAGTTTACCATAAACTTCCTCTAATCACTGAGGACTTACCATGTAAATCCATCATGCCTTAGATGCCTCAAGCCTTGCCATAGAAGAAAGGTTTCTATCTAAGCAAGAAGGGCAAGGTGCCAAAGACTTCCAAATGAAGCCATAGGCGCCAACATGACCCCATTATGCCCCTAGGCGCCAATGGGTTCATGTTTCTCCCCATTATGTTGGTGTATATGCCCTAGGACCTAGTATTGGTCCATTATTGTACTACTTGACATTGATATTTATATCATTCTGGCATTGTCATTGTCTATGTTTGTCTACATCTGCGATTATGTACTTACATGATAATGTCCCTGAAGACAGATTGGATATGTGCTCAAATGATTGTCCCCAGTCGATGTACCTGAGTGGGTATGGGATAGCTCTGGTACTTGTGAGACTGGTATATGGGCTGGTTAGGCATGAGGTGCTAACGCAGACATAAGGGTATATCAGTGGTGGATATACTGGATAGACCCGCTGTGAAGCAATGACTTGGTGTCATGAGTTATCCTCACAAGTGACAGGAGATGCATTGATCCCTTGATTTGAGGTCATTGGCCATTCTATTTGGTTAGGAACATGCTTTGATACAACCTAACACCTCGCCGTAGTAGGAAGGTAATAACGGTTTTCATTGAGCATGTCACGACCCATATGAGGAGGTCAATGGACAGAGAGAGGAATTGTCCCTTCCTAAGGGAAGCATGATATCCATGAAGCTCCTCTATGGTTCTATGACTGAAAGTGTATGGTCATACCCAGGTGAGAACCTGATTTATTCATAACCATGTGATTGGGTGAAAACAAGTGGTGACACACTTGACCAATTGGATATCAGTTCGGAAAAGAGACTGTAATGCATATGTACCTAGTTGCGATGATGGGGATGTCGATGTCGATATCCATTCCAATGACCTGGGTAGTAGCGATGCACTGCTAGGTGCCACTCACTACTGTTGGGGTATGCCCTTAAGGCTAATGTTTGAGGCCTTGGGATTGTAACAGTATCATGTAATAAACTCTTTTAGTTTATATAGGCATGGTTGTTATTCAGGTTGTTACCTTGTCTGCTGTAATAAGTGTACTTCTGAATAATGTCTCAAAGCTGTTCAGCTAGGCTGACAGGCAATAAAGTCCTTAGTCGATATATCTTGGTGAACATGAGACAGCCTTGATATGGTTAAGACTAATATGTGTTCTAATCTTATAGGATGCTTCGAGCATGGAATAAGATGTAGACTCATGGGTACATTGGATGTACTGGACAGACCCTACTAGGATATTCAATTGTTTGTCACAATGTGAATAATCCTTGATTGTAACAAGTGGCACATTTCCTCTGACTTGAGATCACTTGTGTTTTCTAAATGATGATTGTCATTGTTTTGAGGTAGTTCAATATCATTTGAAACATAATGATTATAGACTATCTTGGATGGTGAGCTTGAGTCATGTTAGGGCACTAGTGATAGACATAGGATTGCCGTCTCCTTGTTTAAGGAGTGTGATGTTCTAAAGGGGCCCCCTGGATGAGATGATTGAGAAAGTGTATGGCCATACCCAGGTGACTATGATCATCTGATCTAATCATGCTCATCATATTGGAGTTACAAGCTTGACACGCTTGTCCAATAAGAACATCCAGTGGCAAAGGAAATATGTATGCTTTGTGAGTTGATTCACACTTGTGTTGTTTTTGGGTGTAGTCTTGGAAGACTCTTTCCTTTATATTGGGAGACAGTGATGTGTTGCTAGATACCCCTCACTGATCGTGATGACGTGAGTTATCGTTACCGACATTTAAAGGAAACCCTCAGGGTCGCACAATTTGATGATATGGCTTACTTAAGTCAGATCGTGTGGACTGAATTGTTTGAGTTCAGTTTAAAGGGATTTAATCTCTGATTGTGAGTGAGATCTGGTCTGATCATGTTTGATTGATTAGGGCTTCAGATCGGTAAGCTTCGATCGAGAGATTGGATGCTAGATTGGTCAGATCAAGAGCATCAAGAGATTGACGGTCAGATCAAGAACCTAAGTGTTTATTATGGTCTGGACTGAATGCTTGGCTTATTTGGTTATTGAACCGAACCAAAGTGAACCGGCTCATGAATGAGCGCATGGTTCAAGGGTGAAGAGAAGTTTGCGCTTGGGGTAAACCCATGGTCGCATGAGTGCATGAACGTGGGAGTGTTTCTATTTTTAGAAACCATGACTCCTAAACGTGACATCGCCTCACGTTACTCCTCTCTCACGCCTATTGTCGCTCCTTCCTCTCGTCGCTTGCTCATTCGAGAGTGCATGTGGTGTTGACGAAAGGAGAAGGAAGTTTTTCGCCAAGCCAAGAAGATCTCATCCCTTCCATACGAGAAGGATACTTGGACGATCCTTGCTAGCACAAGGGACGACAAGAAGAAGCTATACCTCATCTTGTGTGCGACAATTTGGAGGATACCTCTCTTGTTCTCTAGCTTCCAAGACGCCATCTAGAAATGGCTATGGTATGGTTCTATCACTACTATACAATCGGTTTTGTTAATCATAATACCATGCAAGATCTAGAAACCCCCTTTCCGCTGCTTTCATACTTCATATGCGCCTATAATTTAGGGTTTCGCCCCCTTGTGGGAACTTTCAAATGGTATCAGAGCCATGGTTAACGCATGTTTTATGATTGCTTAAGCCCTTTTGTGATCCTTGTTTGTGAGTAACGCTTAGATCTTGATTACATGCGCAAATACATGTTAAGTTGTCATAATCGAAACTTGTATGTTTGTCTTGGCGCATGTATGTTGGCGCATTTTAATTGTTGTTGTTTTATCAAAACTATTATAACATGCACGACTCACTAGATCTAAGGCCTTGCATTAAACCCTTAAACGGGTTATTAGGGTTGAAGTCACCCCCTAGGTTAGATCCAAAAGTCTAATCAGACCATCTGACAGCCTTGATGGGTTGACCAGGTAGCACCTGTGCGCAAGCACGTGGTGGCTACAGGTCGGCTGCAGACAGGCGTGTAGCGATGTCTGATTGAGACAACCTATGAACGCACATGAGTTAGGCCCGGGCTCACACCCGCTTGCCAGACCTCATTGTGGTTGTTCAGCCCTGGCGCATGCATGGTTGACCTTATGGTCGACTCAAGTCAGTTAGGACTTGGTGCATGTAAGGGCAGTGGATCTGACTAGGTTGGATGAGTGGATCCCTAGTAATGGACCGTTGTAAGGTTGTAGGGCATATAAGCAAAATAAAATTGATGCCCATGGGGTTTTTCAAAAATTTTATTTTAATGACTGGATCACATGATGATTGATGCCATATGTTTGTCTATTTATTCTTATGTGGGCTGCCCATGTTAATTCTGTGCTGTGCTGGGGCCTGCGTGCCTGTATTTATTTTGTAAATTAATTTTAGATTGTGATCTGCGAATCACATTGCTTTTAATTTATAAAATGTAATTGACCTGCGTGTCAATCTTGTCTAGATAGTTAAATTTGTAATTTAATTAGACAAGAGCACAGAGCACACTTGGCAGAGGCGCATGCAGCAGTGGCTAGACCAGGTGGGTGGTCCAGGGTTCGACTCTGGGACCAGGCGCATTTACCTGGTGGGCGCACCTGAGCTGCAGATGGCGCTTGGGCCCTGGTTTGGGCCAGATGAGCAGCAAAAGCCCCATGAAGGAAAAAGCAAGTGAAGACTTAAGTTAATTAAGGTCTTACTTAGGCTATGGGCTTTTACCACATAAGATCCATGCTTTCTTTTATTGCTTATATAAGTAGAACAGCATGTTTTAATTTATCTTCTGCTATCACCATAGGAATTGCATGATAGTGAGGAAGATAAAAGACCGTTAAAATCCAACGCTAAAATATCAAGCTCGTAAGCCTTCTGACGCGAAACCTCACTGTTCTGACTATCGTTGGAGCCGTGTTGTACCCACTCAGTGGGCACGTCCATCTATCTTCAGACGGTGCGGGATTACACCTGCGTGTTACAGAGTAGGGATTTATCCCTTCTCGTTGCTCAGCATAGCACGTGGTGGTCCAGGGAGTAGGTCGGGTCAGCTTGACCATGTAGGCTACATATGTGGCGCATATGGTAGCACATGGGGGCAGCCATCTGTGGGGTCAGAGATTGTGTTGTACCAACTCAGTTGGCACAGTCTGCTGGATTGCCCAGATGAAGGGGAATCGCACGGGTTGGCGATTGGCTGGGACAGCCTACCAGAGATTAGTGCTTGTACTCTCTGTGCATCTTATCTCGCCTGAGCGGGACGCGGAGACCAAGTATGAAATCTGGATCCCATCTCACTAAAAGAGTGTTTACTCTTTCGGACTGTTTAATGGATTTTTCAGTCAGATAAAATAGTGAGAAAAAGAATCTTTCTTAAGTCCTGATTGATTCTTAACATTGATACTGACCTTGCTGTTCTTGCATTGTTGTAGATACCTGCAGCAACGAACACCATGAACTTCAATGTGCGATCCCTACTGGAAAGGGAGAAGTTTGCTGGGCCGAACTTCTCTGACTGGTTTGGACACCTTAAGATTTTTCTTAAGGCAGAGAGGAAACTGTATGTCCTCGAGACGGCTATACCGCCTCAGCCCGCTCCGAACGCCGCAAGGGCGGTTCGGGAAGCCTATGAAAAGCACGTCAATGATAGCATTGATGTCGCTTGCCTGATGTTAGCGTCTATGACGCCACCGCTGCAGCGTCAGCATGAGGATATGTCGGCTATAGACATGATAGCGAACCTCAAGATGCTGTATGCTGCACAGGCGAGGACAGAACGCTATAATTTGACAAAGTTGTTCTTTCAGAGCAAATTGGCTGAAGGGAGCCCAGTGGGAGCTCACGTGCTCAAGATGATTGGGCACAAGGAGGCTCTAGAGAAACTGGGGCATACCATCAATCAGGAGCTTGCTGTAGATATTATTCTGCAGTTTCTCCCGCCCTCTTTCGATGCGTTCATTATTAATTTTAATATGAACAAAATCGATTGTACTCCGGCAGAGCTGCTGAATATGCTCCTCACTACTGAGGAGACTCTGAAGGGAAAGCCTTCGACCTCTGTCTTAATGGTTCCTTCCAGGAACAAGAAGAAGGGGAAGAAGGGCAAAGCCCCTGTCAAGAGCTACAGCAAGGCTCTGAAGCAGAAGGTGAAGCGGTCCAAGGAATACAGGTGTTTCCACTGTGGCCAGCTGGGTCACTGGAAAAAGGACTGTAAAGCGCTCCAAGGAGATAAGAGGGGAAGCTTCGCTTCTGGCTCAGGTATTTATGTGACTGAGGTCATGTTTTCTTCTTCTATATCATGGGTGTTGGACACTGCATGTGGAGTTCACATTTGTTCAAATGTATAGGAACTCAAGAGAAGAAGACAGGTGGGACAGCATGAGGTGGACCTACGCGTTGGAAACGGGGCACGGGTTGCTGCTGTTGCTGTAGGAGACTATTTCATTTCTTTACCATCTGGAATTGTATTGGAACTAGACAATTGTTATTTTGTTCCCAGTATTACTAAAAATATTATCTCCATTCCTGCTCTTGTCAGGAAGGGATTTTCCTTTGAATGCAATATTTCAAAGTGTGTTTTATCTTTTGATAATATTGTTTATGCAACTGGTTCAATTAACAATGGGTTATACATGTTGGACATGGAATGTTCTATACAAAATATTGATAATAAGAAAGCCAAGTATGCTGATGACAGCACCTTGCTATGGCATAGTCGTTTAGGCCATATTAACGAGAAACGCATTAAGCGGTTGCATGATCATGGACTGCTGGGATCATTCTCCTATAAGGAGATTGATACATGCAAAGCTTGTTTGATGGGTAAAATGACGAAGTCACCTTTTCCTCACAAAGGTCAAAGGGCTTCAGGTTTACTTGACCTTATACACAGTGATGTGTGTGGGCCATTTAGTAAACATGCCAGAGGTGGCTATCAGTACTTCATTACCTTTACTGATGATTTCAGTAGATATGGGTATGTCTATTTAATGAGACATAAAAGTGAATCTTTTGACAAGTTCAAAGAGTTCAAGAATGAAGTACAAAATCAGCTAGGCCGAAATATCAAGGCACTTCGCTCAGATCGAGGTGGAGAATACCTAAGTCATGCGTTTACTGACTATTTAAAGGAGTGTGGGATTATCTCACAGCTCACTCCGCCAGGAACACCGCAATGGAATGGTGTGTCCGAGAGGAGAAATAGAACGTTACTTGATATGGTTCGTTCTATGATGAGTCAGGCTACTCTTCCTTACTCCTTTTGGGGTTTTGCACTGGAAACAGCTGCAAAAGTACTAAACCGAGTGCCATCCAAGGCCGTTTCAAAAACGCCATATGAATTATGGTATGGGAAACAGCCATGCTTGACGTTTATCAGGATCTGGGGCTGCGAGGCTTATGTCAAAAAGCTCGCCTCTGGGAAACTAGAGAGCAGATCTGACAAATGCATCTTTGTCGGTTACCCTAAGGAAACTAAGGGTTATTATTTCTACGATCCCAAAGAGAACAAGGTTTTTGTTGCTCAGACGGCCATATTTCTTGAGAAGGAGTTTCTTCTGCAAGAGGCCAGTGGGAGAGAAATAAAGCTGGATGAGAATCCAGAGGAAGGACAAAGTGATCAAGCAGAGTTGGATGAGCCTGAGCCGGTAGAACAGGTTGTTGAACAACCTGAGGCTCAGATATCACGGGAACCGCGAAGATCGGGAAGGATCCGTCGACAGCCTGAGCGCTATGACAGAGTCTACATCATTGATAATGATGAACCCCTCACTTATGCGGATGCGGTCAGTGGACCGGAGTCAGCGAGATGGCTTGAAGCTATGCGCGCCGAGATGGACTCCATGTCAGATAACCAAGTTTGGGATTTGGTTGATCCGCCTCCGGGAGTGATCCCTATAGGCTGTAAATGGATCTTCAAGAAGAAGATTGACATGGATGGTAACGTAGTTACTTATAAAGGCAGGCTTGTTGCGAAAGGTTTCAGACAAATCTACGGGATAGATTATGATGAAACTTTCTCACCTGTAGCCATGTTTAAGTCTATTCGGATTCTTTTCGCGATAGCTGCATATTATGATTATGAGATCTGGCAAATGGATGTGAAAACAGCTTTCCTTAATGGAAATCTGGATGAGGATGTCTACATGACACAACCAGAAGGTCTCACTGATCCATCAGATCGTCATAAGATATGCAAGTTAAAGAAGTCTATTTATGGACTTAAGCAAGCATCAAGAAGCTGGAACATTCGTTTTGATGAATCAGTCACTGAATTTGGTTTCATCAAGAACGAGGATGACCCGTGTGTATATAAGAGGTTTAGTGGGAGCGTGATTACTTTCCTAGTCCTCTACGTCGATGATATCTTGATCATTGGAAATGACATTCCTGAAATGCATGCAGTTAAGGCATGGTTAAGGAAATGTTTCCAGATGAAAGATTTAGGAGAAGCAGCCTATGTATTAGGTGTGAAGATCTACAGGGATAGATCTAAGAGGCTTCTCGGGCTGTGCCAGAGTACTTACATCGATAAAGTCCTGGAGAGATTTCATTTAGAGAATTCTAAACGAGGATATCTTCCAGTCAGACATGGTCTGAATCTTTCGAAGAGTCAGTGTCCACAAACACAGACTGAGAAAGATGAAATGGACAATACGCCTTATGCTTCGGCTATTGGTTCCATTATGTATGCGATGTTGTGTACTCGCCCAGACGTCGCTTACGGGTTAAGCGTGACCAGTCGGTTCCAAAGTAATCCAGGTCAGGCACACTGGATTGCAGTCAAGAATATCTTAAAATATCTTCGGAGGACCAAAGATATGTTCTTGATATATGGTGGTCAGGAAGAACTCAGTATTGAAGGATATACTGACGCTTCATTCCAGTCTGACCAGGATGATTTCCGATCGCAATCAGGCTATGTTTTTAGCTTGAATGGAGGAGCAGTGGTGTGGAAGAGTTTCAAACAGTCAACTGTTGCTGATTCCACAACAGAAGCCGAGTATGTTGCAGCCTCGGAAGCATCCAAGGAGGCAGTGTGGATTCGTAAGTTCGTGAGAGAACTTGGTGTTGTTCCTTCGAGTGCAGATCCTTTGGTTATCTTCTGTGATAACACTGGAGCAATCGCACAAGCAAAGGAACCACGGTCGCACCAGAAGTCCAAGCACATACAGAGACGGTTTCACTTGATCAGGGAGATCATAGATCGTGGCGAGATCAAAATCTGCAAGGTTCATACAGATGACAATCTGGCAGACCCGCTTACCAAGCCTCTGGCGCAGCAGAAGCATGAGAAGCACTGTAATAACATGGGTTTGAGATTTCTCAACCATTAGATTAAGTGCAAGTGGGAGATTGTTGGGGTATGCCCTTAAGGCTAATGTTTGAGCCCTTGGGATTGTAACAGTATCATGTAATAAACTCTTTTAGTTTATATAGGCATGGTTGTTATTCAGGTTGTTACCTTGTCTGCTGTAATAAGTGTACTTCTGAATAATGTCTCAAAGCTGTTCAGCTAGGCTGACAGGCAATAAAGTCCTTAGTCGATATATCTTGGTGAACATGAGACAGCCTTGATATGGTTAAGACTAATATGTGTTCTAATCTTATAGGATGCTTCGAGCATGGAATAAGATGTAGACTCATGGGTACATTGGATGTACTGGACAGACCCTACTAGGATATTCAATTGTTTGTCACAATGTGAATAATCCTTGATTGTAACAAGTGGCACATTTCCTCTGACTTGAGATCACTTGTGTTTTCTAAATGATGATTGTCATTGTTTTGAGGTAGTTCAATATCATTTGAAACATAATGATTATAGACTATCTTGGATGGTGAGCTTGAGTCATGTTAGGGCACTAGTGATAGACATAGGATTGCCGTCTCCTTGTTTAAGGAGTGTGATGTTCTAAAGGGGCCCCCTGGATGAGATGATTGAGAAAGTGTATGGCCATACCCAGGTGACTATGATCATCTGATCTAATCATGCTCATCATATTGGAGTTACAAGCTTGACACGCTTGTCCAATAAGAACATCCAGTGGCAAAGGAAATATGTATGCTTTGTGAGTTGATTCACACTTGTGTTGTTTTTGGGTGTAGTCTTGGAAGACTCTTTCCTTTATATTGGGAGACAGTGATGTGTTGCTAGATACCCCTCACTGATCGTGATGACGTGAGTTATCGTTACCGACATTTAAAGGAAACCCTCAGGGTCGCACAATTTGATGATATGGCTTACTTAAGTCAGATCGTGTGGACTGAATTGTTTGAGTTCAGTTTAAAGGGATTTAATCTCTGATTGTGAGTGAGATCTGGTCTGATCATGTTTGATTGATTAGGGCTTCAGATCGGTAAGCTTCGATCGAGAGATTGGATGCTAGATTGGTCAGATCAAGAGCATCAAGAGATTGACGGTCAGATCAAGAACCTAAGTGTTTATTATGGTCTGGACTGAATGCTTGGCTTATTTGGTTATTGAACCGAACCAAAGTGAACCGGCTCATGAATGAGCGCATGGTTCAAGGGTGAAGAGAAGTTTGCGCTTGGGGTAAACCCATGGTCGCATGAGTGCATGAACGTGGGAGTGTTTCTATTTTTAGAAACCATGACTCCTAAACGTGACATCGCCTCACGTTACTCCTCTCTCACGCCTATTGTCGCTCCTTCCTCTCGTCGCTTGCTCATTCGAGAGTGCATGTGGTGTTGACGAAAGGAGAAGGAAGTTTTTCGCCAAGCCAAGAAGATCTCATCCCTTCCATACGAGAAGGATACTTGGACGATCCTTGCTAGCACAAGGGACGACAAGAAGAAGCTATACCTCATCTTGTGTGCGACAATTTGGAGGAGACCTCTCTTGTTCTCTAGCTTCCAAGACGCCATCTAGAAATGGCTATGGTATGGTTCTATCACTACTATACAATCGGTTTTGTTAATCATAATACCATGCAAGATCTAGAAACCCCCTTTCCGCTGCTTTCATACTTCATATGCGCCTATAATTTAGGGTTTCGCCCCCTTGTGGGAACTTTCAACTACTTGTGGTGACCTTTGGTCAGCACTGCTAGCGTCAGAGGAACCTACAGGGTCTCACACCTTGATACTCGAGTTCTCATATTGATCGAGAAGCCTTATGATCGAGTTATTGGATAACTCGGATCTATTTGGGAGATTTCATCAGTGCTATTGGGCTTGATGAGATGGAAGAATGTAATTGGAGCCAAACTTCATTTTTGCCAGGATGACCCGTATTTGACCATGGTTGGTCACATTTGGATTAGGGTTGCATTAGATTGGATCAAAGTGCTTAATCAACCCATGTAATGAAGTTTGGGCTAGCTCATTATCCAATGAGGCCCAATAAGAAGTTGTCATGAAGAGCCAATGGAGTAAAAGGGTATAATGGGGAGAAAACTTCTCCCATAGGCGTCTATGGGCATAATGGGGAGAAGTTGGCAAAGTTGCTTCATTAAGGAAGCAATTTGCACCTTCCCCTTGCTCCTTTGATGGTATGAATGCCTTTATGGCATGTCTTGGGCTGATATGGTGCTTGGGCAATTATGGATAGGTTGAATGAGGTTTATGGTAAAGTCTTGGAGACTTTCCTTGCCTCAAACCCTGTCATCCAAGCCACACACTTATCATGATCCTAGCCCTTGCCCTAACCGCCTCTTGCTCTATAAAAGTAACCCCTAGCCACCCCTCTCTTGTGTACAATTCCTTGGAGGCATGAAGACACATAGAAGGGTAAAGGGGCGAGAGCTTCAAGGTGGCGCAACTTCTTCCATGTTCCTAGCCGCAAGCAAGTCTTCTCTCCTTCTCCTCTCTTGGCGCAAGTTGTAGGAGTGCTTGGCGGCTTCACCTCCCTCTTTCTTCTCCTTAACACATCTTCCCTTCAAGGTGGCGCAAGTATTGAAGAAAGGCATCTAAGGCTAGGATCTTCTTCCCGAGGCTAGCACCGGGAGTGGAAGAAGAGGACTCGAGGCATCCGTGTGTGTGAGACTACAGAGGGCGAACGCTTGGGCGCCTACCTCGACATCGGCCTCATCTTGCTTTGAGGTATTTTCTAATTCATCGTGTTGACTCTCTCGCATGCGATCTTCACTGGGTTTTTGGGACTGGCTCGTTTCGGGGATATTGCTTCCGCTGTGCAATGTATTTGTGTAATCTCTATCTCTGAAAATTGTAAAATATCCCCGGCGTTTCCCACAGTGGTATTAGAGCGACTTGGGAGACTCGAACGATGTAATTTCATACTTTTCCATGCTCACATGTTTTATCTATATTTTCGCAATATAACATGATAGTGGCGCATGAATTTTTCTAAGTAGAAAAAATTAGGGTTTCTTGTTCCTATCATCTTGTCAATCTCTTTTAGATTTTTGGGTTACTTTTCTTGCTTGATTTAAAGATCAAAAGCACACGTAGTTTTGTCAAGTAGGACGGACATTGTGTCTTCGGACTGGCTGAGTCTCTTGATTTAACAAAATTGCCAGCTAAAAGGATCTATGAAATCATCATGAAAAATTAATCGCAAATAATCAAAAGATTTGTCATAAGAAGATGAGGAAAAGAGACTTGTTTTATGAAAAAGTAAAATTTCAGATTTTATGTTTTTCATGAGCATGTAGAATTGCATGAGTAAATACCTTGGTTGTGCATAATGCTGTGGTCATGAGTCAAGCCCCTTTGCATGCCTGTGATGTATCCTTGTGAGGTCTGTGTGCCACTTTTCTTTACTTTTAACTAAGAAGAAAATTAAGCTGGCGCATGTACTTGGAGATTGACGCATGCATGCTTGCTTGCACACCTTGCTTGGTGGCACAAGAAGCACTCTTCCTTGATGCGCATGGTGTGGTGGCGCAAGATGACTTGGCCGAGCCTTAGGGCTTGTGTGCTAGGTGTCTTGGCCCATACATGGTGACGCATCACTCTTGATGGAAGCCCATGGCATTGGCCGAACCTATGGGGGTGCCTTTAGGGTTTCCCTAGAACTACCTCTAGGGTTTGAGAGCTAAACCATGACGAGAAGGACCTTGGAGCCAACCTTGAAGACTAAGCTAGAGGTCAGCTAGGCTAGGTCTAGTTTTAGGGGCTTGAGTCCTAGGTCAAGAGTTGAACCTCCTTTTTGGCATGGGTTGGTTAATGTCTTGAATAGGCTATGATCACATCATTCATTTACTGCTTTCAATATCTGCTAAAGCATGCCTGTGATGATTTATCGTTATGTTATCACTATAGGATTGTGTGCGCATTTTATTAGACATAAGATAAAACTGACAAGACCTTAAATAAAAACCCTCAATTAAAATATCAAGTCTAGTAGTGTAACATCCCTCAGAATCACACCCCACACGCATACAAGTAAAATACGGGGTTTCAAAAAATTTTTACTCTTCCATTAAAACACAAGAAGAAAGCGGCATCGAAGGACATTACTACGGAACAGAAAACCGCACAGAACTGAATAGGATCGATTACTAGGAAATAGAAATCCGGAAATCCAGAAAAAATCCGGCAGCAAGTATTCTAAACTACTGCTGCACAGACACACATATCTTGTAACAACAACAAACGTCCACACTACACATATGTGGAATTTCAGAAATATACAGAACTGATTATTCAGATACTAAAATAAACAACACAAATTCGGTTACACATCTCAAATCGGACATTTCAAAATAAGAACCAATTCAATAAAAGAATCCAAGACTTGTATCCAATAATTTAAACGAAACAACTATAATATAATATCCTGAAAACAGGCATAAGCCCTCAGGAGATAAAACATGTCATATAGGTCATAATAAATTAGGCACGCAGGCCTGATAAATCTTTAGAAGACTATTCTTAGAAATGACATCAAACATTAGCGTCATATTAGCTGTAGCAATTACTGTCTTGATGTCTCACCTGAAAACATTTAAACAACGGAGGTGAGCTAAAAAGCTCAGTGAGTAAAAGACACTAAACGTCATCCATAGTACACATCAAAAATATCATACTTAAGTTGAAATTCTTTTTATTTAACAGATAAGATAAATCAACTTAACATGTATGCTCATATCAGAAACAAACACAATCAAATACAGATACTTGTAACAATAGGCATCAAACAGGTAGGATATGAATATACCAACCCATACCAACTAACCACACCGCCTAATACATCTAAATACAGATCGAAACAGAACTACAGAAATCAGAACTGACAGACAGAAAATCAGAATTTTCAGAGTCCAAACGGATAGTCTACATCGGAAACAGAAAGGCCACAGAAGGCCTGATGACCACAGAAGGTCTGACCCCACCTCTGCCGAGGACGAGACAATGCATGCATATCAGAAACAGAATGGTAAAGGAGATATCAGTGGGTGGCCCCCGTCTTGTCAGGACGTGGCACTCTGGTCTCCAATACCCAGAACAGAATGGTAGAGGAGGTATCAGTGGGTGGCCCCCGTCTTGTTAGGACGTGGCACTCTGGCCTCCAAAACCCAGAACTGAATGGTAGAGGAGGTATCAGTGGGTGGCCCCCGTCTTGTTAGGACGTGGCACTCTGGCCTCCAAAACCCAGAACTGAATGGTAGAGGAGGTATCAGTGGGTGGCCCCCGTCTTGTTAGGACGTGGCACTCTGGCCTCCAAAACCCAGAACTGAATGGTAGAGGAGGTATCAGTGGGTGGCCCCCGTCTTGTTAGGACGTGGCACTCTGGCCTCCAATACCCAGAACAGAAATAGTGTCTCAAGGGTCGTAGTAGACTATCAGCACCATTACAGCGCCACAGAAGGAGGGTAAGGACACGGAAGAGTGCTACACTAGGGCATAATTTTACAGAATAGATTATACTGAAACGGAGAAGTAGGATCAACCACTACTTAATTCTTACATTATGCCCAAAGTCTAACAAACCAGAAAATGACACACCCTAATATCCAGTCCTTAAACACAGAACAGAATTTATATGAGTGAATTCCTTACAACTAACCTTAATTCATGTCAAACCATTCTATGTTCTCACAAATGTTTTAACACATTCAAGGTTTTCAGAAAATTCACAACATATAAACAGAACAGGAAATATCCACATAACAAACAATTAAATACAGAACAGAAATTATTCATATAACAAACATTTAAACACAGAACAGAAATTATTCATGAAATAATCTCCTCAAAATTTCTAAAATCGTGAGCTATAAAATTACTGTAAGGGGCGCCACTTTCAGAACCTTAACAGAACGCACAAATTTCATGTAAATAATTTCAGTCCCCCACTACAGATAATTTTAATTACACGCTCGTGAAGAAAACTGACAAAAGCCCCAAAATTGGCTCAACTATATTTTCGAAAATTCCTAAGTTCTTAGTTAAATCCCCAATTTTGTTTTCTCTAAAATTTCTCATCAAACAAATAAATTTTAGAAGAACTACAGACCACAATTTAAGAGGTTAAACCATACAACGTAAATTTTTCTCACAAAGGAATATTCGTCTAACCAAAACATAGCAGATTTATATTGTCAGTTTGCAAAATATATTTTTAGTCCAATTTCGAACCAAAGCTAGTCAATATTGTATTCAAAATGAAGCTCTCTGAATCTAGTTTCCAATAAAACTGGTTTCACAAGATTTCGAATTGTAGGCAGGAAGATATAAGGGTTCGAACATAGGAAGGTCAGAATTTCAGATTTCAAGAAAACAGATTCATATATCAGACTTGCGACATTTATTTCAGATCCAATAACTAATCGAAAATAGGCGTTATTGGAGTCAAAATAAAGCTCTTCGAGCCTACGGTCTAATAAAACTGATTTGACAAGATTTCGAGCTATACCTAGGGAGATATGATGGTTCGAACACATAAAGGTCGAAATCCAGAATTTCAGAAAACTGATTTTGTACAGCTGGATTGCAATACAGATTGAAATACGAATACCGCTCGAATATGGTCGATATCATATTCAAATTAAAGCCAAACATATCTAGTTTCATACAAAATTTATCTCGTGCGATTTGGATCTATAGGCCATGAGATATTGGGGTTATAGTACACAAAGGTCAGATTAACGAATGCAGATTTCAGCAGAACAGGATTTTAAAACCCTATAATTATTTGAATTCAACCCCATACGAATAATCATGGCAAATAACGAATTTTAATTCGGATTAGACTCCTTAGGATCGAATTACTCACCAGAAAAATCGCCCACAGAGAAAACGCCAAAACAGAGAGTCAGGGATCTCCAGAAAGTTCGTCCACCACCAGTCTGCCACCACCAGCGTCAGAAGTTTGCAGGAGGCGCCAAGCACAGTGAGGGGCGACAACACAGGCGGCTAGGGCAAGAAACAAACCAAAAATCGTGAGGGAGAGGAGCTCTCACGAATTTTCCCCCTTTTTTTATTCTTTTTCCACCCCAAACGGATCCAAGATCCAATAACCCAATTAACTTAAGTGGAAATCGGCTTTAATGGGCTTACCTGGGCTTAACCACCATGCGCCACTCCAATAACACAGAAATATGCGCCACCATGGTGGAAGAATTCCAGGAGCAAATAGTCAAGGTTGAGGGTTCGAAGCCCCAACGAAAATAATTATTTTTGCCCTGTAGGAAAAAGTCCTACAATTAGGCAAAAATCCCAAAATTTTAACCGATAAAAATACAGAAACTGAATTTCTAACCTTAAATCATAATTCAGAAAATCAAGGGCGTTACATCCTCCCCCCCTTATAGAGCTTTAGTCCTCTAAAGCTGACCAAGCCCGTCACTGAACAGGTGAGGATGCTCCTTTCTCATCTCTGCTTCAACCTCCCAAGAGGCTTCTTCAACAGACTGATTTCCCCAGATGACTTTCACAAGTGGAATAACCTTATTCCTCAGCACTTTCTCTTTTCTATCTTCAATTCTGAGAGGTTTCACCACAAAAGTCATGTTCTCTTCAAGCTGGAGAGGTTCCAACTCCAGAACATGAGAAGGATCAGAACAATATTTTCTGAGTGCAGAAACATGGAACACATTATGGAGGGCAACTATATTTTCGAAAATTCCTAAGTTCTTAGTTAAATCCCCAATTTTGTTTTCTCTAAAATTTCTCATCAAACAAATAAATTTTAGAAGAACTACAGACCACAATTTAAGAGGTTAAACCATACAACGTAAATTTTTCTCACAAAGGAATATTCGTCTAACCAAAACATAGCAGATTTATATTGTCAGTTTGCAAAATATATTTTTAGTCCAATTTCGAACCAAAGCTAGTCAATATTGTATTCAAAATGAAGCTCTCTGAATCTAGTTTCCAATAAAACTGGTTTCACAAGATTTCGAATTGTAGGCAGGAAGATATAAGGGTTCGAACATAGGAAGGTCAGAATTTCAGATTTCAAGAAAACAGATTCATATATCAGACTTGCGACATTTATTTCAGATCCAATAACTAATCGAAAATAGGCGTTATTGGAGTCAAAATAAAGCTCTTCGAGCCTACGGTCTAATAAAACTGATTTGACAAGATTTCGAGCTATACCTAGGGAGATATGATGGTTCGAACACATAAAGGTCGAAATCCAGAATTTCAGAAAACTGATTTTGTACAGCTGGATTGCAATACAGATTGAAATACGAATACCGCTCGAATATGGTCGATATCATATTCAAATTAAAGCCAAACATATCTAGTTTCATACAAAATTTATCTCGTGCGATTTGGATCTATAGGCCATGAGATATTGGGGTTATAGTACACAAAGGTCAGATTAACGAATGCAGATTTCAGCAGAACAGGATTTTAAAACCCTATAATTATTTGAATTCAACCCCATACGAATAATCATGGCAAATAACGAATTTTAATTCGGATTAGACTCCTTAGGATCGAATTACTCACCAGAAAAATCGCCCACAGAGAAAACGCCAAAACAGAGAGTCAGGGATCTCCAGAAAGTTCGTCCACCACCAGTCTGCCACCACCAGCGTCAGAAGTTTGCAGGAGGCGCCAAGCACAGTGAGGGGCGACAACACAGGCGGCTAGGGCAAGAAACAAACCAAAAATCGTGAGGGAGAGGAGCTCTCACGAATTTTCCCCCTTTTTTTATTCTTTTTCCACCCCAAACGGATCCAAGATCCAATAACCCAATTAACTTAAGTGGAAATCGGCTTTAATGGGCTTACCTGGGCTTAACCACCATGCGCCACTCCAATAACACAGAAATATGCGCCACCATGGTGGAAGAATTCCAGGAGCAAATAGTCAAGGTTGAGGGTTCGAAGCCCCAACGAAAATAATTATTTTTGCCCTGTAGGAAAAAGTCCTACAATTAGGCAAAAATCCCAAAATTTTAACCGATAAAAATACAGAAACTGAATTTCTAACCTTAAATCATAATTCAGAAAATCAAGGGCGTTACATCCTCCCCCCCTTATAGAGCTTTAGTCCTCTAAAGCTGACCAAGCCCGTCACTGAACAGGTGAGGATGCTCCTTTCTCATCTCTGCTTCAACCTCCCAAGAGGCTTCTTCAACAGACTGATTTCCCCAGATGACTTTCACAAGTGGAATAACCTTATTCCTCAGCACTTTCTCTTTTCTATCTTCAATTCTGAGAGGTTTCACCACAAAAGTCATGTTCTCTTCAAGCTGGAGAGGTTCCAACTCCAGAACATGAGAAGGATCAGAACAATATTTTCTGAGTGCAGAAACATGGAACACATTATGGAGGGCAACTATATTTTCGAAAATTCCTAAGTTCTTAGTTAAATCCCCAATTTTGTTTTCTCTAAAATTTCTCATCAAACAAATAAATTTTAGAAGAACTACAGACCACAATTTAAGAGGTTAAACCATACAACGTAAATTTTTCTCACAAAGGAATATTCGTCTAACCAAAACATAGCAGATTTATATTGTCAGTTTGCAAAATATATTTTTAGTCCAATTTCGAACCAAAGCTAGTCAATATTGTATTCAAAATGAAGCTCTCTGAATCTAGTTTCCAATAAAACTGGTTTCACAAGATTTCGAATTGTAGGCAGGAAGATATAAGGGTTCGAACATAGGAAGGTCAGAATTTCAGATTTCAAGAAAACAGATTCATATATCAGACTTGCGACATTTATTTCAGATCCAATAACTAATCGAAAATAGGCGTTATTGGAGTCAAAATAAAGCTCTTCGAGCCTACGGTCTAATAAAACTGATTTGACAAGATTTCGAGCTATACCTAGGGAGATATGATGGTTCGAACACATAAAGGTCGAAATCCAGAATTTCAGAAAACTGATTTTGTACAGCTGGATTGCAATACAGATTGAAATACGAATACCGCTCGAATATGGTCGATATCATATTCAAATTAAAGCCAAACATATCTAGTTTCATACAAAATTTATCTCGTGCGATTTGGATCTATAGGCCATGAGATATTGGGGTTATAGTACACAAAGGTCAGATTAACGAATGCAGATTTCAGCAGAACAGGATTTTAAAACCCTATAATTATTTGAATTCAACCCCATACGAATAATCATGGCAAATAACGAATTTTAATTCGGATTAGACTCCTTAGGATCGAATTACTCACCAGAAAAATCGCCCACAGAGAAAACGCCAAAACAGAGAGTCAGGGATCTCCAGAAAGTTCGTCCACCACCAGTCTGCCACCACCAGCGTCAGAAGTTTGCAGGAGGCGCCAAGCACAGTGAGGGGCGACAACACAGGCGGCTAGGGCAAGAAACAAACCAAAAATCGTGAGGGAGAGGAGCTCTCACGAATTTTCCCCCTTTTTTTATTCTTTTTCCACCCCAAACGGATCCAAGATCCAATAACCCAATTAACTTAAGTGGAAATCGGCTTTAATGGGCTTACCTGGGCTTAACCACCATGCGCCACTCCAATAACACAGAAATATGCGCCACCATGGTGGAAGAATTCCAGGAGCAAATAGTCAAGGTTGAGGGTTCGAAGCCCCAACGAAAATAATTATTTTTGCCCTGTAGGAAAAAGTCCTACAATTAGGCAAAAATCCCAAAATTTTAACCGATAAAAATACAGAAACTGAATTTCTAACCTTAAATCATAATTCAGAAAATCAAGGGCGTTACATCCTCCCCCCCTTATAGAGCTTTAGTCCTCTAAAGCTGACCAAGCCCATCACTGAACAGGTGAGGATGCTCCTTTCTCATCTCTGCTTCAACCTCCCAAGAGGCTTCTTCAACAGACTGATTTCCCCAGATGACTTTCACAAGTGGAATAACCTTATTCCTCAGCACTTTCTCTTTTCTATCTTCAATTCTGAGAGGTTTCACCACAAAAGTCATGTTCTCTTCAAGCTGGAGAGGTTCCAACTCCAGAACATGAGAAGGATCAGAACAATATTTTCTGAGTGCAGAAACATGGAACACATTATGGAGGTGTTCCAGTGATGGGGGCAGAGCAAGTCGATATGCCACAAGTCCAATCCTCTCAATGATATCAAAGGGACCAATGTACCTGGGACTCAATTTTCCTCTCTTCCCAAATCTCATCACCCCTTTCATAGGCGAGACCTTTAGGAAAACATGCTCTCCCACCAAAAACTCAAGAGGACGCCGCCTCACATCAGCATAACTCTTCTGTCTATCCTGAGCAATCTTCATCTTTTTCTGAATTTCTCTGATCTTCTCAGTGGCTTCCTGAATAGCATCAGACTTTAGCACTGTTCTGTCCCCAGTTTCCTCCCAGCATATAGGTGTTCTGCATTTCCTCCCATATAGGGCCTCATACGGAGCCATCTGTATGCTAGAGTGGAAGCTATTGTTGTAGGTGAACTCTATCAGTGATAAGTCCAGATCCCACTCAACAGACCAGTCAATCACATAAGATCTCAGAAGATCCTCAAGTGTCTGAATAGTTCTCTCTGTCTGACCATCAGATTGAGGATGATATGCAGTGCTGAAACTCAGATTAGTTCCCAAATCTTCCTGTAATTTCTTCCAAAACCTGGATAGAAATCGAGGATCACGATCAGAGACAATGTCCAAGGGAACTCCATGTAATCTGACAATCTCATCGATGTACAGTTTTGCTAACCGATCCAAACTGTAAGTCATTTTGATCGGTAAGAAGTGAGCTGACTTCGTGAGTCTATCCACAATCACCCATACGGCATCATGATTCCTTCTGGTATTGGGCAGTCCACACACAAAGTCCATACTGATATGCTCCCACTTCCACTGAGGAATAGGGAGAGACTGCATCAAACCGCCCGGCCTCTGATGCTCAGCCTTCACGGTTTGGCAAGTCAAACATCTGGACACAAACAAATGCACATCCTTCTTCATACCGTGCCACCAGAAAGTCTTTTTCAGATCCTGATACATCTTGGTACTACCAGGATGAACGGTATACTTAGTGCAATGACTTTCCTTAAGAATTTCATTTCTCAACTCAGGGTCCTCAGGGACACAGACCCTTCCACGAAATCTGAGGAGACCATCATCCGACATACTGAAATTCTCATCCCAGTCTTGCTCAGACCTCTCTTTCCACCGTAGAATATCCTGATCTGACTGCTGCCCTGATCTCAGTCTCTGCAGTAAGTCTGACTGAACCCTGAGAGAAGCCAGAAGACCGCCTCTCTCACCCGGAGTCACACTCAGATGCATGTCACTGAACTCCTGCAATAGTCGCCACTCCTGGACTCGCAGTGCAGCTATCTGAGTCACAGGATACCGACTAAGCGCATCAGCCACCACATTGGCTTTACCAGACTGATATTGGATGGTGAAGTCATAATCCTTTATCAATTCAAGCCATCGCCTCTGTCTCATATTCAGCTCTTTCTAAGTGAAGATATACTTCAAGCTCTGGTGATCTGTAAACAATTCAAATGTCTGTCCAAACAGATAGTGCCTCCAGATTTTCAAGGCAAAAACTACAGCTGCCAACTCCAGATCATGAGTGGGGTAGTTTACTTCGTAATCTTTGAGTTGCCTTGAAGCATAAGCGACTACTTTTCCTTGCTGCATCAGTACAGCACCCAGACCCTTACCAGAGGCATCAGTGTAAACAATGAACTTCTCTCCATCACAGGGAATGATGAGGATAGGAGCACTGGTCAGTCTCTTTTTCAGTTCCTGAAAACTAGACTCACAATCATCAGACCACAAAAACTTCAAATTCTTTTTAGTTAACTTAGTCAGAGGACCAGCCAACTTGGAAAAACCTTCCACAAAACGGCGGTAGTATCCAGCTAAGCCCAGAAAACTTCTGACCTCAGTCGCTGTAGTTGGTCTTCCCCAGTGAAGAATGGCCTCCACCTTCACTGGATCCACAGACACACCCTGGCTAGAAATAATGTGCCCCAGAAAACCAATCTGATCTAGCCAGAACTCACATTTGCTGGCCTTAGCATATAGCCGCTTCAGCCGCAGAATCTCCAGCACCTTGCGCAAATCCTGAGAGTGGTCTTGCGCATTCTTGGAGTAGATCAGAATATCATCAATGAAGACGACCACACATTTGTCCAGGAGCTCATGAAATACCCTGTTCATCAGATCCATAAACACCGCAGGAGCATTTGTCAGTCCAAAGGGCATAACAAGAAATTCATAGTGCCCATACCTGGTCCTGAATGCAGTTTTAGGTACATCCTCCTCCCGAACACTCATCTGATAATAGCCAGACCTCAGGTCAATTTTAGAGAATACAGTAGCACCCTGCAACTGATCAAAGAGATCATCAATACGGGGTAATGGGTACTTATTCTTAACAGTCACTTGGTTGAGTTGACGGTAATCGATGCACATGCGCAACGTACCATCCTTCTTCTTCACAAATAACACAGGTGCTCCCCATGGAGAAACACTGGGTCGAATATACCCCTTCTCTAATAGTTCTTCCAGTTGCTTCTTCAGCTCTGTCAGTTCTGAAGTTGCCATCCTGTAAGGAGCTTTAGATACCGGTGCCGTGCCCGGCAACAACTCGATACCAAACTCAACTTCTCTGCTGGGTGGTAACCCAGATAAATCATCAGAGAAGACGTCAGTAAACTCTCTTACCACAGGAATTCTAGCCAGATCCAAATCAGGCTCAGTCTGCACCTTATTGTCTTTCTTCTCTTTCTTGAAATTCTTCTTATCCTTACCACCCAGAGTGGGTGCGTAAGTCACAAAAGTAGGGGCGGATGCAGTGACTGAAATAGTATCAACAGCCATCTCAGCAATGCACCTCTCAGCAGTGCGAGCCCTGTCTACCACTTCAGCATAAGACTCCAAGTGTAGCATAGCTACCCTTGTCCTGATGTCTTTCCTCAAACCCCGCTGAAACTTCTTGGCTCTTCTTTCCTCGGTGTTGACTAAGTGAGGAGCATACCCCGACAACCGAGCGAATGTGGCTTCATACTGATCCACCGTCAGATCGCCTTGCTCAAGATGAATAAACTCCACCTCGCGCTCCTCAGATAAGCTAGAGGGGAAAAACTTAGCATTGAACTTCATCATGAAGTACTGCCAATCAACAACTCTGGATTCAGTTGCCGCCAGTCTGACGACTCCCTTCCACCAGTCTTCAGCATCTCCTCGCAACATAAAGACAGACAAACATAGCTTGTCTGCATCATCACAGCGCAAAACCTGGAAAATCTTCTCCAGTGTCAAAAGCCAATCCTCAGCAGCTCTAGGCCCCGGACTACCATAAAATGCAGTCGGGTTCAGATGCTGAAACTCTCGAACCAACCGAGCATATCGTTGATGTGCGCCATCACCCAGAGGAGAACCAGCCGGTTGTGACTGTGTCTGAGACGGTGTCTGCGTCAGCCGCTGCAATAACTGTTGCTGAACCTCCATGTGTTGCGCCTGCTGCTGCTGCATCATCTGAGTTTGCTGCTGGATGAATGCGTTCTGTTGTTGCATCATAGCAGTCATAGCCTCCATGGCCTGCCTCAGATCAGACTGTTGATCACCGTTGCTACTGCTAGCTCTTGATCGCACCATTTTTTTTTACCTGCATCACATAACACGGTAGAATAACAACCAATGTTCAATCACAAATCAGATCCTAACTTGGTTTCTAGCAATACACAAACAGAGTTTTCCTTCCCCGGAGTTTCTAATTGCTAGTAAAATTCCTCTGATACCATCTGTAACATCCCTCAGAATCACACCCCACACGCATACAAGTAAAATACGGGGTTTCAAAAAAATTTTTACTCTTCCATTAAAACACAAGAAGAAAGCGGCATCGAAGGACATTACTACGGAACAGAAAACCGCACAGAACTGAATAGGATCGATTACTAGGAAATAGAAATCCGGAAATCCAGAAAAAATCCGGCAGCAAGTATTCTAAACTACTGCTGCACAGACACACATATCTTGTAACAACAACAAACGTCCACACTACACATATGTGGAATTTCAGAAATATACAGAACTGATTATTCAGATACTAAAATAAACAACACAAATTCGGTTACACATCTCAAATCGGACATTTCAAAATAAGAACCAATTCAATAAAAGAATCCAAGACTTGTATCCAATAATTTAAACGAAACAACTATAATATAATATCCTGAAAACAGGCATAAGCCCTCAGGAGATAAAACATGTCATATAGGTCATAATAAATTAGGCACGCAGGCCTGATAAATCTTTAGAAGACTATTCTTAGAAATGACATCAAACATTAGCGTCATATTAGCTGTAGCAATTACTGTCTTGATGTCTCACCTGAAAACATTTAAACAACGGAGGTGAGCTAAAAAGCTCAGTGAGTAAAAGACACTAAACGTCATCCATAGTACACATCAAAAATATCATACTTAAGTTGAAATTCTTTTTATTTAACAGATAAGATAAATCAACTTAACATGTATGCTCATATCAGAAACAAACACAATCAAATACAGATACTTGTAACAATAGGCATCAAACAGGTAGGATATGAATATACCAACCCATACCAACTAACCACACCGCCTAATACATCTAAATACAGATCGAAACAGAACTACAGAAATCAGAACTGACAGACAGAAAATCAGAATTTTCAGAGTCCAAACGGATAGTCTACATCGGAAACAGAAAGGCCACAGAAGGCCTGATGACCACAGAAGGTCTGACCCCACCTCTGCCGAGGACGAGACAATGCATGCATATCAGAAACAGAATGGTAAAGGAGATATCAGTGGGTGGCCCCCGTCTTGTCAGGACGTGGCACTCTGGTCTCCAATACCCAGAACAGAATGGTAGAGGAGGTATCAGTGGGTGGCCCCCGTCTTGTTAGGACGTGGCACTCTGGCCTCCAAAACCCAGAACTGAATGGTAGAGGAGGTATCAGTGGGTGGCCCCCGTCTTGTTAGGACGTGGCACTCTGGCCTCCAAAACCCAGAACTGAATGGTAGAGGAGGTATCAGTGGGTGGCCCCCGTCTTGTTAGGACGTGGCACTCTGGCCTCCAAAACCCAGAACTGAATGGTAGAGGAGGTATCAGTGGGTGGCCCCCGTCTTGTTAGGACGTGGCACTCTGGCCTCCAATACCCAGAACAGAAATAGTGTCTCAAGGGTCGTAGTAGACTATCAGCACCATTACAGCGCCACAGAAGGAGGGTAAGGACACGGAAGAGTGCTACACTAGGGCATAATTTTACAGAATAGATTATACTGAAACGGAGAAGTAGGATCAACCACTACTTAATTCTTACATTATGCCCAAAGTCTAACAAACCAGAAAATGACACACCCTAATATCCAGTCCTTAAACACAGAACAGAATTTATATGAGTGAATTCCTTACAACTAACCTTAATTCATGTCAAACCATTCTATGTTCTCACAAATGTTTTAACACATTCAAGGTTTTCAGAAAATTCACAACATATAAACAGAACAGGAAATATCCACATAACAAACAATTAAATACAGAACAGAAATTATTCATATAACAAACATTTAAACACAGAACAGAAATTATTCATGAAATAATCTCCTCAAAATTTCTAAAATCGTGAGCTATAAAATTACTGTAAGGGGCGCCACTTTCAGAACCTTAACAGAACGCACAAATTTCATGTAAATAATTTCAGTCCCCCACTACAGATAATTTTAATTACACGCTCGTGAAGAAAACTGACAAAAGCCCCAAAATTGGCTCAACTATATTTTCGAAAATTCCTAAGTTCTTAGTTAAATCCCCAATTTTGTTTTCTCTAAAATTTCTCATCAAACAAATAAATTTTAGAAGAACTACAGACCACAATTTAAGAGGTTAAACCATACAACGTAAATTTTTCTCACAAAGGAATATTCGTCTAACCAAAACATAGCAGATTTATATTGTCAGTTTGCAAAATATATTTTTAGTCCAATTTCGAACCAAAGCTAGTCAATATTGTATTCAAAATGAAGCTCTCTGAATCTAGTTTCCAATAAAACTGGTTTCACAAGATTTCGAAATGTAGGCAGGAAGATATAAGGGTTCGAACATAGGAAGGTCAGAATTTCAGATTTCAAGAAAACAGATTCATATATCAGACTTGCGACATTTATTTCAGATCCAATAACTAATCGAAAATAGGCGTTATTGGAGTCAAAATAAAGCTCTTCGAGCCTACGGTCTAATAAAACTGATTTGACAAGATTTCGAGCTATACCTAGGGAGATATGATGGTTCGAACACATAAAGGTCGAAATCCAGAATTTCAGAAAACTGATTTTGTACAGCTGGATTGCAATACAGATTGAAATACGAATACCGCTCGAATATGGTCGATATCATATTCAAATTAAAGCCAAACATATCTAGTTTCATACAAAATTTATCTCGTGCGATTTGGATCTATAGGCCATGAGATATTGGGGTTATAGTACACAAAGGTCAGATTAACGAATGCAGATTTCAGCAGAACAGGATTTTAAAACCCTATAATTATTTGAATTCAACCCCATACGAATAATCATGGCAAATAACGAATTTTAATTCGGATTAGACTCCTTAGGATCGAATTACTCACCAGAAAAATCGCCCACAGAGAAAACGCCAAAACAGAGAGTCAGGGATCTCCAGAAAGTTCGTCCACCACCAGTCTGCCACCACCAGCGTCAGAAGTTTGCAGGAGGCGCCAAGCACAGTGAGGGGCGACAACACAGGCGGCTAGGGCAAGAAACAAACCAAAAATCGTGAGGGAGAGGAGCTCTCACGAATTTTCCCCCTTTTTTTATTCTTTTTCCACCCCAAACGGATCCAAGATCCAATAACCCAATTAACTTAAGTGGAAATCGGCTTTAATGGGCTTACCTGGGCTTAACCACCATGCGCCACTCCAATAACACAGAAATATGCGCCACCATGGTGGAAGAATTCCAGGAGCAAATAGTCAAGGTTGAGGGTTCGAAGCCCCAACGAAAATAATTATTTTTGCCCTGTAGGAAAAAGTCCTACAATTAGGCAAAAATCCCAAAATTTTAACCGATAAAAATACAGAAACTGAATTTCTAACCTTAAATCATAATTCAGAAAATCAAGGGCGTTACAAGTAGCCTTCTAACGCGTAGGCCTCACTGAGCTATCGATCAGTGGAGTTGTGAACTATTTCCCACCCTCGTGGGACACACCCACTTATCTTTAGAAAGTGCGTGGTGGAAATGGTTTCCCCAGTCCAGTTTTAACCTGGGCGTGCCTTCACAATGAAACTCATTGGCCCTGGGCATAATGGTTAGGAATGGACTTGACTAGATTTTCATATGTGTTGGGTACATGATGAAACTCTAGAGGCAATGTTGAGAGGTTAGGAGTTCATGTTGTATCTAGCCCTTGCTGAACATATGATGTAGGAGCAAACGGGCCTATGAACATACCTGAGGATGACCCAAATCCCCTGGAAGGCACTTGGGAAGACTCCCAGGACGTGGGGAAGATACAACGCGATTTTCAGCGCGGTCAGAGTTTCCTAGACCCCGACCTGACTAGACATGAATAAAGATTTCGTTGATTCAATTTCATCACGAAGAAGATATTATCAAAGGATGAACTCAAGGATCACTTTCTTGCATCCAAGCTCTAGAATCTCTAGTGGAGTCTCAAGGATCACTTTCGTGCATCCGAGTCTCGCAACTAGTTTTGCTCAAGGACCTCCAACGTTCCGATCTTTGCTTTCGCACAATATCTCCACGTTTGACAAATAGACTCGATCTATAGATTCATGTTATAATCATGACAATTATTTTACTAGAAAAGATCAAGATGGATCTAACCTAAGGAAGGGATCCTAACATCCAATTCTAGGGTTCCAAATTCTCAAGCAATTACCTTTCAGTCTCAAGCGAAAATTCTAAGAACATAATTAATAATATGAACTTAAAGAGAGTCTAAGCACAATTATCACATGAGCAAAATCATCATGGTGAAATCAAACTAAACGAAATATTGAAAAAGAAGTTATCTAATCGTTAAAAGTCAAGTGAACTACTCCCCCATGTCCCAAGAGTAGTTTAAGCTAGCATGGCGAAGGAAATACAATATTCCATAATTTTAGAAAATCGAAAATCAACAAAAGGAAGAGTTTTTAGAAAATACGGCAAAAGAAGGCGTGAACAGTGGTGGCGATCCTTCTTCCCTTGATTTCTCCTCCAATTTATCTCTTTTCGATCTGAAACTTCCGGCACGTTGTCTCCTTCACCAGGTGATGCTTCGGTAAAAAAATCGCGGCCGGAGGTCGTCTGGATCGAGCGCGGAGGTGAAACCCTCGGCGGCGGCATGGATCGCGATTTCTCCCTCGACGGTCGATCAAACTTGGGGCCTTTTCTCTCTCCGTAATCCTCTCGTTCCAAGCTCCCCTTTTGCTTCTTACGACATCGAATATAAACTTCTGGATCGTCCGCAATCATCTCCGCAAGGATCGGGCGTGGACATTGACCTGGGCGTCGCGTTCAAAACCGATTTACAGCCGTGTAATTGTTTACGGCTAGTGCCGTAAAATCTCTTGAGTCTTCTGTGCCGATGTGGTCTCGGAAAATACGGCCCATAAACTAGTTTACGGCAGTGCCGTAAAATCGGCTATGGTTTCTATTCTGACGCAATCTAAAATACGGTACCGTAATATTGCTTACGTCCGGTACCGTAAAATCGGGAAATCTTTCTGTTCGGAAATCTTCACAAATTACGACAGTGTTCGGATTTTATGGTACCATTTGGAATTACGGTACCGTAAAATAGATTATAGCACTACCGTAATTTGCTGGCTTGCTTCGATTTGCATGAAATTTCTTAGGTGATCTCCTCTTGATGATGAGAACTCTTCCATGTATTTGATTTTGCTTGAAAACGCCTAAAATAGTGCCTTTTTGCCTGAAAAACATGAAAAACCAAAATAGAAGTATACTTTGTAATATTTGATGGATTTAGCATAAAAAGAAGTAGAAAGATCCTCGATTTAGCATGAAAAGGTATCTAAAATGATGCAAAATATACTACATATTTCGGTGTCATCAAACACATAAGGCTCAAACCTTGTTTGTCCTCAAGTAAAAATCAAAATTTGAAATCAAAATTTGATTGAAAGAATAACCTTCTCATGCTCAATAAATTTCTAAAATACAACTTGTCAATGAAAAATTCTATTAATTGATTTACAAAATTTCAAGTAAACATATCATCCTTAGAACTCAATTTTCTAGATTCATAACTCAATCAAATAAAACTTTGCAACTTGTAAAATGGATAGAATTTTCAATCTCATGATTTTACCCAGTATCAATTTAAATCTATCATGCTTTTGTTTACAGGATTTAGGTCTCCAAGATCTTTTTCCACACATAATTTTTTTTTCTTTTTCTTTTTCATGCATTTTCATTTTCTTTGCATAGACGACATGTATCCACATAGACACATACTTTTTATTTTTGACTTCAACTCTTTCTTCGGTACAACTGTCAATTTTACAGTGCCAAGTAGAGGATTCTTATTGTTTTCACCACTCATTATTTTTCATGCATAGACTTCAACCCATGTCTTAGGTAGCTCTATCAATTTTACATAGTGCCAAGTAGGGGAGTCTCTCACTATTTTTTTTTTATGGATCTTGGATTCTTATTTCCCAACAAATAGCAAAAAATAGACTAAACCTCAACTAGGTTGATCAATTGATCTAAATTCACAAATCATACTAATATACTCATTTTATTCAAAAGAGAAATTTCACTTTTAAATTTCATTCTTCAAATAATTTATCTCCCCAAAATTTTATGCATCAATCAATGTCATATCTCGATAGACAAATATGTATTGAAGAAATAAATTTGACATGATAGGGCTATATCTTTAATCATGAATTTGAGATCATTAATCATTCAAGTTATCAACAGTATGAATCAAGAGTGAACTCATCATCATTATTACAATATCAAATCATCAAAAATATATCATCATGTATATCATATCAAATATCAGAATATCAAATCATCATACAATCCCATCGAAACAGTAAAAATCAATATCATCATCATAATACAACCATATCGAATATCAATCATCAAAATATCATCATACAACCATATCGAATGCGAATAACAATATGCAGTGGTGGCAGTCATGGAAGCATCATCCTTCCATTCATCATATGAGACAACAGTGAGATAAAGAAAATCATAGTGCAGCAAAAAGGTAAGAGAAGATAATACTCACAAAGCCTCTACTCATCATCATCAGATCGCGTAGCCTCTGAATCTCTCGCAGCAGCCTCCATGGGATCATAATATGGTGTTCCTCCCTGATCACCATGATAGCCATAGTCCCTGTGATTAGCATAACCAAAACGGTCATAGAGGAAGTTACTCATGTCTTCCATATGGTTACATAGCCTCTCCATATCTCTGTGGATGTACCCTAAGGTCTCCTCCATCCTCTCCTGGCGGCGCTCTTGGTTATACATCTGTGTTGTCAACGCCTGAAAACCAGGATCATGGTGGCTAGCAAAGCCACCCGTCGGTCTCTATCATGAAGTGCCTGCAGCCTATGTAGAATCACGAGGTGGTGATTCCATCCCAAATGGATCACCCCGTTCACCCCAGGTGGGTGGTGGTGGTGCTGAATCAAGTGGCGGGGAAAAAGCTACTGCTGCTGCGCTGGGTGACAACTTCCAATTGGCTCTGTCCCTAACTGTGGTCTTCTGAACATGTGGTAAAGGTAGAGGGCGGATATTCGGTCCAAGGACCAAACAAAATGTATCTCCTTCCCTGACAATCATCTTCATCGCGATGCAAAACTCCATGTCAAGTCTTGGATTCCCTCGTGCCATTTCTGTGTCAAAGGGCTCAATTCCAAGATGCATGGCTATACGAGTAACTAAGCCTCCTATTACTGTAGGACCCCTTTCGAGAGGGGGGCGAAACCCTAAGACATGCATATATGAAAAGCATGGCGGAATCAAGGGCTTCAAGGACCGCAAATAGAAACATATGATCAACTTAAGGTATTGTTTAGATCTAAGGAGATCATACCATAGCCATGAGCAAGGATGGCGACTTGGAAGTAGAGAACAAATCTGATCTCCTCCAAAGACACGCACACAAGATGAGTGATCGCCCACTTCCTTGGCGCTACTTGTGCTAGCAAGGCTCCAAGGCTTTCTTCACGAATGGAAGGGAATGATGAACTCTCACTCGGCCGATCCTTCTTGTCGTCGACCTACACCACGCAAGAGAATGTGTCGTCGAGAGCCAAGGGAAGACAAGAGTTAGAGAAGCGTTTTCACGAACGTGGGGACGTTCACCACTTTGGAAACCGAATTCCAAAAATAGCAAAGCTTCAATGCATGCGTTATGCGTTCACATGAAATGAACCAAACGCATATCTCTTCTCCCATATGAACCATGCGCTCACATATGAGCCGGTTCAATGTATTTGGTTCAATGACCAAACCAAATCAGCCCAAGCATTGGTCAAGATAAAATCAAACCCTAAGGTTCAAGATCTGACCGTTCATCTCCTGATGCTCCTGATCTCACTGATCTAGCATCAACTCTCTCGATCTAAGCTTACCGATCTCAAGCCCTAACCAATCAAACATGATCAGACCAGATCTCACTTACAATCAGAGATTAAATCCCTTTAAACTGAACCGAAATAATTCAGTCCACTCGATCTGACTTAAGTAAGCCATATCATCAAATTGTGCGACCCTAAGGGTTTCCTTTAAATGTCGGTAACGATAACTCACGTTATCACGATCAGTGAGGGGTATCTAGCAACACATCACTGTCTCCCGATATAAAGGAAAGAGTCTTCCAAGACTACACCCAAACCACAGCACAAGTGTGAATCCACTTCACCAGGTATGCAAATATCCTTTGCCACTGGATGTTCTTATTGGACAAGCGTGTCAAGCTTGTAGCTCCAATATGATGAGCACGATTAGATCAGATGAACATAGTCACCTGGGTATGGCCATACACTATTCTCAATCATCTCATCCAGGGGGCCCCTTTAGAACATCACACTCCTTAAACAAGGAGACGGCAATCCTATGTCTATCACTAGTGCTCTAACCTGACTCAAGCTCACCATCCAAGATAGTCTATAATCATTATGTTTCAAATGATATTGAACTACCTCAAAACAATGACAATCATCATTTAGAAACACAAGTGATCTCAAGTCAGAGGACATGTGCCACTTGTTGCAAACAAGGATTATTCACATTGTGACAAGCAATTGAATATCCTAGTAGGGTCTGTCCAGTACATCCAATGTACCCATGAGTCTACATCTTATTCCATGCTCGAAGCATCCTATAAGATTAGAACACACATTAGTCTTAACCATATCAAGGCTGTCTCATGTTCACCAAGATATCTCGACTAAGGACTTAACTGCATGTCAGCCTAGCTGAACAGTACTGAGACATTATTCAGAAGTACACTTATTGCAGCAGACAATGTAACAAACTGAATAACAACCATGCCTTTATAAACATAAGAGTTTATTACATGATACTGATACATTCCCAAGGCCTCAAACATTAGCCTTAAGGGCATACCCCAACAATTACCACTGATCCTCTAGTTGCCCTGGCAACCTTATCCATTGAAAGTCCCCTAAAACAAGGGGGCGAAACCCTAATAGTAGGCGCATAGAAAAATTTTCGAGCGGAAGCAAGGGTTTCCTAGATCGATTTATATGCCATATGATCAACTTTCAATACCTTGCAATGTAGATAGATCTAGAAGAAAGATCATACCATTGCCATCGCTTGGATGGTGCCTTGGAAGCAAAGATCGAAAGGGGTCTTCTCCAAAGGTAGCCGCACACAAGAAGAGAGATGGCTTGCTCCTTTGAGTCCTTTGTGCTAGCAAAGTCCTTCAAAGTATCCTTGATCGCTTGAAGGGAATTGAGATGAGACTTTGCTTGTCGAAATTTCTCCAAGGCGTGAAGTCTTTTTGCCACACGAGAGAGAGAGTGTCGAGAGAGAAGAACTTCGGCTTAAGGCGTTGAGGCGTTCAACAAGAAGTGGCGTTACATGCTTTCTAAAAATAGAAATACATGAAGCCATGCGCCCACTCAATGAAACCGCCAAAACGCCTACATGCTTTGAACCAAGCGTTCACTCATGTGAACCGGTTCAAGCCAATTCAATCCAATTGCATTTGGTTCAAAGTCCAAACCAAATCAGCCCAAGCCATGATCTAGATCACATTGACCCAATGGTTCAAGATCTAACCGTTCATCTCTTGATGCTCCTGATCTCACCGATCTAGCAACAATTCTCTCGATCGAAGCTTACCGATCTCAAGCCCTAATCAATCAAACATGATCAGACCAGATCTCACTTACAATCAGAGATTAAATCCCTTTAAACTGAACCAAAACAATTCAGTCCACACGATCTGACTTAAGTAAGCCATATCATCAAATTGTGCGACCCTAAGGGTTTCCTTTAAATGTCGGTAACGATAACTTACGTTATCACGATCAGTGAGGGGTATCTAGCAACACATCACTGTCTCCCGATATAAAGGAAAGAGTCTTCCAAGACTACACCCAAACCACAGCACAAGTGTGAATCCACTTCACTAGGCATACATGTTTCCTTTGCCACTTGATGTTCTTATTGGACAAGCGTGTCAAGCCTGTAACTCCAATATGATGAGAACGATTAGATCAGATGAACATAGTCATCTGGGTATGGCCATACACTTTCTCAATCATCTCATCCAGGGGGGCCCCTTTAGAACATCACACTCCTATTAAGGAGACGGCAATCCTATAACTATCACTAGTGTCCTAACCTGACTCATGATCATTATCCAAGATAGTCTATAACCATTATGTTTCAAATGATATTGAACTACCTCAAAACAATGACAATCATCATTTAGAAACACAAGTGATCTCAAGTCAGAGGACATATGCCACTTGTTTGCATACAAGGATTATTCACATTGTGACAAGCAATTGAATATCCTAGTAGGGTCTGTCCAGTACATCCAATGTACCTATGAGTCTACATCTTATTCCATGCTCGAAGCATCCTATAAGATTAGAACACATATTAGTCTCAATCATATCTAGGCTGTCTCATGTTCACCAAGATATCTCGACTAAGGACTTAACTGCATGTCAGCCAAGCTGAACAGCATTGAGACATTATTCAGAAGTATACATATTGCAGCAGATGATGTAACAACCTGAATAACAACCATTGCCTTTATAAACATTAGAGTTTATACATGATACTGATATAATCCCAAGGCCTCAAACATTAGCCTTAAGGGCATACCCCAACAATCTCCCACTTGCACTTAATCTAATGGTTGAGAAATCTCAAACCCATATTATTACAGTGCTTCTCATGCTTCTGCTGCGCCAGAGGCTTTGTAAGCGGGTCAGCCAGATTGTCATCTGTATGAACCTTGCAGACTTTGATCTCGCCACGATCAATGATCTCCCGGATCAAGTGAAACCGTCTCTGTATGTGCTTGGACTTCTGGTGCGACCGTGGTTCCTTTGCTTGTGCTATTGCTCCAGTGTTATCACAGAAGATAACCAAAGGATCTGCACTCGAAGGAACAACACCAAGTTCCTGAACGAACTTACGAATCCACACTGCCTCCTTGGATGCTTCTGAGGCTGCAACATACTCGGCTTCTGTTGTAGAGTCAGCAACAATAGACTGTTTGAAACTTTTCCACACCACCGCACCTCCATTCAAGCTAAAAACATAGCCTGATTGCGATCGGAAATCATCCTGGTCAGATTGGAACGAAGCGTCAGTATATCCTTCAATACTGAGTTCTTCCTGACCACCATACACCAAGAACATATCTTTGGTCCTCCGCAGATATTTTAAAATGTTCTTGACTGCAACCCAGTGTGCCTGACCTGGATTACTTCAGAATCGACTGGTCACGCTTAACCCGTAAGCGACGTCTGGGCGAGTACACAACATCGCATACATAATGGACCCAATAGCCGAAGCATAAGGCGTTTTGTCCATTTCATCTTTCTCAGTCTGTGTTTGTGGACACTGACTCTTTGAAAGATTCAGACCATGTCTGACTGGAAGATATCCTCTTTTAGAATTCTCTAAATGAAATCTCTCCAGGACTTTATCGATGTAAGTACTCTGGCACAGCCCGAGAAGCCTCTTAGATCTATCTCTGTAGATCTTCACACCTAATACATAGGCTACTTCTCCTAGATCTTTCATCTGGAAACATTTTCTTAACCATGCCTTAACCGCATGTAGTTCAGGAATATCGTTTCCAATGATTAAGATATCATCGACGTAGAGGACTAGGAAAGTAATTACGCTCCCACTAAACCTCTTATATACACACGGATCATCTTCATTCTTGATGAAACCAAATTCACAGATTGATTCATCAAAACGAATATTCCAGCTTCTAGATGCTTGTTTAAGTCCATAAATGGACTTCTTTAACTTGCATATTTTATGACGATCTGATGGATTAGTGAAACCTTCAGGTTGTGTCATAGACACATCCTCATCCAGATTTCCATTAAGGAAAGCGGTCTTCACATCCATCTGCCAGATCTCATAATCGTAATATGCTGCTATCGCAAGAATAATCCGAATAGACTTGAACATGGCTACAGGAGAGAAAGTTTCATCATAATCTATCCCGTAGATTTGTTTGAAACCTTTCGCAACTAGCCAGCCTTTATAGGTAACCATGTTACCATCCATGTCAATCTTCTTCTTGAAGATCCATTTACAGCCTATAGGGATTACTCCCGGAGGCGGATCAACCAAATCCCAGACTTGGTTATCTGACATGGAGTCCATCTCGGCTCGCATAGCTTCAAGCCATATCACTGATTCCGGTCCACTGACCGCATCCGCATAAGTGAGGGGTTCATCATGATCAATGATGTAGACTCCGTCATAGCGCTCAGGCTGTCGACGGATCCTTCCCGATCTTCGCGGTTCCCGTGATATCTGAGCCTCAGGTTGTTCAATAACCTATTCTACTGGCTCATGCTCATCCAACTGTGCTTGACTACTTTGTCCTTCCTCTGGATTCTCATCCAGCTTTATTTCTCTCCCACTGGCCTCTTGCAGAAGAAATTCCTTCTCAAGAAAAATAGCCGTCCGAGCAACAAATACTTTGTTCTCTTTGGGATCGTAGAAATAATAACCCTTAGTTTCCTTAGGGTAACCGACAAAGATACATTTCTCAGATCTGCTCTCTAGTTTCCCAGAGGCGAGCTTTTTGACATAAGCCTCGCAACCCCAGATCTTAATAAATGTCAAACTCGGCTGTTTCCCATACCATAACTCATATGGCGTCTTTGAAACTGCCTTGGATGGCACTCGGTTTAGTACCTTTGCAGCTGTTTCCAGTGCAAATCCCCAAAAGGAGTAAGGTAGAGTAGCCTGACTCATCATTGAACGAACCATATCCAATAAGGTTCTGTTCCTCCTCTCAGACACACCATTCCATTGCGGTGTTCCTGGCGGAGTGAGCTGTGAGATAATCCCACACTCCTTCAGATAGTCAGTAAACTCACGACTTAGGTATTCTCCACCTCGATCTGAGCGAAGTGCGTTGATATTTCGGCCTAGCTGATTCTGTACTTCATTTTTGAACTCTTTGAACTTGTCAAAAGATTCACTTTTATGTCTCATTAGATAGACATATCCATACCTACTGAAATCATCAGTAAAGGTAATGAAGTATGAATAGCCACCTCTGGCATGTTTACTAAATGGCCCACACACATCACTGTGTATAAGGTCAAGTAAACTCGAAGCCCTTTGACCTTTGTTAGGAAAAGGAGCCTTCATCATTTTACCCATTAAACAAGCTTTGCATGTATCAATCTCCTCATAGGAGAATGATCCCAGCAGTCCATGATCATGCAACCGCTTAATGCGTTTCTTGTTAATATGGCCTAAACGATTATGCCATAGCAAGGTGCTGTCATCAGCATACTTGGCTTTCTTATTATCAATATTTTGTATAGAACATTCCATGTCCAACATGAATAACCCATTGTTAATTGATCCAGAAGCATAAACAATATTATCATAAGAAATCACACACTTTGAAATATTGCATTCAAAGGAAAACCCTTTCCTGACAAGAGCAGGAATAGAGATAATATTTTTCGTTATGCTAGGTACAAAATAACAATTGTTCAATTCTAATACAAGTCCAGATGGTAATGAGATGTGATATTCTCCTACAGCAACAGCAGCAACCCGTGCTCCGTTTCCAACTCGTAGGTCCACCTCATGCGGTCCCACCTGTCTTCTTCTCTTGAGTTCCTGTACATTTGAACAAATGTGAACTCCACATGCAGTGTCCAACACCCATGAAATAGAAGAAGAAGATATCATGACTTCAGTCACAAATATACCTGAGCCAGAAGCAATGCTTCCCTTCTTGTCTCCTTGGAGTGCTTTACAGTCCTTTTTCCAGTGACCCAGCTGGCCACAATGGAAACATCTGTATTCCTTCGACCGCTTAACCTTTTGTTTCAGAGCCTTGTTGTAGCTCTTGACAGGGGCTTTGCCCTTCTTCCCCTTCTTCTTGTTCCTAGAAGGAACCATTAAGATAGAGGTTGAAGGCTTTCCCTTAAGAGTCAGCTCTGTAGTCAAGAGCATGTTCAGTAACTCTGCCGGCGTACAGTCAATCTTGTTCATATTAAAGTTAATGATGAACGGATCGAAAGAGGTCGGGAGAGACTGCAATATGATGTCTACAGCAAGCTCCTGATTGACGGTATGTCCCAGTTTCTCTAGAGCCTCCTTGTACCCAATCATCTTGAGTACGTGAGCTCCCACTGGACTCCCTTCAGCCAGTTTGCTCTGAAAGAAAAGCTTAGTCAAATTGTAGCGTTCAGTCCTAGCCTGTGCAGCATACAACATCTTGAGGTTTGCTATAATCTGTATAGCAGATAGATCCTCATGCTGACGTTGCAGCTCTGGCGTCATAGACGCAAGCATCAGGCAAGCGACATCAATGCTATCATTGACATGCTTTTCATAGGCTTCCCGAACCGCCCTTGCGGCGTTCGCAGTGGGTTGAGGCGGTATAGCCGTCTCGAGGACATACAGTTTCCTCTCTGCCTTAAGAACAATCTTAAGGTGTCCGTACTAGTCCGAGAAGTTTGGCCCAGCAAACTTCTCCCTTTCCAGTAGGGATCGCACATTGAAATTCGTGGTGTTCGTTGCTGCAGTAATCTACAACAATGCAAGAACAGCAAGGTCAGTATCAATGTTTAGAATCAATCCAGGACTTAAGAAAGATTCTTTTCTCACTATTTTATCTGACTGAAAAATCCATTAAACAGTCCGAAAGAGTAACGCTCTTTTAGTGAGATGGGATCCAGATTTCATACTTGGTCTCCGCGTCCCGCTCAGGCGAGATAAGATGCACAGAGAGTACAAGCACTAATTTCTGGTAGGCAGTCCCTGCCAATCGCCAACCCGTGCGATTCCCCTTCATCTGGGCAATCCAGCAGACTGTGCCAACTGAGTTGGTACAACACAGTCTCTGATCCCACAGATGGCTGCCTCCATATAGCTCACATATGCTCAGTATGTAGCCTACATGGTCAAGCTGACCTGACCTACTTCCTGGACCACCACGTGCTATGCTGAGCAACGAGAAGCGATAAATCCCTTCTCTATAACACGCAGGTGTAATCACACACCGTCTGAAGATAGATGGGCGTGCCCACTGAGTGGGTACAACACGGCCCCAACGATAGTCAGAACAGTGAGGTTTCGCGTCAGAAGGCTTACGTGCTTGATATTTTAGCGTTGGATTTTAACAGTCTTTTATCTTCTTAACTATCATGCATAACCTATGGCAATAGCAGAAGATTAAATCATGCAATTCTAATTATATAAACAATAAATAGAAAGCATGCTGATCTTATGTGGTAAAAGCCCATAAGCCCTAGGTAAGACCTTAATTTAACTTAAGTCTTCACTTGAGCTCTTCATGGGTCTTTTGCATCTCATCTGGCCCAACCCAGGGCCCAAGCGCCCACTGCAGCTCAGGTGCGCCCACCAGGTAAATGCGTCTATCATAGGGTCGAACCCTAGACCTCCCACCTAGTCAAGCCTCAAGCTGCATGCGCCTCTGCCAAGTGTGCTCTGTGCTCATGTCTGATTAAATTACAATTTAATCTATCTAGACATGATTGACACGCAGGTCAATTACACTTTATAAATTAAATAACATGTGATGCGCAGATCACAATAAAAATTAATTTACAATTTAATACCAGGCACGCAGGCCCCAGCACATCACACATTAAATTAGGCTGCCCACATAAGATTAAATAAACAAACATCATGGCATCCAATCAACATGTGATCCATAAACAAAATAAAATTTTCAAAATCCCATTGGAATCAATTTTATTTTTCTTATGTGCCCTACAACCTTACAACGGTCCATTAATAGGGATCCACTCATCATGTCTAGTCAGATCCACTGCCCATGCATACACCAAGTCCTAACCGACTTGAGTCGACCTAATGGTCAACAATGCATGCGTTGGGGTGAACTACCCTCATGAGTTCTGGCAAGCGGGTGTGATCCCGGGCCTAACTCATGCACGTTCACTGGTTGTCTCAACCAGACATCGCTACACGCCTGTCTGCAGTCGACCTATAGCCACCTCGTGCTTGCGCACAGGTGCTATCTGGTCAACCCATCTAGGCTGTCAGATAGTCTGATCAGACTGGTTGGATCTAGACTCGACTGTGACTTCAACCCTACTAACCCGTCTAAGGACTTATAGCAGGCGCTTAGATCTAAGTGAGCCGCGCAAGTTAAGTTTTGATTGATAAAACAAAAATACAACATTGCGCCAACATCATACATGCGCCACCATGAATAAAACAAGCATCTAATGTTTAACATGTTATATTCGCATGATGATTAGATCTACCCACGCAAACATGGATCACAAGTAGTAACATGAAGAAATCATATGAACACATATAGAACCGCATGCTCTGATACCAATTGAAAGTCCCCTAAAACAAGGGGGCGAAACCCTAATAGTAGGCGCATAGAAAAATTTTCGAGCGGAAGCAAGGGTTTCCTAGATCGATTTATATGTCATATGATCAACTTTCAATACCTTGCAATGTAGATAGATCTAGAAGAAAGATCATACCATTGCCATCGCTTGGATGGTGCCTTGGAAGCAAAGATCGAAAGGGGTCTTCTCCAAAGGTAGCCGCACACAAGAAGAGAGATGGCTTGCTCCTTTGAGTCCTTTGTGCTAGCAAAGTCCTTCAAAGTATCCTTGATCGCTTGAAGGGAATTGAGATGAGACTTTGCTTGTCGAAATTTCTCCAAGGCGTGAAGTCTTTTTGCCACACGAGAGAGAGAGCGTCGAGAGAGAAGAACTTCGGCTTAAGGCGTTGAGGCGTTCAACAAGAAGTGGCGTTACATGCTTTCTAAAAATAGAAATACATGAAGCCATGCGCCCACTCAATGAAACCGCCAAAACGCCTACATGCTTTGAACCAAGCGTTCACTCATGTGAACCGGTTCAAGCCAATTCAATCCAATTGCATTTGGTTCAAAGTCCAAACCAAATCAGCCCAAGCCATGATCTAGATCACATTGAACCAAATGGTTCAAGATCTAACCGTTCATCTCTTGATGCTCCTGATCTCACCGATCTAGCAACAATTCTCTCAATCGAAGCTTACCGATCTCAAGCCCTAATCAATCAAACATGATCAGACCAGATCTCACTTACAATCAGAGATTAAATCCCTTTAAACTGAACCAAAACAATTCAGTCCACACGATCTGACTTAAGTAAGCCATATCATCAAATTGTGCGACCCTAAGGGTTTCCTTTAAATGTCGGTAACGATAACTTACGTTATCACGATCAGTGAGGGGTATCTAGCAACACATCACTGTCTCCCGATATAAAGGAAAGAGTCTTCCAAGACTACACCCAAACCACAGCACAAGTGTGAATCCACTTCACTAGGCATACATGTTTCCTTTGCCACTTGATGTTCTTATTGGACAAGCGTGTCAAGCCTGTAACTCCAATATGATGAGAATGATTAGATCAGATGAACATAGTCATCTGGGTATGGCCATACACTTTCTCAATCATCTCATCCAGGGGGGCCCCTTTAGAACATCACACTCCTATTAAGGAGACGGCAATCCTATATCTATCACTAGTGTCCTAACCTGACTCATGATCATTATCCAAGATAGTCTATAACCATTATGTTTCAAATGATATTGAACTACCTCAAAACAATGACAATCATCATTTAGAAACACAAGTGATCTCAAGTCAGAGGACATATGCCACTTGTTTGCATACAAGGATTATTCACATTGTGATAAGCAATTGAATATCCTAGTAGGGTCTGTCCAGTACATCCAATGTACCTATGAGTCTACATCTTATTCCATGCTCGAAGCATCCTATAAGATTAGAACACATATTAGTCTCAATCATATCTAGGCTGTCTCATGTTCACCAAGATATCTCGACTAAGGACTTAACTGCATGTCAGCCAAGCTGAACAGCATTGAGACATTATTCAGAAGTATACATATTGCAGCAGATGATGTAACAACCTGAATAACAACCATTGCCTTTATAAACATTAGAGTTTATGCATGATACTGATATAATCCCAAGGCCTCAAACATTAGCCTTAAGGGCATACCCCAACATCCATATGCTTAATCATGAAGTAAGCGACATCCACAGCAACTCCATTGAGCATTCCGCATAGAAAATACAGCTCATGCTGACAGACCATGCCATCAGTGTCTCCTCTCCCAAAGACCGTGTGTGCTAGAACCCGATGAGCATATTTGACGCAGGGGTTCATGATCTTCGAGGCTCTGGTAGACATAGTATAAAAATGATTTTCATTTGTAATCTGGTTCCAGAATATGTTCTCCATAAATCCTAAGGGTATTTCAGTATATCCCCCTATGCTCAACCCAAATATGTCTCTTACTTCCTGCAGTGTAAGCTCTCTCTCTTCATTTGCCAATCTGAAAGTTATCTTTCCATCAGCTGGCCCATGGGAGTGTTCCTTTAATTCCACAATCAGACTGCTCAAAAACTCTAAAACAAGTGGCAAGAATGTTGGTGGATGTATTTGGAAAAATTGCTTGGCTTCTATCCTCTCAAACCTCTAAAGAACATCCTCATAAAGCCCTAAGGCTTCAAGAGTTCTTTGATCAGCATATTTTGTGTTTACAATTCTCCTTTCCAGCAGTTTGTTATATCTTGCTTCTTGCATCTCATTCCTAAATGTGATCCCATATGGATTTTGGGATTGAGATGATCTACTAAGGGCTTTCCCCTTTCCTTTTCTTTTCTCTTATTTTCTTTGGCAAATCGACTTTGTTCTTGGCATGTTGGCAATCAAGCTGCAAACTCACATTTTAATGGCAGCAAACAATAATGCAGTTCAATCGCAACCTATCCATGAGTTCTAAGACATAAAAACAGGGCATCCAATCTAAACTTCATTCTGATATGGCATGTATGAATCCTAGGTTCTTCATCACTAATTAAGCAAGTAGAAGGTGAAAATCAACTCAAAACTCAGCTCAAACTCCAAAAATCAACCGAAGTATGAGTGAACAATAACTTCAAATGCGTTTATCGTGTTTCAGCTCCAATCAGTCACGAAATCTAACCAAATTCTTTTCTAATAGCAAGAAATCGAAAGCCTATCCTCTAACGAGTGTATATAAACAAAAATCATTTGAAACGGATAAGAATCGAGCAAGAATGAGAGAAAGGGGCAAAAACTTGCGAAAATTCATCAAAGCGTAAAAATCGGAGAATCGAGTACCTAATCGATGGTGAAAGTTGAACAAAAGTGGTCGCTGGTGTCTTGAGGATGTCGGAGATGATCGAAAATCAAAGAACGGCTCGGAAACGAGGGAGATTGAGGGTAAAAACCCTAAAAACGGTCTAGTCAAAACCCTAAATAAGGTACAGACTCGCGTGTCAGAAAGCATTTTACGGCAGTGTGATACTTTACGGCAGGTACCGTGAAATCGACAAAACTCTCTGTTTGAAACAGATTCCAGATTACAGCACCGTAAAATTGTTTACGGTGGGTGCTGTAATATATTGAAAACCTTCTGTTCAAAAACGACGCGGAATTACGGTACCGTAAAGAAGTTTACTATACCACCGTAAAATCTCGGCAACATTATGTTCGGAATGACATCAAAAATACGATACCGTAAAATGCTTTACGGTACCGCCATAATATTCAAACAGTAAAGATTTTTTTTTTGTTGAAAAAGAAAAGCTAAAATTTCAAAAAAATTATGGCACGTAAACTACCTTACAGTAGTGCCGTAAAAACGAAAGAACTCTCGGGTTGATTTTGGATCAGAAATACATTCTTTACGACCGTACCGTAATTTCGTCGTAGCTTTCTGTTCGTAAGCAGACTGAAATACGGTACCATAAAATGCTTTACGGTACTACCGTATTTTGCTCCAAATCACGAAAAACCTACAAAAATAAAATAAAAATTAGTCCTAAGCAAAAATTGAGTTAAAGAAAACAAAAATAAGGGTTAGAAAGCTTGGGTTGCCTCCCAAGAAGCGCTAATTTAAAGGTCATTAGCTTGACCCTTTAACACTCGGGTTTGATCGTGAATTTCTGGATCTCAACTCTGATCTTACAACATAAGGCTCGATCTTGAAACAATTTCCAAATCTGCTCAGAATTCTTTCTATTTTCTCAATCATCCTAGAGCCTTCTCTTCTTCTCTTCCTCTTTGGCTTTTTCTTCTTCTGCAATTTCTCATCAATACCCTCAAAAAGATTGTTAGATTCATTATTTGGGGTTTCATCAAACAAACTTGAAACATCATAAATTTCATCATTAAATATTTCAACACTACAACAAGATCCTGAGTATGAAAGTTTGTTTGTTGAATCATTAAGACTAAATTCAATCTTGTTATCACATATGTCAAAAGTAATCTTTCCTTGGTTCACATCAATGTTAGTCTTAGCTGTGGCCAAAAGTGGTCTTCCAAGAATGATAGGATTTCTAGAATTTACCACCATGTCTAACACTACAAAATCTGCAGGTATGAAGAACTTACCTATCTACACAGGAACATTTTCTAATATACCTACAGGATACTTCACCGATGAGTCCGTGAGCTTTAAGGATATGGATATATGCTTTAGCTCTCCACGATTTAGTTTCCTGTAAGTAGAAAGAGGCATTAGACTCACACTTGCACCGAGGTCACATAAGGCTTGGTCAAAAGATAGGGTGCCAATCGAACAAGGTATAGAAAAACTACCTGGATCTTTCAGTTTAGGTGGCAGTTTGTTCTGTATGATTGCACTACAATCTTCAGTTAAAATAACAGTGCATGTGCCATAATCATCCAATTTTCTTTTACTAGACAAAATCTCTTTTAAAAATTTGGCATAAGATGGCATCTTAGTAATAGCTTCAGTAAAAGGAATGTTAACATAAAGCTTTTTCAGGATTTCAAGAAATTTGCCAAACTTTTTGTCTAGTTTATGTTGAACTAACCTTTGAGGAAAAGGTATAGGTGTTTGGTAAGGAGAAGGCAAATTAGGGTTAGGATCGTCTTTCTCACATGATTCCTCCCCTTTTGGTTCATCACCCTTTTGAGGTGATGAACAAGTTTGGGGTTTCTTATGTGAAGAAGATTCCCCTTAACTCTAATTCTTCTTCATTATCAACAAGCCTTTTTTCAGTGTTTTCAAACCTCCCTCTAGGTTCTCCTAGTTGTTTCCCACTTCTAGTCATGATGGCATTACAGTGCTCCCTAGGGTTTATCTTAGGTTTTGCAGGCAATTTTCCTGGGGGTCTGTAAGGTACACTAGCATGTTGTGCAATTTGGTTTTCAAGAATTTTGTTGTGGGCTTCTACTCTATCTAGTCTAGAGTTAATTTGATGTTCACTTTGCTTAAACTCCTCAATTTGTCTATTTTGATTTGACAGGATTTGTTTTTGATCAGACATAAACTCTTCAATTTTTCTATCTTGTTTTACCTCAAACTGATTTTGACTGGTCATTATTTTTTCAAACATGGATTTTATCTCAGAGAATTGATCATTGTTTTGATTCAGATTTTGCCTTTGGAATCCTTTGTTTTCAGTGTCCCCCCCCCCCCCCCAATTGTTAATGTTTTTCCATGAAAGGTTGGGGTGATTCCTCCATTAGGTCTACTTTGATTATAATTCCCTATGACATTTACATGCTCATTATCCTGATCAACAACTCTACAATATTCAGCAGTATGATCATCGTAGCCACAATTTTCACAAGTAACAGCAGAAACAGAAGCAGTTTGCATGGAATTTAGCTTATTGCACAAAAAGTTTACCTTCTCTTCTGAGGATCGCAATCCTTCACTTTCACCCTTACCTTGAGAAGGCTTGTAAAGTACTCCTCTTTCGGTAGTCCATTGATTATGGTTTTCTGCCATCTCCTCTAGCAGTTTGAAGGCTTCATCTGGTGTTTTGCTCATAAGAGCTCCTCCTGCAGCGGCATCCACAATCATTTTAGTCTGATCAGATAATGTAATATAAAAAGTTTGCATTAAAGTTTGAAGTTCTAATCCATGGTGAGGACACTTCCGCTGCAGTTCATTAAATCTCTCCCAGGCTTCACTGAGCGACTCCCCACTTCTTTGTTGGAAGTTTGTAATTTGGTTCCTCAATTCAAGTGTCTTCCTTGGGGGAAAGTATTTGTTCAAGAAGGAATTTGACAGTTGGTTCAAAGTGGTGAAGGTACCGGCTGGGTGTGAATTAAGCCATGTCTTTGCCCGGTCCCTGAGAGAAAAAGGAAAAAGTCTTAGTCTAAATGCGTCGTTAGAAACACCATTCATGTTAACAGTATCGCATAGGTCAAGAAATAAGGCCGAGTGTTGGTTGGGATCCTCCAGTGGAGATCCTCCAAATTGCTCTTGTTGAAACATTGCAATGAGTCCAGGCTTAATCTCAAAATTGCTGGCCTAGCAATACTAGAACGAATTTCATGATGATTAGGGGCTGCATAGTCCCTAAGTGTTCTCTTATGGTTCTGATTGTCTCCCATCTCGAATATTTCTTCTTGTATCTCTGGTTGGGATTGTTCTTGCAGTTCTTCTTGTGATGATTCTTCTAACCTCAACTTTCTGCGCGCTCATAATGTCTTATTGATTTCAGGATCCAATGGTACAAGTGGTCCTAACCTAAGGCTCCTGTGCATGCAAAGTAGATAGATCAAGTGATTTCAAGAAATAGAAAATTAGCAGTAAATAAAAAAAACAGTAAATAAAAACCTAATCTAGCAATAATCTCAACGTCTTTAATATCAACAAAACTAAGGTCCCCGGCAACAGCGCCAAAAACTTGATAGCCCGAAAGGGAACACAACAAATCTGGGACGCGTGTACCTTGGACTAATCCTTGGTAACGGCACCAAAAACTTGTTGTTAAACCGCAAGTGCACGGGTATACGAAGTAATAAAAAACTATCGAATCCACAGGGACCTACGTTGTCGAATACTAAATATTTGATTTCTTACTATCTAGGCAAGTCGAGATCGTGAGAATAGCAATCGGTAACTAAAAGCGAGATTATCCGAGAGAAAAGCTGGGACTAGGGTTTCGTTCACTTAAACTTTTATTACTAGACATGAATAAGGATTTTGTTGATTCAATTTCATCATGAAGAAGATATTATCAAAGGATGAACTCAAGGATCACTTTCGTGCATCTGAGCTCTAGAATCTCTAGTGGAGTCTCAAGGATCACTTTCGTGCATCCGAGTCTCGCAACTAGTTTTGCTCAAGGAACTCCAACGTTCCGATCTTTGCTTTCGTACAAGGTCTCCACGTTTGACAAATAGACTCGATCTATAGATTAATGTTATAATCATGGCAATTATTTTACTAGAAAAGATCAAGATGGATCTAACCTAAGGAAGGGATCCTAACATGCAATTCTAGGGTTCCAAATTCTCAAGCAATTACCTTTCAGTCTCAAGCGAAAATTCTAAGAACATAATTAATAATATGAACTTAAAGAGAGTCTAAGCACAATTATCACATGAGCAAAATCATCATGCTAAAATCAAACTCAACGAAATATTGAAAAAGAAGTTATCTAATCATTAAAAGTCAAGTGAACTACTCCCCCATATCCCAAGAGTAGTTTAAGCTAGCATGGCGAAGGAAACACAATATTTCATAATTTCAGAAAATTGAAAATCAACAAAAGGAAGAGTTTTTAGAAAATACGGCACGGCTGTGAACTATTTCACAGCCGTATTTTACAAAAGAAGGCGGGAACAGTGGTGGCGATCCTTCTTCCCTTGATTTCTCCTCCAATTTGTCTCTTTTCAATTTGAAACTTCCGGCACGTTGTCTCCTTCACCAGGCGATGCTTCGGTAGAAAAATCACGGCCGGAGGTCATCTGGATTGTTGGGAAACCCCGGGGACATTTTACAATTTTCAGAGTTATAGACATACATTTTTCGCAGCGGAAGAATGTCCCCGAAACAGGCCGGTCCCAAAAACCCAATGAAGATCGCAAGCAAGGGAGTCGACACGATGAGTTAGGAAATACCTTAGGAGAAATGTGGAGCGATGCTGATGTAGGCTTCCAAGTGTTGGCCCTCTGCAGTCTCGCACACACGGATCTCTTAAGTTATCTTCTTCCACGCCCGGTGCTAGCCTCGGGAAGAAGATCCAAGCCTTAGGGAGATACTCTACTTCACTTGCGCCACTAAGAGGGATGATGCGCCAAGGTAAGAAGGAAGACTATCCAAAACGCCAAGCACTAATGTTCCTTGCGCCAAGAGGAAAGGAGGAAGAGGCTTGCGGTTATGGAAGATGCGCCCTTGCTCCAAGCACTCGCCCCTCTCCTTGTGTTCACGCCTTTAAGGATTGATCACACACAAGAGGGGGCGACTAGGGTCACATTTATAGGGCAAGAGGCGGTTAGGGTAATGGCTAGGATCATGACAAGTGTAGGGCTAGGATGAGGAGGTTTGAGATAAGGAAAGTCTCCAAGACATTTCCATAATTCTCATTCAACCTTACCTTTTGTTCCCACGCCTTTCCTTGTGCGCCAAGGCCTTGCCTTGTGCCTCAAGCAATGCCATAGAGGCATGCATTCCATCCTAGGAAGAGAGGGGGAGGCGCCCTTTACTTCCATAATGAAGCAAAGGCGCCAACATGACCCCATTATGCCCCTAGGCGCCTAATGGTTCATGTTTCTCCCCATTATACCCTTTTAGCCTCTCATCTCTTCATGAGAACTTGTTATTGGGCCTCATTGGATAATGAGCTAGCCCAAACATCATTGCATAGGTTGATTAAGCACTTGGATCCAATCCAATGCAACCCTAATCTAAATGTGACCAACCATGGTCAAATACGTGTCAACCTGCCAAAAATGAAGTTTGGCTCCAATAACATTCTTCCATCTCATCAGGCCCATTGGCGCTGATGAAATCTCCCAATTAGATCCGAGTTATCCAATAACTTGATCATAAGGCTTCCCGATCAATACGAGAACTCAAGTATCAAGGTGTGCGACCCTGTAGGTTCCTCTGACGCTGGCAGTGCTGACTAGAGGTCATCACAAGCAGTGAGTGGCACCTAGCAGTGCATCGCTACTACCTAGGTCATTGGAATGGATATCGACATCGACATCCCCATCATCGCAACTAGGTACAAATGCATTACAGTCTCTTTGCCAAACTGATATCCGATTGGACAAGTGTGTCACCACTTGTTTTCATCCAATCACATGGCTATGACTAAAACAGGTTCTCACCTGGGTATGGCCATACACTCTCAGTCATAGAACCATATAGGAGCTCCATGGATATCATACTTCCTTAGGGAAGGGGCAAATCCTATGTCTATCCATTGATCTTCTCATATGGGTCGTGACATGCTCAATAACAACCGTTATGACCTCCCAGCTACGGCAAGGTGTTAGGTTGTATCAAAGCAAGTCCCTAACCATATAGAATGATCAATGACCTCAAGTCAAGGGATCAATGCATCTCCTGTCACTTATGAGGATAACTCATGACACCAAGTCATAGCCTCATAGCGGGTCTATCCAGTATATCCTCCAATGATATACCCATGTGTCTGCATTAGCACCACATCCCTAACCAGCCCACATACCAGTCTCTCAAGTACCAGAGCTGTCCCATATCCACTGAGGTACATTGACTGGGGACAATTATTTGAGCACAGATCCAATCTGTCTCCAGGGACATTATCATGTAAGTACACAATCGCAGGTGTAGTCAAACAATGATAACGACAATGCCAGAATGATATATAAATATCGATGTCAAGTAGTACATAAGTTGACCAAAACTAGGTCATAGGGCATATACACTAACATGGATGGAGCGCGGCGGCGAAACCCTCGGCGGCGGCGTGGATCGCGATTTCTCCCTCGACGGTCCATCAAAATTGGGGCCTTTGGTCTCTCCGTAATCCTCTCGTTCCAAGCTCCCCTTTTGCTTCTTACGGCATCGAATATAAACTTCTGGATTGTCCACAATCATCTCCGCAAGGATCAGGTGTGGACATTGACCTGGGCATCGCGTTGAAAACCAATTTTACGGCCGTGTAATTGTTTACGGCTAGTGCCGTAAAATCTCTTGAGTCTTCTGTGCCGATGTCGTCTCGGAAAATACGGCCCGTAAACTGGTTTACGGCAGTGCCGTAAAATCGGCTTAGGTTTCTGTTCTGACGCAATCCGAAATACGGTACCGTAATATTGCTTGCGTCCGGTACCGTAAAATCGGGAAATCTTTCTGTTCGGAAATCTTTACAAATTATGGCAGTGTTCAGATTTTACGGTACCATTTGGAATTACGGTACCGTAAAATAGATTACGGCACTACCGTAATTTGCTGGCTTGCTCCGATTTGCGTGAAATTTCTTGGGTGATCTCCTCTTGATGATGAGAACTCTTCCATGTATTTGATTTTCCTTGAAAACGCCTAAAATAGTGCCTTTTTGCTTGAAAAACATGAAAAACCAAAATAGAATTAGACTTTGCAATATTTGATGGATTTATTATAAAAACAAGTAGAAAGATCCTTGATTTAGCATGAAAAGGTATCTAAAATGATGCAAAATATACTACATATTTCGGTGTCATCACATGTCTAACGGAACAAATGACTATCATGCTCAAAACTATACCCACTCATATGCACAACACCTTTGGGACCAAGGATATAAAAGTCCAGACACACATCATATAGTTACTCCTTCAACTAGGGAAACCAATGGTATATACTTTAGAAGTCCACCTTACTTTGATGGGAACTTAGACTCCCATCAGTTCCTAGATTGGCTACAATGTGTCGAACAATACTTTGAAAGGAGTGTTACACCTGAAGATAGGAAGGTACCTTGTGCTGAACTCCTCTTATGTGGCTCAGCTAGAAAATCTTGGCATGGTTTGAGAGGGTTGTTAGTAAACTCGGGATGTCACAACATAACGTGGAAGCATATGAGATGGAGATTGAGAGAACAATATGTAACCCCACACTATAGGAAATACATAAATGACCAATTGTCCACATTGACCCAAGGAGATGACTCTATAACTGAATACATAGAACGGTTCATGGACTTACTTTTTAGAAGTGACATAAAGGAAGATCCAGGGATAACCCTTGACCAGTTTGAGAGAGGACTTAGGAATGATATAAGGAACGCTATCATGCTTTACCCTATTAATACCTTAGAAGAATCCTACCAACATGCCCTCAAAGTTGGGTATGAGATCAAGTTAGCTAAGAAGAGGCAAGCTGTGCATGTTAGGACTTTACCAAAAGCTAAGGATAAGTCATCTGTCTTCCTAAGTCCAAAGGTTCAAGCCAATTACGCAACCACTATGAACACCAAGATTACCATGCTCACTGATCTGCGTGCCTCCATGGATTCCTTAAACCAACGGCTTGATGAGTTCAAAAATTCTAGTCACCATACCAACACCAAAACTGCATACCCACCTAAGTCATCTGTAGGAGAACCAACTCAGCCCCAGCCGTTAACCCTTAAGAGACCTCTAGAACCCACTATACTGTCATCAAGCTTAGAACCAAAATCTGAACCTAAGCCTGAATTGATTGATAATCTTGAAAGAGTGCGAGAAGGTACCACATCATTAGCTTTGGTGGTTATTGATGAGAAAACTCATACTTTGGATAAAGGTGCAATCATGGAAATTCATGAAGAGATATCTGATCCTTTAATAATCATAGCATCGTGTCTTAGCCAATTCTTATGTAGACCACCTTTTATGATAAGTTCCTTCTTAGGTGACTTTCCTACTAGATCTAGGGACCACCCACTAATCCTTACCTGATCCCACCTAAATGGAATTTTGGCTTGGCATTATCTCTTCGGAAAATTCCTGTCCATCAACTACACTTGCCGGTATTTTTCAGCTACTCCCTCCACCCAAGAAGACATTCATGAGAAAAACTTACAACTCATACTTGCGCTGTCAAAACCTTTAGGAACTGAAGCTCTTGAATGTATGCTCACATTTTCTTACCATGCTTACAAGTTACCTTCCCACAGCAAAACTATGGCCCCACACTATCTTGGGAATTCTTATGGTACTAGCATTGTGTATTTTATCTGGGAGCACACTTCAACATCAACTAGCAAGCATGTTTACATGGGATCTATTATAGACTTGAATTTCTCTCAATCAATTAATGCCTATCTATCTAATTTCACATTTGTTTATCATGTTTTCAAGTCATACATTGCCGATATATGAAAGAGGACGAGTACTACCATTTATTTGTGTTTTATTTACATGGTTGAAGATGCTACAAAGGCTAATGATAATTGGCATACATTGGGATGGCCACCTGAACTGCAATGGAGCTTCTCATCTAACTCTCCGGAGGAGAGTACTCCCAACCCCGAGAAAGCTGATGTAGGGACCGGGAACCGAGATGATCTCCACACCCTTAGTTTACCACCGAAATCTCCACATGATGTAGGGACCGGGAACCGAGACGATCTCCACACCCTTGGTTTACCACCAGAATCTCCACATGCTTCAATTTTAATTCTCCGGAGAAGAATTCTTCACCCCCAGAGATAGCTGATGTAGGGACATCTTCAAGGGTTAATTATGCGTGACATCATTTTGGAAAATTGTTTCATGTTGATGTTTTAAACTTGTTAATTTCATTCACTTCATGTGATTGTAATGTTGCTGCAAACTATATTTGCTTTCAGCACTTGTTGTTTTATGTTGTAGCTAGGACTAGCCTAGGTTTACTTTGAAGTCTTTATGTTATTTTGTAGTGGTTGTGATAGGTTGTCATAGTATAGGTTCATGCACACCTGTATTGCACATGCTGCACCTAACCTCCCAACCCTGAAGTGACCTTGGCATAATGAAAGTTCCGCTCCAATCAGCCCATTGAGAAAAGACAATGTCAAAGACAAGCCGGTACGTGATCAAACTCAGCTCAAGTCTCAACTTCAACACACCAGCCCAAAGTTAACTCGAGTTCATGTCCAGCAACTCCATCCAAGTTCATCCACCTCATTCAGTCAAACCCATGGAGATCCCATGACGCATTCAATCCAAAATCAAATGGAGATCTCAAGAAATGTTCAATCCCAAAATCAAATGGAGACCCCATGAAATGTTTGTTGGGAAACCCCGGGGACATTTTACAATTTTTAGAGTCATGGACATACATTTTACACAGCGGAAGAATGTCCCCGAAACAGGCCGGTCCCAAAAACCCAGTGAAGATCGCAAGCAAGGGAGTCGACACGATGAGTTAGGAAATACCTTAAGAGCAATGTAGAGCGATGCCGATGCAGGCGCCCAAGCGTGCGCCCTCTGCAGTCTCGCACACACGGATCTCTTGAGTTCTCTTCTTCCACGCCCGGTGCTAGCCTCGGGAAGAAGATCCAAGCCTTGTGCTCCTTCTTCAAAGTATGCGCCACCTCCAAGGTACATGCGCCAAAGATGAAGAAGGATGAGGGAGAGGGAAACCGCCAAGCATCAAGTTCCTTGCGTCAAGAGAGAAGGAAGAAGCTTGCGGCTAGCGTTTGGAAGGAAGAAGAAGATGCGCCACTTCTTGGTGTTGTAGCCCTTCAAGCCCTTGCTTTCGCCCCTCCTCTTGTTGTCACGCCTCTAAGGATTGTAACCTCACAAGAGGGGGCGGCTAGGGTCACTTATAAAGAGCTAGAGGCGGTTAGGGCAAGGGTTGAGATCATGACAAGTGTATGGCTTGGATGAGAAGGTTTGAGGTAAGGAAAGTGTCCAAGACTTTACCATAAACCTCATTCAACCTTTCCATAAGCTACCAAGCCTTGCCTTGTGCGCCAAGGCCTAGCCTTGCGCCCCAATCAATGCCTTAATGCATTCACACTATCAATGGGAGCGGGCAAGGCGCATAAAGCTTCCTTAATGAAGCAAATTTGCCATCCAAACCCCATTATGCCCCTTAGGTGCCAATGGGCTTGGCTTCCTCCCCATTATATCCTTTTAGCCTATTGCCTCTTCATGACAACTTATTATTAGGCCTCATTGGATAATGAGCTAGCCCAAACTCCATTACATGGGTTCATTAAGCACTTGGATCCAATCCAATGCAATCCTAATCCAAATATGACCAACCATGGTCAAATACGGGTCAACCTGCCAAAAATGAAGTTTGGCTCCAATAATATTCTTCCATCTCATCAGGCCCATTGGCGCTGATGAAATCTCCCAATTAGATCCGAGTTATCCAATAACTCGATCATAAGGCTTCCCGATCAATACGATAACTCAAGTATCAAGGTGTGCGACCCTGTAGGTCCCTCTGACGTTGGCAGTGCTGACCAAATGTCACCACAAGCAGTGAGTGGCACCTAGCAGTGCATCGCTGCTCCCCAAGTCATTGGAATGGATATCGACATCGACATCCCCATCATTGCAACAAGGTACAGATGCATTACAGTCTGTTTGCCGAACTGATATCCGATTGGACAAGTGTGTCACCACTTGTTTTCACCCAATCACATGGTTATGACTAAATCAGGTTCTCACCTGGGTATGGCCATACACTTTCAGTCATAGAACCATAGAGGAGCTCCATGGATATCATGCTTCCCTAACGAAGGGGCAAATCCTATGTCTGTCCATTGACTTTCTCATATGGGTCGTGACATGCTCAATGACAACCGTTATGACCTCCCAACAACGGCGAGGTGTTAGGTTGCATCAAAGCAAGTCCCTAACCATATAGAATGGTCAATGACCTCAAGTCAAGGGATCAATGCATCTCCTGTCACTTGTGAGGATAACTCATGACACCAAGTCATAGCCTCACAGCGGGTCTATCCAGTATATCCTCCAATGATATACCCATGTGTCTGCGTTAGCACCACGTGCCTAACCAGCCCACATACCAGTCTCACAAGTACCATAGTTATCCCATATCCACTAAGGTACATCGACTGGGGATTATAGTTCGAGCACAGATCCAATCTGTCTCCAGGGACATTATCATGTAAGTACACAATCGCAAGTGTAGACAAACAATGATAACGACAATGCCAGAAAGATATATGAATATCAGAGTCAAGTAGTACAAAGATGGACCAAAACTAGGTCCTAGGGCATATACACCAACAATCTCCCACTTGCACTAAGACCTAGAGGTTGAGCAACCTCAACCCCATATCTCTAGTATGACCATCATGCTTCTGCTGCGCCAAAGCCTTGGTCAGTGGGTCTGCTAGATTGCTCTCTGTGTCAATTATGCTAATCTTGACATCTCCTCGATCAATGATCTCTTTGATCAGGCGAAATCTCTTGAGTATGTGTTTGGACCTTTGATGAGACCGTGGTTCCTTAGTATGTGCAGTTCCCATTGTTGTCATAGTAGAGCTCAATGGGATCCATTGCACTTGGAACCACCTGAAGTTCAGAAAAGAACTTCCTGATCCAAACGGCTTCATTGGCTGCCTCAGAAGCAACCACATACTCAGCTTCGGTTATAGAATTAGCTATGGTGGATTGCTTGAAGCTCTTCCAGCATACAGCACCTCCAACCATCTTAAACTAATAGCTGGTCTGCGATCTGAAGTCGTCAGGATCAGACTGGAATGACTCATCAGTGAAGCCCTGCACACTGAGTTCTTCCTATCCCCCGTAGACTTTATAGAATAAATCCTTAGTCCCTTTCAGGATACTCAAGGATATTCTTTACAGCCACCTAGTGCTGCAGACTTGGATTGGATTAGTATCGGCTGGTTATGCTTACAGCATATGCCACATCTGGTCTAGTACACAACATTGCATACATGATCGATCCTACTGCCGAAGCATAGGGAATTCGACTCATGTTATCCCTCTCAGCCTGTGTTGTAGGACACTGGCTCTTTGAGAGAGTAAGGCCATCTCTCACTGGAAGGTATCCTTTCTTGGATTGCTCCAAGTTGAACCTCTCCAGGACCTTATCAATGTGGGTACTCTGACTAAGGGCCAAGAGCCTCTTGTATAAATCCCGGTAGATCCACACGCCTAGAATGTAGGCGGCCTCTTGTATAAATCCTTCACAGCTTGAAGACTAGGGATGTCGTTTCCGATGAGCAGTATGTCATCAACATACAAGACCAGAAAAATCACCAAGCTCCCACTGAATTTTCTGTATACACAGGCGTCATCTTCGCTTTTGATAAAGCCATAATCTATCACGGCTTCATCAAATCGAAGATTCCAACTTCGAGATGCTTGTTTTAATCCATAAATGGATCTCTTCAGCCTGCAGACCTTATTAGCCTCTGTAGGATGGATGAAGCCATCAGGTTGTGACATATACACATCCTCAGTCAGCTTCCCATTAAGGGACATTGTCTTCACATCCATCTGCCATATCTCATAGTCATGATATGCAGCTATAGTAAGCAGAATCCGAATGGATTTAATCATGGCAACTAGCGAAAAGGTTTCATCATAGTCCACCCCGTGGATTTGTTTAAATCCTTTAGCCACTAGTCTACCCTTGTAGGTAACTATTTTGCCATCCATGTCTATCTTCCACTTGAAGACCCATTTACACCCTATGGGTTTTACCCCATCAGGCAGCTCAACCAAATCTCAGACTTGGTTAGCCGACATGGAATCTATCTCGGATCGCATGGCGTCAAGCCATTTCTCGGAGTTCGGTCCACTGACCGCCTCATCATAGGTCCTGGGTTCATCCTCAATGATGAAAATCCCGTCGCGTTGGGTCGGCAGCGACCCATACCTCTCAGGTGCACGACGAATCCTCCCAGACCTACATAGGGCCTGTGTCTGAGCCTCAGGTTGCCTAGCAACCGGTGCAGGTGGCTCAGGTTCCATCTGTCTGTCTCGTGGTTGCACTTGGACCTCATCCAAGTCAAACCTCCTCCCACTAACTTCTTTCATGAGAAATTCTTTATCTAGAAAGACAGCACCCCGAGCAACAAAATCTTTCTTCTTAGTGGGATCATAGAAGTAGTAATCCCTTAGTCTCCTTAGGGTACCCCACAAACATACACTTATCAGATCTAGGTTCTAGCTTGCTAGAATCCTGATGTTTGACATAAGCCTTACATCCCCAGATCCTGATAAAAGTGAGATTAGGGCGTCTCCCACTCCATACCTCGTATGAAATCTTTGAGACAATCTTAGATGGAACATTATTCAGTATTTGAGAAGCTATCTTAAGTGCATGTCCCCATAATGAGGGAGGTAGAGTTGCATGACTCATCATAGATCGAACCATGTCCAACAAAGTTTGATTTCTCCTTTCAGACACACCATTCCATTGAGGTGTTCCAGGAGGAGTGAGTTGGGATATGATCCCACACTCTCTCAGATAGTCAAAGAACTCACTGCTCAGGTACTCTCCACCACGATCTGATCGAAGAACCTTAATGGATCTACCAAGCTGGTTCTCTACTTCATGTCTAAACTCCTTAAATTTCTCAAAGGATTCAGACTTATGTCTCATCAGATAGACATAACCATATCTACTGAAGTCATCAGTAAAAGCGATGAAGTAGTTGTACCCTCCACTGGCTTGTTTATTGAAAGGCCCACACATGTCAGTATGTATGAGATTTAATAAACCTCCTGCCCTTTCACCAGTCTTGGTGAAGGGCGCCTTTGTCATTTTCCCTAATAAACAAGGTTCACAAGTATCAAATTCCTCCAAGGAACTTGAATCTAACAATCCATTTGCATGGAGTTGTTGGATGCGATTCTTGTTTATATGGGCTAATCGACAGTGCCATAGGAAAGCACCAACTGAACCACTCAGTGTCACATCCCGTTATCTTAACCCCAAACAAGCAACACAAGTCATAGAGAAACAGGATGTTATCATACAAGATCGATTCACATGCTAGGTAAAACCAAGTTCAAGAAAACACGATCTGAAAATTTTCGAGAAATCCATACAAAAATCTCCACGAATCATAATTTCACAAATGTACCTGCCACCACGCAATACTTGCACTAGACATATGCAAGTCAACAGTTATATCAAAACCAGATAAAATCCGTAAAATCCATAAATCACATAAAGGTACCTGCCACCAGGCAATACTTGCACTAGACATATGCAAGTTCACATTTATATCAAATCCGATTGCAAAAATACCAATCGACTCAAAATGAGAACCAAAGTCACATTATCGATTTTATAAGTTCATAACTAACATCAATGATACCAAACACCGAAACCAGGCCAAAGCCCGCGGTGACACAAAAATCAAAATCTTAAAACTGCCACAACCGGCAACACAAGTTCACATAGTTCACATAGTTCGCATAGTTCGACCACAACCGGCCCCAGTTAATTAAGCACAAAAGTCTTATACATTAACCAGCATAATATCCATATCAACGCTAACTCAAGAAATGCGCCCCTGATCTACACCTGAAAATAGTGAGGGAGTGAGCTACACAGCCCAGTGAGTGGATAGTCTCAAACGACCATCCATAACATACACTCAAAAATACATGCAGATTATTTTAAAAACATTTAACAGAATATCATGTCAACATATAACAAAATTAAAGGACAGAACTCATATAAAACAATCAGGTGTAAACTGCTAAGACATCATTGTCACCAAAGAGTAACCAGGGTTCTAGAGCTATACTCTAAACCAACTAATGACTTAATTGACCTAGTTGTCCAGCATAATCAATAGTGACCATTATGGTCCAACCCGGCTTTGGCCTAAGCACTGGGAGAAGCCTGCAAATCACATGCAACATATATACATGGACAGTGTGTAGACTCAAGAGGTAATCACCACCGGGTCAAGATGTGATACCTTGATCTACACCACCCCATAATCACAAAAATCTAAGCGTCTAAGAGTGATGACATCAAGAGGTGGCCCCTGTCCGACCAAGACATGGCACTTTGCGTCTTACATCACTCGTTCTCCCAAAGGGTTCCTTAACTGGACAACACCTGACATATCTTATATCTTATTTCACAAAAGTGGACTCCTAAGTGTCAACTAAACTCTAGGATAGTCATATTTATCACAATAATCACATCAGGCAGGCTGAACAACAACCCCCTCACATATCACAATACAGGGCTGAAATCTCCAACCCTTAACATATCACATATAGACTATCCCCTTGAGTACACAGTTACACTTAGCCTTAGTCCTAACCATTCCATGACCACAACACATATTATTCGAAAATCACATAACCACATAATATTCGAAAATCACATAACCACATAATATTCAAAAATCACATAATCACATAATATTCAAAAATCACATAATCACATAGTAGTGTAGTCCTTAGGTTTCATGCTGATTAGTTCAGTCTAACCTTGCTATGTTATCACCCAAGTTTCTCAAACAAAGATACATGGCCATAAATATATAACCATAAATATATAACATGCTACACACATAAAGAAACATTCATGGATTGCATTTAACAAGCATCCACAAAATCAACATAAAATTAAAACATGTATTCTTACAAACTACTTTACAAATTACTACATGTAACCCACGGTTTCTACAACATATTATCTACCTAAATCTTAAACCTTAGTTAACAAGAATTTCAAGAATATCTACTTAAAATTTAAAACCATAATTAATAAGAGATTCATGCAAGCTACTTAAATTCCATGTAAGAATTATCAAAATTTCGGTTTTCATAAGTAATATCAAGATTTCGGTTTTCATAAGAATATCAAGATTTCGGTTTTCAACATGGTAAAGTTTCCAAGAAATCAAATGTATCATGTAACACAAACACAACCAATTGATAGATCTAATAAGACACTCCACTCACCTCAACCGAGAATACCAAGATGACGATCTCTCCAAAATTTTCGTCTAAAGCCTTGAAGTGATCCTAGAAAGACGCCAACAATGGAAAAGAAACGCCTCCAAACACCAAAGACGCCGGCCAAAAAGAAGAGGAAGAAGAAGATCGTCTCCAAGCCTCCAAGAATCGCCAACTCTTACCCTAGCCATCGTCCAAGGTTTTCCTCAAGCCAAAAATCGCCAACTTTCCTTCTCTAACCCCAATTACCCACTTAAAATTTTGGTTTTTTTTTTTTTAAATTTTTAACCCGCTAACTAATTAATTCAAATCCATCTAATTTAAGTGCAAACCCAATAACTAATTAATTTAACCATTAACTAACAATTTAACCATTCACTTAAATGAAAATCCAATAAGGATTAACTTAACATCCAATAAGGTCTATTTAATTAATTACAAATTAACAATCAATAAGCCAGTTAATTAACATCCAATACTGCTTAACGTAATATCCACAGTCAATGATTTTATTTAAATCAAAATAATACTTACCAGGACTTAAGATCCTTGGATCTTACACTCAGTTTGGTCATTTTATTATTTATGTTACAAATAGAGCTATCCATGTCAAAGACATGTGGACCGTTGCACAAAGTACCCTTCCCATAAAACATGTTTGCAAGAGAAAAAGAACATAAGTTCTCTTTTATTTCAAACCTAAATCCTTTCTTTGCCAAGCAAGGAGTGGATACAATGTTTTGGTAAGGGAAGGTACATAATAGCAATTGTCGAGCTTTAACTGAAGTCCTAAAGGCAGGGAGAGAAACTCCTACAGCAACAGTAGCAACTTGTGCCCTGTTACCTATCCGTAGGTCAATCTCTCTAGGCCTTACCGATCTACCCTTTCCGAGCCTTTGCATATTTGTACAAATATGAGCTTCACATGCGGTATCCAATACCCATGTCATAGGAGTAGAGAGGTTGACTTCGGTAACATAAATACCTGATCATGAAGACAAGGCCTAGCCATTCTTCTCCTCATTCTAAAGTTGCAACATGTCCTTCAACATGTGAGGTGGCCCTCCACATGAATAGCACCTATTATTCCTGATCATATCCATCTTTAATTCCAGTTCCTTGGTCAAGCCTTTTGGCCCAACACACTGAATATCAACTTTAGGAGGATTGAGCTCAACCAATTCATCAAAGAGCTGCCTTAGATTAAAATAATCTCAGAGGCACTCTTTGATTCTTATCACCCTCTAAATTCAGGTGACATGTTGGTTAGCAACCTCCAAAGTGTTGGGGTATGCCCTTAAGGCTAATGTTTGAGGCCTTTGGGATGATTTCAGTATCATGTATAAACTATGTATAAGTTTATAAAGGCAATGGTTGTTATTCAGGTTGTTACATTATCTGCTGCTGTTATGTATACTTCTGAATAATGTCTCAATGGTGTTCAGCTTGGCTGACATTAGCATTGTCCTTAGTCGAGATATCTTGGTGAACATGAGACAGCCTTGATATGATTGAGACTAATATGTGTTCCAATCTTATAGGGTGCTTCGAGCATGGAATAAGATGTAGACACATAGGTGCATTGGATGTACTGGATAGACCCTACTTAGGATATTCAATTGTTTGTCATAATGTGAATAATCCTTATATGCAAGCAAGTGGCATATTTCCTCTGACTTGAGATCGCTTGTGTTTCTAAATGATGATTGGCATTGTCTTGAGGTAATTCAATATCATTTGAAATATAATAGTTATAGATTATCTTGCATAATGAGCATGAGTCATGTTAGGACACTAGTGATAGATATAGGATTGCCTCTCCTTGTTGGAGTGTGATGTTCTAAAGGGGCCCCCTGGATGAGATGATTGAGAAAGTGTATGGCCATACCCAGATGACTATGTTCATCTGATCTAATCATTTTCATCATATTGGAATTACAGGCTTGACACGCTTGTCCAATGAGAACATCCAGTGGCAAAGGAAACATGTATGTCAAGTGAATTGGATTCACACTTGTGCTATGGTTTGGGTGTAGTCTTGGAAGACTCTTTCCTTCATATCGGGAGACAGTGATGTGTTGCTAGATACCCCTCTCTGATCATGATAACGTAAGTTATCGTTACCGACATTGAAGGAAACCCTTAGGGTCGCACAATTTGATGATATGGCTTACTTATGTCAGATCGTGTGGACTGAATGGTTTTGGTTCAGTTTAAAGGAGTTTAAACTCTGATTGGAAGTGAGATCTGGTCTGATCATGTTTGATTGATTAGGGCTTGAGATCGGTAAGCTTCGATCGGGAGAATTGATGCTTGATCGATGAGATCAAGAGCATCAAGAGATGTGTGGTTAGATCTTGAGCCATCTGGTTCATATGAGATCTAGACCATGGCTTGGTTTGATTTGGTCTTTGAACCAAATGCAATAGAACCGGTTCACATAAGTGAACGCATGGTTCAAAGTGAGAAGACGTTTTGGTTGGTTCGAAAACATGGGCGCAAGGCTTGATGACTTTCTATTTTTGGAAGCCATAAGCGTTCCCACGTTGGATTACGCCTCAACTCCTCCCTCTCTCTCGAATGAATGCTTCTCCTCTCGTGTGTGTGTCGAGGCTCCACGAAAGAGAAGAGGTAGAGAGTTTTCGCTTAGCCAAGAAGAAGAACATCTCATCTTCTCCTACACGTTGAAGGACACCTTGGAACTTTGCTAGCACAAAGAAGAAAAGGGAGTAGCCATCGTCACCTTGTGTGCGACTGCTTTGGAGGAGAGCCGCTTGCCCTCTATATTCTTCCAAGTTGCCATCCAAATAATGGCCATGGTAACATCCTATCTTCTCATTGCAAGAACTAATAGTTGATCATATGTTCATGCCATGAGATCTTCATGAAACCCTTGTTTTCGCCCATGAAAAATTTTATATGCGCCTGAATTAGGGTTTCGCCCCCCTTTCAATTGGTATCAGAGCTAGTGTTTTGGCTTGATCCATATGATTGCTTATTTTGTGATCCATGCGGTTTAAAAGTAGATCTAAACATGACTTGCGCATGTTATAAATCATCATGCCAACATACATGCTAGACATTAGATGTGTTTTGGTTTTTTACTTAAGTTGCGCATGATATTTGTTTTGCGCATGTTGAAGAGTTTTTATCAAACACTTATGATCTTGCGCGCCCCTCACCTAGATCTCTAATGCGCCTACTTGATATACTTAGACGGGTTACTAGGGTTGAAGTCGTCAGTCTAGTCTGGACCCAATAGCCTGATCAGACCATCTGATAGCCTAGATGGGTCGGCCAGATAGCACCTATGCGCACGCATACAGGTGGCTATAGGCCGACTGCAGAAGGGCGTGTAGCGATGTCTGATTGAGGCGCCTAGTGAACGATCATGATTAAGGCCCGGGGTCACACCCGCCTGCCAGAAATCATGTGGGACGTTCAGCCCTTAAGGCATGCATAGTTGACCACTAGGTCAACACAACTCAGTTATGACTGGGTGCATGCAAGGGCAGTGGGTCTGACTTGGTCTGATGAGTGGATCCCTATTAATGGACCGTTGTAAGGTAGTAGGGCACACAAGGAAATAAAATTGATGCCATGGGGTTTTTCAAAAATTTTATTTTCTGATTGGATCACATGTATGCTTATTTAACCTGATTGGGTGTCTATTTAATCTTATGTGGGCTGCCCTAATTTGTGTGCTGTGCTGGGGCCTGCGTGCCTGGAATTAATTGTAAATTTTTATTGTGATCTGTGTATCACACTTTAATTTATAATAATGTACAATTGACCTGCGTGTCAATTCATGTCTAGATAGATTAAAATATAATTTGATCAGACATGAGCACAGAGCACACATGACAGAAGCGCTTGTAGTCAGTGGCTTCACCAGGTGGGAGGTATAGAGTTCGACTCTAGCACAGGCGCATGCTACCTGATGGGCGCATTTGAGCTGCAGAGAGGGCACTTGGGCCCGGGCTGGGCCAGATAAAGTGCAAGAGACCCATAAAGAGCTCAAGTGAAGACTTGTGTAAAACTAAGGTTTTTACTTAGGCTTTTATGGGCATTTACCACATAAGATCATTGTGCTTTCTATTTACTGTTTAAGAAATATTAGCACATGCTTGATTTATTCTTTTGCTATCACCATAGATATTACATGATAGTAAGAAGATAAAATGGACCGTTAAAATCCAACGTCAAATATCAAGCACGAAAGCCTTCTGACACGAAACCTCACTGTTCTGACTATTGTTGGGGCCGTGTTGTACCCACTCAGTGGGCACGCCCATCTATCTTCAGACGGTGTGTGATTACACCTGCGTGTTACAGAGAAGGGATTTATCGCTTCTCGTTGCTCAGCATAGCACGTGGTGGTCCAGGGAGTAGGTCAGGTCAGCTTGACCATGTAGGCTACATATTGAGCATATATTGGCTATATGGAGGCAGCCATCTGTGGAATCAAAGACTATGTTGTACCAACTCAGTTGGCACAGTCTGCTGGATTGCCCAGATGAAGGGGAATCGCACGGGTTGGCGAATGGCATGGATAGCCTACCAGTGATTAGTGCTTGAACTCTCTGTGCATCTTATCTCGCCTGAGCGGGACGCGGAGACCAAGTATGAAATCTGGATCCCATCTCACTAAAAAGAGTTTTACTCTTTCGGACTGTTTTATTGGATTTTTCAGTCAGATAAAATAGTGAGAAAAGAATCATTCTTAAGTCCTGGATTGATTCTAACATGGATACTGACCTTGTTGTTCTTGCAATGTTGTAGATTCCTGCAGCAACGAACACCACAGGGCTCAATCTGCAATCCATACTGGAAAAGGAGAAGTTTGCTGGGCCAAACTTCTCAGACTGGTACAGACAGCTTAAGATTGTTCTTAAGGCTAAGAGGAAACTGTATGTCCTTGAGATGGCAATACCGGCTCAACCCGCAGCGAACGCCGCAAGGGCGGTTCGGGATGCTTATGAGAAGCACGTCAGTGATAGTACTGATGTCGCTTGCCTTATGCTTGCGTCAATGACGCCAGAGCTCTAGCGTCAGCATGAGGATTTATCTGCTATTGATATTATAGCAAATCTCAAGATGCTGTATGCTGCACAGGCAAGGACTGAACGCTATAACTTGACGAAACTTTTCTTTCAGAGCAAACTGACTGAAGGGAGTCCAGTGGGAGCTCACGTACTCAAGATGATTGGGTACAAGGAGGCTCTAGAGAAACTGGGACACACCATCAATCAGGAACTTGTTCTAGACATTATCCTGCAGTCTCTCCCGGCCTCTTTTGATCCGTTCATTATTAATTTTAATATGAACAAGATCGATTGTACTCCGGCAGAGTTACTGAACATGCTCTATACCACAGAGCAGACTCTTGAGAAGGGAAAGCCTTCCTCCTCTGTCTTGCTGGTTCCTTCAAGGAACAAGAAGAAGGGGAAGAAGGGCAAAGCCCCTATCAAGAGCTACAACAAGGCTCTGAAACAAAAGATAAAGCGGTCAAAGGACAACAGATGTTTCCATTGTGGCCAGCTCGGTCACTGGAAGAAGGACTGTAAAGCGCTCCAAGGAGAGAAGAAGGGAAGCAAGCCTTTCACTTCTGGCTCAGGTATTTACGTGACTGAAGTCATGGTAGCTTCTTCTATTTCATGGGTGTTGGACACTGCATGTGGTGTTCACATTTGTTCAAATGTACAGGAACTCAAGAGAAGAAGACAGGTGGGACAGAATGAGGTGGACCTACGAGTTAGAAACGGGGCACGGGTTGCTGCTGTTGCTGTAGGACAATATAACATCTCTTTACCATCTGGTTTTGTATTAGAACTTGACAATTGTTATTTTGTACCGAGCATAACTAAGAATATTATCTCTATTCCTGCTCTTGTCAGGAAAGGATTTTCTTTTGAATGCAAAACTTTAAAGTGTTGTATTTCATTTGATAATATTGTTTATGCTACTGGCTCAATTAACAATGGGTTATACATGTTGGACATGGAATGTTCTGTACAACAAATTGATAGTAAGAAAGCCAAGTATGCTGATGACAGCACCTTGCTATGGCATAGTCGTTTAGGCCATATTAACAAGAAGCGCATTAAGCAGTTGCATGACCATGGACTGCTGGGATCATTCTCCTATGAGGAGCTTGATACATGCAAAGCTTGTTTAATGGGCAAAATGACGAAGACTCCTTTTTCTAATAAAGGTCAAAGGGCTTCAGGTTTACTTGACCTTATTCACAGTGATGTGTGTGGGCCATTTAGTAAACATGCCAGAGGTGGCTATTCATACTTCATTACTTTTACTGATGATTTCAGTAGATATGGTTATGTCTATCTAATGAGACATAAGAGTGAATCTTTTGACAAGTTCAAAGAGTTAAAAAATGAAGTACAGAATCAGCTAGGCCGGAATATCAAGGCACTTCGATCCGATCGAGGTGGAGAATACTTGAGTCGAGAGTTTATTGACTATCTGAAGGAGTGTGGGATTATCTCACAGCTCACTCCGCCAGGAACACCGCAATGGAATGGTGTGTCCGAGAGGAGAAATAGAACCTTATTGGATATGGTTCGTTCGATGATGAGTCAGGCTACTCTACCTTACTCCTTTTGGGGATTTGCACTGGAAACAGCTGCAAAGGTACTAAACCGAGTGCCATCCAAGGCCGTTTTCAAAGACTCCATATGAGTTATGGTATGGGAAACAGCCAAGCTTGACATTTATCAAAATCTGGGGTTGCGAGGCTTATGTCAAAAAGCTCGCCTCTGGGAAACTAGAGAGCAGATCTTATAAATGTATCTTTGTCGGTTACCCTAAAGAAACTAAGGGTTATTATTTCTACGATCCCAAAGAGAACAAAATATTTGTTGCTCGAACGGCTATTTTTCTTGAGAAGGAATTTCTTCTGCAAGAAGCCAGTGGGAGAGAAATAAAACTGGATGAAAGTCCAGAAGAGGGACAAAGTAGTCAAGCTCAGTTGGATGAGCCTGAGCAAATAGAACAGGTTGATGTTCAACCTGAGGCTCAGATATCACGGGAACCGCGTAGATCGGGAAGGATTCGTCGACAGCCTGAGCGCTATGACGGAGTCTACATCATTAATGATGAACCCCTCACCTATGCGGATGCGGTCAGTGGACCGGAATCAGCAAGATGGCTTGAAGCTATGCGAGCCGAGATGGACTCCATGTCAGATAACCAAGTCTGGGATTTGGTTGATCCGCCTCCAGGAGTAATCCCTATAGGCTGTAAATGGATCTTCAAGAAGAAGATTGATATGGATGGTAACGTAGTTACCTATAAGGGCAGGCTAGTTGCGAAAGGTTTCAAACAAATCTACGGGATAGATTATGATGAAACATTCTCTCCTGTAGCCATGTTTAAGTCTATTCGGATTATTCTCGCGATAGCTGCATATTATGATTATGAGATCTGGCAAATGGATGTGAAGACCGCTCTCCTTAATTGAAAACTGGAAGAGGATGTGTATATGGCACAACCTGAAGGTTTCATCAATCCATCAGATCGTCATAAAATATGCAAATTAAAGAAGTCTATTTATGGACTAAAACAAGCATCGAGAAGCTGGAATATTCGTTTTGATGAATCAGTTTGTGAATTTGGTTTCATCAAAAATGAAGATGACCCGTGTGTATATAAGAGGTTTAGTGGGAGCGTGATTACTTTCCTAGTCCTCTACGTCGATGATATCTTGATCATTGGAAATGATATTCCTGAACTGCATGCGGTCAGAGCATGGTTAAGAAAATATTTCCAGATGAAAGATTTAGGAGAAGCAGCCTATGTATTAGGTGTGCAGATCTATAGAGATAGATCTAATAGGCTTCTCGGGCTGTGCCAGAGTACTTACATCGATAAAGTCCTGGAGAGATTCCATTTAGAAAATTCTAAAAGAGAATATCTTCCAGTCAGACATGGTCTGAATCTTTCTAAGAGCCAGTGTCCTCAAACACAGTCTGAGAAAGATGAAATGGACAATACGCCTTATGCTTCGGCTATTGGATCCATTATGTATGCGATGTTGTGTACTCGCCCAGACGTCGCTTACGGGTTAAGCGTGACCAGTCAATTCCAAAGTAATCCAGGGAAGGCACACTGGATTGCAGTCAAGAACATTTTGAAATATCTTCGGAGGACCAAAGATATGTTCTTGATTTATGGAGGTCAGGAAGAACTCAGTATTGAAGGATATACTGACGCTTCGTTCCAATCTGACCAAGATGATTTCCTATCGCAATCAGGCTATGTTTTTAGCTTGAATGGAGGAGCAGTGGTGTGGAAGAGTTTCAAACAATCAATTGTTGCTGATTCCACAACAGAAGCCAAGTATGTTGCAGCCTCAGAAGCATCCAAGGAGGCAGTGTGGATTCGTAAGTTCGTTCAGGAACTTGGTGTTGTTCCTTCGAGTGCTGATCCATTGGTTATCTTCTGTGATAACACTGGAGCAATAGAACAAGCAAAGGAACCACGGTCACACCATAAGTCCAAGCACATACAGAGAAGGTTTCATTTGATCCGTGAGATCATAGATCGTGGAGAGATCAAGATCTACAAGGTTCATACAGATGACAATCTAGCTGACCCGCTTACTAAGCCTCTGGCGCAGCAGAAGCACGAGAAGCACTGTAATAATATGGGTTTGAGATTTCTCAACCATTAGATTAAGTGCAAGTGGGAGATTGTTGGGGTATGCCCTTAAGGCTAATGTTTGAGGCCTTTGGGATGATTTCAGTATCATGTATAAACTATGTATAAGTTTATAAAGGCAATGGTTGTTATTCAGGTTGTTACATTATCTGCTGCTGTTATGTATACTTCTGAATAATGTCTCAATGGTGTTCAGCTTGGCTGACATTAGCATTGTCCTTAGTCGAGATATCTTGGTGAACATGAGATAGCCTTGATATGATTGAGACTAATATGTGTTCCAATCTTATAGGGTGCTTCGAGCATGGAATAAGATGTAGACACATAGGTGCATTGGATGTACTGGACAGACCCTACTTAGGATATTCAATTGTTTGTCATAATGTGAATAATCCTTATATGCAAGCAAGTGGCATATTTCCTCTGACTTGAGATCGCTTGTGTTTCTGAATGATGATTGGCATTGTCTTGAGGTAATTCAATATCATTTGAAATATAATGGTTATAGATTATCTTGGATAATGAGCATGAGTCATGTTAGGACACTAGTGATAGATATAGGATTGCCTCTCCTTGTTGGAGTGTGATGTTCTAAAGGGGCCCCCTGGATGAGATGATTGAGAAAGTGTATGGCCATACCCAGATGACTATGTTCATCTGATCTAATCATTTTCATCATATTGGAATTACAGGCTTGACACGCTTGTCCAATGAGAACATCCAGTGGCAAAGGAAACATGTATGTCAAGTGAATTGGATTCACACTTGTGCTATGGTTTGGGTGTAGTCTTGGAAGACTCTTTCCTTCATATCGGGAGACAGTGATGTGTTGCTAGATACCCCTCTCTGATCATGATAACGTAAGTTATCGTTACCGACATTGAAGGAAACCCTTAGGGTCGCACAATTTGATGATATGGCTTACTTATGTCAGATCGTGTGGACTGAATGGTTTTGGTTCAGTTTAAAGGAGTTTAAACTCTGATTGGAAGTGAGATCTGGTCTGATCATGTTTGATTGATTAGGGCTTGAGATCGGTAAGCTTCGATCGGGAGAATTGATGCTTGATCGATGAGATCAAGAGCATCAAGAGATGTGTGGTTAGATCTTGAGCCATCTGGTTCATATGAGATCTAGACCATGGCTTGGTTTGATTTGGTCTTTGAACCAAATGCAATAGAACCGGTTCACATAAGTGAACGCATGGTTCAAAGCGAGAAGACGTTTTGGTTGGTTCGAAAACATGGGCGCAAGGCTTGATGACTTTCTATTTTTGGAAGCCATAAGCGTTCCCACGTTGGATTACGCCTCAACGCCTCCCTCTCTCTCGAATGAATGCTTCTCCTCTCGTGTGTGTGTCGAGGCTCCACGAAAGAGAAGAGGTAGAGAGTTTTCGCTTAGCCAAGAAGAAGAACATCTCATCTTCTCCTACACGTTGAAGGACACCTTTGAACTTTGCTAGCACAAAGAAGAAAAGGGAGTAGCCATCGTCACCTTGTGTGCGACTGCTTTGGAGGAGAGCCGCTCGCCCTCTATATTCTTCCAAGTCGCCATCCAAATAATGGCCATGGTAACATCCTATCTTCTCATTGCAAGAACTAATAGTTGATCATATGTTGATGCCATGCGATCTTCATGAAACCCTTGTTTTCGCCCATGAAAAATTTTATATGCGCCTGAATTAGGGTTTCACCCCCCTTTCACAAAGTATCAACCTGATGCTTATCATAAGCATCCCTCTCAGCCGCTGAGGCCGAGCATGGAAGTGGGTCAGGAAAAGGACGCTCAAGGACATAAAGCTTCCTTTCGAGCTTGAGCATGATTCTCAAGTTCATATACCAATCCAGTAAGTTGGATCCAACCAACTTATCCCTTTCCAGGGTAGATCGCAGTGACCAACTGCTATTGTTCATAGCCATTGTTCTACAACAACCAAGAAATAGCAGATTAGTACTACTTCGAGTCATTTAAACAGAACTTGTTTTAAATGACCATGGCTCCCACTATTTTTAATCAAATTGACAACCCACAAAGTCAATCGAGAAATCCAAGATTTCCTAGTGAAATGAGATCCTCATTCCACACAGGGCTTTGCGTCCCACGAGGGTGGGATGAGATGCACAAAGTGACCCATGTTTTCTAAGGTGGGCGCGTAGGCCAATTGCTCCAAGCAACTCCCCTTGTTGAGACAGTCTGGGCATTTCATGTCCAGCGAGGGCTGGATACAACATGAAACCCTTACTTCTCAACGATGCCTCTAGACTTTCACCATGTGCCCAGCACATGTGAACTTCTAGTCAAGTCCATTCCTAACCGTTATGCCCAGGGCCAACGAGTTTCCTTGCGAAGGCACGCCTAGGTTAAAACTGGACTGGGGAAACCATTGCCACCACGCACTTTCTAAAGATAAGTGGGTATGTCCCACGAGGGTGGGAAACAATTCACAACTCCACTGATCGATAGCTTAGTGAGGGCTACGCGTTAGAAGGCTACCAGACTTGATATTTTAATTGAGGGTTTTTGTTTAAGGTCTCATCATCTCAGTTTTATCTTATGTCTACCATTTCAGGCATGCTTCTACAGATAATAATAAAAGCAGTAAAGAATGATGTGATCATATCCTATACAAGACATTGAACCAATCCATGCCATGAAATAGGTTCAACTCTTGTCCTATAACTCAAGCCCCAAAAACTAGACCTAGCCTAGCCGACCTCTAGCTTGAACTTCAAGGTTGGCTCCAAGGTCCTTCTCTCATGGCTTAGCTCTCAAACCGTAGAGGAATACTTTCGAAGTTCCCATAGGTTCGGCCAATGCCATGGTCTTGCGCCACAAAGCAGGTTTACGCCTCTTGCTTGTTGCATCACCATCCAAGGCATGCATGCGCTAAGCTCCAAGTACATACGCCATCCTAATCTTCTTCTTAGTCAAAAGCAAAAAGAAAAAGCGGCACGCAGGCCTCACGAGGATACATCGCAGGCATGCTAAGGGGGGCTTGACTAATGATCACAACATCATGCACAATCATGGTTTTTACTCATGCAATTCTACATGCTCATGAAAAACATAAAATCTGAAATTTTACTTTTTCATAAAACTAGTCTCTTTTTCTCATCTTCTTCTCACAAATCTTTTGGTTTATTGCGATTTATTTTTCATGATGATTTTAGAGATCCTTTCGGCTGGCAATTTTGTCAGATCAAGAGACTTGGCCAGTCCGAAGACACAATGCCCGTCCTACTTGACAAAATTACGTGCGCCTTTGATCTTTAAATCAAACAAGAAAAATAGTCCAAAAATTCCAAAAGAGATTGAGAGGATGATAGAAACAAGAAACCTCAATTTTTCCTACTTAGAAAAATTGTTTGTCATGCATCATGCTATTTATGACAATAGAGATATGGCATGTGAGCATGAAAGAAAAGCATAAAACATCGTTCGAGTCTTGCAAGTCGCTCTGATACCACTGTTGGGAAACCCCAGGGACATTTCACAATTTTCAGAGTCATGGACATACATTTTACACAGCGGAAGAATGTCCCCGAAACAGGCCGGTCCCAAATACCCAGTAAAGATCGCAAGAATGTCCCCGATGCAGGCGCCCAAGCGTGCGCCCTCTGCAGTCTCGCACACACGGATCTCTTGAGTTCTCTTCCTCCACGCCCGGTGCTAGCCTCGGGAAGAAGATCCAAGCCTTGTGCTCCTTCTTCAAAGTATGCACCACCTCCAAGGTAGATGCGCCAAAGATGAAGAAGGATGAGGGAGAGGGAAACCGCCAAGCATCAAGTTCCTTGCGTCAAGAGAGAAGGAAGAAGCTTGCGGCTAGGGTTTGGAAGGAAGAAGAAGATGCGCCACTTCTTGGTGTTGTCGCCCTTCAAGCCCTTGCTTTCGCCCCTCCTCTTGTTGTCACGCCTCTAAGGATTGTAACCTCTCAAGAGGGGGCGGCTAGGGTCACTTATAAAGAGCTAGAGGCGGTTAGGGCAAGGGTTGAGATCATGACAAGTGTATGGCTTGGATGAGAAGGTTTGAGGTAAGGAAAGTCTCCAAGACTTTACCATAAACCTCATTCAACCTTTCCATAAGCTACCAAGCCTTGCCTTGTGCGCCAAGGCCTAGCCTTGCGCCCCAAGCAATGCCTTAATGCATTCACACTATCAATGGGAGAGGGCTAGGCGCATAAAGCTTCCTTAATGAAGCAAATTTGCCATCCAAACCCCATTATGCCCCTTAGGCGCCAATGGGCTTGGCTTCCTCCCCATTATACCCTTTTAGCCTATTGCCTCTTCATGACAACTTATTATTGGGCCTCATTGGATAATGAGCTAGCCCAAACTCCATTACATGGGTTGATTAAGCACTTGGATCCAATCCAATGCAACCCTAATCCAAATATGACCAACCATGGTCAAATACGGGTCAACCTGCCAAAAATGAAGTTTGGCTCCAATAATATTCTTCCATCTCATAAGGCCCATTGGCGCTGATGAAATCTCCCAATTAGATCCGAGTTATCCAATAACTCGATCATAAGGCTTCTCGATCAATACGAGAACTCAAGTATCAAGGTGTGCGACCCTGTAGGTCCCTCTGACGTTGGCAGTGCTGACCAAATGTCACCACAAGCAGTGAGTGGCACCTAGCAGTGCATCGCTGCTACCCAAGTCATCGGAATGGATATCGACATCGACATCCCCATCATTGCAACAAGGTACAGATGCATTACAGTCTCTTTGCCGAACTGATATCCGATTGGAAAAGTGTGTCACCACTTGTTTTCACCCAATCACATGGTTATGACTAAATCAGGTTCTCACCTGGGAATGGCCATACACTTTCAGTCATAGAACCATAGAGGAGCTCCATGGATATCATGCTTCCCTAACGAAGGGGCAAATCCTATGTCTGTCCATTGACCTTCTCATATGGGTCGTGACATGCTCAATGACAACCGTTATGACCTCCCAACTACGGCGAGGTGTTAGGTTGCATCAAAGCAAGTCCCTAACCATATAGAATGGTCAATGACCTCAAGTCAAGGGATCAATGCATCTCCTGTCACTTGTGAGGATAACTCATGACACCAAGTCATAGCCTCACAGCGGGTCTATCCAGTATATCCTCCAATGATATACCCATGTGTCTGCGTTAGCACCACGTGCCTAACCAGCCCACATACCAGTCTCACAAGTACCATAGCTGTCCCATATCCACTAAGGTACATCGACTGGGGATTATAGTTCGAGCACAGATCCAATCTGTCTCCAGGGACATTATCATGTAAGTACACAATCGCAGGTGTAGACAAACAATGATAACGACAATGCCAGAAAGATATATGAATATCAGAGTCAAGTAGTACAAAGATGGACCAAAACTAGGTCCTAGGGCATATACACCAACAATGTTCAATCCCAAAATCAAATGGAGATCCCATGATGCATTCAATCCAAAATGGAGCGTCATGGAGATCCCAAGAAATACTCAATCCAAAACCAGGTCAGCCATCAAGATAAATTGAAGATAGCTTGCGCAAATATCCATGTCCAACTCAGCGCAAGGACCAACCACAATAGCCTATCAGAATATACCAAAACGAGAAGGCGCCAGCAAGTGAAGAATACCAAGGGTTGTTTCAGAATGCCAAGGGTCGTTTCTATGTTGGGAGGAAAGGTTTTAAGCGAGCGTTGTTCACTCTTGCACTTAGTTTTGAAAATTCTAAATTTGGTAAACCTTGTGTTAGCATGTGGAAGAGTCGAGCTTGCTCCTCTTTGGGTTGAGCTTACTCCCCTGTGTCTGTCGGTCCTTCAATCTTCCCTACCTGCATCTTACCGACTAGCATCCTCCACTACTTTCAGCGCTACTGTTCCATTGCTGAGTTCAACTGCCTTCATCGAATCATCTCCTGGGCTGGATTCGGCATCATTGAAGAACACTCAAATCAGCATCCGGAACACTCTTCATCTCAGTCATCATCTGAAGGGTTAAGAAGGGGTCAGCCCCTTCCCCTAGGGGTTCCTAGGTGCATTCTTTCCATCTTTTACTAATACTTGCGCTTATCATTTTCGAATAGAGCCACATACCTAAGGTGATTCTTGGGCTAGGATTTAACGTCCTTCATCAATGAGGTCCAAGTGCAACCACAAGACAAAGAGATGGAACCTGGGCCACCTGCACCGGTTGCTAGGCTGTCACATCCCGTTATCTTAACCCCAAACAAGCAACACAATTCACATAGAAACAGGATGTTATCACACAGGATCGATGCACATGCTAAGTAAAACCAAGTCCAGGAAATCTGATCTGAAAATTTCGAAAATCCATACATACAAATCTCCACAAAAACACAATTTCATAAAGGTACCTGCCACCACGCAATACTTGCACTAGACATATGCAAGTCACATTTATATCAAATCCGATCGCAAAAGTATAAATCGACTCGAACTTAGAAACAAAACCACAATGTCGATTCTATAAATTCATTCAATGATACCACACCGAAACCAGGCCAAAGCCCGCGGTGACACAAAAAATCAGAATATCAAACTGCCATAACCGGCAACACAAGTTCACATAGTTTGGCCACAACTGGCAACACAAGTTCATATAATTCGGCCACAACCGGCCCCAGTAATTAAGCACAAAAGTCTTATTCATTCAACTGGCATATCACGATATTCATATAAAATGCTAACTGGAAATGCGCCCCTGCTCTACACCTGAAAATAATGAGGGGTGAGCTACACAGCCCAGTGAGTGGATAGTCTCAAACGACCATCCATAACATACACTCAAAAATACATGCAGATTATTTTAAAAACATTTAACAGAATATCAAGTCGACATATGACAAACTTAAAGAACAGAATTCATATAAAACAGTCAGATGTACACTACTAAAACATCACATAATTATCACTACAGAGTAACCAAGGTTCTAGAGTTATAATCTAAACCAACTAAACACACCAACCACTTAATTAACCTAGTTGTCCAGCATATTCAGTAGTGACCATTATGGTCTAACCCGGCTTTGGCCTAAGCACTGGGAGACTGCAAAATTTCATGCAACATATAAACATGGACAGTGAGTAGAATCAAGAGGTGGCCCCCGCCAGGTCACGACGTGGCACTTTGCTCTAAAACACCCCATAACACATCGATGGATAGTGTGTAGATTCAAGAGGTGGCCCCCGCCGGGTCACGACGTGGCACTTTGCTCTACGACACCCCATATCACAAAAAGAGTGATGACATCAAGAGGTGGCCCCTGTCCGACCAAGACATGGCACTTTGCGTCAAAACCCGTTCTCCCAAAAGGTTCCTACTGGACAACAGACACATCTTATATCTTATTTCACAACGGTGGACTTCTAAGTGTTAACTAGACTCTAGGATAGTCATCACAATAATCATATCGGGCAGGCTGAACATCAACCTCCATCACAATAATCATAACAGGTAGGCTGAACATCAACCCCCTCACATATCACAATACAGGGCTGAAATCTCAAACCCTTAACATATTACACATACTATCCCCTTGAGTACACCGTCACACTTAGCCTTAGTCCTACCCATCACATAACACATAATAACCGAAAATCACATAACCACATACTCTTCAAAAATCACATAATTACATAATACTCAAAAATCACATGATCACATAATATTCAAAAATTCATATAACCACAAAATATTCAAAATCACATAATGTAGTGTAGTCCTTAGGTTTCATGCTGATAGTTCAGTGTAGCCTTGCTAAGTTATCACCCAATTTCTCAAACAAAGTTACATAGCCATAAATATATAACCATAAAACATGCTACACTCATAAAGAAACATAAAATTAAAACAAGCATCCATAAAATCAACATAAAATGTAAAACATGTATTCTTATAAACTACTTTACAAATTACCACATGTAAACATGTTAACTACAAATATCAAGAATTCGGTTTTCATAAACAATTATCAAAATTTCGGTTTTCATGCATATTATCAATATTTCGGTTTTTAGGTTTTCATGGTAAATACCCTAAATTCGGTTTTCATGAAGAACAAGGAATATCTTAAATTCGGTTTTCAAGATAAATATACCTTTGCAACTTTCGGTTTATAACAAGATGAAGTCTTGAGTTTTCGGTTTTAGCATGGTAGAAATTCCAACAAGCAAATGTATCATCTAACACATCATCTAACACTAACAAATAGATAGAAATCGAATAGACACCCCACTCACCTCTTAACCGTGAACACTAAGGTGAAAACTCTCCAAAAAATTTCGTCTAAGGCTAGAAGTTCCACCAAGAATCGCCGCCAATGGAAGGAAACAACTCCAACACCAAAGACTCCGGCCAAGAGAGAAGGAAGATGAAGAAGAAGATCGCCCAAGGCTTCAAGAATCGCCAACTCTTCAAGCCGTCGCCCAAAGTTTTCCTCCAAGCCAAACAAAACGCCAAAATCTCTACCCTAGCCGAAAATTACCACTTAAACTTTGGGTTTTTAAATTTTAAACCCATTAACCAATTAATTCCAAAAGGGTTTAATCCATCTAACTAATAATTTCGAATTTTAAAACCCAATTAGCGCCAACCCAATAACCCATGGTTTAAGTGAACATCCAATAAGAATTTAAATTAACATCCAATTAATGAATTCACTTAAACGCAAATCCAATAAGGATTTAATTAATATCCAATAAGCTAGTTAATTAACCAACAAGGTCTAATTAATTAACCAATAAACTCTAATTAATTAACTGAAAATTAACAACCAAAAACTCTAGTTAATTAACTATAAATTAACAACCAAAAATCTCTAGTTAATTAACTATAAATTAACAACCAATACATAGCAAAATATCACAGTCAATAATTTTATTTAAATCATGAACAAAATATCACAGACAATGAGTTTATTTAAATCAAAATTAATGCTTACCAGGACTTAAGATCCTTGGATCTTACATAGGCAACCTAAGGCTCAGACACAGGCCCCACGTAGGTCTGGGAGAATTTATCGTGCGTCTGAGAGGTATGGGTCGCTACCGACCCAAAACGATGGGATCTAAGAGTATTCATCGTGCGTCTGAGAGGTATGGGTCATTGAAGATGAACCCAAGACTTATGATGAGGCGGTCAGTGGACCAGACTCCGAGAGATGGCTTGAGGTCATGCGATCCAAGATGGACTCCATGTCAGCTAACCAAGTTTGGGATTTGGTTGAGCTACCTGATGGGGTAAAACCCATAGGGTGTAAATGGGTCTTCAAGAGGAAGATAGACATGGATGGCAACATTATTACCTATAAAGGTAGACTAGTGGCTAAGGGATTCAAACAAGTCCACGGGGTGGACAATGATGAAACCTTTTCGCCGGTTGTCATGATCAAATCCATTCAGATTCTACTTGCTATAGTTGCATATCATGACTATGAGATATAACAGATGGATGTGAATATAGCATTCCTTAACGGGAAGTTGACTGAGGATGTGTACATGACATAACCTGATGGCTTCATCCATCCTGCAGATGCCAGTAAAGTATGCAGGCTAAAGAATTCCATTCTTGGATTAAAGCAAGCATCTTGAAGTTGGAATCTTTGGTTTGATGAAGCTGTAAGAAATAATGGCTTTATCAAAAGCGAAGATGACACCTGTGTATACAGAAAATTCAGTGGGAGCTTGGTGACTTTTCTGGTCTTGTATGTCGATGACATACTGCTCATTGAAAATGACATCCCCAGTCTTCAAGCTGTGAAGACATGGTTAGGGAAGTATTACGAGATGAAGGATTGTTGTGTCCGCAAGTGCACGGATACTCGAAGTAATATTTAAGATATCGAACCACAGGGACTTCGCTATTAAGTACTGACTAATTGAGTTTTCACTAGCTAAGAAAATCGAGGATTGTATAAATAGCAATCAAATTGTAATCGAAGTAAATAAGAATGAGAGAATCGGGACTAGGGGTTCATTCGTCTTATATTCATGACTAAATATGATTAAAGATTCATCAATTTATCTTTGTTACGGTTAAGATATAATTCACTTGATAAACAAACTAACTCACTCTCGTGCAGTTAGTTTACAAAGAACGATCCTCACTCCCATGCAAGATCAATTCAATGCTAAATATAATTGAATTTTGGCTAAAGAGATAAGGAATCACTCTCGTGCATTCTACCTCAATACCAAGATATCAAGTAAAACTAATCACTCTCGCACCTTAGTTTCACAGGTTTTACTCAAGGCTTTCTAACAATTTAACATCTATCTCTAGCTTGTTATCATGTCTAAAACAACAATAAATTCTAGGTCATAACATTAACAAGAAATAAACTTCTAAAATCTAAAGGTAAGAACACAACCAATCTCTTGCGATGAGCTCTTACAATAAATTCTAGGGTTCCAAGTTCTATGATATCATCTTCTCAGTCCATAGCATAAAACTCTAAAACATGTTAATGCATGATGCTAAAAACGATTGAAGGCATAAATCACTTGAGTAAAATAACCATAGCAAAGATATATTGATGTGAGAAAAGTTATCTAGTCATTGAAATATCAAGAGAATAATACCCCCATGTCCCAAGAGGAGTTTAAGCTAGCATGGTGAAGAAGTTACAATATTCCATGGTTTCAAAGAGTCAAAAATCAAAGGAAGAGAAGAGATTAGAAAATATAGCACGGCTGTGAAATATTTCACAGCCGTATTTTGCAAGTTGAAACGATGAAAAGTGTCGGCGCCTCCTCTTTCTTTGATTTCTCTTCCAATTGACCTCCTTTCGTTCTAAAACTTATGGTACGTTGTCTCCTCCTCTAGGTGAAGCTTCAGTATGAATTTCGCTGTCATAGATGGTCTGGATTCATCGTGATGGCATAACCCAAGGCGGTAGTATGAATTGTGATTTCTCTCTATCGAGTGGATGAAAATTAGGGCTTTTTGTGTCGTCCTCTTCCTCTCATTGGTTCCCTCCTGATTGCTTCTTACAGCATCGAATTTAAAGGTCTGGATCACTCGCAATCGTCTGCGCAAAAATCAGGCGTCGAAATTGACCTGGGAGTCGCATTCAAAAACAGAACTACGGTAGTGTAATAGTTCACGGCCCTGCCGTAAAATCGATCAAGAGTTCTATTCTAAAAGTGCTGGGAAATACGACACCATAATATGGTTCACGACACTGCCGTAAAATCGGCTGAACTCTCTGGTCGGAAACATCTGGAAAATACGGACTGTGAAATAGTTTACGGCAGTACTATAATTTCAGCAATGGTCTCTGTTCCGAAAGTGCTCCAAAATACGGCCGTGTAATTCTTTACGGCCATGCTCTCGATAATACGATAGCTGTGAAAAATATGGTACCGTATTATAAATACGGCCCTACCGTATTTTGATCCTCAGCCTCGATTTATGTGAAATTTCTTGTGTGACCTCTTCTTGATGTTGAGAATTGTTCTATGTATTTGATTTTGCTCGAAAACACACTAAAATGATGCCTTTTTGCCTGAAAATCTTGAAAAACCAAAATAGAAGTAGACTTTGCAATATTTGATGGATTCAGCATAAAAACAAGTAAAAGATCCTCAATTTAGCATGAAAAGGTATCTAAAATGATACAAAATATACTATATATTTTGGTGTCATAAAGGACTTAGGGGAGGCTGCCTATATTCTATGCATGAGGATCTACCGGGATAGATCCAAAAGGCTCTTGGTCCTTAGTCAGAGTACCTACATTGATTAGGGCCTGGAGAGGTTCAACTTGGAGGAATCCAAGAAGGGATACCTTCCAATGAGACATGGCCTTACTCTGTCAAAGAGCTAGTGTCCCACCACACAGGCTCAGAGGGATACCTTCCAATGATGACATGAGTCGAGTCCCCTTTGCTTCGGCAGTGGGATCGATCATGTATGCAATGTTGTGTACTAGACTAGATGTGGCTTATGTTGGGAAACCCCGGGGACATTTTATAATTTTCAGAGTCATAGACATACATATTACGCAGCGGAAGAATGTCCCCGAAACAGGCCGGTCCCAAAAACCCAGTGAAGATCGCAAGCAAGAGAGTCGACACGATGAGTTAAGAAATACCTTAAGAGCAATTCGGAGTGATGCCGATGTAGGCGCCCAAGTGTGCGCCCTCTGCAGTCTCACACACATAGATCTCTTGAGTTCTCTTCTTCCACGCCCGGTGCTAGCCTCGGGAAGAAGATCAAAGCCTTAGGGAGATGCTCCACTTCACTTGCGCCACCAAGAGGAAAGGATGCGCCAAGAGAAGAAGGAAACAACCCAAGCCACCAAGAGGAAAGGAAGGAGAAACTCTCGGCTATGGAAGAAGGAAGATGCGCCCTTGCTCCTAGCACTCGCCCCTCTTCTTGTGTTCACGCCTTCAAGGATTAATTACTCATAAGAGGGCTCGGCTAGGTGCTCTTTTATAGGGCAAGAGGTGGTTTATGAAAGGCTAGGATCAAGACAAGTGAAAGTCCCTAAGGGGGGGGGGGTGGCGAAACCCTAAATAGGCGCATATATATATATATTTTCACAGTGGAAGCTAGGGCTTCTAGATCGATAGCATGTATGTCATATGATCAACTAAAACATGTATACATCGAAAAGGAGTCATACCATCGCCATTGCTTTGGATGGCGCCTTGGAAGCAGAGATCGAAAGGGATCTCCTCCAAAAGATGCGCACACAAGATGTGATCGCCTACTCCTTGTTGATCTTTGTGCTAGCAAAGTTCTCCAAGAATCCTTGTCGAATGGAAGGGATGAGATGACTTGATTGCTTGGCCGAGACCTCTCCTTGTCGTCAACCCTCTTCACCACACGAGAATGTCGAGAGCCAGAGGCAAGAGGCGACAATAGGGCATGAAGAGAAGCGACGTGAGGCGTGGTCACGTTTAGCAACATGCTATCTAAAATTAGCAAAGCCTTAACGTGTGATGCGTTCACTCCAAGTGAACCATCACATTTTCTTCTCCCCTTGAACCATGCGCTCACTTGATGAGCCGGTTCAATTTGGTTTGGTTCAAAGACCAATTAACCCAAGCCATTGGTCTAGATCACAATAAACCCTAAAGGTTCAAGATCTAACCGTTCATCTCTTGATGCTCCTGATCTCACCGATCTAGCATCAATTCTCTTGATCGAAGCTTACCGATCTCAAGCCCTAATCAATCAAACATGATCAGACCAGATCTCACTTACAATCAGAGTTTAAATCCCTTTAAACTGAACCCAAACAATTCAGTCCACACGATCTGACTTAAGTAAGCCATATCATCAAATTGTGCGACCCTAAGGGTTTCCTTTAAATGTCGGTAACGATAACTCACGTTATCACGATCAGTGAGGGGTATCTAGCAACACATCACTGTCTCCCGATATAAAGGAAAGAGTCTTCCAATACTACACCCAAACCACAGCACAAGTGTGAACCCAAGTCACTTGACATATGTGTTTCCTTTGCCACTGGATGTTCTTATTGGACAAGCGTGTCAAGCCTGTAATTCCAATATGATGAGAATGATTAGATCAGATGAAACATAGTCATCTGGGTATGGCCATACACTTTCTCAATCATCTCATCCAGGGGGGCCCTTTAGAACATCACACTCCAAACAAGGAGATGGCAATCCTATATCTATTACTAGTGCCCTAACATGACTCTTGTTCATTATCCAAGATAGTCTATAACCATTATGTTTCAAATGATATTGAACTACCTCAAAACAATGCCAATCATCATTTAGAAACACAAGTGATCTTAAGTCAGAGGAAATATGCCACTTGTTTGCATACAAGGATTATTCACATTGTGACAAGCAATTGAATATCCTAAGTAGGGTATGTCCAGTACATCCAATGTACCCATGAGTCTACATCTTATTCCATGCTCGAAGCATCCTATAAGATTAGAACACATATTAGTCTCAATCATATCATGGCTGTCTCATGTTCACCAAGATATCTCGACTAAGGACTTTACTGCATGTCGGCCTAGCTGAACAGCATTGAGACATTATTTAGAAGTATAGATATTGCAGTAGATATTGTAACAACCTGAATAACAACCATTGCCTTTATAAACATAAAGTTTATACATGATACTGAAATAATCCCAAGGCCTCAAACATTAGCCTTAAGGGCATACCCTAACAATCTCCCACTTGCACTTAATCTAATGGTTGAGAAATCTCAAACCCATATTATTACAGTGCTTCTCATGCTTCTGCTGCGCCAGAGGGTTTGTAAGCGGGTCAGCTAGATTGTCATCTGTATGAACCTTGCAGACTTTGATCTCGCCAGGATCAATGATCTCCCGGATCAAGTGAAACCTTCTCTGTATGTTCTTGGACTTCTGGTGCGACCGTGGTTCCTTTGCTTGTGCTATTGCTCCAATGTTATCACAGAAGATAACCAAAGGATCTGCACTCGAAGGAACAACACCAAGTTCCCGAACGAACTTACGAATCCACACTGCCTCCTTAGATGCTTCTGAGGCTGCAACATACTCGGCTTCTGTTGTGGAATCAGCAACAATTGACTGTTTGAAACTTTTCCACACCACTGCTCCTCCATTCAAGCTAAAAACATAGCCTGATTGCGATCGGAAATCATCCTGGTCAGACTGGAACGAAGCGTCAGTATATCCTTCAATACTGAGTTCTTCCTGACCTCCATATATCAAGAACATATCTTTGGTCCTCCGAAGATATTTCAAAATGTTCTTGACCGCAATCCAGTGTGCCTTCCCTGGATTACTTTGGAATCGACTGGTCACGCTTAACCCTTAAGCGACGTCTGGGCGAGTACATAACATCGCATACATAATGGACCCAATAGCCGAAGCATAAGGCGTATTGTCCATTTCATCTTTCTCAGTCTGTGTTTGTGGACACTGACTCTTTGAAAGACTCAGACCATGTCTGACTGGAAGATATCCTCTTTTAGAATTCTCTAAATGGAATCTCTCCAGGACTTTATCGATGTAAGTACTCTAGCACAGCCCGAGAAGCCTCTTAGATCTATCTCTGTAGATCTTCACACCTAATACATAGGCTGCTTCTCCTAAATCTTTCATCTGGAAACATTTTCTTAACCATGCTTTGACCGCATGTAGTTCAGGAATATCGTTTCCAATGATCAAGATATCATCGACGTAGAGGACTAGGAAAATAATCACGCTCCCACTAAACCTCTTATATACACACGGGTCATCTTCATTCTTGATGAAACCAAATTCACAGATTGATTCATCAAAACGAATATTCCAGCTTCTTGATTCTTGTTTAAGTCCATAAATGGACTTCTTTAATTTGCATATTTTATGACGATCCGATGGATTAGTGAAACCTTCAGGTTGTGTCATATACACATCCTCTTCTAATTTTCCATTAAGGAAAGCAGTCTTCACATCCATCTGCCAGATCTCATAATCATAATATGCCGCTATCGCGAGAATAATCCGAATAGACTTGAACATAGCTACAGGAGAGAAAGTTTCATCATAATCTATCCCATAGATTTGTTTGAAACCTTTCGCAACTAGCCTGCCTTTATAGGTAACCACGTTACCATCCATGTCAATCTTCTTCTTGAAGATCCATTTACAGCCTATAGGGATTACTCCCGGAGGCGGATCAACCAAATCCCAAACTTGGTTATCTGACATGGAGTCCATCTCGGCGCGCATAGCTTCAAGCCATCTCGCTGAGTCCGGTCCACTCCACATAAGTGAGGGGTTCATCATTAATGATGTAGACTCCGTCATAGCGCTCAGGCTGTCGACGGATCCTTCCCGATCTTCGCGGTTCCCGTGATATCTGAGCCTCAGGTTGTTCAATAACCTGATCTACTGGCTCAGGCTCATCCAATTGCGCTTGACTACTTTGTCCTTCTTCTGGTTCCTCATCCAGGTTTATTTCTCTCCCACTGGCTTCTTGCAGAAGAAATTCTTTCTCAAGAAAAATAGCCGTCCGAGCAACAAATACTTTGTTCTCTTTAGGATCATAGAAATAATAACCCTTAGTTTCCTTAGGGTAACCGACAAAGATACATTTCTCATATCTGCTCTCTAGTTTCCCAGAGGCGAGCTTTTTAACATAAGCCTCGCAACCCCAGATCTTAATAAATGTCAAGCTCGGCTGTTTCCCATACCATAACTCATATGGAGTCTTTGAAACTGCCTTGGATGGCACTCGGTTTAGTACCTTTGCAGCTGTTTCCAGTGCAAATCCCCAAAAGGAGTAAGGTAGAGTAGCCTGACTAATCATAGAACGAATCATATCCAGTAATGTTCTATTTCTCCTCTCGGACACACCATTCCATTGCGGTGTTCCTGGCGGAGTGAGCTGTGAGATAATCCCACACTCCTTAAGATAGTCAGTAAACTCATGACTCAAGTATTCTCCACCTCGATCTGAGCGAAGTGCCTTGATATTTCGGCCTAGCTGATTTTGTACTTCATTTTTGAACTCTTTGATCTTGTCAAAAGATTCACTTTTATGTCTCATTAGATAGACATACCCATATCTACTGAAATCATCAGTAAAGGTAATGAAGTATGAATAGCCACCTCTGGCATGTTTACTAAATGGCCCACACACATCACTGTGAATGAGGTCAAGTAAACCTGAAGCCCTTTGACCTTTGTTGGAAAAAGGAGACTTCGTCATTTTACCCATTAAACAAGCTTTGCATGTATCAAGCTCCTCATAGGAGAATGATCCCAGCAGTCCATAGTCATGCAACCGCTTAATGCGCTTTTTGTTAATATGACCTAAACGACTATGCCATAGCAAGGTGCTGTCATCAGCATACTTGGCTTTCTTAACATCAATCTGTTGTATAGAACATTCCATGTCCAACATGAATAACCCATTGTTAATTGACCCAGTAGCATAAACAATATTATCAAAAGAAATGTAACACTTTGAAATCTTGCATTCAAAGGAAAACCCTTTCCTGACAAGAGCAGGAATAGAGATAATATTCTTAGTTATGCTCGGTACAAAATAACAATTGTCCAGTTCTAATACAAGACCAGATGGTAAAGAGATGTGATAAACTCCTACAGCAACAGTAGCAACCCGTGCCCCGTTTCCTACTCGTAGGTCCACCTCATGCTGTCCCACCTATCTTCTTCTCTTGAGTTCTTGTACATTTGAACAAATGTGAACTCCACATGCAGTGTCCAACACCCATGATATAGAAGAAGAAACCATGACTTCAGTCATGAAAATACCTGAGCCAGAAGCGAAAGGCTTACTTCCCTTCTTGTCTCCTTGGAGCGCTTTACAGTCCTTTTTCCAGTGACCCAGCTGGCCACAATGGAAACATCTGTATTCCTTTGACCGCTTTACTTTTTTGCTTCAGAGCCTTGTTGTAGCTCTTGATGGGGGCTTTGCCCTTCTTCCCCTTCTTCTTGTTCCTTGAAGGAACCATGAGGACAGAGGATGAAGGCGTTCCCTTCTCACGAGACTGAGTCTGCTCTGTAGTCAAGAGCATGTTCAGCAACTCTGCCGGCGTACAGCCGATCTTGTTCATATTAAAATTAATAACGAATGGATCGAAAGAGGCCGGGAGAGACTGCAGGATGATATCTACAACAAGTTCCTGATTGATGGTATGTCCCAGTTTCTCTAGAGCCTCCTTGTACCCAATCATCTTGAGTACGTGAGCTCCCACTGGACTCCCTTCAGTCAGTTTGCTCTGAAAGAAAAGTTTAGTCAAATTATAGCCTTCAGTCCTTGCTTGTGCAGCATACAGCATCTTGAGGTTTGCTATAATTTCTATAGCAGATAGATCCTCATGCTGACGTTGCAGCTGTGGCGTCATAGACGCTAGCATCAAGCAAGCGACATCAATGCTATCATTGACATGCTTCTCATAAGCATCCCGAACCGCCCTTGCGGTGTTCGCAGCGGGTTGAGGCGGTATAGCCGTCTCGAGGACATACAGTTTCCTCTCAGCCTTAAGAACAATCTTAAGGTGTCCGTACCAGTCTGAGAAGTTTGGCCCAGCAAACTTCTCCCTTTCCAGTAGGGATCGCACATTGAAGGCTGTGGTGTTCGTTGCTGCAGTAATCTACAACAATGCAAGAACAGCAAGGTCAGTATCAATGTTAGAATCAATTCAGGACTTAAGAATGATTCTTTTCTCACTATTTTATCTGACTGAAAAATCCAGTAAAACAGTCCGAAAGAGTGAAACTCTTCTAGTGAGATGGGATCCAGATTTCATACTTGGTCTCCGCGTCCCGCTCAGGCGAGATAAGATGCACAAAGAGTACAAGCACTAATCTCTGGTAGGCAATCCCTGCCAATCGCCAAGCCGTGCGATTCCCCTTCATCTGGGCAATCCAGCAGACTGTGCCAACTGAGTTGGTACAACACAGTCTCTGATCCCACAAATGGCTGCCTCCATATAGCTACTATATGCGCCACAGATGTAGCCTACATGGTCAAGCTGACCCGACCTACTCCCTGGACCACCACGTGCTATGCTGAGCAACGAGAAGCGATGAATCCCTTCTCTGTAACACGCAGGTGTAATCACACACCGTCTGAAGATAGATGGGCGTGCCCACTGAGTGGGTACAACACGGCCCCAACGATAGTCAGAACAGTGAGGTTTCGCGTCAGAAGGCTTACGAGCTTGATATTTAACGTTGGATTTTAACGGTCTTTTATCTTCTTAACTATCATACAAACCCTATGGTGATAGAAGAAGATTAAATCATGCAGTTCTAATTATTTAAACAATAAATGAAAGCATGATGATCTTATGTGGTAAAAGCCCATTAAGCCTAGGTAAGACCTTAATTTAAACTTAAGTCTTCACTTGAGCTTTTCTTGGGTCTTTTGCATTTCCTCTGGCCCTACCCGGGCCCAAGCGCCCACTGCAGCTCAGGTGCGCCCACCAGATAAAATGCGCCTGTCCTAGAGTCGAACCCTAGACCTCCCGCTGGTGAAGCCACTTGCTGCATGCGCCTCTGCCAAGTGTGCTCTGTGCTCATGTCTAATTAAAATACAATTTAATCTATCTAGACATGAATGACACGCAGGTCAATTACACTTTATAAATTAATTAAAATGTGATGCGCAGATCACAATAAATACTAATTTACAATTTTAATCCAGGCACGCAGGCCCCAGCACAGCACACATTAAATAGGCAGCCCACATAAGATTAAATAAACAAGCAATATGGTATACATTCATCATGTGATCCAAACCAGAAAATAAAATTTTTTGAAAACCCATTGGCATCAATTTTTTTTTATTTTCCTTATGAGCTCTACTACCTCACAACGGTCCATTAATAGGGATCCACTCATCATAACTAGTCAGATCCACTGCCCTTGCATGCACCAAGTCGTAACTGACTTGAGCTGACCTAATGGTCAACCATGCATGCGCCAAGGGCTGAACGACCCTCATGAGTTCTGGCAAGCGGGTGTGACCCCGGGCCTAACTCATGCACGTTCACTGGTTGTCTCAACCAGACATCGCTACATGCCTGTCCGCAGTCGACCTATAGCCACCTCGTGCTTGCGCACAGGTGCCATCTGGTCGACCCATCTAGGCTGTCAGATGGTCTGATCAGACTAATTGGATCTTAACTAGACGATGACTTCAACCCTAATAACCCGTCTAAGTTTTTCAAGTAGGCGCCTCTTAGATCTAGTGTATGCGTGCAAGAGAAGTTTTTATAAAAAAACAACAAGATGCGCCAAACAACATACATGCGCGAAGGAGAAATTATACATCTAAGATAAGCATGTATTTTCGCCAACCAACATGAACAATTTTCGCATATTATGTAGTTTCGCATGTTACCTTTAGATCTAAACATTTGAGCAAACAAGGATCACACAATAGCAATCATACGAACATACAAATAACCTTGGCTCTGATACCAATTGAAAGTCCCTAAGGGGGGGGGGGTGGCGAAACCCTAAATAGGCGCATATATATATATATATATATATATATATATATTTTCACAGCGGAAGCTAGGGCTTCTAGATCGATAGCATGTATGTCATATGATCAACTAAAACATGTATACATCGAAAAGGAGTCATACCATCGCCATTGCTTTGGATGGCGCCTTGGAAGCAGAGATCGAAAGGGATCTCCTCCAAAAGATGTGCACACAAGATGTGATCGCCTACTCCTTGTTGATCTTTGTGCTAGCAAAGTTCTCCAAGAATCCTTGTCGAATGGAAGGGATGAGATGACTTGATTGCTTGGTCGAGACCTCTCCTTGTCGTCAACCCTCTTCACCACACGAGAATGTCGAGAGCTAGAGGCAAGAGGCGACAATAGGGCATGAAGAGAAGCGACATGAGGCGTGGTCACGTTTAGCAACATGCTATCTAAAATTAGCAAAGCCTTAACGTGTGATGCGTTCACTCCAAGTGAACCATCACATTTTTTTCTCCCCTTGAACCATGCGCTCACTTGATGAGCCGGTTCAATTTGGTTTGGTTCAAAGACCAATTAACCCAAGCCATTGGTCTAGATCACAATAAACCCTAAAGGTTCAAGATCTAACCGTTCATCTCTTGATGCTCTTGATCTCACCGATCTAGCATCAATTCTCTTGATCGAAGCTTACCGATCTCAAGCCCTAATCAATCAAACATGATCAGACCAGATCTCACTTACAATCAGAGTTTAAATCCCTTTAAACTGAACCCAAACAATTCAGTCCACACGATCTGACTTAAGTAAGCCATGTCATCAAATTGTGCGACCCTAAGGGTTTCCTTTAAATGTCGGTAACGATAACTCACGTTATCACGATCAGTGAGGGGTATCTAGCAACACATCACTGTCTCCCGATATAGAGGAAAGAGTCTTCCAATACTACACCCAAACCACAGCACAAGTGTGAACCCAAGTCACTTGACATATGTGTTTCCTTTACCACTGGATGTTCTTATTGGACAAGCGTGTCAAGCCTGTAATTCCAATATGATGAGAATGATTAGATCAGATTAAACATAGTCATCTGGGTATGGCCATACACTTTCTCAATCATCTCATCCAGGGGGCCCCTTTAGAACATCACACTCCAAACAAGGAGACGGCAATCCTATATCTATTACTAGTGCCCTAACATGACTCATGTTCATTATCCAAGATAGTCTATAACCATTATGTTTCAAATGATATTGAACTACCTCAAAACAATGCCAATCATCATTTAGAAACACAAGTGATCTTAAGTCAGAGGAAATATGCCACTTGTTTGCATACAAGGATTATTCACATTGTGACAAGCAATTGAATATCCTAAGTAGGGTCTGTCCAGTACATCCAATGTACCCATGAGTTTACATCTTATTCCATGCTCGAAGCATCCTATAAGATTAGAACACATATTAGTCTCAATCATATCAAGGCTGTCTCATGTTCACCAAGATATCTCGACTAAGGACTTTACTGCATGTCAGCCTAGCTGAACAGCATTGAGACATTATTCAGAAGTATACATATTGCAGCAGATATTGTAACAACCTGAATAACAACCATTGCCTTTATAAACATAAAGTTTATACATGATACTGAAATAATCCCAAGGCCTCAAACATTAGCCTTAAGGGCATACCCTAACAACAAGTGGGCGGCGAGGATGAGAAGGTTTGAGACAAGGAAAGTCTCCAAGACATTTCCATAATTCTCATTCAACCATTCCTTTTGTGCCCATGTCTTTCTTTGTGCGCCAAGGCCTTGCCTTGCGCCCCAAGCAATGCCATATAGGCATTCATACCATAAGGGATAAAGGGGGGAGGCGCCAATTGCTTCCTTATGAAGCAAATTGTGCCACTTCTCCCCATTATGCCCATAGGCGCCTAGGGGAGAAGATTTGTCCCCATTATACCCTTCTAGCCCTTCTTCTCTTCATGACAACTTATTATTGGGCCCCATTGGATAATGAGCTAGCCCAAACTCCATTACATGGGTTGATTAAGCACTTGGATCCAATCCAATGCAACCCTAATCCAAATATGACCAACCATGGTCAAATACGGGTCAACTTGCCAAAAATGAAGTTTGGCTCCAATAATATTCTTCCATCTCATCAGGCCCATTGGCGCTGATGAAATCTTCCAATTAGATCCGAGTTATCCAATAACTCGATCATAAGGCTTCCTGATCAATACGAGAACTCAAGTATCAAGGTGTGCAACCCTGTAGGTTCCTCTGACGCTGGTAGTGCTGACCAAATGTCATCACAAGCAGTGAGTGGCACCTAGCAGTGCATCGCTGCTACCCAGGTCATTGGAATGGATATCGACATCGACATCCCCATCATCGCAACAAGGTACAGATGCATTACAGTCTCTTTGCCGAACTGATATCCGATTGGACAAGTGTGTCACCACTTGTTTTCATCCAATAACATGGCTATGACTAAAACAGGTTCTTACCTGGGTATGGCCATACACTCTCAGTCATAGAACCATAGAGGAGCTTCATGGATATCATACTTCCCTAAGGAAGGGGCAAATCCTATGTCTGTCCATTGACCTTCTCATATGGGTCGTGACATGCTCAATGACAACCGTTATGACTGAAAGTTCCCTAAAGGGGGCGAAACCCTAAAGCATGCGCAAACAAAATTGCATGGGCGGAATCTAGGGTTTCCTAGGATCGCATGCATGAATATATGATCAACTTGAAGATTGTATAGATCAAAAGAGAGACCATACCAATGCCATTTCTTGGATGGCGTCTTGGAAGCAAGAGGGCGAGCGGCTCTCCTCCAAAGCAATCACACACAAAGATGATTGATCGCCTACTCCTTGTCGATCCTTGTGCTAGCAAGGCTCCAAGGTGTCCTTTTGTGTGGAAGAGAAGAGATGTCTTTCCTTGGCTAACCGGATCTCCTCCTTGGCGTGAAGACTCACCACACGAGAGAGAGGCGTCGAGAGGAAGAGGCGAGAGAGAAGAATAGCACCACACCCACGAATGTAGAGGCGTTAACTAATTTGGAAAGCATGACTTCCAAAAATAGTAAGCCCTCAACGTGTGATGCGTTCACTCCGATTGAACCATCGCATTTTCCTCTCCCATTGAACCATGCGCTCACTATGATGAGCCGGTTCAATTACATTTGGTTCAAAGACCAAATTAAGCCAAGCCTTGGTCTAGATCATATAAAACCATAAGGGTCAAGATCTAACCATTCATCTCTTGATGCTCTTGATCTCATCGATCTAGCATCAATTCTCTCGATCGAAGCTTACCGATCTCAAGCCCTAATCAATCAAACATGATCAGACTAGATCTCACTTACAATCAGAGTTTAAATCCCATTAAACTGAACCAAAACAATTCAGTCCACACGATCTGACTCAAGTAAGCCATATCATCAAATTGTGCGACCCTAAGGGTTTCCTTTAAATGTCGGTAATGATAACTTACGTTAATACGAACAGAGAGGGGTATCTAGCAACACATCACTGTCTCCCGATATAAAGGAAAGAGTCTTCCAAGACTACACCCAAACCACAGCACAAGTGTGAACCCAAGTCACTTGACATATGTGTTTCCTTTGCCACTGGATGTTCTTATTGGACAAGCGTGTCATGCCTGTAATTCCAATATGATGAGAATGATTAGATCAGATGAACATAGTCATCTGGGTATGGCCATACACTTTTTCAACCATCTCATCCAGGGGGCCCCTTCAGAACATCACACTCCAAACAAGGAGACGACAATCCTATATCTATCACTAGTGCCCTAACATGACTCATGCTCATTATCCAAGATAGTCTATAACCATTATGTTTCCAATGATATTGAACTACCTCAAAACAATGCTAATCATCATTTAGAAACACAAGTGATCTCAAGTCAGAGGAAATATGCCACTTGTTTGCATATAAGGATTATTCACATTGTGACAAGCAATTGAATATCCTAAGTAGGGTCTGTCCAGTACATCCAATGTACCCATGAGTCTACATATTATTCCATGCTCGAAGCATCCTATAAGATTAGAACACATATTAGTCTCAATCATATCAAGGCTGTCTCATGTTCACCAAGATATCTCGACTAAGGACAAAACTGCATGTCAGCCAAGCTGAACAGCATTGAGACATTATTCAGATGTATACATATTGCAGCAGATGATGTAACAACCTGAATAACAACCATTGCCTTTATAAACATAGAGTTTATACATGATACTGAAATAATCCCAAGGCCTCAAACATTAGCCTTAAGGGCATACCCCAACAATCTCCCACTTGCACTTAATCTAATGGTTGAGAAATCTCAAACCCATATTATTACAGTGCTTCTCATGCTTCTGCTGCGCCAGAGGCTTTGTAAGCGGGTCAGCTAGATTGTCATCTGTATGAACCTTGCAGACTTTGATCTCGCCACGATCAATGATCTCCCGGATCAAGTGAAACCTTCTCTGTATGTGCTTGGACTTCTGGTGCGACCGTGGTTCCTTTGCTTGTGCTATTGCTCCAGTGTTATCACAGAAGATAACCAAAGGATCTGCACTCGAAGGAACAACACCAAGTTCCTCAACGAACTTACAAATCCACACTGCCTCCTTGGATGCTTCTGAGGCTGCAACATACTCGGCTTCTGTTGTGGAATCAGCAACAATTGACTGTTTGAAACTTTTCCACACCACTGCTCCTCCATTCAAGCTAAAACCATAGCCTGATTGCGATCGGAAATCATCCTGGTCAGACTGGAACGAAGCGTCAGTATATCCTTCAATACTGAGTTCTTCCTGACCTCCATATACCAAGAACATATCTTTGGTCCTCTGAAGATATTTCAAAATGTTCTTGACCGCAATCCATTGTGCCTTCCCTGGATTACTTTGTGATGGAGGTGGGATCATTCACAAGTAAGAGTGCATTCAAACAACGATTTGAGAAAATAATTTTTTGTATTTTTAGATAAAACCCGAATTTACTCTAACGGAGTTGGAAAATATGTTTTTTTTGTATTTTATAAATAAGAAAGGCGACACTAAGTTACTACCAAAAGAAAGAGCACTTTAAACTATGAAATGGAATGACTTGTAGGAGTACTTACAGTGCGACCCTTGAGCATAGAAGGATCGTATCGTCCCGATCTTCAACGGTCCTACTCTGATGGAAGGTATTGCATCATTACAAACAAACACAGACAAACGAGATCCGCACATACCACGGATTCATATTACAAAACAAAACTAAGGGGGAGGTTAAGCCTCACAAGTTCCCTTAACACTTTGACTAAGGAGAAAGGGGGAGGGAGAAGAAAGCTTTGCGCTTAGTAAGAGATCTCCAAGTCCTTGCGCCACCTTGAATAAGAATTCAGATTAGTGTAGAGCCAAGTTCATAAGATCTAAAGAAAGGAGAGGGAAGGAACTTAGCCGAAAGTCTTCAAGATGCAAGCCTCCTTGTTGGCCGAGAGTGATGATGTCCCAAGAACCTCCAAGTGCCTTGCCGAGACCAAGGTGGATGAGATCCTTAGAGCCTCGCCAAGAGTAAGCAAAGTCCTTCAAGGGTTGGATGCGTTGAGAGCTTGAGAAGAAGGGGGGGAGAAGGGAAAGGGCTCGGCCCTTTGGAGAAGAGGGGAGGTAGAAAACTTCTTAGGCGACAAGCACCAATGCTAACACAAGGATTCTTTTTTTCACTAGGCAACTAATAGACAAAGAGGGGAGGATTACAATTTATAGGCTCAACAAGCCATGGGCAAGGGTGACAATTCACCCTAGGCGCAATCACAAAGGTAGGGAAAGAAGTTAATGCACAATTAAAACATTTCCTTGGCAAATTTGAATTTCGAAATCCTTCTTTTGATGGAGCTCCTTGTGGCCGATTTCTTCTTGAGCTCCTTCCTTATTTGTTTGGATGAGAAGGCGCCCCACTTGAATTTCGAATTGTATTCCTTCAAGAGCAAGGGTGGCTAAAGGCTTCCAAAGATAACTCCTCAAATTGTGGATCTAGATGGTGATCCCTTGATTTGTGGATCTAAATGGTGATCCCTTGATTTGTGGATCTAGTTTAATTCTTGATGGCTAGGCGCATTTAATTGTGGGCTGATTTCTTGCATTCGAATCAATCATCCTATTGAGTGGCGCCTTGGTTGATTTGGAAGGTGGAGTTGCATTCATTGTAAGCCCCTTCAACTTGAAGTCTTTAGTTGAAGTAGTTGAAGTGCCTCCTTCCATAATTGGAGCTCTACTTGAGTGGCTTTAGCTTGAGCTTCCTAGCTTCCCTTGAGCTGGGCTATAACTTGCCCAATTATTAACACAAAGGCCAGTAGACTATTCTAGGAGCAAATAAGGAAACTACACAATGCACTAGAGCTTTATTCAATGCAAATAAGGAAAGTGCAAATAAGGAAAGAAAGATGACCTAGGAGGAAAAGCCATATCTGATGGGCTTCCTCCTAGCCCTTCCAGACCTCCTTGGGGCAGGGTTGGCCCCTCCATCATTTCTCCCCGGGTGGGAAGAATTCTCCTCTGGAGAATCACCCTTGTACCCTTGGAGTAATTCCGGAGCGGCCTGTGCCAACTCTTCTTCGGGAAGCCAAGCCTCCTCACCCGACGTAAATTTAACACGGTAAAACACTTGTACCTTGTCTGGGGTGAGTCGGGTCTGATCTTCAAGTATGCTCTGCAGTTCAGGCCTGTCAGTCAACTCCCCGATGTGCACCGGCTCCTCATAGTGCGTGAGATCCTCCACATTGACAGTGGTGGGGATCCCCAGTTCCGGTGGTAGATCCAAGATGTAAGCGTTATCGTTGATCTTTTCTACAATGGTGAATGGTCTGAGTCCTTTGGCGTCCAACTTGCGGCCAGATCCATGGATGCGCTCCTCTCTGATCCGCAGTATAACTTGTTCACCTACAGAGAATATCCTTTCTCGGCGTTTCTTGTTAGCACTCTTGCGATAGGAATTTACAGCATCAAGCATTTGACAATATATTTCATGATGTAAATGAGACATGTGAGTAGCAAAATCTTTAGCAGACATAGAAATATGAGAGTGCCTAGGTAAAGGAAACAAATCAACAGGTTTTCTGGGCTGGTACCCTAAGTTGGCCTGAAAAGGGGACAATCCTGTGGTTTTGTTGACAACACTATTATAGGAGAACTCGGCAATGGGCAACAGCTTATCCCATGTGCCTGGGTGCTCTCCTACCAAACTCCTCAAAATGCTCCCTAGTGATAGATTGACCACTTCGGTCTACCCATCCGTCTGAGGATGATAGGCCGTGGAGAATTTGAGTTTGGTTCCTAACATAGCCCACAGGGTTTTCCAGAAATGTCCAACAAACCTGGAATCCCTATCAGAAACTATAGTCAGAGGGGTACCTCTATGTTTAACAACCTCTTTAAAAAACAACCTAGCTACATGTGATGCATCTGTGGTTTTGTAGCAAGGTATAAAGTGTGCCATCTTGGTAAACCTATCCACTACGACAAAAATGGAGTCATGTCTGGAGGGAGTCTTTGGTAAACCTAAGATGAAGTCCATGCTAAGGTCTTGCCATGGTGCTTGAGGGATAGGTAGGGGTGTGTACAGACCATAGTTATGTTTCTGAGTTTTCCTGGTCTGACAGGTCCTACAATGTCTGACAACCTTAGCTACATCCCGGTAGAGGTTCGGCCAGAAGAACCGTTCCTCCACTAAGGCTTGAGTCTTGTCCCAGCCATGGTGCCCGGCAGACCCTCCTCCGTGGATCTCCCAAACAAGGAAGTCTCGGATTGAGGTCTTGGGAATGCACAACTTTGGCCCAAGAAACAGAAACTCATCCCTTAGGGTATAGATGGGATGACTCAAAGGGTCTATGCTAAGCTCAGAATAAATGCTAGAAAAATCAGGGCATTCTAGGTATTCATGCTTCATGCGATCAAACCCAACTACTTCAACAGATAAAGTTTGCATAAGTAAAACTACTCTACTCAAAGCATCAGCAACTTTATTTTCAATTCCAGATTTATGTTTCAAAACAAAAGTATACTGTTGAAGGTACTCTACCCATTTAGCATGCCTAGCATTTAATTTCTTTTGAGCATTTAGAAAAGATAAAGCTTGGTGATCACTATTTAGAATAAATTCGTTGTGTATCAGATAGTGTCTCCAGTGCCTTAAAGATTGGACTACAGCATAGAATTCCTTATCATAGGTGGTATACCTTTGCTTGGCCTCATTTAATTTCTCACTAAAGTAGGCTATGGGGTGTCCTTCCTGACTAAGGGTACCTCCTATTCCTACTCCTGAGGCATCACAGTCCACTATGAAAACTTTAGAGAAGTCAGGTAATTTTAGGATAGGGGCAGTGGTCATTCTAGACTTAAGCTCCACAAAAGCTCTACTAGCAGACTTAGGCCAACTAAACTCACCTTGTTTCATACAGTTAGTTATAGGGGCTACTATGGTGCTAAAGTTTCTAATGAATCTCCTATAAAAGGCAGCTAGACCATGGAAGCTCCTAATCTCAGTCAAAGTCTTGGGTTCAGGCCAGTCCAAGATGGCTTGGATTTTGCTAGGGTCAGCTTGAAGTCCTTGGTCTGAAACTATGAAGCCTAAAAAGACAACCCTAGGGGAAAGGAAAGAACACTTTTTCAGGTTTAGGTATAGCTTTTCTTCCTGAAGTAAGTCTAAGATCTTTCTAAGGTGTTCCATGTGTTCTTCTCGGGTCTTGCTATAAATTAGGATGTCATCAAAGTAAACTACTAAGAATCTTCCTATGTAAGGCTTCAAGACTTGGTTCATTAACCTCATGAATGTTGAGGGGGCATTAGAGAGACCAAAGGGCATGACTAGCCACTCATATAAACCATCCTTGGTTTTAAAGGCAGTCTTCCACTCATCCCCAAGTCTGATCCTAACTTGGTGGTATCCACTTCTAAGGTCTAGCTTGCTAAACCACTTAGAACCTACCAGCATGTCAAGCATGTCATCTAATCTTGGGATGGGAAATCTATACTTGATGGTTATCCTGTTCATGGCCCTACAGTCTATACACATGCGCCAGCTTCCATCCTTCTTTGGGGTAAGAAGGGCGGGTACTGCACACGGGCTAAGGCTTTCCCTAATGAAACCCTTGTCTAACAGTTCATCTACTTGTCTTTTTAGCTCTTGATGCTCAGTAGGGTTCATCCTATAGTGGGGTAAGTGTGGGAGAGTAGAACCCGGGACAAGGTCTATGGCATGTTGGATTTCTCTAAGGGGTGGTAATCCATTGGGAAGTTCTTCCCTGGTGAGCTCAGAGTACCCTGAGAGTAGGGTCTCAACTTCTTTGGGTATGGGTGACTCCTCATCTGGGTTGGTTTCTTTAATGACTAAGGAGTACACTTGCTTGGACTCTAAGCAGTCTTGGGTAAAGGCACGGGTCCTTATGAGTTGGATGGTCGGTTTAGGTTCCTTAGGTTCCTCTATCCTACCCTTGTTGGTGGCAGCCTTAAGTTCCTTAGGCATGGAAGGCTTCAGTTTGATCTTTTGCCCATCATGGCTAAAGACATAGGTGTTAGTCCGACCGTAGTGGATAACATCCATATCGTATAACCACGGGCGACCGAGTAAGACTTGGGCGACATCCATGGTTATGACGTCACACCAAATCTTGCCTTGGTAGATGGCAAACTGAAGGGGCACTAAGCACCTATGGGTGACTGGGACGCTAGATTGATTGACCCAAGATATGCTATAGGGATTGGGGTGTGGTTCTGCCTTAAGGTTGAATTTTACTAAGGCTGTGTGAGAGACCGCGTTCAGACTACTTCCCCCATCTATCACTACTTTGCACATGTTGCCATTGCATTTCATGTAGGTGTGGAAAATACTGGTCCTACGCCAGTCCTCGGTTGGGGTAGGTTTGATCAGGGTGCACCTAACCACTCCTAATGTGTCGTGGGTTTGTTCTTCACCACTATCATAAGCTAGTTCTTCCCAAACCGTACAACCAGAGTCAGGGTTATGGATTTCCTCATGGTTTTCCTCATAGGTTTCTTCACGTTTTTCCTCACCTAAGTACAGGACCCTCTTGGGACAGTCTTTCATATAGTGTCCTACTTGGTTGCAAGCATGGCAGGTGACTCTAGGTTCTTGGACAGTCCTAGGTCTAGAGGGTGTTGGTGTTGGGGCTTTGGGTTGAGAGCTAGAGGGACTTGAGGAGGGCGCCTTAGGGTAAGTTCTAGGGGAACTTAACTCTCTCCTAAAGGCTCTCTTTATGTTTTCCTCTACCTCTAAGGCTCTTTGGTAGGCGACTTCCCTAGACTCTATTTGGAAGTAGGTCATTCCCCTTTTGATCTCGGGTCTAAGCCCATTCTTGTACCTACTAAGGGAGACATGGGGTTCCTCATGGATGCCACTCCTCAAAAGGAGTTCATCAAACCTAGTGGTGTAGTCGGTGACATTTAGGCTACCTTGGACTAGGCTCATGGCTTCATCAATAATCTTAAGTTGGAAATAGGGAGGGACATATTTTTCCCTAAGTTTGTCTCGCATGTCTTCCCATCTCTCAATAGGAGGGCGCCTAAACAACTCTATGTTCTTTTCTATGCTTGTCCAGTATAACCTAGCAGTACCTTCTAGGAGACATCGGGTGAACCTAACCTTGGATTGACTAGGCATCATGCTCTAGTCGAAATACCGTTCAAGTTTGTCTACCCAATCTAGGAACTCTCTAGGGTCAAGGGAACCACTAAAGGTTGGGGGTGAGAGTTTGATGTTGCGTTGCACTTCATCCTCTCTAGGTCTGTGGTAGGTTTGAGCACGTGGCTCATTCCACTCAGGTTCTTGGTCTTCCCTAGGTCTTTGATAGGGTCGAGCATGTGGATCTTCCCATTCAGGTTCTTGGACTCTCCTATTATGGTTCCTATTGTTTTGGGGATGTTCACCTAGGATGGGTTCACTTGAGGGCCGACTAGGGGGTCTATCATCCCTAAGATTTTCAGGATTTGGGAGTCTAGCTCTAATATCCCTAAGATTAAATAGACAATCATTCATGTTATACAAACATCATGTGATCCAATCAAGAAAATAAAATTTTTCGAAAAACCCATTGGCTTCATTTTATTTCCTTATGTGCCCTACTACCTTACAACGGTCCATTAATAGGGATCCACTCATCAGACCTAGTCAGACCCCCTGCCCTTGCATGCACCAAGTCATAACCGACTTGAGTCGACCACATGGTCAACAATGCATACGTTAAGGGCTGAACGTCCCTCATGAGTTCTGGTAAGCGGGTGTGACCCCGGGCCTTAATCATGAGCGTTCATCGGTTGTCTCAATCAGACATCGCTACACGCCTTTCAGCAGTCGACCTATAGCCACCTCATGCTTGTGCATAGGTGCCATCTGGTCGACCCATCTAGGCTGTCAGATAGTCTGATCAAACTGTTGGGTCTTGACAGGACGATGACTTCAACCCTAATAACCCGTCTAAGTTTTAAAGTAGGCGCTTAGATCTAATGGATGCGCGCAAGTAAAAGAGTTTGATCAAAAACTACAACATGCGCCAACAATATACATGCGCCAATGTAAAGCATACATCATATTTTCGCATGATCATTTAGATATATTCATAAGCGCAAACAAGGATCACAAAAACAAGCAATCAAATGATTCATACATGAACTCGCTCTGATACCAATTGAAAGTTCCCAAAAGGGGGCGAAACCCTAAAGCATGCGCAAACAAAATTGCATGGGCGGAATCTTGGGTTTCCTAGGATCGCATGCATGAATATATGATCAACTTGAAGATTGTATAGATCAAAAGAGAGATCATACCAATGCCATTTCTTGGATGGCGTCTTGGAAGCAAGAGGGCGAGCGGCTCTCCTCCAAAGCAATCACACACAAAGATGATTGATCGCCTACTCCTTGTCGATCCTTGTGCTAGCAAGGCTCCAAGGTGTCCTTTTGTGTGGAAGAGAAGAGATGTCTTTCCTTGGCTAACCGGATCTCCTCCTTGGCGTGAATACTCACCACACGAGAGAGAGGCGTCGAGAGGAAGAGGCGAGAGAGAAGAATAGCACCACACCCACGAATGTAGAGGCGTTAACTAATTTGGAAAGCATGACTTCCAAAAATAGTAAGCCCTCAACGTGTGATGCGTTCACTCCGATTGAACCATCGCATTTTCCTCTCCCATTGAACCATGCGCTCACTATGATGAGCCGGTTCAATTACATTTGGTTCAAAGACCAAATTAAGCCAAGCCTTGGTCTAGATCACATAAAACCATAAGGCTCAAGATCTAACCATTCATCTCTTGATGCTCTAGATCTCATCGATCTAGCATCAGTTCTCTCGATCGAAGCTTACCGATCTCAAGCCCTAATCAATCAAACATGATCAGACCAGATCTCACTTACAATCAGAGTTTAAATCCCATTAAACTGAACCAAAACAATTCAGTCCACACGATCTGACTCAAGTAAGCCATATCATCAAATTGTGCGACCCTAAGGGTTTCCTTTAAATGTCGGTAACGATAACTTACGTTATCACGAACAGAGAGGGGTATCTAGCAACACATCACTGTCTCCCGATATAAAGGAAAGAGTCTTCCAAGACTACACCCAAACCACAGCACAAGTGTGAACCCAAGTCACTTGACATATGTGTTTCCTTTGCCACTGGATGTTCTTATTGGACAAGCGTGTCAAGCCTGTAATTCCAATATGATGAGAATGATTAGATCAGATGAACATAGTCATCTGGGTATGGCCATACACTTTCTCAACCATCTCATCCAGGGGGCCCCTTCAGAACATCACACTCCAAACAAGGAGACGGCAATCCTATATCTATCACTAGTGCCCTAACATGACTCATGCTCATTATCCAAGATAGTCTATAACCATTATGTTTCAAATGATATTGAACTACCTCAAAACAATGCCAATCATCATTTAGAAACACAAGTGATCTCAAGTTAGAGGAAATATGTCACTTGTTTGCATATAAGGATTATTCACATTGTGACAAGCAATTGAATATCCTAAGTAGGGTCTGTCCAGTACATCTAATGTACCCATGAGTCTACATCTTATTCCATGCTCGAAGCATCCTATAAGATTAGAACACATATTAGTCTCAATCATATCAAGGCTGTCTCATGTTCACCAAGATATCTCGACTAAGGACAAAACTGCATGTCAGCCAAGCTGAACAGCATTGAGACATTATTCAGAAGTATACATATTGCAGCAGATGATGTAACAACCTGAATAACAACCATTGCCTTTATAAACATAGAGTTTATACATGATACTGAAATAATCCCAAGGCCTCAAACATTAGCCTTAAGGGCATACCCCAACAATGACCTCCCAACTACGGCAAGGTGTTGGGTTGTATCAAAGCAAGTCCCTAGCCATATAGAATGATCAATGACCTAATGTCAAGGGATCAATGCATCTCCTGTCACTTATGAGGATAACTCATGACACCAAGTCATAGCCTCATAGCGGGTCTATCCAGTATATCCTCCAATGATATACCCATGTGTCTGCGTTAGCATCACGTGCCTAACCAGCCCACATACCAGTCTCACAAGTACTAGAGCTGTCCCATATCCACTCAAGTACATCGACTGGGGATAATTATTTGAACACAGATCCAATCTATCTCCAGGGACATTATCATGTAAGTACACAATTGCAGGTGTAGACAAACAATGATAACGACAATGCCAGAATGATATATAAATATCAAAGTCAAGTAGTACATAAGTTCACCATAACTAGGTCCTAGGGCATATACACCAACAATCTCCCACTTGCACTAAGACCTAGAAGTTGAGGAATCTCAACCCCATATCTCTAGCGTGACCATCATGCTTCTGCTGTGACAAAGCCTTGGTCAATGGGTCTGCCAGATTGTTCTCTTTGTCTACTCTGCTAATCTTGACATCACCTCTGTCAATGATCTCTCTGATCAGGTGAAATCTTCTGAGTATGTGTTTGGATCTTTGATGAGACCGTGGTTCCTTGGCTTGTGCAATTGCTTCATTGTTGTCACAGTAGAGTTCAATGGGATCCATTGCACTAGGTACCACCTGAAGATCACATAAGAACTTCCTTATCCAAACGGCTTCCTTGGCTGCCTCAGAAGCAGCCACATACTCAGCCTCGGTTGAATCTGCTATGGTGGATTGCTTGAAGCTCTTCCAACATACAGCGCCTCCATTTATCTTGAACACATTGTCACATCCCGTTATCTTAACCCCAAACAAGCAACACAATTCACATAGAAACAGGATGTTATCACACAGGATCGATGCACATGCTAAGTAAAACCAAGTCCAGGAAATCCGATCTGAAAATTTCGAAAATCCATACATACAAATCTCTACAAAAACACAATTTCATAAAGGTACCTGCCACCACGCAATACTTGCACTAGACATATGCAAGTCACATTTATATCAAATCCGATCGCAAAAGTATAAATCGACTCGAACTTAGAAACAAAACCACAATGTCGATTCTATAAATTCATTTAATGATACCACACCGAAACCAGGCCAAAGCCCGCGGTGACACAAAAATCAGAATATCAAACTGCCATAACCGGCAACACAAGTTCACATAGTTTGGCCACAACTGGCAACACAAGTTCATATAATTCGGCCACAACCGGCCCCAGTAATTAAGCACAAAAGTCTTATTCATTCAACTGGCATATCACGATATTCATATAAAATGCTAACTGGAAATGCGCCCCTGCTCTACACCTGAAAATAATGAGGGGTGAGCTACACAGCCCAGTGAGTGGATAGTCTCAATCAACCATCCATAATATACACTCAAAAATACATGCAGATTATTTTAAAAACATTTAACAGAATATCATGTCAGCATCATGTCAGCATATAACAAAATTAAAGAACAGGACTCATATAAAACTGTCAGATGTACACAGCTATCACAAAAGAGTAACCCAGGTTCTAGATCTATACTCTAAACCAACTAAACACACCAACCACTTAATTAACCTAGTTGTCCAGCATATTCAGTAGTGACCATTATGGTCCAACCCGGCTTTGGCCTAAGCACTGGGAGAAACCTGCAAATCACATGCAACATATAGATGGACGGTGTGTAGATTCAAGAGGTGGCCCCCGCCAGGTCACGACGTGGCACTTTGCTCTACGATCACCCCATAACACAAAAATCTAAGCGTTCTAAGAGTGACGACATCAAGAGGTGGCCCCTGTCCGACCAAGACATGGCACTTTGCGTCTTATATCACTCGTTCTCCCAAAGGGTTCCTACTGGACAACAATAGACACATCTTATATCTTATTTCACAACGGTGGACTCCTAAGTGTAGACCAGACTCTAGGATAGTCATATCACAATAATCACAACAGGCAGGCTGAACATCAACCCCCATCACAATAATCATAACAGGCAGGCTGAACAACAACCCCCCCTCACATATCACAATACAGGGCTGAAATCTCCAACCCTTAACATATCTCATGTAGACTATCCTCTTGAGTTTAAGGTAACACTTAGCCTAGTCCTATCCATTCCATGACCATAGCACACAATATTCAAAAATCCCATAACCACATAATATTCCAAAGGTCACATAATATCCAAAAATCACATAATATTCAAAAATCACATAGTAGTGTAGTCCTTAGGTTTCATGCTGATTAGTTCAGTCTAACCTTGCTATGTTATCACCCAAATTTCTCAAACAAGGATACATAGCTATAAATATATAACCATAAACATATAACATGCTACACTCATGAAGAAACATTCATAAATTACATTTAACAAGCATCTATAATATCAACATAAAATTAAAACATGTATTCTTATAAACTACTTTACAATTTGCCACAAGTAAACATGTTAACTACAAATATCAAGATTCGGTTTTTATAAACAATTATCAAGATTTCGGTTCTCATACATATTATCAAGATTTCGGTTTTTAGGTTTTCATGGAAAATACTCTAAATTCGGTTTTCATGAAGAACATCTTAATTTCGATTTTCATGGAAAAATACCCTAAATTCGGTTTTCATGAAGAACATCTTAATTTCGGTTTTCATACCCTAAATTCGGTTTTCACAAAAAATACACTTTGCATAATTTCGGTTTTAACATGGTAAATAAGACATTCAAGTGTATCATTTGATAGATCAAATAAGACATTCCACTCACCTCTTAACCGTGAACACTAAGGTGAAAAATCCTCCACAACAAACCGTCTAAGGGCTTGAAATGCTTCTAGATAGACGCCAACAAGCACCCAAGAAAGCCGGCCAAGGAAGAAGGAAGAAGAAGATCGTCCAAGCCTTCAAGGAAATCGCCAAGTTCTTTCAAGCCGTCGCCCAAGGTTCTTCCAAGCCAACAAAAACGCCAACCTCTTTACCCTAGTCGCTAAACCCCTTAAAAAATTTAAATTTCGGTTTTTAATGTTTAACCCGCTAACCAATTAATTCAAAAGGGTTTAACCCATTTAACTAATAAATTTGAATTTTAAACCCAATTAGCGCAAACCCAATAACTCATAATTAACTAATTAATTTAACCATTAACTAACCATTAACCATTCACTTAAACGAAAATCCAATAAGGATTTAATTAACCTCCAATAAGGTCTATTTAATTAATTACAAATTAACAATCAATAAATTCTAATTAATTAATTACAAATTAACAATCAACAAACTCAAATCAATTAATTACAAATTAACAATCAATAAGCTAGTTAATTAATATCCAATAAGCTAGTCAATTAACCTTCAATACTGCTTAACGTAATATCCACAGTCAATGATTTTATTTAAATCAAAAATAATACTTACCAGGACTTAAGATCCTTGGATCTTACATCCCTCCCTCCTTATAAAGCTTTAGTCCTCTAAAGCTCAACATTCATATCATCGAAGAGATAAGCATAGAATTTCCTCATATCAGCTTCAGTCTCCCATGTCGCCTCCTCAACCGTCTGATTTCCCCAGATAACCTTTACCAAAGGTATAGACTTATTCCTCAGAACTTTATCCTTTCTATCCACAATCTGGAGAGGTTCCAATTCCAATACATGAGATGGATCAGGATGATATTTCCTCAAAGCAGAAACATGGAACACATTAGGAAACTCTTTCACCACCGCCATCTGAGTCAAATCAGAAGTAGAATCATCCTGCACCTTAACATGTGCAAGATAACCTTTACACCCACTAGCAAGTAACTTTCTGGCTTGTAGGAAAGATATCACATGCGGTCCTTGGTCTGACACTAGACCTCTCACAAAAAGCCGATTCCCATCTTGCAGATTCAAGGTGATTACTTTCTCAAAGCAATCCACAGAGGCATGATGTGAGGATAACCAATCCATACCTAGGATGACATCATAGTCTTGCATGTCTAAAAGGATTAGGTCCACAAGAAATTCATAACCCTCTACATGCACTACACAATCAGCACAAACAGTGTCTGTAGACAATGATTTCCCTAAGGGAGTACTTACAGACACAACATAATCTAGCACCTTAGGTAACACAGGTAAACATGCAGCAAATTTAACAGATACAAAAGACAAATTTGCACCAGGGTCAAATAAAATGCGGGCTAACTGATCGAATACAAATAAGGTACCTTCCACGACGGATCGGGAAGCTCGTGTATCCTTCTCAGCCACAGCATAAACTCTAGTCTGGACTGTAGGCTTATCTGCGCCTCTCGGCTGCATTTCTGGTTCTTTGCAGTCCTTAACCATGTGCCCTGGTTTCTTACACCTGAAGCATACACCATTCTTCTTATAACAATCCTTCATCAGATGTCCCTTGAGCCCACAATAAAGACAAGTCCAGTTCTCAGTGTTGCTGTTCTTTACATCCCTGGTATCCCTGGACTGCTGCAGTGCATCCCTGGACTGCTGCGGTGCCTTGTAAGAGTAAGGCTTATACCTGCTCTTCTTGTAGTCCTTATGTCTAGGGTACTTCTTACCCTTGCCGCCATTACCATACTGAGGAGCCGCCGCCTCAGCTGCAGGAACCACCATCACGGCCACACTAGAACTCCTCTCAGATATGTACCTCTCAATGGTGCGTGCTTGTCCAACAGTCTCAACGTAAGTCTCCAAGTGCTGAGCACCAACCTGCTCTCAAATGTCCCATCTGAGACCTCTGAGAAACTTGGTAGCCCTCCTCTTTTCAGTGTTTATCAGGTGAGGGGCATACTTTCCCAACTTAGTGAACTGCAACTCATACTGGTCCACAGTCATATCACCCTGCTCCAGATGAATAAACTCCACCTCTCGGTCCTCCACCAAGCTATCGGGGAAGTACTTCTCGTTAAATTGAGACAAGAAGTAGGGCCAATCTACTTTTTCATGTTTTTCTTCAGCAAGCCTCACCACGCCCTTCCACCACTCATCTGCGTCACCACGCATCATATAGGCGGTCAGACACAACTTGTCCTCATCCGAGCAACGCATGACTTGGAAAATCTTTTCCAAGACCAACTGCCAGTTCTCTGCAGTACTTGATTCTGAGCCCCCATAAAAAGAGCTAGGACCCAGTTTCTGGAATTCACTCACGAGTGAGGCATAGCGCCTGTGAGCGTCCTCCTGAGAGTCATCCCCCACCACCCGGGTAGTAGTCTGGGATCTCTCTTGAGTCAACTGCTGCAAGAGCTGCTGTTGCGCCTCTTGATGCTGAGTTTGTTGCTGCTGCAGCATCTGAGCTTGCCTCTCTATCATGGCACCCTGTTGCTGTACCATGCCTGTCAGAGCCTCAATAGCCCTTGAGAAATTCGGGGTCTGCTCATCCTCGCCGCTAGCATTTCCTCTAGTTCGCACCATCTTAAGTTCCTACACACACATACCACAGTAAGGAAATCAAACATAAACCTATCAGGTGTTTAGCAATACACAAACATGTTTTCCCCCGAACTAAGTTTTAGCTAGCCAACTCCTCTGATACCATTCTGTCACATCCCGTTATCTTAACCCCAAACAAGCAACACAATTCACATAGAAACAGGATGTTATCACACAGGATCGATGCACATGCTAAGTAAAACCAAGTCCAGGAAATCCGATCTGAAAATTTCAAAAATCCATACATACAAATCTCTACAAAAACACAATTTCATAAAGGTACCTGCCACCACGCAATACTTGCACTAGACATATGCAAGTCACATTTATATCAAATCCGATCGCAAAAGTATAAATCGACTCGAACTTAGAAACAAAACCACAATGTCGATTCTATAAATTTATTCAATGATACCACACCGAAACCAGGCCAAAGCCCGCGGTGACACAAAAATCAGAATATCAAACTGCCATAACCGGCAACACAAGTTCACATAGTTTGGCCACAACTGGCAACACAAGTTCATATAATTCGGCCACAACCGTCCCCAGTAATTAAGCACAAAAGTCTTATTCATTCAACTGGCATATCACGATATTCATATAAAATGCTAACTGGAAATGCGCCCCTGCTCTACACCTGAAAATAATGAGGGGTGAGCTACACAGCCCAGTGAGTGGATAGTCTCAAACGACCATCCATAACATACACTCAAAAATACATGCAGATTATTTTAAAAACATTTAACAGAATATCATGTCAGCATCATGTCAGCATATAACAAAATTAAAGAACAGGACTCATATAAAACTGTCAGATGTACACAGCTATCACAAAAGAGTAACCCAGGTTCTAGATCTATACTCTAAACCAACTAAACACACCAACCACTTAATTAACCTAGTTGTCCAGCATATTCAGTAGTGACCATTATGGTCCAACCCGGCTTTGGCCTAAGCACTGGGAGAAACCTGCAAATCACATGCAACATATAGATGGACGGTGTGTAGATTCAAGAGGTGGCCCCCGCCAGGTCACGACGTGGCACTTTGCTCTACGATCACCCCATAACACAAAAATCTAAGCGTTCTAAGAGTGACGACATCAAGAGGTGGCCCCTGTCCGACCAAGACATGGCACTTTGCGTCTTATATCACTCGTTCTCCCAAAGGGTTCCTACTGGACAACAATAGACACATCTTATATCTTATTTCACAACGGTGGACTCCTAAGTGTAGACCAGACTCTAGGATAGTCATATCACAATAATCACAACAGGCAGGCTGAACATCAACCCCCATCACAATAATCATAACAGGCAGGCTGAACAACAACCCCCCCTCACATATCACAATACAGGGCTGAAATCTCCAACCCTTAACATATCTCATGTAGACTATCCTCTTGAGTTTAAGGTAACACTTAGCCTAGTCCTATCCATTCCATGACCATAGCACACAATATTCGAAAATCCCATAACCACATAATATTCCAAAGGTCACATAATATCCAAAAATCACATAATATTCAAAAATCACATAGTAGTGTAGTCCTTAGGTTTCATGCTGATTAGTTCAGTCTAACCTTGCTATGTTATCACCCAAATTTCTCAAACAAGGATACATAGCTATAAATATATAACCATAAACATATAACATGCTACACTCATGAAGAAACATTCATAAATTACATTTAACAAGCATCTATAATATCAACATAAAATTAAAACATGTATTCTTATAAACTACTTTACAATTTGCCACAAGTAAACATGTTAACTACAAATATCAAGATTCGGTTTTTATAAACAATTATCAAGATTTCGGTTCTCATACATATTATCAAGATTTCGGTTTTTAGGTTTTCATGGAAAATACTCTAAATTCGGTTTTCATGAAGAACATCTTAATTTCGATTTTCATGGAAAAATACCCTAAATTCGGTTTTCATGAAGAACATCTTAATTTCGGTTTTCATACCCTAAATTCGGTTTTCACGAAAAATACACTTTGCATAATTTTGGTTTTAACATGGTAAATAAGACATTCAAGTGTATCATTTGATAGATCAAATAAGACATTCCACTCACCTCTTAACCGTGAACACTAAGGTGAAAAATCCTCCACAACAAACCGTCTAAGGGCTTGAAATGCTTCTAGATAGACGCCAACAAGCACCCAAGAAAGCCGGCCAAGGAAGAAGGAAGAAGAAGATCGTCCAAGCCTTCAAGGAAATCGCCAAGTTCTTTCAAGCCGTTGCCCAAGGTTCTTCCAAGCCAACAAAAACGCCAACCTCTTTACCCTAGTCGCTAAACCCCTTAAAAAATTTAAATTTCGGCTTTTAATGTTTAACCCGCTAACCAATTAATTCAAAAGGGTTTAACCCATTTAACTAATAAATTTGAATTTTAAACCCAATTAGCGCAAACCCAATAACTCATAATTAACTAATTAATTTAACCATTAACTAACCATTAACCATTCACTTAAACGAAAATCCAATAAGGATTTAATTAACCTCCAATAAGGTCTATTTAATTAATTACAAATTAACAATCAATAAATTCTAATTAATTAATTACAAATTAACAATCAACAAACTCAAATCAATTAATTACAAATTAACAATCAATAAGCTAGTTAATTAATATCCAATATGTTGGAACCCCTTTCAAGAGGGGGGCGAAACCCAGCATGGTGCAAAACAAATTTCAAGCAGCGGATAGGGTCTCTAAGAATCGCATGCACCTTATATAATCAACTTAAAGAAAAACCGATTGCATAAGAGATGATTCGATCCATACCATTGCCATTTCTAGATGGCACCTTGGAAGTAAAGATCAAACGAGATCTTCTCCTTGTCGTCACACACAAGATGATGTCGCTATCTCTCTTGGTGCTCCTTGTGCTAGCAAGGTTCCAAGAGGTCCTTTGACGAGTGAAGGGAAAATGAGATGTCAATCTCTCTTGGCCGAATCCTCCTCAATCCGTCAAGCGTCGCCGCACTCACACAAGAATGTCGAGAGGAATATGGGCGAGAGGAATATGGGAAGTGGCGAAAATAGTGCATACTCTATTCGGACGAGAGCCCCCTCAAGTGGAGATCATGGTTACTAAAAATAGTAACCACTCCTCACCACAACGTTCACGCCAAGTGAACTTGTCGCCTACTCCTCTCCCTATGAACCAAGCGCTCATTTAGTGAGCCGGTTCACTTTGGTTCGGTTTAAGAACCAATCAAGCCAATGATCTAGTCTAGATCTTAAATAAACCCTAAGGTTCACGATCTAACCGTCGATCTCAACGATGCCCCTGATCTGACCGATCTGGCATGCATTCTCTCGATCAAAGCTTACCGATCTCAAGCCCTAATCAATCAAACATGATCAGACCAGATCTCACTTACAATCAGAGATTAAATCCCTTTAAACTGAACCCAAATAATTCAGTCCACACGATCTGACTTAAGTAAGCCATATCATCAAATTGTGCGACCCAAAGGGTTTCCTTTAAATGTCGGTAACGACAACTTACGTTATCACGATCAGTGAGAGGTATCTAGCAACACATCACTGTCTCCCGATATAAAGAAAAGAGTCTTCCAAGACTACACCCAAAAACAGCACAAGTGTGAATCAAATCACAAGGCATGCATTTTTCCTTTGCCACTGGATGTTCTTATTGGACAAGCCTGTCAAGCTTGTAATTCCAATATGATGAGCATGATTAGATCAGATGATCATAGTCACCTGGGTATGGCCATACACTCTCTCAATCATCTCATCCAGGGGGCCCCTTTAGAACATCACACTCCTTAAACAAGGAGACGGCAATCCTATGTCTATCACTAGTGCCCTAACCTGACTCAAGCTCATCATCCAAGATAGTCTATAATCATTATGTTTCAAACGATATTGAACTATCTCAAAACAATGACAATCATCATTTAGAAAACACAAGTGATCTCAAGTCAGAGGAAATGTGCCACTTGTCATAATCAAGGAATATTCACATTGTGACAAACAATTGAACATCCTAGTAGGGTCTGTCCAGTACATCCCATGTACCCATGAGTCTACATCTTATTCCATGCTCGAAGCATCCTATAAGATTAGAACACATATTAGTCTTAACAATATCAAGGCTGTCTCATGTTCACCAAGATACATCGACTAAGGACTTAATAGCATGTCAGCCCAGCTGAACAGCTTTGAGACATTATTCAGAAGAACATATATTGCAGCAGACAATGTAGCTAACTGAATAACAACCATGCCTTTATAAACATAAGAGTTTATTACATGATACAGATACATTCCCATAGGCCTCAAACATTAGCCTTAAGGGCATACCCCAACAATCTCCCACTTGCACTTAATCTAATGGTTGAGAAATCTCAAACCCATATTATTACAGTGCTTCTCATGCTTCTGCTGCGCCAGAGGCTTGGTAAGCGGGTCTGCCAGATTGTCATCTGTATGAACCTTGCAGACTTTGATCTCGCCTCGATCTATGATCTCCCTGATCAAATGAAACCGTCTCTGTATGTGCTTGGACTTCTGGTGCGACCGTGGTTCCTTTGCTTGTGCGATTGCTCCAGTGTTATCACAAAAGATAACCAAAGGATCTGCACTCGAAGGAATGACACCAAGTTCTCTCACGAACTTACGAATCCATACTGCCTCCTTGGATGCTTCCGAGGCTGCAACATACTCGGCTTCTGTTGTGGAATCAGCAACAGTTGACTGTTTGAAACTCTTCCACACCACTGCACCTCCATTCAAGCTAAAAACATAGCCTGATTGCGATCGGAAATCATCCTGGTCAGACTGGAACGAAGCGTCAGTATATCCTTCAATACTGAGTTCTTCCTGACCACCATATATCAAGAACATATCTTTGGTCCTCCGCAGATATTTTAAAATGTTCTTGACTGCAATCCAGTGCGCCACACCTGGATTACTCTGGTAACGACTGGTTACGCTTAACCCGTAAGCAACGTCTGGGCGAGTACACAACATCGCATACATAATGGATCCAATAGCCGAAGCATAAGGCGTATTGTCCATTTCATCTTTCTCAGTCTGTGTTTGTGGACACTGACTCTTCGAAAGATTCAGACCATGTCTGACTGGAAGATATCCACGTTTAGAATTCTCTAAATGAAATCTCTCCAGGACCTTATTGATGTAAGTACTTTGGCACAGCCCGAGAAGCCTCTTAGATCTATCCCTGTAGATCTTCACACCTAATACATAGGCTGCTTCTCCTAAATCTTTCATCTGGAAACATTTCCTTAGCCATGCCTTAACAGCATGCATTTCAGGAATGTCGTTTCCAATGATCAAGATGTCATCGACGTAGAGGACTAGGAAAGTAATCACGCTCCCACTAAACCTCTTATATACACACGGGTCATCCTCGTTCTTGATGAAACCAAATTCAATGACTGATTCATCAAAACGAATGTTCCAGCTTCTTGATGCTTGTTTAAGTCCATAAATAGACTTCTTTAACTTGCATATCTTATGACGATCTGCTGGATTAGTGAAACCTTCTGGTTGTGTCATATACACATCCTCATCCAGATTTCCATTAAGGAAAGCTGTTTTCACATCCATCTGCCAAATCTCATAATCATAATATGCAGCTATCGCGAAAAGAATCCGAATAGACTTAAACATAGCTACAGGTGAGAAAGTTTCATCATAATCTATCCCGTAGATTTGTTTGAAACCTTTCGCAACTAGCCTGCTTTTATAGGTAACCACGTTACCATCCATCTCAATCTTCTTCTTGAAGATCCATTTACAGCCTATAGGGATAATTCCCGGAGGCGGATCAACCAAATCCCAAACTTGGTTATCTGACATGGAGTCCATCTCGGCGCGCATAGCTTCAAGCCATCTCGCTGACTCCGGTCCACTGACCGCATCCGCATAAGTGAGGGGTTCATCATTGTCAATGATGTAGACTCCGTCATAGCGCTCAGGCTGTCGACGGATCCTACCCGATCTTCGCGGTTCCCGTGATATCTGAGCCTCAGGTTGTTCAATAACCTGTTCTACCGGCTCAGGCTCATCCAACTCTGCTTGACTACTTTGTCCTTCGTCTGGATTCTCATCCAGCTTTATTTCTCTCCCACTGGCCTCTTGCAGAAGAAATTCCTTCTCAAGAAATATGGCCGTCCGAGCAACAAAAACCTTGTTCTCCTTGGGATCGAAGAAATAATAACCCTTAGTTTCCTTAGGGTAACCGACAAAGATACATTTGTCAGATCTACTCTCTAGTTTCCCAGAGGCGAGCTTCTTTACATAAGCTTCGCAACCCCAGATCCTGATAAATGTCAAGCTTGGCTGTTTCCCATACCATAACTCATATGGCGTCTTTGAAACTGCCTTGGATGGCACTCGGTTTAGTACCTTTGCAGCTGTTTCCAGTGCAAAACCCCAAAAGGAGTAGGGTAGAGTAGCCTGACTCATCATAGAACGAACCATATCAAGTAGCGTTCTATTTCTCCTCTCGGACACACCATTCCATTGCGGTGTTCCAGGCGGAGTGAGCTGTGAGATAATCCCACACTCCTTTAGATAGTCAGTAAATGCATGACTTAGGTATTCACCACCTCGATCTGAGCGAAGTGCCTTGATATTACGGCCTAGCTGATTCTGTACTTCATTTTTGAACTCTTTGAACTTGTCAAAAGATTCACTCTTATGTCTCATCAGATAGACATACCCGTATCTACTGAAATCATCAGTAAAGGTAATGAAGTACTGATATCCACCTCTGGCATGTTTACTAAAAGGCCCACACACATCACTGTGTATAAGGTCAAGTAAACCTGAAGCCCTTTGACCTTTGTGAGGAAAAGGTGACTTCGTCATTTTACCCATTAAACAAGCTTTGCATGTATCAATCTCCTTGTAGGAGAATGATCCCAGCAGTCCATTTTCATGCAACCGCTTAATGCGTTTCTCGTTTATATGGCCTAAACGACTATGCCATAGCAAGGTGCTGTCATCAGCATACTTGGCTTTCTTAATATCAATTTGTTGTATCGAACATTCCATGTCCAACATGTATAACCCATTATTAATTGAACCAGTTGCATAAACAATATTATCAAAAGACAAAATACACTTTGAAATATTGCATTCAAAGGAAAATCCCTTCCTAACAAGTGCAGGAATGGAGATAATATTTTTAGTTATACTGGGAACAAAGTAACAACTGTTTAGTTCCAATACAAGTCCAGATGGTAAAGAAATAAAGTAGTCTCCTACAGCAACAGCAGCAACCCGTGCCCCGTTTCCAACTCGTAGGTCCACCTCATGCTGTCCCACCTGCCTTCTTCTCTTGAGTTCCTGTACATTTGAACAAATGTGAACTCCACATGCAGTGTCCAACACCCATGATACAGAAGAAGAAAACATGACCTCAGTCACGAATATACCTGAGCCAGAAGCAAAGCTTCCCCTCTTATCTCCTTGGAGCGCTTTACAGTCCTTTTTCCAGTGACCCAGCTGGCCACAGTGGAAACACCTGTATTCCTTAGACCGCTTCACCTTCTGCTTCAGAGCCTTGCTGTAATTCTTGACGGGGGCCTTGCCCTTCTTCCCCTTCTTCTTGTTCCTAGAAGGAACCATCAAGACAGAGGTTGAAGGCTTACCCTTCAGAGTCTCCTCAGTGGTCAAGAGCATATTCAGCAGCTCTGCCGGAGTACAATCGATTTTGTTCATATTAAAATTAATAATGAACGCGTCGAATGAAGGCGGGAGAGACTGCAGAATAATGTCCACAGCAAGCTCCTGGTTAATGGTATGCCCCAGTTTCTCTAGAGCCTCCTTGTGCCCAATCATCTTGAGCACGTGAGCTCCCACTGGGCTCCCTTCAGCCAGTTTGCTCTGAAAGAAGAGCTTTGTCAAATTGTAGCGTTCAGTCCTCGCCTGTGCAGCATACAGCATCTTGAGGTTCGCTATCATCTCTATAGCCGACATATCCTCATGCTGACGCTGCAGCGGTGGCGTCATAGACGCTAGCATCAGGCAAGCGACATCAATGCTATCATTGACGTGCTTTTCATAGGCTTCCCGAACCGCCCTTGCGGCGTTCGGAGCGGGCTGCGGCGGTATCGCCGTCTCGAGGACATACAGTTTCCTCTCTGCCTTAAGAACGATCTTAAGGTGTCCAAACCAGTCAGAGAAGTTCGGCCCAGCAAACTTCTCCCTTTCCAGTAGGGATCGCACATTGAAGTTCATGGTGTTCGTTGCTGCAGGTATCTACAACAATGCAAGAACAGCAAGGTCAGTATCAATGTATAAGAATCAATCAGGACTTAAGAAAGATTCTTTTTCTCACTATTTTATCAGGCGTGAAAAATCCAGCAAAACAGCCCGAAAGAGTAAAACTCTTTTAGTGAGATGGGATCCAGATTTCATACTTGGTCTCCGCGTCCCGCTCAGGCGAGATAAGATGCACAGAGAGTACAAGCACTAGTTTCTGGTAGGCAGTCCCTGCCGATCGCCAACCCGTGCGATTCCCCTTCATCTGGGCAGTCCAGCAGACTGTGCCAACTGAGTTGGTACAACACAATCTCTGACCCCACAGATGGCTGCCTCCATGTGCTACCATATGCGCCACATATGTAGCCAACACGGTCAAGCTGACCCGACCTACTCCCTGGACCACCACGTGCTATGCTGAGCAACGAGAAGGGATAAATCCCTACTCTGTAACACGCAGGTGTAATCCCGCACCGTCTGAAGATAGATGGACGTGCCCACTGAGTGGGTACAACACGGCTCCAACGATAATCAGAACAGTGAGGTTTCGCGTCAGAAGGCTTACGAGCTTGATATTTAAGCGTTGGATTTTAACGGTCTTTTATCTTCTTGCCTATCATGCAATTCCTATGGTGATAGCAGAAGATAATTTAATCATGCAATTCTAATATTAAGCAATAAAAGAAAGCATGTATCTTATGTGGTAAAAGCCCATAGCTCTAGAAGACCTTAACCTAACTTAAGTCTTCATTTGCTCTTCATGGGTCTTTTGCTGCACATCTGGCCCAAACCTGGGCCCAAGCGCCAATTACAGCACAGGTGCGCCCACCAGGGAAAATGCGCCTGGTCCTAGGGTCGAACCCTAGACCTCCCACCTGGTCCTGCCACTTGCTGCATGCGCCTCTGCCAAGTGTGCTCTATGCTCTTGTCTAATTAAATTACAAATTTAACTATCTAGACAAGAGTGACACGCAGGTCACTTACATTTATAAATTAAAACACAGTGATGCGCAGATCACAATAATTAATTTACAATTTTAAAACAGGCACGCAGGCCCCAGCACAGCACAGATTTAACATGGGCAGCCCACATAAGACAAAATAGACAGACACATGCATCCATTCAGCAATCAAGTGATCCATTATAAAAATTAAAATTTTCGAAAACCCCTTGGGATTAATTTTAATTTTTCCTTATTTGCCCTACAACCTTACAACGGTACATTACTAGGGATCCACTCATCCAACCTAGTCAGATCCACTGCCCTTGCATGCACCAAGTCCTAACTGACTTGAGTCGACCATGAGGTCAACCATGCATGCGCCAGGGCTGAACAACCACAATGAGGTCTGGCAAGCGGGTGTGACCCCGGGCCTAACTCATGTGTGTTCATAGGTTGTCTCAATCAGACATCGCTACACACCTGTCTGCAGTCGACCTATAGCCACCATAGGCTTGCGCCAAGGTGCTAACAGGTCGACCCATTCAGGCTGTCAGATGGTCTGATCAGACTGTTGGATCTAACTCAGGGGGTGACTTCAACCCTAATAACCCGTCTAAGGGTTTATAGTAGAGCCTTAGATCTAGAGTGACTCGCGCATGTCAATTAGGGTTTTAAGAAAAACACAAAGCATGCGCCAAGAACAACATGCGCCAATGAAAACATACTTCAAGTTTCGCATGTACAAAAACTTAAAGAAAAATCGCATGTTAACTAGATCTAAGCATGTACACGCAAACATGGATCACATAAGCTTAAGCAATCATACAAAGATGCATAGAAAACCTGCTCTGATACCAGTTGTTGGAACCCCTTTCAAGAGGGGGGCGAAACCCAGCATGGTGCAAAACAAATTTCAAGCAGCGGATAGGGTCTCTAAGAATCGCATGCACCTTATATAATCAACTTAAAGAAAAACCGATTGCATAAGAGATGATTCGATCCATACCATTGCCATTTCTAGATGGCACCTTGGAAGTAAAGATCAAACGAGATCTTCTCCTTGTCGTCACACACAAGATGATGTCGCTATCTCTCTTGGTGCTCCTTGTGCTAGCAAGGTTCCAAGAGGTCCTTTGACGAGTGAAGGGAAAATGAGATGTCAATCTCTCTTGGCCGAATCCTCCTCAATCCGTCAAGCGTCGCCGCACTCACACAAGAATGTCGAGAGGAATATGGGCGAGAGGAATATGGGAAGTGGCGAAAATAGAGCATACTCTATTCGGACGAGAGCCCCCTCAAGTGGAGATCATGGTTACTAAAAATAGTAACCACTCCTCACCACAACGTTCACGCCAAGTGAACTTGTCGCCTACTCCTCTCCCTATGAACCAAGCGCTCATTTAGTGAGCCGGTTCACTTTGGTTCGGTTTAAGAACCAATCAAGCCAATGATCTAGTCTAGATCTTAAATAAACCCTAAGGTTCACGATCTAACCGTCGATCTCAACGATGCCCCTGATCTGACCGATCTGGCATGCATTCTCTCGATCAAAGCTTACCGATCTCAAGCCCTAATCAATCAAACATGATCAGACCAGATCTCACTTACAATCAGAGATTAAATCCCTTTAAACTGAACCCAAATAATTCAGTCCACACGATCTGACTTAAGTAAGCCATATCATCAAATTGTGCGACCCAAAGGGTTTCCTTTAAATGTCGGTAACGACAACTTACGTTATCACGATCAGTGAGAGGTATCTAGCAACACATCACTGTCTCCCGATATAAAGAAAAGAGTCTTCCAAGACTACACCCAAAAACAGCACAAGTGTGAATCAAATCACAAGGCATGCATTTTTCCTTTGCCACTGGATGTTCTTATTGGACAAGCCTGTCAAGCTTGTAATTCCAATATGATGAGCATGATTAGATCAGATGATCATAGTCACCTGGGTATGGCCATACACTCTCTCAATCATCTCATCCAGGGGGCCCCTTTAGAACATCACACTCCTTAAACAAGGAGACGGCAATCCTATGTCTATCACTAGTGCCCTAACCTGACTCAAGCTCATCATCCAAGATAGTCTATAATCATTATGTTTCAAACGATATTGAACTATCTCAAAACAATGACAATCATCATTTAGAAAACACAAGTGATCTCAAGTCAGAGGAAATGTGCCACTTGTCATAATCAAGGAATATTCACATTGTGACAAACAATTGAACATCCTAGTAGGGTCTGTCCAGTACATCCCATGTACCCATGAGTCTACATCTTATTCCATGCTCGAAGCATCCTATAAGATTAGAACACATATTAGTCTTAACAATATCAAGGCTGTCTCATGTTCACCAAGATACATCGACTAAGGACTTAATAGCATGTCAGCCCAGCTGAACAGCTTTGAGACATTATTCAGAAGAACATATATTGCAGCAGACAATGTAGCTAACTGAATAACAACCATGCCTTTATAAACATAAGAGTTTATTACATGATACAGATACATTCCCATAGGCCTCAAACATTAGCCTTAAGGGCATACCCCAACACAATAAGCTAGTCAATTAACCTTCAATACTGCTTAACGTAATATCCACAGTCAATGATTTTATTTAAATCAAAAATAATACTTACCAGGACTTAAGATCCTTGGATCTTACACACATAGCCGGCCTGCGCTCTAAAGTCGTCAGGGTCAGACTGGAACAATGCGTCAGTATAGCCCTGCATACTGAGCTCTTCCTGTCCCCCATAGACCAAGAATAGATCCTTAGTTCTCCTCAGATACTTCAGGACGTTCTTTACAGCCACCCAGTGCTGCAGACCTGGATTGGATTGGTATCGGCTGGTTATGCTCACAGCATATGCCACATCTGGTCTAGTACACAACATTGCATACATGATCGATCCTACTGCCGAAGCATAAGGAATTCGACTCATGTCATCCCTCTCAGCCTATGTTGTAGGACACTGGCTCTTTGAGAGAGTAAGGCCATGTCTCACAGGAAGGTATCCTTTCTTGGATTGCTCCATGTTGAACCTCTCCAGTACCTTATCAATGTAGGTACTCTAACTAAGGGCTAGAAGCCTCTTGGATCTATCCTGGTAGATCCTTACACCTAGAATATAGGCGGTCTCCCCTAAGTCTTTCATCTCGAAACACTTCCCCAGCCATGTCTTCACAGCTTGAAGATTAGGGATGTCATTTCCGATGAGCAGTATGTCATCAACATACAAGACCAGAAAAATCATCAAGCTCCCACTGAATTTTTTGTATACACAGGCGTCATCTTTGCTTTTGATAAAGCCATAATCTCTCACGGCTTCATCAAATCGAAGATTCCAACTTCGAGATGCTTGTTTTAATCCATAAATGGATCTCTTCAGCCTGCAGACCTTATTACCCTGTGCAGGATGGATGAAGCCACCAGGTAGTGACATATACACATCCTCAGTCAGCTTCCCGTTAAGGAACGCTATCTTCACGTCCATCTGCCATATCTCATAGTCATGATATGCAGCTATAGCAAGCAGAATCCGAATGGATTTGATAATGGCAACTAGCGAGAAGGTTTCATTATAGTCCACCCCGTGGACTTGTTTAAATCCTTTAGCCACTAGTCTACCCTTATAGGTAACTATTTTGCCATCCATGTCTGTCTTCTTCTTGAAGACCCATTTACACCCTATGGGTTTTACCCCATCAGGCAGCTCAACCAAATCCCAGACTTGGTTAGCCGACATGGAATCCATCTCGGATCGCATGGCATCAAGCCATCTCTCGGAGTCCGGTCCACTGACCGCCTCATCATAGGTTCTGGGTTCAACCTCAATGATGAAGATCCCATCGTGTTGGGTCGGCAGCTGTTACATCCCGTTTTCTTAACCCCAAACAAGCAACACAAATCATGAAAGAAACAGGATGTTATCATACAAGATCGATAGATATGCTAGGTAAAACCCCGTTCAGGAAACACGATCTGAAAATTTCGAAAATCCATACATATAAATCTCCACAAAACACAATTTCATAAAGGTACCTACCACCACGCATTCCTTGCACTAGACATATGCAAGGCAACAGTTATATCAAATCCGTATCAAATCCATAAAATCCATAAAGGTACCTGCCACTAGGCAATACTTGCACTAGACATATGCAAGTTACAGGTATATCAAAACCGATTACAAAGAATACACCACAAACCGAAATTCAAAACAAAATCACAAAATCGATTTTATAAACTCATACCAAACACCGAAACCAGGCCAAAGCCCGCGGTGACACAAAAATCAAAATCATTTAACTGCCACAATCCGGCAACACAAATTCATATAGTTTAGCCATAGTCGGCAGCACATGTTCACATAATTCAGATATTAAGGCCACAACCGGCATCATAAGTTCATTAAGCATAAATCACGATATCCATATAATGCTAACTACGCCCCTGCTCTACACCTGAAAATAATGAGGGGTGAGCTACACAGCCCAGTGAGTGGATAGTCTAAATCAACCATCCATAACATACACTCAAAAATATAGACAGATTAATTTAAAATCTTTAACAGGAACATTATGTCAACATATAAAAACATCAAGAAAACAGAAGTCATATAAACAGTCAGATGTGCACACCAACATATAACACACTCAGGTTCTAGAGTTATACTCTAAACCAACTAAACACACCAACACTTAATTAACCTAGTTGTCCAGCATATTCAGTAGTGACCATTATGGTCTAACCCGGCTTTGGCCTAAGCACTGGGAGACTGCAAAATTTCATGCAACACATAAACATGGACAGTGAGTAGAATCAAGAGGTGGCCCCCGCCAGGTCACGACGTGGCACTTTGCTCTAAAACACCCCATAAACACATCGATGGATTGTGTGTAGATTCAAGAGGTGGCCCCCGCCGGGTCACGACGTGGCACTTTGCTCTACGACACCCCATATCACAAAAAGAGAGTGATGACATCAAGAGGTGGCCCCTGTCCGACCAAGACATGGCACTTTGCGTCAAAACCCGGTCTCCCAAAAGGTTCCTACTGGACAACAGACACATCTTATATCATATATCACAAAGGTGGACTCCTAAGTGTCAACTAGACTCTAGGATAGTCATCACAATAATCATATCGGGCAGGCTGAACATCAACCCCCCATCACAATAATCATAACAGGCAGGCTGAACATCAACCCCCTTCACATATCACAATACAGGGCTGAAAATTCAAACCCTTAACATATCACATATTGACCATCCCCTTGAGTACACAGCTACACTTAGCCTTAGTCCTAACCAGCACATGATCACAACAGATAATATTCGAAAATCCCATATCAACATAATTTTCGAAATTCACATACCCACATAATATTCACATATTCAAAGATCACTTAACATTCCAAAAATCATAAATCACATAATATTTAAAAATCACATACCATAGTGTAGTCCTTAAGTTTCATGCTGATAGTTCAGTGTAGCCTTGCTAAGTTATCACCCAATTTCTCAAACAAAGTTACATAGCCATAAAACATGCTACACTCATAAAGAAACATAAAATTAAAACAAGCATCCATAAAATCAACATAAAATGTAAAACATGTATTCTTATAAACTACATTACAAATTACCACATGTAAACATGTTAACTACAAATATCATGAGTTCGGTTTTCATAAACAATTATCAAAATTTCGGTTTTCATGCATATTATCAATATTTCGGTTTTTAGGTTTTCATGGTAAATACCCTAAATTCGATTTTCATGAAGAACAAGGGATACCTTAAATTCGGTTTTCAAGATAAATATATCTTTGCAACTTTCGGTTTATAACAAGATGAAGTCTTGAGTTTTCGGTTTTAGCATGGTAAAAATTCCAACAAGCAAATGTATCATCTAACACATCATCTAACACTAACAAATAGATAGAAATCAAATAGACACCCCACTCACCTTGAACCGTGAATACTAAGGTGAAAACTCTCCAAAAAAAAACGTCTAGAGCCTTGCCACCACCAATGGAAAAGAACGCCACCCAAATCAAAGATGCCGGCCAAGGAAAAGGAAGAGGAAGAAAGGAAAATTCCTCCAAGCCCTCAAGAATCGCCTAAGTTCTTCAAAAATCGCCCCAAGCCTTCAAGCCGTCGCCCAAGATTTCTTTCAAGCCAAAAATCTCGCCCAAAAACTCTACCCTAACCGAAATACTAATTTGAATTTTCGGTTTTAAATTCTTAACCCATTAACCCATTAATTCAAATCGGGTTTAATCCATTTAACCAATAATTTGAATTTTAAACCCAATTAGCGCAAACCCAATAACCCATAATACTAACTAATTAATTTAACCATTAACTAACCATTCACTTAATGGAAATCCAATAACGATTTAATTGACATCCAATAAGGATTAACGTCCAATAACTCCAATTAATTAACAATTAACTAACTTAAATTAACAAGCAATAAACTCTAATTAATTAACTGAAAATTAGCATCCAATGAGCTAGTTAATTAATTAACATTAATATCCAAAAATCTCTAATTTAATTAACTATAATTCATCAACCAAAATCTCTAATTAATTTATCATAAATTAACAATCAATACACAGGAATAATAACACAGTCAATAATTTTATTTAAATCAAAAATAAAGCTTACCAGGACTTAAGATCCTTGGATCTTACATCCCTCCCTCCTTATAAAGCTTTAGTCCTCTAAAGCTCAGCATCCATATCATCAAAGAGATAAGCATAAAATTTCCTCATATCAGCTTCAGTCTCCCATGTCGCTTCTTCAACCGACTGATTTCCCCAGATAACCTTTACCAAAGGTATAGTCTTGTTCCTCAGAACTTTATCCTTTCTATCCACAATCCGGAGAGGTCTTTCCTCAAAAGTCAAATCACTCTGAATCTGAAGAGGTTCTAGCTCTAACACATGAGATGGATTAGGATGATATTTCCTCAAAGCAGAAACATGGAACACATTATGCACATGATCCATAGCAGGAGGTAAAGCTAACCGGTAAGCCACTGGACCAATTCTCTCAATAATGTCAAAAGGGCCTACAAACCTAGGGCTCAACTTGCCCTTTTTGCCAAACCTCATAACACCCTTAGTAGGTGATACCTTTAAGAAAACATGATCCCCTACCATAAACTCCAAGGGACGATGACGGTCATTAGCATAACTCTTCTGTCTGTCCCGAGCAATCTTCAGTTTATCCTGAATCTCTCTGACCTTATCAGTAGTCTCCTGTACTGCATCAGATCTCAAAATCATTCTGTCACCAGTTTCCTCCCAACACAAGGGAGTCCTACACCTTCTTCCATACAAAGCCTCATAAGGAGCCATCTGAATACTGGAGTGGAAGCTATTATTATAAGTGAACTCTATCAAAGATAGATCCCGGTTCCACTCAGAACTCCAATCAACCACATAGGCTCTCAACAAATCTTCTAGAGTCTGTATAGTACGTTCCGTCTGGCCATCAGACTGAGGATGGTATGCTGTACTAAAACTCAACTTAGTACCCAAACCCTCCTGTAAACTCTTCCAAAATCTGGACAAAAATCGAGAGTCCCTATCAGACACAATATCAACAGGCACTCCATGCAGTCTGACTATCTCATCAATGTACAATCTAGCCAGCCTCTCTAAAGGATAAGTCATCTTGATCGGGAGAAAGTGGGCTGATTTAGTAAGTCTATCAACAATCACCCAAATAGCATCATGACCCAATCTGGTTCTGGGCAAACCACATACAAAATCCATACTGATGCATTCCCACTTCCACTCAGGAATAGGAAGGGGCTGCAACAAACCACCAGGCTTCTGATGTTCAGCCTTTACAGTCTGACAGGTTAAACACCTAGAGACAAAATCAATTACTTCTTTCTTCATACCCGGCCACCAAAAATTTTTCTTAAGGTCCTGATACATCTTAGTCACACCAGGATGTAGAGAATATTTAGAGTTATGGCTGTCCTCCAATATTTCTTTCCTCAAGCTCGGTTCCTCAGGGACACATACCCTTCCACGAAACCGAAGAATACCATCATCAGACAGGCTAAAATCCTGAACTGCGCCATCAACCAGACTATCCCTGATCTGAACTAATTTCGGATCCACAGACTGCTAATCTCTGATCTTCTGCAACAAAGCAGACTGTACTCTGAGAAAAGCCACATAACCCGACTGAACTCTAGGAGAAACACTGATCTTGAGATCGCTAAACTCCTGCAGCAACTGCCACTCACTGACCCGTAGTGCTGCTACTGAAGTAACTGGATGTCTGCTCAGTGCATCAGCCACTACATTGGCCTTTCCAGCCTGATACTGAATAGAGAAGTCATAGTCTTTGATCAACTCCATCCATCTTCTCTGTCTCATGTTTAACTCCTTCTGAGTGAAGATGTACTTGAGACTCTGGTGATCAGTGAACAGATCAAACTCCTGACCCAACAAATAGTGGCGCCATATCTTCAAAGCAAAGACTACGGCCGCCAACTCTAAATCATGAGTAGGGTAGTTCAATTCATACTCCTTCAGCTGTCTCAAAGCATAGGCTACTACAGAACCCTTCTGCATCAAGACACAACCCAACCCTTTGCCTGAAGCATCCGTATAGACGGTAAACCTTTCCCCATCACTAGGAATAATGAGGATCGGTGTACTAGTCAACCTCCTTTTCAGCTCTTGAAAGCTCTCTTCACACTTATCATCCCAAATAAACTTGGCCTCCTTTCTGGTCAATTTAGTTAAAGGACCCGCCAACTTGGAGAATCCCTCAACAAATCTCCGGTAGTAACCTGCTAAACCGAGGAAACTTCTGATCTCAGTAGCACTAGTCGGTCTTCCCCAATCAAGGATGGCTTGCACTTTAACTGGATCCACAGACACCCCTTGACCAGAAATCACATGCCCAAGGAAACTGATCTTCTCTAGCCAGAACTCACACTTACTAGCCTTGGCATATAACCGGTTCTTCCTCAGAACCTCCAGCACTCTGCGTAAGTCACTGACATGATCCGAAGTAGTCCGAGAGTACACCAAGATATCATCTATAAAGACTACCACACATGAATCAAGTAATTCATGAAATACCCTGTTCATCAAATCCATGAAGACAGCAGGTGCATTCGTCAGTCCAAAAGGCATAACTAAAAATTCGAAATGCCCATACCTGGTCCTGAAAGCAGTCTTAAATATATCCTCATCCTTGACTCTAAGCTGATAATACCCTGATCTCAGATCAATCTTAGAGAACACTGTAGCTCCCTGTAATTGATCAAATAGATCATCAATTCTGGGAAGAGGATACTTATTCTTGATAGTCACTTGGTTCAACTGCCTGTAGTCTATACACATCCTCAGGGTTCCATCTTTCTTCTTTACAAATAGTACTGGCGCTCCCCAGGGAGAAGCACTAGGCCGAATGTACCCTTTCTCCAGCAATTCCTCCAGTTGTTTCTTAAGCTCGGCCAGCTCTGAGGTAGCCATGCGATAAGGAGCTCTGGAGATAGGTGCCGTACCTGGCGCCAACTCAATGCCAAACTCTACTTCTCTAATTGGTGGCAAGCCTGAAAATTCCTCAGAGAACACATCAGGGAATTCTTTCACCACCGCCATCTGAGTCAAATCAGAAGTAGAATCATCCTGTACCTTAACATGCGCAAGATAACCCTTGCATCCACTAGCAAGTAACTTCCTGGCCTGCAGGAAAGATATCACATGTGGTCCTTGGTCTGACACTAGACCTCTCACAAAAATCCGATTCCCATCTAGCAGATTTAAAGTGATTACTTTCTCAAAGCAATCCACAGTAGCATGATGTGAAGACAACCAATCCATTCCTAAGATGACATCATAATCTTGCATGTCTAAGAGGATTAGATCTACCAGAAACTCATAACCCTCTACATGCACTACACAATTAGCACAAATAGTATCTGTAGATAATGACTTTCCTAAGGGAGTACTGACAGACACAACATAATCTAGCATCTTAGGTACAACAGGTAAACATGCAGCAAATCTAACAGACACAAAAGACAGATTTGCACCAGGATCAAATAAGATACGAGCTAACTGATCAAATACAAATAAGGTACCTTCCACGACGGATCGGGAAGCTCGTGTATCCTTCTCAGCCACAGCATAAACTCGTGTCTGGACTGTAGGCTTCTCTGCGCCTCTATTCTGCATCTCGGGCTCTTTGCAGTCCTTGACCATGTGCCCTGGTTTCTTACATCTGAAGCATACACCATTCTTCTTATAACAATCCTTCACCAGATGTCCCTTGAGCCCACAATAATTACAAGTCCGGTCCTCTGTGATACTGTTTCTTACATCCCTGGCATCCCTGAACTGCTGCGGTGCATCCCTGGACTGCTGCGGTGCCTTGTAGGAGTAAGGCTTATACCTGCTCTTTTTGTAGTCCTTATGTTTAGGGTACTTCTTACCCTTGCCGCCACTACCATACTGAGGAACCGCCGCCTCAGCTGCAGGAACCACTGTCACGGCAACATGAGAACTCCTCTCAGCTATGTATCTCTCAATGGTGCGTGCTCGCCCAACAGTCTCAACATAGGTCTCCAAGTGTTGAGCACCAACCTGCTCTCTAATGTCCCATCTGAGACCTCTGAGAAACTTGGTAGCTCTCCTCTTTTCAGTGTTTATCAGGTGAGGAGCATACTTTCCCAACTTAGTGAACTGCAACTCATACTGGTCCACTGTCCTATCACCCTGCTCCAGGTGAATAAATTCCACCTCTCGGTCCTCAACCAAGCTATCGGGGAAGTACTTCTCGTTAAATCGAGACAAGAAGTAAGGCCAATCTACAGTCTCATGTCTTTCTTCGGCAAGTCTCACCACGCCCTTCCACCACTCATCTGCGTCAGCACGCATCATATAGGTGGCCAGACACAGCTTGTCTTCGTCCGAGCACCGCATAACTTGGAAAATCTTTTCCAAGACCAACTGCCAGTTCTCGGCAGTACTGGATTCTGAGCCCCCATAAAAAGAGCTGGGACCCAGTTTCTGGAATTCACTCACAAGTGAAGCATAGCGCCTGTGAGCGCCCTCCTGAGAGTCATCCCCCACCGCTCGAGTAGTAGTCTAGGGTCTCTCTTGAGTCAGCTGCTGCAAAAGCTGCTGTTGTGCCTCTTGATGCTGAGTCTGTTGCTGCTGCAGCATCTGAGCTTGCCTCTCTATCATGGCACCTTGTTGCTGTACCATGCCAGTCAGAGCCTCAATAGTTCTCGTGAGGTTCGAAGGCTGCTCATCCTCGCCACTAGCATTTCCTCTGGTTCGCACCATCTTAAATTCCTACACACACATACCATAGTCAGGAAAACAAACATAAACCTATCAGGTGTCTAGCAATACACAAACATGTTTTCCCCCCGAACTAAGTTTTAGCTAGCCAACTCCTCTGATACCATTCTGTTACATCCCGTTATCTTAACCCCAAACAAGCAACACAAATCATGAAAGAAACAGGATGTTATCATACAAGATCGATACATATGCTAGGTAAAACCCCGTTCAGGAAACACGATCTGAAAATTTCAAAAATCCATACATATAAATCTCCACAAAACACAATTTCATAAAGGTACCTGCCACCACGCATTCCTTGCACTAGACATATGCAAGGCAACAGTTATATCAAATCCGTATCAAATCCATAAAATCCATAAAGGTACCTGCCACCAGGCAATACTTGCACTAGACATATGCAAGTTACAGGTATATCAAAATCGATTACAAAGAATACACCACAAACCGAAATTCAAAACAAAATCACAAAATCGATTTTATAAACTCATACCAAACACCGAAACCAGGCCAAAGCCCGCGGTGACACAAAAATCAAAATCATTTAACTGCCACAATCCGGCAACACAAATTCATATAGTTTAGCCATAGTCGGCAGCACATGTTCACATAAGTCAGATATTAAGGCCACAACCGGCATCATAAGTTCATTAAGCATAAATCACGATATCCATATAATGCTAACTGCGCCCCTGCTCTACACCTGAAAATAATGAGGGGTGAGCTACACAGCCCAGTGAGTGGATAGTCTAAATCGACCATCCATAACATACACTAAAAAATATAGACAGATTAATTTAAAAATCTTTAACAGGAACATTATGTCAACATATAACAACATAAAGAAAACAGAAGTCATATAAACAGTCAGATGTGCACACCAACATATAACACACTCAGGTTCTAGAGTTATACTCTAAACCAACTAAACACACCAACACTTAATTAACCTAGTTGTCCAGCATATTCAGTAGTGACCATTATGGTCTAACCCGGCTTTGGCCTAAGCACTGGGAGACTGCAAAATTTCATGCAACACATAAACATGGACAGTGAGTAGAATCAAGAGGTGGCCCCCGCCAGGTCACGACGTGGCACTTTGCTCTAAAACACCCCATAAACACATCGATGGATTGTGTGTAGATTCAAGAGGTGGCCCCCGCCGGGTCACGACGTGGCACTTTGCTCTACGACACCCCATATCACAAAAAGAGAGTGATGACATCAAGAGGTGGCCCCTGTCCGACCAAGACATGGCACTTTGCGTCAAAACCCGGTCTCCCAAAAGGTTCCTACTGGACAACAGACACATCTTATATCATATATCACAAAGGTGGACTCCTAAGTGTCAACTAGACTCTAGGATAGTCATCACAATAATCATATCGGGCAGGCTGAACATCAACCCCCCATCACAATAATCATAACAGGCAGGCTGAACATCAACCCCCTTCACATATCACAATACAGGGCTGAAAATTCAAACCCTTAACATATCACATATTGACCATCCCCTTGAGTACACAGCTACACTTAGCCTTAGTCCTAACCAGCACATGATCACAACAGATAATATTCGAAAATCCCATATCAACATAATTTTCGAAATTCACATACCCACATAATATTCACATATTCAAAGATCACTTAACATTCCAAAAATCATAAATCACATAATATTTAAAAATCACATACCATAGTGTAGTCCTTAAGTTTCATGCTGATAGTTCAGTGTAGCCTTGCTAAGTTATCACCCAATTTCTCAAACAAAGTTACATAGCCATAAAACATGCTACACTCATAAAGAAACATAAAATTAAAACAAGCATCCATAAAATCAACATAAAATGTAAAACATGTATTCTTATAAACTACATTACAAATTACCACATGTAAACATGTTAACTACAAATATCATGAATTCGGTTTTCATAAACAATTATCAAAATTTCGGTTTTCATGCATATTATCAATATTTCGGTTTTTAGGTTTTCATGGTAAATACCCTAAATTCGATTTTCATGAAGAACAAGGGATACCTTAAATTCGGTTTTCAAGATAAATATATCTTTGCAACTTTCGGTTTATAACAAGATGAAGTCTTGAGTTTTCGGTTTTAGCATGGTAAAAATTCCAACAAGCAAATGTATCATCTAACACATCATCTAACACTAACAAATAGATAGAAATCAAATAGACACCCCACTCACCTTGAACCGTGAATACTAAGGTGAAAACTCTCCAAAAAAAAACGTCTAGAGCCTTGCCACCACCAATGGAAAAGAACGCCACCCAAATCAAAGATGCCGGCCAAGGAAAAGGAAGAGGAAGAAAGGAAAATTCCTCCAAGCCCTCAAGAATCGCCTAAGTTCTTCAAAAATCGCCCCAAGCCTTCAAGCCGTCGCCCAAGATTTCTTTCAAGCCAAAAATCTCGCCCAAAAACTCTACCCTAACCGAAATACTAATTTGAATTTTCGGTTTTAAATTCTTAACCCATTAACCCATTAATTCAAATCGGGTTTAATCCATTTAACCAATAATTTGAATTTTAAACCCAATTAGCGCAAACCCAATAACCCATAATACTAACTAATTAATTTAACCATTAACTAACCATTCACTTAATGGAAATCCAATAACGATTTAATTGACATCCAATAAGGATTAACGTCCAATAACTCCAATTAATTAACAATTAACTAACTTAAATTAACAAGCAATAAACTCTAATTAATTAACTGAAAATTAGCATCCAATGAGCTAGTTAATTAATTAACATTAATATCCAAAAATCTCTAATTTAATTAACTATAATTCATCAACCAAAATCTCTAATTAATTTATCATAAATTAACAATCAATACACAGGAATAATAACACAGTCAATAATTTTATTTAAATCAAAAATAAAGCTTACCAGGACTTAAGATCCTTGGATCTTACAGCAGCGACCCATACCTTTCAGGTGCATGACGAATTCTCCCAGACCAACGCGGGACCTGTGTCTTAGCCTCAGGTTGCCTAGCAACCGGTGCAGGTGGCTCAGATTCCATCTCCTTGTCTTGTGTTTGCACTTGGACCTCATCCAAGTCAAACTTCCTCCCACTAACTTCTTTCATAAGAAATTCTTTCTCTAGAAAGATAGCACCCCGAGCAACAAAAACTTTGTTCTCGGTTGGGACATAGAAGTAGTATCCTTTAGTTTCCTTAGGATACCCCACAAACACACATTTATCAGATCTAGGTTCTAGCTTGCTAGAATCCTGACGTTTGACATAAGCCTCACATCCCCAGATCTTGATAAAAGTGAGATTAGGGAGTCTCCCACTCCACATCTCGTATTGTATTTTGGAGACACTCTTAGATGGAACATTATTCAGTATCAGAGAAGCTGTTTCTAGTGCATGCCCCAAGAATGATGAAGGTAGAGTTGCTTGTTTAGGAGATGTGCATATGGCATATTTAGGAGATGTGCAGATGGCATATTTAGGAGATGTATCCCCGAAGAGGAAATTAGAGATATACTATTACAGTGTGATGGATCATCATATGGAGGGCATGCTAGCACTAAGAAGACTGTTTTTAAAGTATTACAATCTGGATTTTATTGGCCCTCTTTATTTAAGGATACAAGGGATTTTATACTGTCTTGTGATAGTTGTCAGAGGATGGGGAACGTCAATAGAAGGAATGAGTTGCCATTGTCCACGATATTTGAGGTTGAGATATTTGATGTTTGGGGTATTAATTTCATGGGACCATTTCCATCGTCTGAAGGTAACAAGTATATAGTCGTGGTGGTAGATTATGTTTCCAAGTGGGTAGAAGCCATTGCTTCTCCGACTAATGATTATAGGGTTGTGGTAAAATTGTATAAATGGATTATCTTTCCACGCTTTGGAGTACCACGAGTTGTAATTAGTGATGGAGGCTCCCACTTCATTGAACACAGATTTTCATATTTGCTTAGAAAATATGGGGTGAATCACAGAGTTGCAACCCCTTACCATCCCCAAACAAGTGGACAAGTGGAGATATCAAATAGAGAAATTAAAGGGATATTGGAAAAGATAGTGTCAAGAACAAGGAAGGACTGGGCTTTCAAGCTTGATGATGCACTTTGGGCATACCGGATGTTGGGAAACCCCGGGGACATTTTACAAATTTCAGAGTTATAGACATACATTTTTCGCAGCGGAAGAATGTCCCCGAAACAGGCCGGTCCCAAAATCCCAGTGAAGATCGCAAGCAAGGGAGTCGACACGATGAGTTAGGAAATACCTTAAGAGCAATGTAGAGCGATGCCGATGCAGGCGCCCAAGTGTGCGCCCTCTGCAGTCTCGCACACACGGATCTCTTGAGTTCTCTTCTTCCACGCCCGGTGCTAGCCTCGGGAAGAAGATCCAAGCCTTGTGCTCCTTCTTCAAAGTATGCGCCACCTCCAAGGTAGATGCGCCAAAGATGAAGAAGGATGAGGGAGAGGGAAACCACCAAGCCTTTACTTCTTCTTGCGCCAAGGGAGGAAGAAGGGAGCTTGCGGCTAGGGTTTGGAAGAAAGAAGAAGATGCGCCACTTCTTGGTGTTGTCGCCCTTCAAGCCCTTGCTTTCGCCCCTCCTCTTGTTGTCACGCCTCTAAGGATTGTAACCTTCAAGAGGGGGCGGCTAGGGTCACTTATAAAGAGCTAGAGGCGGTTAGGGCAAGGGTTGAGATCATGACAAGTGTATGGCTTGGATGAGAAGGTTTGAGGTAAGGAAAGTCTCCAAGACTTTACCATAAACCTCATTCAACCTTTCCATAAACTACCAAGCCTTGCCTTGTGCGCCAAGGCCTAGCCTTGCGCCCCAAGCAATGCCTTAATGCATTCACACTATCAATGGGAGAGGGCTAGGCGCATAAAGCTTCCTTAATGAAGCAAATTTGCCATCAAAACCCCATTATGCCCCTTAGGCGCCAATGGGCTTGGTTTCCTCCCCATTATACCCTTTTAGCCTATTGCCTCTTCATGACAACTTATTCTTGGGCCTCATTGGATAATGAGCTAGCCCAAACTCCATTACATGGGTTGATTAAGCACTTGGATCCAATCCAAAGCAACCCTAATCCAAATATGACCAACCATGGTCAAATACGGGTCAACCTGCCAAAAATGAAGTTTGGCTCCAATAATATTCTTCCATCTCATCAGGCCCATTGGCGCTGATGAAATCTCCCAATTAGATCTGAGTTATCCAATAACTCGATCATAAGGCTTCCCGATCAATACGAGAACTCAAGTATCAAGGTGTGCGACCCTGTAGGTCCCTCTGACGTTGGTAGTGCTGACCAAATGTCACCACAAGCAGTGAGTGGCACCTAGCAGTGCATCGCTGCTACCCAAGTCATCGGAATGGATATCGACATCGACATCCCCATCATTGCAACAAGGTACAGATGCATTACAGTCTCTTTGCCGAACTGATATTCGATTGGACAAGTGTATCACCACTTGTTTTCACCCAATCACATGGTTATGACTAAATCAGGTTCTCACCTGGGTATGGCCATACACTTTCAGTCATAGAACCATAGAGGAGCTCCATGGATATCATGCTTCCCTAAGGAAGGGGCAAATCCTATGTCTGTCCATTGATCTTCTCATATGGGTCGTGACATGCTCAATAACAACCGTTATGACCTCCCAGCTATGGCAAGGTGTTAGGTTGTATCAAAGCAAGTCCCTAACCATATAGAATGATCAATGACCTCAAGTCAAGGGATCAATGCATCTCCTGTCACTTATGAGGATAACTCATGACACCAAGTCATAGCCTCATATCGGGTCTATCCAGTATATCCTCCAATGATATACCCATGTGTCTGCGTTAGCACCACGTGCCTAACCAGCCCACATACCAGTCTCTCAAGTACCAGAGCTGTCCCATATCCACTCAGGTACATCGACTGGGGACAATTATTTGAGCACAAATCCAATCTGTCTCCAGGGACATTATCATCTAAGTACACAATCGTAGGTGTAGACAAAAACTGGCACTAAAACTGGCACTAAGTACACAATTATTTGATAACGACAATGCCAGAATGATATATAAATATCAATGTCAAGTAGTACATAAGTTGACCAAAACTAGGTCCTAGGGCATATACACCAACAATCTCCCACTTGCACTAAGACCTAGAAGTTGAGGAATCTCAACCCCATATCTCTAGCGTGACCATCATGCTTCTGCGGCGCCAATGCCTTGGTCAATGGGTCTGCCAGATTGTTTTCTGTGTCTACTCTGCTAATCTTGACATCACCCCTGTCAATGATCTCTCTGATCAGTTGAAATCTTCTGAGTATGTGTTTGGATCTTTGATGAGACCGTGGTTCCTTGGCTTGTGCAATTGCTCCATTGTTGTCACAGTAGAGTTCAATGGGATCCATTGCACTAGGTACCACTTGTAGATCACATAAGAACTTCCTTATCCAAACAGCTTCCTTGGCTGCCTCAGAAGCAGCCACATACTCAGCTTCGGTTATAGAATCTGCTATGGTGGATTGCTTGAAGCTCTTCCAACATACAGCGCCTCCATTTATATTGAACACATAGCCGGCCTGCGATCTAAAGTCGTCAGGGTCAGACTGGAACGATGCGTCAGTATAGCCCTGCATACTGAGTTCTTCCTGTCCCCCATAGACCAAGAACAGATCCTTAGTTCTTCTCAGATACTTTAGGATCTTCTTTACAGCCACCCAGTGCTGCAGACCTGGATTGGATTGGTATCGGCTGGTTATGCTCACAGCATATGCCACATCTGGTCTAGTACATAACATTGCATACATGATCGATCCGACTGCCGAAGCATAAGGAATTCGACTCATGTCATCCCTCTTAGCCTGTGTTGTAGGACACTGGTTCTTTGAGAGAGTAAGGCCATGTCTTACTGGAAGGTATCCTTTCTTGGATTGCTCCATGTAGAACCTCTCCAGTACCTTATCAATGTAAGTACTCTGACTAAGGGCCAGAAGCCTCTTGGATGTATCCCGGTAGATCCTCACGCCTAGAATATAGGTGGCCTCCCCTAAGTCTTTCATCTCGAAACACTTCCCCAACCATGTCTTCACAGCTTGAAGACTAGGGATGTCGTTTCCGATGAGCAGTATGTCATCAAAATACAAGACCAGAAAAATCACCAAGCTCCTACTGAATTTTCTGTATACACAGGTGTCATCTTCGCTTTTGATAAAGCCATAATCTCTCACGGCCTCATCAAATCGAAGATTCCAACTTCGAGATGCTTGTTTTAATCCATAAATGGACCTCTTTAGCCTGCAGACCTTATTAGCCTCTGCAGGATGGATGAAGTCATCAGGTTGTGACATATACACATCCTCAGTCAGCTTCCCGTTAAGGAACGCTGTCTTCACATCCATCTGCCATATCTCATAGTCATGATATGCAGCTATAGCAAGCAGAATCCGAATGGATTTAATCATGGCAACTGGTGAAAAGGTTTCATCATAGTCCACCCGGTGGACTTGTTTAAATCCTTTAGCCACTAGTCTACCCTTATAGGTAACTATTTTGCCATCCATGTCTGTCTTCCTCTTGAAGACCCATTTACACCCTATGGGTTTTACCCCATCAAGCAGCTCAACCAAATCCCATACTTGGTTAGCCGACATGGAATCCATCTCGGATCGCATGACGTCAAGCCATTTCTCGGAGTCCGGTCCACTGACCGCCTCATCATAGGTTCTGGGTTCATCCTCAACGATGAAAATCCCATCGCGTTGGGTCGGCAGCGACCCATACCTCTCAGGTGCACGACGAATCCTCCCAGACCTACATAGGGCCTGTGTCTGAGCCTCAGGTTGCCTAGCAGCCGGTGCAGGTGGCTCAGGTTCCATCTGTCTGTCTTGTGGTTGCACTTGGACCTCATCCAAGTCAAACTTCCTCCCACTAACTTCTTTCATGAGAAATTATTTCTCTAGAAAGACTGCACCCCGACCAATAAAAACTTTGTTCTCGATGGGATCATAGAAGTAGTAATCCCTTAGTCTCCTTAGGGTACCCCACAAACATACACTTATCAGATCTAGGTTCTAGCATGCAAGAATCCTGACGTTTGACATAAGCCTTACATCCCCATATCCTGATAAAAGTGAGATTAGGGCGTCTCCCACTCCATACCTCGTATGGAATCTTTCAGACAATCTTAGATGGAACATTATTCAGTATTTGAGAAGCTATCTCAAGTGCATGTCCCCAGAATGAGGGAGGTAGAGTTGCATGACTCATCATAGATCGAACCATGTCCAACAAAGTTTGATTTCTCCTTTCAGACACACCATTCCATTGAGGTGTTCCAGGAGGAGTGAGTTGGGATATGATCCCACACTCTCTCAGATAGTCAAAGAACTCACTGCTCAGGTACTCTCCACCACGATCTAATCGAAGAGCCTTAATGGATCTACCAAGCTGGTTCTCTACTTCATGTCTAAACTCCTTAAATTTCTCAAAGGATTCAGACTTATGTCTCATCAGATAGACATAACCATATCTACTGAAGTCATCAGTAAACGCGATGAAGTAGTTGTACCCTCCTCTGGATTGTTTATTGAAAGGCCCACACACGTCAGTATGTATGAGATTTAATAAACCTCCTGCCCTCTCACCAGTCTTGGTGAAGGGCGCCTTTGTCATTTTCCTTAATAAACAAGGTTCACAAGTATCAAATTCCTCCAAGGAACTTGAATCTAACAATCCATTTGCATGGAGTTGTTGGATGCGATTCTTGTTTATATGGGCTAATCGACAGTGCCGTAGGAAAGCACCAACTGAACCACTCAGTTTGGTCCTTTTATTATTTATGTTACAGATAGAGCTATCCATGTCCAAGACATTCGGACCGTTGCACAAAGTACCCTTCCCATAAAACATGTTTGCAAGAGAAAAAGAACATAAGTTCTCTTTCATTTCAAACCTAAATCCTTTCTTTGCCAAGCAAGGAGTGGATACAATGTTTTGGTAAGGGAAGGTACATAATAGCAATTGTCTAGCTTTAACTGAAGTTCTAAAGGCAGGGAGAGAAACTCCTACAGCAACAGCAGCAACTTGTGCCCTGTTACCTATCCGTAGGTCAATCTCTCTAGGCCTTACCGATCTACCCTTTCTGAGCCTTTGCATATTTGTACAAATATGAGCTTCACATGCGGTATCCAATACCCATGTCATAGGAGTAGAGAGGTTGACTTCGGTAACATAAATACCTGAGCATGAAGACAAGGCCTAGCCTTTCTACTCCTCATTCTAAAGTTGCAACATGTCCTTCAACATGTGAGGTGGCCCTCCACATGAATAGCACTTATTATTCCTGACTCTCTCCATCTTTGTTTTCAATGTATTAGTTAAGCCTTTGGGCTTAACACACTGAATGTCTACTTTAGGAGGGTTGAGCTCAACCAATGCATCAAAGAGCTGCCTTAGACTAGAAATAATTTCAGAGGCACTCTTAGATTCATATTGCCCTCTTAGCTCGGGCGACATGTTGGTTAGCATCAATTGTGCAATCTCCAAAGTATCAGCTTGATGCTTATCATAAGCATCCTTCTCAGCCGCTGAGGCCAAGCATGGAAGTGGCTTAGGAATTGGCTTCTCAAGGACATATAGCTTCCTCTCGAGCTTGAGCACAATTCTCAAGTTCATATACCAATCCTTTAAGTTGGATCCAACCAACTTATCCCTTTCTAGGGTAGATCGCAGTGACCATCTGCCATTGTTCACAGCCATTGTTCTACAACAATCACGAAACAGCAGATTAGTACTACCTCGAATCATTTAAACTGGACTTGTTTTAAATGACCATGGCTCCCACTATTTTTAATCGAATTGACAACCCACAAAGTCAATCGAGAAATCCAAGATTTCCTAGTGAGATGAGATCCTCATTCTACACAGGGCTTTGCGTCCCACGAGGGTGGGATGAGATGCACAAAGTGACCCATGTTTCCTAAGGTGGGCGCGCCGGCCGATTGCTCCAAGCAATTCTCCTTATTGAGACAGTCCAGGCATTTCATGTCCTGCGAGGGCTGGATACAACATGAAACCCTTACCTCTCAACGATGCCTCTAGACTTTCACCATGTGCCTAGCACATGTGAACTTCTAGTCAAGTCCATTCCTAACCGTTATGCCCAGGGCCAACGAGTTTCCTTGCGAAGGCACGCCCAGGTTAAAACTGGACTAGGGAAACCATTGCCACCATGCACTTTCTAATGATAAGTGGGTGTGTCCCACGAGGGTGGGAAACAATTCACAACTCCACTGATCGATAGTTTAGTGAGGGCTACGCGTTAGAAGGCTACCATACTTGATATTTTTATTGCGGGTTTTTGTTTAAGGTCTCATCATCTCAGTTTTGTCTTATGTCTATCATTACAGGCATGCAATCCTATAGTGATAACATAATGGTAAAACATTTCAGGCATGCTTCTACAGATAATAATAAAAGCAGTAAAGGAAGATGTGATCATATCCTATACAAGACATTGAACCAATCCATGCCATGAAATAGGTTCAACTCTTGTCCTAGAACTCAAGCCCCAAAAACTAGACCTAGCCTAGCCGACCTCTAGCTTGAACTTGAAGGTTGGCTCCAAGGTCCTTCTCTCATGGTTTAGCTCTCAAACCCTAGAGGTACACTTTCAAAGTTCCCCATAGGTTCGGCCAATGCCATGGTCTTCCTCCAATGAGGATGCGCCACAATGCAAGAAGCCAAGTTAGCTAGCTCTCAAACCCAAGGGTTCGGCCATGCCTAACTTGCGCCACTAAGCAGGCTTGCGCCTCTTTCTTTGATGCTTGTTGCGCCACTATCCAAGGTATGCATGCGCCAAGTTCCAAGTACATGCGCCACCCTAATCTTCTTCTTAGTCAAAAGCAAAAAGAAAAGCGGCACGCAGGCCTCACGAGGATACACCGCAGGCATGCAAAGGGGGGCTTGACTCATGATCACAACATTATACACAATCAAGGTATTTACTCATGCAATTCTACATGCTTATGAAAAACATAAAATCTGAAATTTTACTTTTTCATAAAATTAGTCTCTTTTTCTCATCTTCTTCTCACAAATCTTTTGGTTTATTGCGATTTATTTTTCATGATGGTTTCAGAGATCCTTTCGGCTGGCAATTTTGTCAGATCAAGAGACTTGGCCAGTCCGAAGACACAATGCCCATCCTACTTGACAAAATTACGTGCGCCTTTGATCTTTAAATCAAACAAGAAAAATAGTCCAAAAATTCCAAAAGAGATTGAGAGGATGATAGAAACAAGAAACCTCAATTTTTCTTACTTAGGAAAATTGTTTGCCATGCATCATGCTATTTACGAAAATAGATATATGGCATGTGAGCATGGAAGAAAAGCATAAAACATCGTTCAAGTCTTTCAAGTCGCTCTGATACCACTGTTGGGAAACCCCGGGGACATTTTATAATTTTCAGAGTTATAGACATACATTTTTCGCAGCGAAAGAATGTCCCCGAAACAGGCCGGTCCCAAAAACCCAGTGAAGATCGCAAGCAAGGGAGTCGACACGATGAGTTAGGAAATACCTTAAGAGCAATGTAGAGCGATGCCGATGCAGGCGCCCAAGTGTGCGCCATCTGCAGTCTCGCACACACGGATCTCTTGAGTTCTCTTCTTCCATGCCCAGTGCTAGCCTCGGGAAGAAGATCCAAGCCTTGTGCTCCTTCTTCAAAGTATGCGCCACCTCCAAGGTAGATGCGCCAAAGATGAAGAAGGATGAGGGAGAGGGAAACCGCCAAGCCTTTACTTCTTCTTGCGCCAAGGGAGGAAGAAGGGAGCTTGCGGCTAGGGTTTGGAAGAAAGAAGAAGATGCGCCACTTCTTGGTGTTGTCGCCCTTCAAGCCCTTGCTTTCGCCCCTCCTCTTGTTGTCACGCCTCTAAGGATTGTAACCTTCAACAGGGGGCGGCTATGGTCACTTATAAAGAGCTAGAGGCGGTTAGGGCAAGGGTTGAGATCATGACAAGTGTATGGCTTGGATGAGAAGGTTTGAGGTAAGGAAAGTCTCCAAGACTTTACCATAAACCTCATTCAACCTTTCCATAAACTACCAAGCCTTGCCTTGTGCGCCAAGGCCTAGCCTTGCGCCCCAAGCAATGCCTTAATGCATTCACACTATCAATGGGAGAGGGCTAGGCGCATAAAGCTTCCTTAATGAAGCAAATTTGCCATCCAAACCCCATTATGCCCCTTAGGCGCCAATGGGCTTGGTTTCCTCCCCATTATACCCTTTTAGCCTATTGCCTCTTCATGACAACTTATTATTGGGCCTCATTGGATAATGAGCTAGCCCAAACTCCATTACATGGGTTGATTAAGCACTTAGATCCAATCCAATGCAACCCTAATCCAAATATGACCAACCATGGTCAAATACGGGTCTACCTGCCAAAAATGAAGTTTGGCTCCAATAATATTCTTCCATCTCATCAGGCCCATTGGCGCTGATGAAATCTCCCAATTAGATCTGAGATATCTAATAACTCGATCATAAGGCTTCCCGATCAATACGAGAACTCAAGTATCAAGGTGTGCGACCCTGTAGGTCCCTCTGACGTTGGCAGTGCTGACCAAATGTCACCACAAGTAGTGAGTGGCACCTAGCAGTGCATCGCTGCTACCCAAGTCATCGGAATGGATATCGACATCGACATCCCCATCATTGCAACAAGGTACAGATGCATTACAGTCTCTTTGCCGAACTGATATCCGATTGGACAAGTGTGTCACCACTTGTTTTGACCCAATCACATGGTTATGACTAAATCAGGTTCTCACTTGGGTATGGCCATACACTTTCAGTCATAGAACCATAGAGGAGCTCCATGGATATCATGCTTCCCTAAGGAAGGGGCAAATCCTATGTCTGTCCATTGAACTTCTCATATGGGTCGTGACATGCTCAATAACAACCGTTATCACCTCCCAGCTATGGCAAGGTGTTAGGTTGTATCAAAGCAAGTCCCTAACCATATAGAATGATCAATGACCTCAAGTCAAGGGATCAATGCATCTCCTGTCACTTATGAGGATAACTCATGACACCAAGTCATAGCCTCATAGCGGGTCTATCCAGTATATCCTCCAATGATATACCCATGTGTCTGCGTTAGCACCACGTGCCTAACCAGCCCACATACCAGTCTCTCAAGTACCAGAGCTGTCCCATATCCACTCAGGTACATCGACTGGGGATAATTATTTGAGCATAGATCCAATCTGTCTCCAGGGACATTATCATTTAAGTACACAATCGCAGGTGTAGACAAACAATGATAACGACAATGCCAGAATGATATATAAATATCCATGTCAAGTAGTACATAAGTTGACCAAAACTAGGTCCTAGGGCATATACTGTTGTGGAAACCTAGGTCACATGCGCAAGCTTGTGTGGCGGAAATACTAGGAGTCCATTAAAATCATGACTTGGAACTATGATCAACCTTGAAGACTTGTAAAAACAAGTTAGAGTGTTACCATTGCCATGAAGTGAGTGGCGGCTTGGAAGAAGAAAGGGGGCGAGTGCCACTTCTCCAAAGGTATCACACACAGGATGAGATAGGCTTCCTTCCTTGCGCTCCTTGTGCTAGCAAGTCACCAAGGATTCTTTGATCGTGACTTGGAGAGGAGATGTGCACCCCTTGGCCGATCTTCCTCTCGCCTTGCGTGAAGCTGATCTACCCCTTGAGAGCAAAAGCCAAGAGGAAGGGAGAGTTACCTTCGAAACCGTGAGGGAGAGAGTCCAAAAAGGAAAGATCGGTTACCATCTCATATGGCAAAACCGAAAAGTAACTTCCTCTTCTTAACTCCCCATAAAGCATTCGAAACTCTCCTCTTAATTGAACCATGCGTTCACACTAAGTGAACCAGTTCAATTCATTTGCTTCAAGTACCAAATCGAACCAGTCCTGGTTATGACCTCATCGAACCAAGTGGCTCAAGATCTAACCACACATCCCATTGAACCTCTTGATCTGTACGATCAAGTATCAATTCTCCCGATCGAAGCTTACCGATCATATGCCCTAATCAATCAAACATGATTAGACTAGATCTCACTTCCAATCAGAGTTTAACTCCTTTAAACTGAACTAGAATAATTCCAGTCCACACGATCTGACATAAGTAAGCCATATCATCAAATTGTGTGACCCTAAGGGTTTCCTTCAATGACGGTAACGATAACTTACGTTATCACGATCAGAGAGGGGTATCTAGCAACACATCACTGTCTCCCGATATGAAGGAAAGAGTCTTCCAAGACTACTCCCAAACCACAGCACAAGTGTGAATCTAATTCACTTGGCATACATGTTTCCCTTTGCCACTGGATGTTCTCGTTGGACAAGCGTGTCAAGCCTGTGATTCCAACATGATGAAAATGATTAGATCAGACGAACATAGTCGTCTGGGTATGGCCATACACATTCTCAACCATCTCATCCAGGGGGCCCCTTAGAACATAACACTCCTACTAGGAGAGGCAATCCTATATCTATCACTAGTGCCCTAACATGACTCATGCTCACTATCCAAGATAGTCCTTAACCATTATCTTTCAAATGATATTGAACTACCTCAAGATAATGCCAATCATCACTTAGAAACACAAGTGATCTCAAGTCAGAGGAAATATGCCACTTGCTTGCATATAAGGATTATTCACACTGTGAAAAACAATTGAATATCCTAAATAGGGTCAGTCCAGTACATCCAATGCACCTATGTGTCTAAATCTTATTCCATGCTCGAAGCATCCTATAAGATTAGATCACATATTAGTCTCAATCATATCAAGGCTGTCTCATGTTCACCGAGATATCTCGACTAAGGACAACACTAAATGTCAGCTAAGCTGAACACCATTGAGACATTACTCAGAAGTATACATACAGCAGATAATGTAACAATCTGAATAACAACAATTGCCTTTATAAACATAGTTCATACATGATACTAAAAATAACCTAAGGCCTCAAACATTAGCCTTAAGGGCATACCCCAACAATCTCCCACTTGCACTTAAACTAATGGTTGAGAAATCTCAAACCCATATTATTACAGTGCTTTTCATGCTTCTGCTGCGCCAGAGGCTTTGTAAGCGGGTCAGCTAGATTGTCATCTGTATGAACCTTGCAGAGCTTGATCTCTCCTCGATCAATGATCTCACGGATCAGGTGAAACCTTCTCTGTATGTGCTTGGACTTCTGGTGTGACCGTGGTTCTTTCGCTTGTGCAATCGCTCCAGTGTTATCACAGAGGATAACCAATGGATCTGCACTCGAAGGAACAACACCAAGTTCCTGAACGAACTTACGAATCCAGACTGCCTCCTTTGATGCTTCTGAGGCTGCAACATACTCGGCTTCTATTGTGGAATTAGCAACAATTGATTGTTTGAAACTCTTCCACACCACTGCTCCTCCATTCAAGCTAAATATATAGCCTGATTGCGATCGGAAATCATCTTGGTCAGATTGGAGCGAAGCGTCAGTATATCCTTCAATACTGAGTTCTTCCTGACCTCCATAAATCAAGAACATATCTTTGGTTCTCTGAAGATATTTCAAAATGTTCTTGACTGCAATCCAGTGTGCCTTCCCTGGATTACCTTGGAACCGACTGGTCATGCTTAACCCGTAAGAGACGTCTGGGCGAGTACATAACATCGCATACATGATGGACCCAATAGCCGAAGCATAAGGCGTATTGTCCATCTCATCTTTCTCAGACTGTGTTTGAGGACACTGGCTCTTTGAAAGATTCAGACCATGTCTGACTGGAAGATATCCTCTTTTAGAGTTTTCTAAATGGAATCTCTCCAGGACCTTACCGATGTAAGTACTCTGGCATAGCCCAAGAAGCCTATTAGATCTATCTCTATAGATCTCCACACCTAATACATAGGCCGCTTCTCCCAAATCCTTCATCTGGAAACATTTTCTTAACCATGCCTTGACCGCATGTAGTTCAGGAATATCGTTTCCAATGATTAAAATATCATCAACGTAGAGGACTAGGAAAGTAATCATGCTCCCACTAAACCTTTTGTATACACACGGGTCTTCTTCATTTTTGATGAAACCAAATTCAGAAACTGATTCATCAAAACGAATATTCCAGCTTCTTGATGCTTGTTTAAGTCCATAAATTGACTTCCTTAATTTGCATATTTTATGACGTTCTGATGGATTAATGAAACCTTCAGGTTGTGACATATACACATCCTCTTCCAGTTTTCCATTAAGGAAAGCGGTCTTCACATCCATTTGCCAGATCTCATAATCATAATATGCTGCTATCGCGAGAATAATTCGAATGGACTTGAACATGGCTACAGGAGAGAAAGTTTCATCATAATCTATCCCGTAGATTTGTTTGAAACCTTTCGCAACTAGCCTGCCCTTATAGGTAACCACGTTACCATCCATGTCTTTCTTCCTTTTGAAGATCCACTTACAGCCTATAGGGATTACTCCCGGAGGCGGATCAACCAAATCCCAGACTTGGTTATCTGACATGGAGTCCATCTCGGCTCGCATAGCTTCAAGCCATCTTGCTGACTCCGGTCCACTGACCGCATCTGCATAAGTGAGGGGTTCATCATTAATATGATGTAGACTCCATCATAGCGCTCAGGCTGACGACGAATCCTTCCCGATCTACGCGGTTCCCGTGACGTCTGAGCCTCAGGTTGAACATTAACCTGATCTATTGGCTCAGGCTCATCCAACTGAGCTTGACTACTTTGTCCCTCTTCTGGAATTTCATCCAGCTTTATTTCTCTCCCACTGGCTGAAAGTGGAAACCTAGGTCACATGCGAAAAACTTGTGTGGCGGAAATACTAAAACTAGGGAACCAAAATCGCATGACTTGATACTATGATCAACCTTGTAAACTTGAAAGACAAGTTAGAGTGTTACCATTGCCATGAAGTGAGTGGCGGCTTGGAAGAAGAAAGGGGTGAGTGCCTCTTCTCCAAAGGTGTCACACACAAGATGATGTCAACTTCTTCCTTGTGCTCCTTGTGCTAGCAAAGACACCAAGGAGTCTTTGATCGTGTCTTGGAGAGGAGATGTGCACTCTTGGCTGGTCGACTTTCTTCCTTGTCGTGAAGATGATGAAGAGGCGAAAAGGAGGAAGCACACTAGAGAGTTTCGAAACCGTGAGGGGAGAGACCAAGAAAGGAAAGTTCGGCCACTACCACACATGGTAAAACCGAAATGTAACTCCCTTCTTTGCAATCGAAACTTCCCTCTTAATTGAACCATGCGTTCACTAAGTGAACCGGTTCAATCCCAATTTGGTTCAAGCACCAAATTGAACCAGCCCTGGTTAAGATCTCTTTGAACCAAGTGGCTCAAGATCTAACCACACATCTCATTGAACCTCTTGATCTTTACGATCAAGCATCAATTCTCCCGATCGAAGCTTACCGATCATATGCCCTAACCAATCAAACATGATTAGACTAGATCTCACTTCCAATCAGAGTTTAAATTGCTTTAAACTGAACTAGAATAATCCCAGTCCACATGATCTGACATAAGTAAGCCAAATCATCAAATTGTGCGACCCTAAGGGTTTCCTTCAATGTCGGTAACGATAACTTACGTTATCACGATCAGAGAGGGGTATCTAGCAACACATCACTGTCTCCTGATATGAAGGAAAGAGTCTTCCAAGACTACTCCCAAACCACAGCATAAGTGTGAATCTAATTCACTTGGCATACATGTTTCCCTTTGCCACTGGATGTTCCCGTTGGACAAGCGTGTCAAGCCTGTGATTCCAACATGATGAAAATTATTAGATCAGACGAACATAGTCGTCTGGGTATGGCCATACACATTCTCAACCATCTCATCCAAGGGGCCCCTCAGAACATCACACTCCTACAAGGAGAGGCAATCCTATATCTATCACTAGTGCCCTAACATGACACATGCTCACTATCCAAGATAGTCCTTAACCATTATCTTTCAAATGATATTGAACTACCTCAAGATAATGCCAATCATCACTTAGAAACACAAGTGATCTCAAGTCAGAGGGAATATGCCACTTGCTTGCATATAAGGATTATTCACATTGTGACAAACAATTGAATATCCTAAATAGGGTCAGTCCAGTACATCCAATGCACCTATGTGTCTAAATCTTATTCCATGCTCGAAGCATCCTATAAGATTAGATCACATATTAGTCTCAATCATATCAAGGCTGTCTCATGTTCACCGAGATATCTCGACTAAGGACAACACTAAATGTCAGCTAAGCTGAACACCATTGAGACATTACTCAGAAGTATACATACAGCAGATAATGTAACAATCTGAATAACAACAATTGCCTTTATAAACATAGTTCATACATGATACTGAAAATAACCTAAGGCCTCAAACATTAGCCTTAAGGGCATACCCCAACAATCTCCCACTTGCACTTAAACTAATGGTTGAGAAATCTCAAACCCATATTATTACAGTGCTTTTCATGCTTCTGCTGCGCCAGAGGCTTTGTAAGCGGGTCAGCTAGATTGTCATCTGTATGAACCTTGCAGATCTTTATGTCTCCTCGATCAATGATCTCACGGATCAGATGAAACCTTCTCTGTATGTGCTTGGACTTCTGGTGTGACCGTGGTTCTTTCGCTTGTGCAATCGCTCCAGTGTTATCACAGAAGATAACCAATGGATCTGCACACGAAGGAACAACACCAAGTTCACGAATGAACTTACGAATCCAGACTGCCTCCTTTGATGCTTCTGAGGCTGCAACATACTCGGCTTCTGTTGTGGAATCAGCAACAATTGATTGTTTGAAACTCTTCCACACCACTGCTCCTCCATTCAAGCTAAAAATATAGCCTGATTGCGATCGGAAATCGTCTTGGTCAGATTGGAATGAAGCGTCAGTATATCCTTCAATACTGAGTTCTTCCTGACCTCCATAAATCAAGAACATATCTTTGGTTCTCCGAAGATATTTCAAAATGTTCTTGACTGCAATCTAGTGTGCCTTCCCTGGATTACCTTGGAACCGACTGGTCACGCTTAACCCGTAAGCGACGTCTGGGCGAGAACATAACATCGCATACATGATGGACCCAATAGCCGAAGCATAAGGCGTATTATCCATCTCATCTTTCTCAGACTGTGTTTGAGGACACTAGCTCTTTGAAAGATTCAGACCATGTCTGACTGGAAGATATCCTCTTTTAGAGTTTTCTAAATGGAATCTCTCCAGGACCTTATCGATGTAAGTACTCTGGCATAGCCCGAGAAGCCTATTAGATCTATCTCTATATATCTCCACACCTAATACATAGGCCGCTTCTCCCAAATCCTTCATCTGGAAACATTTTCTTAACCATGCCTTGACCGCATGCAGTTCAGGAATATCGTTTCCAATGATTAAAATATCATCGACGTAGAGGACTAGGAAAGTAATCACGCTCCCACTAAACCTTTTGTATACACACGGGTCATCTTCATTTTTGATGAAACCAAATTCAGAAACTGATTCATCAAAACGAATATTCCAGCTTCTCAATGCTTGTTTTAGTCCATAGATGGACCTCTTTAATTTGCATATTTTATGGCGTTCTGATTGTTGGGGTATGCCCTTAAGGCTAATGTTTGAGGCCTTGGGATTGTATCAGTATCATGTAATAAACTCTTATGTTTATAAAGGCATGGTTGTTATTCAGTTTGTTACATTATCTGCTGCAATAAGTGTACTTCTGAATAATGTCTCAAAGCTGTTCAGCTGGGCTGACATGCTGTGAAGTCCTTAGTCGAGATATCTTGGTGAACATGAGACAGCCTTGATATGATTGAGACTAATATGTGTTCTAATCTTATAGGATGCTTCGAGCATGGAATAAGATGTAGACTCATGGGTACATTGGATGTACTGGACAGACCCTACTAGGATATTCAATTGCTTGTCACAATGTGAATAATCCTTGATTGCAACAAGTGGCACATTTCCTCTGACTTGAGATCACTTGTGTTTCTAAATGATGATTGTCATTGTTTTGAGGTAGTTCAATATCATTTGAAACATAATGGTTATAGACTATCTTGGATGGTGAGCTTGAGTCAGGTTAGGGCACTAGTGATAGAAAAAGGATTGCCGTCTCCTTAATTGGAGTGTGATGTTCAAAAGGGGCCCCCCTGGATGAGATGATTGAGAAAGTGTATGGCCATACCCAGGTGACTATGTTCATCTGATTTAATCATGCTCATCATATTGGAGCTACAAGCTTGACACGCTTGTCCAATAAGAACATCCAGTGGCAAAGGAATCATGTATGCCTAGTGAGTTGATTCACACTTGTGCTGTTGTTTGGGTGTAGTCTTGGAAGACTCTTTCCTTTATATCGGGAGATAGTGATGTGTTGCTAGATACCCCTCACTGATCGTGATAACGTAAGTTATCATTACCGACGTTTAAAGGAAACCCTTAGGGTCGCACAATTTGATGATATGGCTTACTTAAGTCAGATCGTGTGGACTGAATTATTTGGGTTCAGTTTAAAGGGATTGTTATCTCTGATTATAAGTGAGATCTGGTCTGATCATGTTTGATTGATTAGGGCTTGAGATCGGTAAGCTTTGATCGAGAGAGTTGATGCTAGATCGGTGAGATCAGGAGCATCAGGAGATGAACGGTTAGATCTGAAACCTTAGGGTTTACAATGGTCTAGATCAAATCGCTTGGCTTGATTGGTCTTTGAACCAAACCGACATTGAACCAACTCATTGAATGAGCGCATGGTTCAAAGGGGGTGAGAGAAATGCGTTGGGGTAAACCCATGAACGCATAAGCGTTGGGCGGTTACTATTTTTGGTTTTCCAAAATTAGAGTAACGCACTACACGTTGGAGTGTAACGCTCTCTCTCGTTCGGATCACCTCACGTCGCCTCTTCTCTTGGGAAAAGAACTCTTGACGAAAGAGGGAGGTCTCAGCAAGCAAGCAAGAAACTCTCTTCTCATCCTTTTCACACGACAAGAACTCCTTAGAACCTTGCTAGCACAAGGAGCACTAAGGGAGTAGGCGACATCTTTTGTGTGCGCACCATTTGGAGGAGAAGCGCTTGAGTCTCTTCTTCCTAGACGCCATCCAAGCAATGGCTTTGGTAAGAATTAATTCCTTGATTCTTGTTTACAATCGTTTATAGTTGATCATATAACTGCAAAGATCCTAGAAACCCCCTTTCCGCTGCATGAAAAACTTCATATGCGCCTATCTAGGGTTGCGCTCCCCCTTGAAGGGGACCTAACAATTGGTATCAGAGCGGTTTTGATGCATGTTTTATGATTGCTATCCTGCTGTGATCCTTGTATGCTTAGATCTTTCTTACATGCGAGACTTACATGTACATTGTTCATTCATGCCGAAACTTGTATGTTTCCTTGGCGCATGTGTATTGATAGCGCATCTATCATGTTGTTGTAGTTGTTTTTCTAAAAACCCTAATGACATGCGCGACTATCATTAGATCTAAGCCGCACCTACATTAAACCCTTAGACGGGTTAGTAGGGTTGAAGTCATCTCTAGTTATGATCCAACAAGTCTGATCAGACCATCTGACAGCCTAGATGGGTCGACCAGATGGCACCTATGCGCATGCATAAGGTGGCTATACGTCGACTGCATCAAGGGCGTGTAGCGAGGTCTGGTTGAGACAACCTATGAACGCACATGAGTTAGGCCCGGGGTCACACCCGCTTGCCAGAACTCATGAGGCCGTTCAGCCCTTGGCGCATGCATGGTTGACCGTTAGGTCAACTCAAGTCAGTTAGGACTTGGTGCATGCAAGGGCAGTGGATCTGACTAGTCTGATGAGTGGATCCCTATTAATGGACCGTTGTAAGGTAGTAGGGCACATAAGGAAAAATTAAAATTGATGCCAATGGGGTTTTCGAAATTTTATTTTCTTATGTTGGATCGCATGATGTTTGTAAGCATATGTTTGTTTATTTAATCTTGTGTGGGCTGCCCATGTTTAATGTGTGCTGTGCTGGGGCCTGCGTGCCTGGAATTTAAATGTAAATAAATATTTTTATTGTGATCTGCGCATCACTTTTCATTTAAATTATAAAGTGTAATTGACCTGCGAGTCAATCTTGTCTAGATAGATTAATTTGTAAATTTATCAGACAAGAGCACAGAGCACACTTGGCAGAGGCGCTTGCAGCAGAGGCTTGACCAGGTGGGAGGTCCAGGGTTCGACTCTGGGACCAGGCGCATTTTCCCTGGTAGGCGCACCTGAGCTGCAGATGGCCCTTGGGCCCTGGTTTGCGCCAAATGAGCAGCAAAAGACCTATGAACAAAAGCAAGTGAAGACTTAAGTGTAATTTAAGGTCTAACTTAGGCTTAATGGGCTTTTACCACATAAGATCAGCATGCTTTCTATTTATTGCTTTTATAATTAGAATTGCATGAGTTCATCTTCTGCTATCACCATAGAAATTGCATGATAGTGAAGAAGATAAAAGACCGTTAAAATCCAACGCTAAAATATCAAGCTCGTAAGCCTTCTGACGCGAAACCTCACTGTTCTGATTATCGTTGGAGCCGTGTTGTACCCACTCAGTGGGCACGTCCATCTATCTTTAGACGGTGCTGGATTACACCTGCGTGTTACAGAGAAGGGATTTATCGCTTCTCGTTGCTCAGCATAGCACGTGGTGGTCCAGGGAGTAGGTCGGGTCAGCTTGACCATGTAGGCTACATATGTGGCGCATATGGTAGCGCATGGAGGTAGCCATCTGTGGGGTCAGAGATTGTGTTGTACCAACTCAGTTGGCACAGTCTGCTGGATTGCCCAGATGAAGGGGAATCGCACGGGTTGGCGATTGGCTGGGACAGCCTACCAGAGACTAGTGCTTGTACTCTCTGTGCATCTTATCTCGCCTGAGCAGGACGCGGAGACCAAGTATGAAATCTGGATCCCATCTCACTAAAAGAGTTCTACTCTTTCGGACTGTTTTCATGGATTTTTCAGCCAGATAAAATAGTGAGAAAAGAATCTTTCTTAAGTCCTGGATTGATTCTGAACATTGATACTGACCTTGCTGTTCTTGCATTGTTGTAGATACCTGCAGCAACGAACACCATGAGCTTCAATGTGCGATCCCTACTGGAAAGGGAGAAGTTTGCTGGGCCAAACTTCTCAGACTGGTTCGGACACCTTAAGATCGTTCTTAAGGCAGAGAGGAAACTGTATGTCCTCGAGACGGCTGTGCCGCCTCAACCCGCTGCGAACGCCGCAAGGGCGGTTCGTGAAGCTTATGAAAAGCATGTCAATGATAGCATTGATGTCGCTTGCCTGATGCTAGCGTCTATGACGCCACCGCTGCAGCGTCAGCATGAGGATATGTCTGCTATACAAATTATAGCGAACCTCAAGATGTTGTATGCTGCACAGGCGAGGACTGAACGCTATAATCTGACCAAGCTTTTCTTTCAGAGCAAACTGGCTGAAGGGAGCCTAGTGGGAGCTCACGTGCTCAAGATGATTGGGCACAAGGAGGCTCTAGAGAAACTGGGGCATACCATCAATCAGGAGCTTGCTGTAGACATTATTCTGCAGTCTCTCCCGCCCTCTTTCGATGCGTTCATCATTAACTTTAATATGAACAAAATCGACTGTACTCCGGCAGAGCTGCTGAATATGCTCTTGACTACTGAGGAGACTCTGAAGGGAAAGCCTTCGACCTCTGTCTTAATGGTTCCTTCAAGGAACAAGAAGAAGGGGAAGAAGGGCAAGGCCCCTGTCAAGAGTTACAGCAAGGCTCTGAAGTAAAAAGTTAAGCGGTCAAAGGAATACAGATGTTTCCACTGTGGCCAGCTAGGTCACTGGAAAAAGGACTGTAAAGCGCTCCATGGAGACAAGAGGGGAAGCATCGCTTCTGGCTCAGGTATTTACGTGACGGAAGTCATGGTTTCATCTTCTTCTATTTCATGGGTGTTGGACACTGCATGTGGAGTTCACATTTGTTCAAATGTACAGGAACTCAAGAGAAGAAGACAGGTGGGACAGCATGAGGTGGACCTACGAGTTGGAAACGGGGCACGGGTTGCTGCTGTTGCTGTAGGAGAATATTTCATCTCTTTACCATCTGGACTTGTATTAGAATTAAACAGTTGTTACTTTGTTCCAAGTATTACTAAAAATATTATCTCTATTCCTGCTCTTGTCAGGAAAGGGTTTTCCTTTGAATGCAATATTTCAAAGTGTATTCTTACTTTAGATAATATTGTTTATGCTACTGGTTCAATTAACAATGGGTTATTCATGTTGGACATGGAATGTTCTATACACAATATTGATAATAAGAAAGCCAAATATGCTGATGACAGCACCTTGCTATGGCATAGTCGTTTAGGCCATATTAACAAGAAACGCATTAAGCGGTTGCATGATTATGGACTGCTGGGATCATTCTCCTATGAGGAGATTGATACATGCAAAGCTTGTTTAATGGGTAAAATGACGAAGTCACCTTTTCCCCACAAAGGTCAAAGAGCTTCAGGTTTACTTGACCTTATACACAGTGATGTGTGTGGGCCATTTAGTAAACATGCCAGAGGTGGCTATCAGTACTTCATTACCTTTACTGATGATTTCAGTAGATATGGTTATGTCTATCTTATGAGACATAAAAGTGAATCTTTTGACAAGTTCAAAGAATTCAAGAATGAAGTACAGAATCAGCTTGGCCGAAATATCAAGGCACTTCGTTCTGATCGAGGTGGAGAATACCTAAGTTGAGAGTTTACTGACTATCTAAAGGAGTGTGGGATTATCTCACGGCTCACTCCGCCAGGAACACCGCAATGGAATGGTGTGTCCGAGAGGAGAAATAGAACGTTACTTGATATGGTTCGTTCTATGATGAGTCAGGTTGCTCTACCTTACTCCTTTTGGGGATTTGCACTGGAGACAGCTGCAAAGGTACTAAACCGAGTGCCATCCAAGGCAGTTTCAAAGACGCCATATGAGTTATGGTATGGGAAACAGCCGAGCTTAACATTTATCAGGATCTGGGGCTGCGAGGCTTATGTCAAAAAGCTCGCCTCTGGGAAACTAGAGAGCAGATCTGAGAAATGTATCTTTGTCGGTTACCCTAAGGAAACTAAGGGTTATTATTTCTACGATCCCAAAGAGAACAAGGTGTTTGTTGCTCGGACGGCCATATTTCTTGAGAAGGAGTTTCTTCTGCAAGAGGCCAGTGGGAGAGAAATAAAACTGGATGAGAATCCAGAGGAAGGACAAAGTGGTCAAGCACAGTTGGATGAGCCTGAGCCGGTAGAACAGGTTACTGAACAACCTGAGGCTCAGATTGTAAGATCCAAGGATCTTGAGTCATGGTAAGCATTATCTTTGAATTAAATAAAATTATTGACTGTGATATTTTATTATGATTCAAGTAAAATTTATTGAATGCTAATTAACTAGCTTATTGATTGTTAATTATTTGATTTGTGATTGGTTGTTAAATTATGGTAAATTAATTAGAGATTAATGGTTGATTATTGGTTGTTAATTTAGGATAAATTAATTAAATCCTTATTGGATATTAATTAAATCCTTATTGGATTTCGGTTAAGTGCTTGGTTATTTGTAAGTTAATTAAATTAATTAGTTAACTAGCTTATTGGATGTTAGTTTAACTCTTATTGGACTTTCACTTAAACTAAGGGATTATTGGGTTTTTTAAAATTTGAATTAATGGGTTAATGGGTTAAACCCTTTTTGAATTAATTGGTTAGAGGGTTAAAACCTTAAAAACCGAAATTTAAGTAGGTAATTTCGGTTAGGGTAGAGAGTTGGCGACTTTTGGGCTTGAAGAAAAACTTGGGCGACGGCTAGGAAGGAGGGGGCGATTTCTTTGAAGGCTTGGACGATTTTCCTCTTCCTCTTCCTTTTCCTTGGCCGGCATCTTTGATTTGGGTGGCGTTCTTTTCCCTTGGTGGTGGCAAGACTCTAGACGAATTTTTGGAAGGGTTTTCTTATTAGTATTCACGGTTCAAGGTGAGTGGAATGTCTTGTTTGACCTATGAACTTAGTTGTGTTAATTGATATATTGAATGGATTAGAAATTTTGGAAATTTTACCATGTTAAAACCGTAATTAAGAAGTGTATGTAAGGTATGAAAACCGAATTTAGGGCATTGTTATTCATGAGAACCGAATTGTATTTCTCCATGAAAACCTAATTTTCCATGTAAACCGAATTGATCTTGATAATTGGTATGAAAACCGAATTTAGATATTAATTATGAAAACCGAATTGATCTTGATAATTGGTATGAAAACCGAATTTTGATGTTAATTATGAAAACCGAAATAATCTTGATAATTGTTATGAAAACTGAAATTTGATTTACTTATGAAAACCAAAATCTTGATGATTATTTAACCGAAAATTTGTATGAAATTTAAGGTGTTTATATAGGGAATTTTGGTAGCATTAAATCATTGAATTTTGAGTATGAAATCCTTGTTATCTAGATATATTTTTAGTATGAATTTTGAGTATTAAATCAGTGATTTTATCCCGTTAGTAAGAATACATGTTTTACATTTTATGTTAATTTTTATGGATGCTTGTTAACTACAATGTTGAGAAATTGTTTGAGAAATTTGGGTGATAACCTAGTAAAGTTTGACTGAACTAATCAGCATGAAACCTAAGGACCACACTACATTATATGATTGTTAATATTATGTAATTGTGTGATTTTTAAATATTAGGAGTTCATGTGATTTTTGGAATATTATGTTGTTATGTAAATTGTGAACATTATGTGGTTATGAGATTTTTGAAAATTATGTGACTATGAGAATTTTGAATATTATGGGTTATGTGTTGGTTAGGACTAAGGCTAGGTGTAACTATGAACTCAAGGGGATAGTCCTTATGTGTTATGTTAAGGGTTTGAATTTCAGCCCTGTATTGTGATATGTGAGGAGGTTGATGTTCAGCCTGCCTATTATGATTATTGTGATGGGGGTTGATGTTCAGCCTGCCCGATATGATTTTTGTGATGACTATCCTAGAGTCTAGTTGACACTTAGGAGTCCACCTTTGTGAAATATGTTCACCTATGTGAAATATGAAATAAGATGTGTCTGTTGTCCAGTAGGAACCTTTTGGGAGAACGGGTTTTTGACGCAAAGTGCCATGTCTTGGTCGGACAGGGGCCACCTCTTGATGTCATAACTCTTTTATGTGATGGGGTAATATAAGACGCAAAGTGCCATGTCTTGATCAGACAGGGGCCACCTCTTGATGTCATTACTCTTTATGTGACAGGGTGATATAAGACGCAAAGTGCCATGTCTTGATCAGACAGGGGCCACCTCTTGATGTCATCACTCTGATGTGTTATGGGGTGAGGGAGCAAAGTGCCACGTCGTGACCTGGCGGGGGCCACCTCTTGATTCTACTCACTATCCATGTTTATGTGTTGCATGCGGCTCCCAGTGCTTTGGCCAAGCCGGGTTAGACCATATTGGTCACTACTGAATATGCTGGACAACTAGGTTGCTTATGTGTTGGTGTGTTTAGTGGTTTAGAGTATAACTCTAGAACCTGAGTTTGTGAACCTAAGTTGTTATGTGTTTAGTTGGTTTAAAATATATGTGTTTAATTGGGTTAGAGTAAAACTCTAGAACCTGAGTTTGTGAACCTGATTTTGTTATATGCTAGTGTGTACATTTAACTGTCTATATGACTTCTGTTCCTTTATTTGGTTATATGTTGACATAATGTTCTGTTAAATATTTTAAAATATATCTGCCTATATTTTTGAATGTATGTGATGGATGGTCGATATAGACTATCCACTCACTGGGCTGTGTAGCTCACCCCTCACTATTTTCGGGCATAGAGCAGGGGCGCATGTCTTGAGTGCTTTGGCGTGGATAATTATGCTGTTTGCTGTTTTAAGAATTTTTATGCTTAATTCTTGGGGCCGGTTGTGGCCTTAACATAAATTATATGAACTATGTGAATCATGAGACTATGTGAACTATGTGAAGTATGTTGCCGGTTAGGGCAGTCTTATGAGTTTGATTTTTGTGTCACCGCGGGCTTCAGCCTGGTTTCGGTGTTTGATATGATTTTATAAAATCGATTTTGTGATTTTGTTGTGAATTTTGGTTTATGGTGTATTCTTTGTAATCGGTTTTGATATATCTGTAACTTGCATATGTCTAGTGCAAGTATTGCCTGGTGGCAGGTACCTTTATGGATTTTATGAATTTGAATCGGTTTTGATATAACTGTTGCCTTGCATATGTCTAGTGCAAGGATTGCGTGGTGGCAGGTACCCTTATGAGATTTGAGTTTTGTGAATTTGTGTATGGATTTATGAAATTTTTCAGATCGTGTTTTCTTGAACTCGGTTTTACCTAGCATATGATCGATCTTATATGAAACATCCTGTATCATTTGTGAATTGTGCCATTTGTTTGGGGTTAAGAATGTGGGATGTTACACAGATATCACGGGAACCGCGAAGATCGAGAAGGATCCGTCGACAGCCTGAGCGCTATGACGGAGTCTACATCATTGACAATGATGAACCCCTCACTTATGCGGATGCGGTCAGTGGACCGGAGTCAGCGAGATGGCTTGAAGCTATGCGCGCCGAGATGGACTCCATGTCAGATAACCAAGTCTGGGATTTGGTTGATCCGCCTCCGGGAGTTATCCCTATAGGCTGTAAATGGATCTTCAAGAAGAAGATTGACATGGATGGTAACGTGGTTACCTATAAAGGCAGGCTAGTTGCGAAAGGTTTCAAACAAATCTACGGGATAGATTATGATGAAACTTTCTCACCTGTAGCCATGTTTAAGTCTATTCGGATTCTTTTCGCGATAGCAGCATATTACGATTATGAGATCTGGCAGATGGATGTGAAGACTGCTTTCCTTAATGGAAATTTGCAAGAGGATGTGTATATGACACAACCAGAAGGTTTCACTAATCCATCAGATCGTCATAAAATATGCAAGTTAAAGAAGTCTATTTATGGACTGAAACAAGCATCTAGAAGCTGGAATATTCGTTTTGATGAATCAATCTCTGAATTTGGTTTCATCAAGAACGAGGATGACCCGTGTGTATATAAGAGGTTTAGTGGGAGCGTGATTACTTTCCTAGTCCTCTACGTCGATGATATCTTGATCATTGGAAACGACATTCCTGAAATGCATGCGGTTAAGGCATGGCTAAGGAAATGTTTCCAGATGAAAGATCTTGGAGAAGCAGCCTATGTATTAGGTGTGAAGATCTACAGGGATAGATCTAAGAGGCTTCTCGGGCTGTGCCAGAGTACTTACATCGATAAAGTCCTGGAGAGATTTCATTTAGAGAATTCTAAAAGAGGATATCTTCTAGTCAGACATGGTCTGAATCTTTCGAAGAGTCAGTGTCCACAAACACAGACTGAGAAAGATGAAACGGACAATACGCCTTATGCTTCGGCTATTGGAACCATTATGTATGCGATGTTGTGTACTCGCCCAGACGTCGCTTACGGGTTAAGCGTGACCAGTCGATTCCAAAGTAATCCAGGTTTGGCGCACTGGATTGCGGTCAAGAACATTTTAAAATATCTTCGGAGGACCAAAGATATGTTCTTGATATATGGTGGTCAGGAAGAACTCAGTATTGAAGGATATACTGACGCTTCGTTCCAGTCGGACCAGGATGATTTCCGATCGCAATCAGGCTATGTTTTTAGCTTGAATGGAGGAGCAGTGGTGTGGAAAAGTTTCAAACAGTCAATCGTTGCTGATTCCACAACTGAAGCCGAGTATGTTGCAGCCTCAGAAGCATCCAAGGAGGCAGTGTGGATTCGTAAGTTCGTGAGAGAACTTGGTGTTGTTCCTTCGAGTGCAGATCCTTTTGTTATCTTCTGTGATAACACTGGAGCAATCGCACAGGCAAAGGAACCACGGTCGCACCAGAAGTCCAAGCACATACAGAGACGGTTTCACTTGATCAGGGAGATCATAGATCGTGGCGAGATCAAAGTCTGCAAGGTTCATACAGATGACAATCTGGCAGACCCGCTTACTAAGCCTATGGCGCAGCAGAAGCATGAGAAGCACTGTAATAATATGGGTTTGATATTTCTCAACCATTAGATTAAGTGCAAGTGGGAGATTGTTGGGGTATGCCCTTAAGGCTAATGTTTGAGGCCTTGGGATTGTATCAGTATCATGTAATAAACTCTTATGTTTATAAAGGCATGGTTGTTATTCAGTTTGTTACATTATCTGCTGCAATAAGTGTACTTCTGAATAATGTCTCAAAGCTGTTCAGCTGGGCTGACATGCTGTGAAGTCCTTAGTCGAGATATCTTGGTGAACATGAGACAGCCTTGATATGATTGAGACTAATATGTGTTCTAATCTTATAGGATGCTTCGAGCATGGAATAAGATGTAGACTCATGGGTACATTGGATGTACTGGACAGACCCTACTAGGATATTCAATTGCTTGTCACAATGTGAATAATCCTTGATTGCAACAAGTGGCACATTTCCTCTGACTTGAGATCACTTGTGTTTCTAAATGATGATTGTCATTGTTTTGAGGTAGTTCAATATCATTTGAAACATAATGGTTATAGACTATCTTGGATGGTGAGCTTGAGTCAGGTTAGGGCACTAGTGATAGAAAAAGGATTGCCGTCTCCTTAATTGGAGTGTGATGTTCAAAAGGGGCCCCCCTGGATGAGATGATTGAGAAAGTGTATGGCCATACCCAGGTGACTATGTTCATCTGATTTAATCATGCTCATCATATTGGAGCTACAGGCTTGACACGCTTGTCCAATAAGAACATCCAGTGGCAAAGGAATCATGTATGCCTAGTGAGTTGATTCACACTTGTGCTGTTGTTTGGGTGTAGTCTTGGAAGACTCTTTCCTTTATATCGGGAGACAGTGATGTGTTGCTAGATACCCCTCACTGATCGTGATGACGTAAGTTATCATTACCGACGTTTAAAGGAAACCCTTAGGGTCGCACAATTTGATGATATGGCTTACTTAAGTCAGATCGTGTGGACTGAATTATTTGGGTTCAGTTTAAAGGGATTGTTATCTCTGATTATAAGTGAGATCTGGTCTGATCATGTTTGATTGATTAGGGCTTGAGATCGGTAAGCTTTGATCGAGAGAGTTGATTCTAGATCGGTGAGATCAGGAGCATCAAGAGATGAACGGTTAGATCTGAAACCTTAGGGTTTACAATGGTCTAGATCAAATCGCTTGGCTTGATTGGTCTTTGAACCAAACCGACATTGAACCAACTCATTGAATGAGGGCATGGTTCAAAGGGGGTGAGAGAAATGCGTTGGGGTAAACCCATGAACGCATAAGCGTTGGGCGGTTACTATTTTTGGTTTTCCAAAATTAGAGTAACGCACTACACGTTGGAGTGTAACGCTCTCTCTCGTTCGGATCACCTCACGTCGCCTCTTCTCTTGGGAAAAGAACTCTTGACGAAAGAGGGAGGTCTCGGCAAGCAAGCAAGAAACTCTCTTCTCATCCTTTTCACACGACAAGAACTCCTTAGAACCTTGCTAGCATAAGGAGCACTAAGGGAGTAGGCGACATCTTTTGTGTGCGCACCATTTGGAGGAGAAGCGCTTGAGTCTCTTCTTCCTAGACGCCATCCAAGCAATGGCTTTGGTAAGAATTAATTCCTTGATTCTTGTTTACAATCATTTATAGTTGATCATATAACTGCAAAGATCCTAGAAACCCCCTTTCCGCTGCATGAAAAACTTCATATGCCCCTATCTAGGGTTGCGCTCCCCCTTGAAGGGGACCTAACACTGATGGATTGATGAAACCTTCAGGCTGTGTCATATACACATCCTCTTCCAGTTTTCCATTAAGGAAAGCGGTTTTCACATCCATTTGCCAGATCTCGTAATCATAATATACTGCTATCGCGAGAATAATTCGAATGGACTTGAACATGGCTACAGGAGAGAAAGTTTCATCATAATCTATCCCGTAGATTTGTTTGAAACCTTTCGCAACTAGCCTGCCCTTATAGGTAACCACGTTACCATCCATGTCTTTCTTCTTTTTGAAGATCCACTTACAGCCTATAGGGATTACTCCCGGAGGCGGATCAACCAAATCCCAGACTTGGTTATCTGACATGGAGTCCATCTCGGCTCGCATAGCTTCAAGCCATCTTGCTGACTCCGGTCCACTGACCACATCCGCATAAGTGAGGGGTTCATCATTAATGATGTAGACTCCGTCATAGCGCTCAGGCTGACGACGAATCCTTCCCGATCTACGCGGTTCCCGTAACGTCTAAGCCTCAGGTTGAACATTAACCTGATCTATTGGATCAGGCTCATCCAACTGAACTTGACTACTTTGTCCCTCTTCTGGAATTTCATCCAGCTTTATTTCTCTCCCACTGGCTTCTTGCAGAAGAAATTCCTTCTCAAGAAAAATAGCCGTTCGAGCAACAAATACTTTATTCTCTTTGGGATCGTAGAAATAATAACCCTTAGTTTCTTTAGGGTATCCGACAAATATACATTTATCTAATCTTCTCTCCAGTTTCCCAGAGGCGAGCTTTTTGACATAAGCCTCGCAACCCCAGATTTTGATAAATGTCAAGCTCGGCTGTTTTCCATACCATAACTCATATGGTGTCTTTGAAACAGCCTTGGATGGCACTCGATTTAGCACCTTTGCAACTGTTTCCAGTGCAAATCCCCAAAAGGAGTAAGGTAGAGTAGCCTGACTCATCATAGAGCGAACCATATCCAATAAGGTTCTATTCCTCCTCTCGGACACACCATTCCATTGCGGTGTTCCTGGCGGAGTGAGCTGTGAGATGATCCCACATTCCTTCAGATAGTCAGTGAACTCACGACTCAAGTATTCTCCACCTCGATCTGATCGAAGTGCCTTGATATTTCGGCCTAACTGATTCTGTACTTCATTTTTGAATTCTTTGAACTTGTCAAAAGATTCACTCTTATGTCTCATTAAATAGACATAACCATACCTACTGAAATCATCAGTAAAAGTAATGAAGTATGAATAGCCACCTCTGGCATGTTTACTAAATGGCCCACACACATCACTGTGAATAAGGTCAAGTAAACCTGAAGCTCTTTCACCTTTATTAGAAAAAGGAGTCTTCGTCATCTTACCCATTAAACAAGCTCTGCATGTATCAAGCTCCTCATAGGAGAATGATCCCAGCAGTCCATGGTCATGCAACCGCTTAATGCGCTTCTTGTTAATATAGCCTAGACGACTATGCCATAACAAGGTGCTGTCATCAGCATACTTGGCTTTCTTATTATCAATTTGTTGTACAGAACATTCCATGTCCAACATGTATAACCCATTGTTAATCGACCCAGTGGCATAAACAATATTATCATATGAAATACAACACTGTGAAGTTTTGCATTCAAAAGAAAAACCTTTAGAGCAGGAATAGAGATAATATTCTTCGTTATGCTTGGTACAAAATAACAATTGTCAAGTTCTAATACAAATCCAGATGGTAAAGAGATGTTATATTCCCCTACAGCAACAGCAGCAACCCGTGCCCCGTTTCCAACTCATAGGTCCACCTCATGCTGTCCCACCTGTCTTCTTCTCTTGAGTTCCTGCACATTTGAACAAATGTGAACTCCACATGCAGTGTCCAACACCCATGAAATAGAAGAAGCAACCATGACTTCAGTCACGAAAATACCTGAGCCAGAAGTGAAAGACTTGCTTCCCTTCTTCTCTCCTTGGAGCGCTCTACAGTCCTTCTTCCAGTGACCCAGCTGGCCACAATGGAAGCATCTGTTATCCTTTAACCGCTTCACCTTTTGTTTCAAAGCCTTGTTATAGCTCTTGATAGGGGTTTTGCCCTTCTTTCCCTTCTTCTTATTTCGTGAAGGAACCATTAAGACAGAGGATGAAGGCTTTCCCTTCTCAAGAGTCTGCTCTGTGGTACAGAGCATGTTCAGTAATTCTGCTGGAGTGCAGTCGATTTTGTTCATATTAAAATTAATAATGAACGCATCGAAAGAAGCCGGAAGAGACTGCATGATGATGTCTACAACAAGTTCTTGATTGATGGTATGTCCTAGTTTCTCTAGAGCTTCTTTGTACCCAATCATTTTGAGTACGTGAGCTCCCACTGGACTCCCTTCAGTCAGTTTGCTATGAAAGAAAGGTTTCGTCAAGTTATAGCGTTCTGTCCTTGCCTATGCAGCATACAGCATTTTGAGATTTGCTATAATATCAATAGCAGACAAATCCTCATGCTGACGCTGGAGCTCGGGCGTCATTGACGCAAGCATAAGGCAAGCGACATCAGTACTATCACTGACGTGCTTCTCATAAGCATCTCGAACCGCCCTTGCGGCGTTCGCAGCGGGTTGAGCCGGTATTGCCGCCTCAAGGACATACAGCTTCCTCTCAGCTTTGAGGACAATTTTCAGCTGTCTATACCAGTCTGAGAAGTTTGGCCCAGCAAACTTCTCCTTTTCCAATATGGATCGCAAATTGAGCCCTGTGGTGTTCGTTGCTGCAGGAATCTACAACATAGCAAGAACAACAAGGTCAGTATCCATGTTAGAATCATTCCAGGACTTAAGAGTGATTCTTTTCTCACTATTTTATCTGACTGAAAATCCAATAAAACAGCCCGAAAGAGTGAAACTCTTTTAGTGAGATGGGATCCAGATTTCATACTTGACCTCCGCGTCCCGCTTAGGCGAGATAAGATGCACAGAGAGTCTAAGCATTAATCACTGGTAGGCATTCCATGCCAATCGCCAACCCGTGCGATTCCCCTTCATCTAGGCAATCCAGAAGACTGTGCCAACTGAGTTGGTACAACACAGTCTTTGATTCCTTAGATGGCTGCCTCCATATAGCCATCATGTAGCTCATATATGGTCAAGCCGACCTGACCTACTTCCTGGACCACCACGTGATGGAGGGGGGTCACTCACAAGTAAGGGTGCATTCAAACAACGCTTTGAGAAAATAATTTTTTGTATTTTTAGATAAAACCCGAATTTACTCTAACGAAGTTGGAAAATATTTTTGTATTTTATAAGTAGAAGAAAACGACACTAAACTATTTAGACTACCAAAGAAATAGCAATTAAACTACAAATTGAAAGACTAGTAGGAATACTCACAGTGCGATCCTTGAGCATAGAAGGATCGTATCGTCCCGATCTTCAACGGTCCTACTCTGATGGAAGGTATTGCATCATTACAAACAAACACAGACAAACGAGATCCGCACACACCACGGATTCATATTACAAAGCCAAACTAAGGGGGAGGTTAAGCCTCACAAGTTCCCTTAACACTTTAACTAAAGAGAAAGAGGGGGAAAGAAGGAAGCCTTGCGCTTAGGAAAAGATTCCTCCAACTCCTTGCGTCACCGAGATCAAGGTGGATGAGATCCTTTAGAGCCTCGCCAAGAGTAAGCAAAGTCCTTCAAAGGTTGGATGCGTTGAGAGCTTGAGAAGAAGGGGGGGAGAAGGGAAAGGGCTCGGCCCTTTAGAGGAGAGGGGAGGTAGAAAACTTCTTTAGGCGACACAAGCACCAATGCTAACACAAGGATTTTTTTCACTAGGCAACTAATAGACAAAGAGAGGGGAGGTTACAATTTATAGGCTCAACAAGCCATGGGCAAGGGTGACATTTCACCCTAGGCGCAAATCACAACATTATGGAGGAAATTAATGCTCAATAAAAACATTTCCATCCTCAATTTCGAATTTCAAATTCTTTCTTTCTTGTAGCCGAATTCTCTTGGGCTCCTTCCTTCTTTGCTTGGATGAGATGGCGCCTCTTGCATTGGATTCATTTGAATTCGAAAAACTTCCTTCAAGATGCATGGGCGGCTAGAGGCTTCCAAAGGTGGCTCCACAAATTGGGGATCTAGATGATGATCCCTTGATTTGTGGATCTAGATTGATCCTTGATGGCTAGGCGCATTGATGGCTCTTCACTTGGCAATTTGTGGGCTGGTTTCTCTCATTCGAAATCTTCTTCATATTAGGTGGCGCCTTGGTTAATTTGGAAGGTGGAGTTGCATTCATTGTAAGCCCCTTCAACTTGAAGTCTTTAGTTGAAGTAGTTGAAGTGCCTCCTTCCATAATTGGAGCTTTACTTGAGTGGCTTAGCTTGAGCTTCCTAGCTTCCCTTTAGCTGGGCTATAACCTGCCCAATTATTGACACAAAACCCAGTAGACTATTCTAGGAAGTAATGCATGACCAAATAAGGAAACTTCACAATGCACTAGGGCTTTTATTCAAGGCAAATAAGGAAACTACAAATAAGGAAAGAAAGGTGACCTAGGATGAAAAGCCATATCTGAGGGGCTTCCTCCTAGTCCTTCCAGACCTTCTTGGGGCAGGGCTGGCCCCTCCATCATTTCTCCCCGGGTGGGAAGAATTCTCCTCTGGAGAATTATCCTTGTACCCTTGGAGTAATTCCGGAGCGGCCTGTGCCAACTCTTCTTCGGGAAGCCAAGCCTCCTCACCCGACGTAAATTTAACACGGTAAAACATTTGTACCTTGTCTGGGGTGAGTCGGGTCTGATCTTCAAGTATGCTCTGTAACTCAGGCCTGTCAGTCAACTCCTCGATGTGCACCGGCTCCTCATAGTGCGTGAGATCCTCCACATTGACAGTGGTGGGGATCCCCAAGTCCGGCGGTAGATCCAAGATGTAAGCGTTATCGTTGATCTTTTCTATGATGGTGTATGGTCCGAGTCCCTTGGCGTCCAACTTGCGGCCAGATCCATGGATGCGCTCCTCCCTGACCCGCAATATAACCTGTTCACCTACAGAGAATTTCCTTTCTCGGCGTTTCTTGTTAGCACTCTTGCGATAGGAATTTACAGCATCAAGCATTTGACAATGTATTTCATGATGTAAATGGGACATGTGAGTAGCAAAATCTTTAGCAGACATAGAAATATGAGAGTGCCTAGGTAAAGGAAATAAATCAACAGGTTTTCTGGGTTGGTACCCTAAGTTGGCCTGAAAAGGGGACAATCCTGTAGTTTTGTTGACAACGCTATTATAGGAGAACTCGGCAATAGGCAACAGCTTATCCCATGTGCCTGGGTGCTCTCCTACCAAACTCCTCAAAATGTTCCCCAGTGATCGATTGACCACTTCGGTCTGCCCATCCGTCTGAGGATGATAGGCTGTGGAGAATTTGAGTTTGGTTCCCAACATAGCCCACAGGGTTTTCCAGAAATGTCCAACAAACCTGGAATCCCTATCAGAAACTATAGTCAGAGGGGTACCTCTATGTTTAACAACCTCTTTAAAAAACAACCTAGCTACATGTGATGCATCTGTGGTTTTGTAGCAAGGTATAAAGTGTGCCATCTTGGTAAACCTATCCACTACGACAAAAATAGAGTCATGTCTGGAGGGAGTCCTTGGTAAACCTAAGATGAAGTCCATGCTAAGATCTTGCCAAGGTGCTTGAGGGATGGGTAGGGGTGTGTACAGACCATAGTTATGTTTCTGAGTTTTTCTGGTCTGACAGGTCCTACAATGTTTGACAATCTTAGCTACATCCCTATTGAAGTTCGGCCAGAAGAACCGTTCCTCCACTAAGGCTTGAGTCTTGTCCCGGCCATGGTGCTCGGCAGACCCTCCTCCGTGGATCTCCCAAACAAGGAAGTCTCGGATTGAGGTCTTGGGAATGCACAACTTTGGCCCAAGAAACAGAAACTCATCCCTTAGGGTATAGAGGGGATGACTCAAAGGATCTATGCTAAGCTCAGAATAAATGCTTGAAAAATCAGGGCATTCTAGGTATTCATGCTTCATACGATCAAATCCAACTACTTCAACAGATAAAGTTTGCATAAGTAAAACTACTCTACTCAAAGCATCAGCAACTTTATTTTCAGTTCCAGATTTATGTTTCAAAACAAAAGTATACTGTTGAAGGTACTCTACCCATTTAGCATGCCTAGCATTTAATTTCTTTTGAGCATTTAGAAAAGATAAAGCTTGGTGGTCACTATTTAGAATAAATTCGTTGTGTATCAGATAGTGTCTCCAGTGCCTTAAAGATTGGACTACAGCATAGAATTCCTTATCATAGGTGGTATACCTTTGCTTGGCCTCATTTAATTTCTCACTAAAGTAGGCTATGGGGTGTCCTTCCTGACTAAGGGTACCTCCTATTCCTACTCCTGAGGCATCACAGTCCACTATAAAAACTTTAGAAAAGTCAGGCAATTTCTGGACAGGGGCAGTGGTCATTCTAGACTTAAGCTCTACAAAAGCTCTACCAGCAGACTTAGGCCAACTAAACTCACCTTGTTTCATACAGTTAGTTATAGGGGCTACTATGGTGCTAAAGTTTCTAATGAATCTCCTATAAAAGGCAGCTAGACCATGGAAGCTCCTAATCTCAGTCAAAGTCTTGGGTTCAGGTCAGTCTAAGATGGCTTGGATTTTGCTAGGGTCAGCTTGAAGTCCTTGGTCTGAAACTATGAAGCCTAAAAAGACAACCCTAGGGGAAAGGAAAGAACACTTTTTCAGGTTTAGGTATAGCTTTTCTTCCTGAAGTAAGTCTAAGATCTTTCTAAGGTGTTCCATGTGTTCTTCTCGGGTCTTGCTATAGATTAGGATGTCATCAAAGTAAACTACTAAGAATCTTCCTATGTAAGGCTTCAAGACTTGGTTCATTAACCTCATAAATGTTGAGGGGGCATTAGAGAGACCAAAGGGCATGACTAGCCACTCATATAAACCATCCTTGGTTTTAAAGGCAGTCTTCCACTCATCCCCAAGTCTGATCCTAACTTGGTGGTATCCACTTCTAAGGTCTAGCTTGCTAAACCACTTAGAACCTACCAGCATGTCAAGCATGTCATCTAATCTTGGGATGGGAAATCTATACTTGATGGTTATCCTGTTCATGGCCCTACAGTCTATACACATGCGCCAGCTTCCATCCTTCTTTGGGGTAAGAAGGGCGGGTACTGCACACGGGCTAAGGCTTTCCCTAATGAAACCCTTGTCTAACAGTTCATCTACTTGTCTTTTGAGCTCTTGATGCTCAGTAGGGTTCATCCTATAGTGGGGTAAGTGTGGGAGAGTAGAACCCGGGACAAGGTCTATGGCATGTTGGATTTCTCTAAGGGGAGGTAACCCATTGGGAAGTTCTTCCCTGGTGAGCTCAGAGTACCCTGAGAGTAGGGTCTCAACTTCTTTGGGTATGGGTGACTCCTCATCTAGGTTGGTTTCCTTAATGACTAAGGAGTACACTTGCTTGGACTCTAAGCAGTCTTGAGTAAAGGCATGGGACCTTATGAGTTGGATGGTCGGTTTAGGCTCCTTAGGTTCCTCTATCCTACCCTTGTTGGTGGCAGCCTTAAGTTCCTTAGGCATGGAAGGCTTCAGTTTGATCTTTTGCCCATCATGGCTAAAGACATAGGTGTTAGTCCGACCGTAGTGGATAACATCCATATCGTATAACCACGGGCGACCGAGTAAGACTTGGGCGACATCCATGGTTATGATGTCACACCAAATCTTGCCTTGGTAGATGGCAAACTGAAGGGGCACTAAGCACCTATGGGTGACTGGGACGCTAGATTGATTGACCCAGGATATGCTATAGGGATTGGGGTGCGGTTCTGCCTTAAGGTTGAATTTTACTAAGGCTGTATGAGAGACCGCGTTCAGACTACTTCCCCCATCTATCACTACTTTGCACATGTTGCCATTGCATTTCGTGTAGGTGTGGAAAATACTGGTCCTACGCCAGTCCTCGGTTGGGGTAGGTTTGATTAGGGTGCACCTAACCACTCCTAATGTTGTTGGGGTATGCCCTTAAGGCTAATGTTTGAGGCCTTGGGATTCTATCAGTATCATGTATAAACTCTTTTGTTTATAAAGGCAATGGTTGTTATTCAGGTTGTTACATTGTCTGCTGCAATAAGTGTACTTCTGAATAATGTCTCAAAGCTGTTCAGCTAGGCTGACATGCAGTTAAGTCCTTAGTTGATATATCTTGGTGAACATGAGACAGCCTTGATATGAATAAGACTAATATGTGTTCTAATCTTATAGGATGCTTCGAGCATGGAATAAGATGTAGACTCATGGGTACATTGGATGTACTGGACAGACCCTATTTGGATATTCAATTGCTTGTCACAATGTGAATAATCCTTGTTTGCTACAAGTGGCACATGTCCTCTGACTTGAGATCACTTGTGTTTCTAAATGATGATTGTCATTGTTTTGAGGTAGTTCAATATCATTTGAAACATAATGATTATAGACTATCTTGGATGGTGAGCTTGAGTCAGGTTAGGGCACTAGTGATAGATATAGGATTGCCGTCTCCTTGTTTGGAGTGTGATGTTCTAATGGGGCCCCCTGGATGAGATGATTGAGAATAGTGTATGGCCATACCCAGGTGACTATGTTCATCTGATCTAATCATGCTCATCATATTGGAGTTACAAGCTTGACACGCTTGTCCAATAAGAACATCCAGTGGCAAAGGAATCATGTATGCCTAGTGGTTTGATTCACACTTGTGCTGTTGTTTGGGTGTAGTCTTGGAAGACTCTTTTCTTTATATCGGGAGACAGTGATGTGTTGCTAGATACCCCTCACTGTTCGTGATAACGTAAGTTATCGTTACCGACATTTAAAGGAAACCCTCAGGGTCGCACAATTTGATGATATGGCTTACTTAAGTCAGATCGTGTGTGTGGGGTCATTTTCGTTACATCGAGAATGTATTATGACCGTTTCAAATCCACCTTAAATTAATAAGGCTTTTTGTTTAATGGGTTCTGGCTTCCAATGAGCGCAAGCGCTCATTGTTAATTACCCCTAAAATTAGGGAACCTTTGATTAAGAGATCTATAATACGCAACAAGATAAGAGCGATGATCAGGTGATGTCATTTACAAAATTCATTCATGAATTTAATTTGACGTGATACATATTTCGACATGATAAGAGAAAAAGAGTTTCCAACAGCATGGGCAATTTGTGCTTCGTCGAACTTTAGCTTTGTGACGACGTGTTGGATAATATCCGGCCCAGGCAGTACAACGTTATATCGAGGAACTACGCCCCGATGGTAAACATCGACGTACGCACCTCCCAAACGATATCCCATTGTAATACATTGAGGCGTGTTGGATATTGGACTGGAAAGATCACCCGGCCTTGATGGCGCGTTGGATGACTTGATGTAGAGAAAGATTATCCGGCCTCAACGGCATATTGGGTAATTGGGTTTGGAGTTTTATCGAGCCTTACGGCGTGTTGGATGATTTGGTTTTGGGATTTATCAGGCTTTGCGGCGTGATGGATAATTTGATTTGGAATTTTATCCGGCCTCGCGGCGTGATGGATAATTTGATTTGGAATTTATCCGGCCTCGCGGCGTGATGGATAATTTGATTTGGAATTTTATCCGGCCTCGCGGCGTGTCCGGCCTCGCGGCGTGATGGATAATTTGGTTTGGAATTTTATCCGGCCTCGCGGCGTGATGGATAATTTGGTTTGGAATTTTATCCGGCCTCGCGGCGTGATGGATAATTTGGTTTGGAATTTTATCCGGCCCCGCGGCGTGATGGATAATTTGATTTGGAATTTTATCCGGCCTCGCGGCGTGATGGATAATTTGATTTGGAATTTTATCCGGCCTCGCGGCGTGATGGATAATTTGATTTGGAATTTTATCCGGCCCCGCGGCGTGATGGATAATTTGATTTGGAATTTTATCCGGCCTCGCGGCGTGATGGATAATTTGGTTTGGAATTTTATCCGGCCTCGCGGCGTGATGGATAATTTGGTTTGGAATTTTATCCGGCCCCGCGGCGTGATGGATAATTTGATTTGGAATTTATCCGGCCCCGACGATCACGACGCCATATTGAGGAGCTACGCCCCGATGGTGAACATCGACGTACACACCTCCCAAACAATATTGTCGTGAAACGTCGAGGTTTTGGTATTCCTGGGGCTGGTGAATATTTAGTTCGAAAGGCTTGACGCATACTTGATTCAGACATTTATGAATGCGGACAGGTGTTCCGCTTTGCCGTATCGTGAGGTTTAACTCCGTCTGATTGGTGGACTTCGTCATACGGATCTACGATTTGATCCCGCCTATAACATCAAACAAAGTCCGACCAATCCAAGTCGTTTTGATTGAGCTTGAGTTTAAGATTTGAACTGCGGACCAGGCCACATGTTGAGATTAAGTTCTTGAGTTTTGATCCGGATCTGATTGAGTTTCAGAATTATTGGATCAGTCTAGCTTGATCCTGGTGGGGTCGCTCGAGCCTTGTTGAGGCGACACTCCTTTCCGCGATTGCAACTCGATCCTGGTGGGATCGTCCAAGCTTTGTTGAGGCAGTACCCCTTTCCACGATTGCAACTCCGCGTCGGGTCCGAACCACAAGAGGGAAGGGGGACCGAGGATCGGGGCCGCCATCCATGGCGAGATTTATGCCATCTCGACGGTTCATCCATGGGGAATGGCGTCAGCAATTTTTGGAGAAGCAGAACCAAGTGTCGACAGAGACGGGTTCGTCTGGGGCTGGAAGCGGCGGCGGCGTCAGCTCGCGGCGGCGTTAACGTCGGCAGAGGCGGCAAAGACGGTCAGAAACGATCGAGCTCGTAGCGGGAGCTAGCGTGAGGGATTAGGGCCCTGGGTGGCACGGGTGGTGGAGGCGTCGAAGCGGCGACAACCCTTGCGGGAGATGACGGCGATCGCGTCCTGCTACCCAGTAGGGGAGTTTTTTTGTCTTTCTCTCTTCTTCTTCTCCCTTTTTTATTCTCAGTATCTCTTCTCCCATATGGAGAAGGGTTTTGTAAATGTCGTTTTTTTTAATCGATGGCAGATTTGTGGCAGCTCGTGAGGGGATCTGCCGCCCTCCAAATCCGGGAAGGAAATGAGGCTCGATTTCATCGAAGAAGAACTCTGATTAGGGCTTATACCGCACCAAATCATGGTAATCCCGAACCCTTGACAGGTAAATCATGGATTCTAGTCTTCCATCGTTCCTCTGAGTTCTCGATGTCAAATAAACTTGTTATTTGCCCGTAAACTTGTTGTTTGCCCGAAGTAACAGATTAAAAGGGACGGCTGTTCAGTTCATCTTCCTTCTGTACCAGGCTGCCGGAACTAATATGGCAGGAGATTGTTCCTTTAACGATGGCGGGTTGGATTTGTACTAACCCGGTGGTAAAATTCCAGATGTCGACCCGGTAGTAAATTAGATTCGGGCCGGGTCCACCTCAAACCCACGTATACCTCCGCCCTCTTTATTATATGTATTTTCACTTGTTGTCATTTTTGTTTGGTTTTCTTTAATACTTCTTTTGTCTGCGAGAGCCCTTGTGCGGCGGCGACCGGCGATCTCTGCCGAGGTAGAGTTCCCTGGCTACTTGCTACGACCAGATTTCATACAGGTGAGCTCGCCTCCTTTTTGTGTGGTTTTCTTCCTTCTTAACTCTACTTAACGACACAATTTATTTCACTATTCCCTCCTCACAGGAAGAGCCCGCTTCAAGATTCTAAGGCGGCAGCGGACCTTTTAACAGAACTCTTTGAGGGATTCCATCGCTGGACAAAATCCCTGAGAAGAAACAAGGGCGGGCTTTGACAAGTACTTCTCTTTTATGATTTAGACATCGACTTTGTTCATGAGTTCTCGTTTTGGCTGCACTTTCATCGCCATCAACATGTTTGCTTCTCCTCTCTTTTTTTTTTTAAAACGCACAGCATCACCCTCTTTGTTTTTTTTTGCACATCGTTCCCTCCCCCAAGTAACCGACTATTTACACCAGGCTAGTTTGTGTAATGCAAGCTGGAGAAGATCGAAAGAGTGATAGTGTGTGTTTTTGTGGTGCCAGGACGCTTAATGCGTCCATGAGGCCTAAAAAATGATCGAAAAAAAAAGCGCTACATTTCATTAAGGTGCCAGGACGCTTAATGCGTCCATGAAGCCTAAAAACGAGTAGAAAAAAAAAAATAAAGCAAACTCCCCTTCGTCTACCTTCTCCCTGCTCCTTCTTGCTGCCTTTGGTGATGTTTCTCCCCTTTCTTCTTACGCGTCTTGTGGGTTTTTATTCATTTTTTTTTTTATTTTCATGCTTCTTCACATGCCTCTCCTCACCTCTTCATCTTTTCGCCTCTTTGCTGGCGTTTCAAAGTGCCACCGGTGCTTAGTGCACCTTAGGCCTACATGCCACTGGGTGCTTAGTGCACCTTAGGCCTAAAAGTGTGTTCCTTTGATGAACTCAAGAAAACCATAGATAAAAAGGGTGCGTGTGTGTTTTATCGTGATGCCAGGATGCTTAATGCATCCATGAAGCCTAAGAAAACCGTAAAAGAATCGCGATAGAGTGCGTGAAGCCTGAGAAAACCCTAGGAAGAAGCTTCCTTTCATTCACCTTTGCATACCTCTTGCTGTTCTTGGTATTTTCTTTTCCTGCACGTCTGTCTCCTGTATCTTCGTTTTTTTTTTTGCCAGCTAGCGTTGTCTTCCTCCTCCCTCCTTTTTTTTTTGGCCAAGACCCCCCTATTTATAAGCTTCCAGCTTATCAACCTCCCTCCTCTTTGTTTCCTTTCGCGCCTATTCCGTTTTTTTTATTGTTTTTTTTCTTTTATTGTCTGCTGCCGTGAACGCTTTTCTCCTGCTCTCTTTTGTCAGTCCTGATCATCGCCAGACCTTCTTCTTCGATTTTTTGTCTTATTTGTAGACTGATAGGTGGGATTGGGTAATACATTTTCTGCATCTCTGGTGGTGTACGCCAGGTTTTCCCCCTTTCTTTCTATTTCTTGCTGGCGCTTACTTGTCTTTTCTATGATCATTTGGTGGGATTGGGTGATACGTTTTCTGCATCTCTGGTGGTGTACGCCAGTTTTTTTTTATTTCTTGCTGGCGCTTTGTTTTCTTTGTTAAGTGGGTCAAAATAAGTTCTGACTTTGTCCCTTGTTTGTGAAATTCCATGATTCAACGGTTAAGGATTGGGGCTATACCAAATGTACTGGGACTTTGTTAAGGATTGGGGCTTGCTCGAGCTCAATTCGAAGGATCCACGACTCAGGGATAACCCGATCTTGAGGAGGGAGTTCGTGTACTACATGTCAATGGTAGATGACCACCAAACCTTTGCTTGTTTCAACATCATGTTACCATCACAAGTTGGACATTATTTTCTTTTGCTGTTTGGAAGGATCAGTGACTTCGTTGTTAATTGTGCAGGCTCTGAACTTTGTTCTTCGACTCACGTGGTTACAGATGATTCTTCATTATAATTTTAGGAGTTCGGATTATCAAGTGACTTCATTCTCCCTGGCAGCCCTTGAGGTGACCCGGCAAGGCAATGGAACTTTTATAGGTAGTTTGCACCGACATTTTCAGGCTTCTCCAAATATAGGTCCGAGAATGAGCTGCAAAGTTGGATGCAAGCTATTTTTTATTAAAGCTTGACTCTGACCACTAGCATTGAGGAACTCAAGCCATCGTTCTTCAGTTCTGAGATTGGGTAAGTGGGATTACATGTAGTCTTAAATGAACTCCTTTGATATTTATTTATTTTTAGACTGAGCCTAAAATCTATTGATATTTCAGGTTGGAGAACGAGCATCTTAATAATTCTGGAAATTCAGAGCTGTCAAAACTGTTCCATTGCCCCTTCACGAAGTGGATTAGGATTAGGAGGTTTAGAGGAGCTATGAGCAAGGACCGATGATTGAAGACATAGCACGCTAACATACTAAACATCCTGCACATCCCCAGATTCTTGGGGGGAATTCTCCTGTACACAGTTCATGTTTAGGAACTATACGAAGCTGTACACAGAGATTCATTCTCAGAAGCAATATTGATGGGTGGAACCTGCTTTTTATGTAATTACTGTTTATTCTCAATGACACCAGTGCCACAACGCGTCATTGATCATCTTGAAGATTTTTCTTATCTGGTTCTTCATTTGTGTTGGATTGGGCTCTTTGTCCCTTGTCATGAAATTTTATGGTTCAACAAATGCCCCCCGGCGGATTTCGTACAAGCCACAAGTGCGTATAAATCCGTCGGAAAATGTCTTTGCTTTAGATATACTTTGCCTTTTAAGCTTTGTTCAACGCATGATTTCTCTAGTGAGGAAGACCAAGGGGACGGAACACAGTAGGCTCATCTCCTCCTTTGAAGAGCGAAAGTTTGCTCTCTAGGAGGTCATCTAGGGATTTTGATGTATTCCTCTTTTTGTATCCTGTATTTGAATTCCCAACCTTTGTCTCTTTTTTTGTTTTTCAATGATATTCACATATGTGCATTTATATTGGATGTCAGTTGTGGCAAGATGCCAGGACATGAGAGCTGAATTTTTGTCCAAGGAAATACATCTGTTCAAAACGCAGTTCGAGTTGCTTGGCCTTCGATCGCATAATATCTCCTACTGGATCACTTAGGCCACATGTAGGATTAAGCGTATGTTACATGCTTCCTGCAAATCACTCTCTCGGCAGCGACACCAGATCGAGCATGGCCTTTCGATAAAACATGCGAGATGTACCCTTCATCATCCCTCTTCTCTCCCTTAAGATTACATTCTCGTCCCTGTTGTTGTCCTGACTCTAGAAATTAGCACCATGGAACTGTGGAATTAATACTGGGAGCTTCTCCACGATTTCCTCGTCTCCTTTTTTTTTACGTTGTTGCGAACGATATATAGTCGACTCTGAGATATGCATTCCATCTCCCACTTCTAAACCGCTCTTCGGGATGCGAAATAATTCAAACGAAATAGTTTTCAAATGGTGTGCATGCTTCATCTTTGATGAAATCCTTGTTCGTGGTGATGCGTTTGACAAGGGTTCTCATGTGTGAGTCCGAGTGGCTTGGCTTTCAAATATACAATATATCTGTCCGGCATTATCCTGGCTCCCTGAATGGAGCTATGAAATTACGAATTATTCCTGAGCTTAGCAATGCTTGTTCGGAGATTGCCCTTAGTGCATGATCTAGTAAGGTCCTTTCACGATCTTCCTTTCGAACTGGTGTCGTACCTTAAATTGAGAGACCCTCCTCTTCTTTTGATACTATAAGAAACTCGTGCTGGTGTGTCAACATTCTTGCAGATGATCTCCTTTTTTTTTCTTTTTTTTTCTTTTTTTTTCTTTTTTTTTTTATATCATTTACCACAGACGGACCTATGCTTTGTTATCCGGCTGGGGTGAACACCCATGCAAAGAGGTTACACAGTTTTAACCAATGGTCAACTAGAAACGAGCCTGACATTCTTAACCCTGGTGCTGCCTAATTAGGCTTAGATTTGCGTCTTAAGCATGGTATTTCTTTAAGAAGCGGCCATTAATGGGCGGCATCGGGTGCACTCCATCTTGATTTGTCAGTTGGTAGGCTCCTCCTTCGTAGACTTTTCCTATTACGTAGGGTCCTTCCCAATTAGGGTTGAACTTCCCTCTTGCTATCTTGTTGGAGATGATGGGTCGCCTTACTGCTAGGACAAGATCTCCTTTCTTGAAAGTGCGTTCTCTGGCTAACTTGTCATACGCCCTTGTCATTTGTGCTTGGTATAGCTCTAGGTTTTGCTGTGCAATCAGCCTTTGCTCATCAAGTGTGTCCAGCTCATCAAGACGTAATTGGGCATTTTCATCCATTGTCGTGTCACATTGCATTGCCATTCTTAGTGAAGGTATTTCGACCTCGAGTGGAAGCACGACTTCGACACCGAAGACCAGGGAATAAGGCGTCGATTGTGTGGGTGTGCGATACGTGGTTCGATAAGCCCATAATGCATCCACTAGCTTCTGATGCCACTCTTTCTTGTTCTTTGAAACGCTCTTTTTGAGCAGCTTGCATAAAGTTTTATTGAATGCTTCAGCTAGTCCATTCGCTCTTGGATTGTATACCGAGGAGTACCGCCAATCAATTTTGTGACGCTCTGCAAATTTGTAAATCAAGGCATTTTTGAAGGCTAAGCCGTTATCGGATATGATCCGTCTAGGGGTTCCAAAACGACTCAATATGTTCCCGCGAAAGAAATTTGACGACATTGGCAGCCTATTACAATTTGTATGATGTCATATCGTGTTGCTAATATTGTTGCCCAACGGGATTGCAATTGGATTTTGTGCATGCCCAAGGTTTGTTTGCAAGATATATTCATGTTTGTATCTTTCTTCTACTTGATTTGCAACAGCACCTTTGCTTAGTATTTTCCTTATTTTGGACAAAGGGTAAAATTGCGTTGTAGGCTCAACAAGTTATATAAAAACTCAATTTTCTCTTGATCAAGCTTGGACACGACAGGCTTCTTTTTTCTTTTGAGGAAGCTCAGATTCCTTTTGTTGACTAGTATGCAATTCGGCCATACCGAATTTTGTTTTCATCAGCGCAAAATTTTGCCCTCATCAACGACGCTTGACATTTTGGTCTATACATGGCATCCGTATACGGCGTGCAACGTGCACAAAGTCTGACGATATCTGATATTTACGTCCTCATTCCGACCGACATTCATCCTTGAACCAATGATGCTTAAATTTTTGAATTGCCAATAAAGGGCATGTTCTTTAGTCATCTGCAGATCAAGTATAATTGGGCATAAACCTTAAAATCAGCTGCTTTATAACCAGCATACGCTGTTAATTTCTTATTCCGAGGTTGATTCTGTGGCTCAATGGCGAACCTAGCAATCAAGATGGTTGAAACAAAAGTCAAGGATTGGCGAGACTGAGAGCTGCTGCTGAAACCTTTTGACCTTTGTAGAAAATCTGCATTTCTTTTTGCCTTGCCTCCATAGACTGCACTATGGAGGATTGTTGACGATGCTATTTTTAAAGCATATCTAGCCGGATGTCTTGATTTCCTCCACTACACGGGTGAATAACCAAAGTGTGCATGTTGTTCAAAAGATTTTATGATGCAACAAGCTCATACCCTTTGAATGTTGCAACAGGACTTTCTTGAAATAGTGTGACGAGAAAGTGCGATAAGACTTTGTGAAATGGTGTATGTGGTGTTTTCCTATCCAGAATCTTATAATAGGTTCACATCCTTTGAATTTCCTGAGCGGGCGTCAAGATGTAAGCAACAAGATTCTTTGCACCATAAACCAAGTGATTCTTTTGACAAAGAAGATATGCGTTGACAAAGAAGATATGCAAGAGGGATCATGTCTCACTACAAAGTGACAGCTTGCATAGACTGACTGGTTGACGATCCGTAGAACTTGTTCTTCTCGTTCATAAGACATCAAATTCTCTTCAATGAACTTGCACTGTGCGCATCTAGCAATATTATCACCATTTGCACCACCAGGTCAGCCTCGACCGTATCTAATGCCTTCATGGGCTGCACCATTAATTGATCCCGCCAGCTACCACACATGTTGTTGTCGCTTTGATTTTTTTTTTTTCTTTTTTTTTTGAACATTTAAAGATTCTTTGAAAATATCCCCCCCAATAGCTTATGCATATCTAAGTTTTGGGATTTCGTAAATTTTTGGTACTGAGGAGGGCTTTGATTGCTCGATGCTCACATTCTCGGATGAAGCATAAGTTTTGAGAGAGCAAGGCCACTTGTCGACTTGAGAAGTCCTTTCTCTCTCTCTTTTTTTAATCATTTTCCATTGACTTGCCATCTAGAATCGCGACTCGAAGAATATTCCATATCACACGTCGTCATGTTGGATACAACACGTATATATAATGCTCTTCGTGCAGCATTTATTCTACGCATAACGCTTCGCCTTCTTTGCTTTGAAGTCCATTGACCAATATAGCAAATTGTGCATAACATATCTTGGTACCCCGAACTAGAGTTGAATTGGCCGTAAGCCATATTGCATCATTTGACGTATATCGCATGGTATGAATATCTACAATAGATGCCCCCACACACCAATAGATCAAACTTGTAGATGTAAGTCCAATTCCCTTGGAATGATTTACATCCCTTAAAATTTCGTGAGGGTGCATATCCATG